>CM017799.1:23995583-24694751 GCA_008086715.1 Sitobion miscanthi | reverse complement strand
TGTGCGAAGATTCAATGCACCCACCGTTAATGATGTTGCTGCAATTATTGTTGGCGATCCAACTAAATCACGAGACATTGTCGTTCAGCGAAGAAGCAATATCATGCATCGTGTAAACGAGACACATCGTTTGTACGATGCGTTACAATATCCAATCATTTATTGGCAAGGGCAAGACGGATACGACATCACGTTGAAGATGGTCGATCCAATTACAGGTACAATATTCAAACACTAATTATTTCCATTATTACTTTTATTGGTTTCCATTAATCATTCATTTAATTTCAGGAGTATCAACGAATAATAAAATCTAAGCGCAATGAATTACTATGCGTATCGTATGATGATTCGTACACATGAGGAGAATGTCATTCTGAAGTGCGGTCGGCTATTCCAGCAATTCGCCGTCGACATGTATGTCAAAGTCGAGACAGAACGTTTAGCGTTCATCAGATTCAATCAGCCAAAGCTACGATCTGAGGACTATATACACTTGCGTGATGCTATTCATTCAGATGGTGATGTTCAGAATATTGGACGACTGACGGTTCTCCCATCAACTTATATCGGAAGCTTATATGAGAGTTCAACTTCAAAATGATCAAAGTGCTGCACAATTTTCAAAAGAATTGTTAGATCTTGGAAATGGAAAAGTCCCAGTTGATGCGACATCTGGATTAATTACTCTTACCAACGACTTTTGCCGATTTGTAGACACTCAATTAGTTCTTATTGAAAATGTTTTCCCAAACATTAGTGAGAATTATAAGAATTATGCTTGGTTAAGTCAACGAGCAATTCTTGCAGCAACGAATAATGATGTCCACGCACTGAATTTCACCATTCAATCAAAAATTGCTGGCGATTTGGTGACATACAAATCCGTTGATTCAATAACAAATCCCGATGATGTAGTAAATTATCCAACGGAGTTTTTGAACTCTCTGGAGATACCAGGATTTCCACCACATAACTTGCAACTGAAAGTTGGTACAGTTATTTTGATACTGCGTAATTTGAATCCACCGCGACTTTGCAACGGTACTCGACTTTCGGTAAAGAGACTTATGCCGAATTTAATTGAGGCAACCATTATTAACGGAAAGTACGCAGGTGAAAATGTATGTATTCCTCGAATACCAATGATTCGACTGATCTTCCGTTTGACTTCAAACGATTGCAATTCCCAGTTCGCCTTGCGTTCGCAATGACAATAATAAGTCGCAAGGCCAATCGCTTAGTGTTTGCGGGATAAATTTGGAAAATCATGGTTTTTCACATGGACAGTTATACGTTGCGTGTTCACGAGTTGGGAAACCATCGCTTTGTTTGTGTTAACGAACAGACAAAAAAAACAAAAAATGTGGTTTACCAAAGAGCACTACAATGAAACAATTAAATAACACTTCATTTTAGTAGGTAATTGTAATGAATTTATTACTGTTGTGAAATGAAATAATTATTTTCCTTTTCAAATATATAACAAAAAAAATTACAACGTTACTTAAAACGAATCTGGTGGCGAAACGGAGTTCGACGGGTCTGCTAGTATTTATATAAATATTGAGTTTGGATTTTTGAAAACAAATTGTTTAAAACATTTATTTTTATTATATAGGTAGGGCGCCCACGTCCTACGATGAGTAGGTATATTCATATTTATCGTTTTTCTAGTGTACAAGATTAGATTATGGGAGGAGCGATGGATATATTGATTTTGGAATGAATTATTTATCTCTATGATTTCAGATTATTCATCAACGATATTATGTAGAAAACTATAACATTGGATATATAGGTACTGTATATTAGTTATTTGGAACTTAAGTCCCATTGAATACGGATATTAAGATTATTTTTAAACATACTATTTCTTCAAAGGATAAAACATTTAGTAGATCGATTTTGTACGTTTATTCAACAAACTATTTTATATTAAAATGCATTTAAAAGGAATTTTCCACTATCCTTTTTTTAAGATATTATAACTACCGTTAATATTTATAAATTACAATTTAACAATTTATTTTTATTTTAACCATATTTAATTTTAAATCGTTTAGGCCTACGTACAATTAATAAATAAGTATGTGATCTCAATAAAAAATGAATAGTTTCAGTCTGACATGTGGCATATGGTTCAAAATTAAATATGGTCAAAAGCAGATAATTGAAACTATATTTTAACATCACACCATAACTGGGGTTTCGTTGACATTAAAAGTCAAGTAAAAAAATAAAGATGCAACCCTCGTAACTAAAACGTCCACTTATACCCAAATCCCCGCGTTGTTATGTATTATAATGAATAATAACCAAAAGTATAATCTTGTTTACCTATTGCCATCTATATATTGTATGCTATGCATATTTTTCTATCTATAGATCAGCTACCCCTATTATGTGCATTAAATTATTGCGCCAACAATAATGACATACGCAATGACGTAAGTAAGGATAAAGGTAAGGTAATGAGGATTAATTATGTTAAACAATACATTTTTAAGACTGCATAATAAACCGTAAGAATAAAAATAATATCGTTTTCAGTACGTATATTATATAAATATAACTATTTTAATCGTCTGTATATTTTTAATTTAAAAATGTGATTAATACAATGCTTTATTATAACACTCGAGACATTACTACCATGTATATTGTTTACGTTTAGGGTATATTTATCAAGAATTATTTTATTCCATCAATAGCATGAAACATTAATTGTTATTGGTTCATTTGTTTGAAAATTCATCCAAGTGGGTAACAAATTTTAACGTTAAATAAATCTTTTATTTTCAGTTGTACCTACCTATTATTCTTGTATTAAAGTTGAGGTTTGTGTTGACTGTTTTAAATAAACAATAGAATCATTAATGTGTTATATAACTTTTCTTTTAATACATTTTTTTTTTTTTTGAATGTATCGGTCTTTTTTTAAAAATATTACAAATAAAAGGTTTTGGTTCAATTATTATATTATGAAAATAATATTATATTATTAATATGGTGAAATAATAATTTGGTCATAATATATAATATATATATATATTAATTATAATTTATATTATTGTGTAATACTGTAATGTAGAATGTAGGGTATAATAATTTATAAGCACATTTCACATGGTTTTGCATAAGCACATGTTAATAGAATATAACCTAATATTTTAATGACTACAATTTTAACGCGAAAGATTAAAACGCTGTACGATGCTTTTGTTTAAATGTAGATTATGATAATCTTTTTAACTTAAAACATCCCTTAGTATATTCCAGTTTTCAACCCTAATAGCGAGGGTGCTTCCAGGAATACCTACTCATCTACAGGCTTCTAGCTAGAGACTATACTGATGGGAGTTACGAAATGTATGGTACTTTTACTTAACTTTATTATGTAAGTAATTATTATGTTATATCAAGAAAAACTGAATGAATAACTATAATAGTTTAACTTTACGATGTATAGTAATTATATAGCTACATTTTGTTGTAAATCTAACCACGTTTGTGGTGCAATAATCAACAGTTTTGTTATTTCCTTCCAATAGTAAAGTCTTTGAAATCTCCTTGGTCTCCCTCGAAAAGCTCCCTGCAGGAACCTCTTTGGGAACTAATTTTGCAATTACGGAAATCTCTTCTATGTCATGTACGCTGAATGTTCATTATTAATTGTGAATTATTTATAATTGTACCATCTCTGATTAAAGTTCACCGGAGTTCTAATCGGCCGAATTTGCACGGTTAAATATCTGTTATCAGCTGATTAAGCTTAATCGAAGTTTAACCGTAGACGGTACAACTGGCCCGTTCAAATGGCTTGTTTTAAACATGTATACTAGATAGATAAAGTACGTATTTTTACTTATGTTTAGAAACAATTCACAGTGCGTAGTACCAAAAGTGTTAAAAAAATTAAATATTTGAGTGGTTTATCAAACAAAAGAGCTTCGTGCATCGTCTAGTTGTCTTTTCTACAAGCCTTTATAGTAGGTATATAATATGGTGAGTAAATCATATCAAATAGTGTGAATTTTAATAATATTATACATATGGCAGAAGTAATTAAAATTAAAAATACTAATTATTGCTTAAAACATAAAAAATAATGATAGATTTTGTATGTTAATGTGCTCAGTCGGCAGTCCGTATATTGTATAATAAATGAATAATTAATAAAGGTAAGCCTTGACAGGTGAACTGTTACTAAAAATTACAGAATTTTCTATTTAACGTATCAACAATAATGACCCGGCTTATACTAAATTAGATAAAATGTTTGGCTTACCGGCTTACCTCTAAAGCTTGTCCAATCAGCTGCTCTTTTGCCCCAAGATCCCTGGAAATTGTCCCACGATCGTTTTTCTGCTTCATTAGGATTTTCTTCTTCGTATTTGTCTAGATACTCGTCAAACTGGGCCAATTGACGACTGGCGGGCTATAATGTTACAATAACAATATTATTGAACAATCAAAATATCGTAATAATACATTATATTCGGATATAAATTGTATTGTAATTATTATTATTGTTATTATTATTATTCCTGTGCATAATTTCAAATCGTTACACATTTCAAATTGTATCGGCGTCAACCATATTAATAATTAATAAACAATAATATGTGAAAATAGTGCAGTCAAGCACACGTCATAAATCGTAAAACTCTACACGACCGCTTACGCGTGAGAGTACTAAAATACACGTACCTGATCCTTAAACCTCTTTCCCCAACCCCCTGACTGCATGTCCTTCCATCCGCGCTTTCCCCATCCACCGTGCAACTTTTGCCAGCCCTGCCTCTTGCCCCACGACGAGTGCAAATTCTGCCAGTCCTGTGCCCGTTTGCCCCACGTGGTCTTTAAGTTTTGCCAACCACGTTTGCCCCAGCCAGCCGTCTGCAAATCTCGCCATGCCCGTTTCTCTTCTTGGTCTTCGTCGAAAGACCTCGTGTAGTCCGAGTTGTCCTATGGTCATTGAAACGTATGTAACATTATTATAGGTGTATTAAATAGTTACCATTAAAATATAGAGCCGATCAATATAATATTGGTTGTGTTTGAAACGTACTACTAGACACAGTTAATAATATTATTTGAACATCATTTAACTCGCATACATAATAATATGCCTACCTGCGTAAGTAGGATATAATAGCTGATTCGAAAACACTGATCCCTCTAAGCCTCTGATCATATGATCTCTCTGATCCTCCACATTCTCCGATCCGATACGTTTACGACACATATATTCGCGCATGCGTACAGTCACGCCACCCCGGTAGACCCCACTCAACTCCGTCAGACCATAACCGACACCACTCCACCCCGGCAGACCACCACCCACCATATACCACCCGATCGACCCCACCACCCCGACTATTGTACCCTCCACACAGTGCTCGAATTGGAAAAAAAATTGAGGACGGACGCTGGTTTTATTTGAAAAAACACCGTTCCATAGCTAATAAATGTAAAGTAACCCGTTGTGAAAATTAAACAAAAAGTTCTCAAAAGTAAAATGTAGAAACACGTATACGGCGCAATACAACCGAAATCACTTCAAAATTATCACACTTGCAGATAATAGAGATAAGGTAGACATGATATCTTTAATCGTGGTAGTGTACAAACAATGAAACCACCGCGCGGTATAATAACATTCATACGTATATGAAATACACTATCCATAGTACAATTGATAGTGACTACACCGTTTTATTTACATCGTGCGTCAACGATAACCGTTTTCTGCGAAAAAATAACCATTACTTTGCAGTTTGCTATAGAAAATAGAAATAACCAAAACAAAAAAAATCAAATACACCGTTCAAAAGTAAGCATCCCCAGAGGTCAGAGGATCGTTTTTAGCGTTCCCCGCAATTAAATGAAGGGGGACGCTGAAATCTATGAAAAAATGAAAGAGGACTCCGTCCGCCCGCGTCCCCCCCCAATTCGAGCACTGCCTCCACATCGCACAACTCTATCCCGCGTTATCAGTTATCAGATTGCTGTGAGCAGTTATCATAATCTATTAATAATTATAATTATTTACATTTACAATTATTAGGTCGGATCAAAGGCTGAATTTTCATTTTACTTGAAATAGTGGTAGAAAAATACGTTTGAAAAAGAACAAATATTGTGCATTATTCAAAAGCTTCTACAATTAAAATTTTGAAAATCGGGCTATGATCTGACCTGAAAAAAGTTCTCTTCTTTTAAATAAAAAAAAAATTAACAAAATCCGACTATTCTACAGGGCGTGAGAGTTTTTTCTGTGAAGTCATCGGCTCCGACGCCCTTAAACGTAAATTTAATTTTACTGGAATGAAAAAAATCAAATCCAATTAGAAATAAGTTTTTTTATGTTTTCAACAAAATTAATAATATTAATATTAATAGACATAAAAATAGACATAATGATATAATTTAATAGACATAAAAATTATGAAAACGGAGAAAGTAAGGCTGTAGAAGTGGTTTGAGACTGAGAACTGAAATCGTTGATTCAACTGATCGGCTAGCTAAACACTTGGTGGCCACGGTGCCGAATACGTCAATGGTAGAGCTGGTGATCAACCAGCTGAGGTACCAGGAGGTTAGTGATGGACATGACATGGGTAGGCGATCAGACGGTCGAGTTAAACCTGGCAACCAAACCGCAATCGAACTACAAAAACCTGCCAGAAAAAATTATACGAGGCGAAGAGTTAATGCGTATGGTAAAAACGATCTATGGCAGGCCGACTTGGTTGAAATGATACCATATTCAAAAATAAATAAAGGTTAGATCTCGATTTCACCTCGTTGTGGTCGAGCAACAGCTTATAAAATAAATATTGAATTAAATATTAAAAATATAAAAATAAACCTAACAGCTCATAAATATAAAAAATAAATATAAATATACCATGTACATTTTTCAAATGTCTATTGAGATTGGATTTGTACGTGAATATCGACGGGCAGACAGTACACTAAAAACGAACACCATCGTGATTTTTTTTGTGAGCAATCAAATAACCTTTACGCGCAAACACCGACGGATACTGCTCGCATTTAAAATTTTTTTAAATAATATTGATAATATTTTTAATATATACGTATACAACGGTCTAAGACTGATTACGTACTGGACGTTAGTTTACAAGTTGGCGGACTGACTTGTCCTGGGTCTCCAGTGAATATTATTATTATAAAAAAGACTCTTTTGGGTAGTAGATGCACAGTGGTAGGATTAGACATCCCTGGTAGGGGTTGACACCTGTAATAAAATGATCATATCGACCTTGGTCATAACAATAGACTCTTTCGCCTGGGTAGGGGGTATGACCGCTTATACTCACTTGTCTGATGCACGCATTTTTTAAGACGAATAATAATATGTAGGTCATACGACTGTAACACGTTATACGCTTGTCTCTTAAAATGTTTGGGTGGTTGTGGTCATTCAGCGGTGACCTTGCAGGTTAGGGTACAGTCAGCGGCGGACAAATGTATGTGTATGGGTGTTTTTGTTTACGTTATATTATCATATACGTATAACACGAATATTTTTTAAATAATTACTTTCCCACGTATTACGTACATATATAAATTGTAAATAATTATAATTATTAATAGATTATGATAACTGCTCACAGCAATTTGATAACTGATAACGCGGGATAGGGTTGTGCGATTTGGAGGGTACAACAGCCCGGTGGGGTCGGTTGGGTGGTATATGGTCGGTTATGATCTGCCGGAGTGGAGTGGGGTCTACTGCGGTGACGTGACTGTACGCATGCGCCAATATATGTGTTGTAAACGTATCGGATCGGAGGATGTGGAGGATCAGAAGGGGTCATATGATCAGAGGATCAGAGAGATCATATAATCAGAGGATCAGAGGGATCAGTGTTTTTGAATCGGCTATTATATCCTACTTAGGTATATCAACTATTAAACAACTTTAAAATATCATGGATATTATTTATAATCCTAAACAAATTAAGACTTTAATTATAATAACTAAAGAGCATATTATTACGTTGAAACATATAAAAGGATTTTTTTTTAATAAAATTATAAATAATACATGTTTAAATAAGTTGTACCTTTTAAAAATTGAATTGAAGTAATAAAATACAAAGCAAACATATACCTACTTCACTATAAAACATCACAGGTAGAACTCACACATTATGCTCAAATTATAAGCATAATTTTGTTTGTCAGAACTCAACGTGTAATAATACGAGACACTTTAATTTATGACTTATTACACGTCGTGTTATATTTATTCAGTAGGTAAACTTAAAAGTGGTTTCCGTGAATTTTAAATTGAATAATTTTAATAAAATTGTTTTTTAATAATGTTTTCTTAGGTACAGAAAGTTATAATTATATTTTTGTTAAGTATATTATATAGTTACGAATCGATTCGAAATAATATTTCTTTACTTGTTCAGTTTGACTGGATTTGATAGACGACGCTTGAATAGCAGACTCCGGTATTGAAAAGACAATTACTGGACATAAAATAACCAATGTGGCCGCTATCCTCCCTAAAACATTCTGCATTCCGCCACTTAGGTTAATCCTAAAACAAACACGTAAAATAGTTATTTATTGATGGCGATACAGATGAACATTATAATACTATGCAAAATCAAAGTAAATTATAATATGAAAGCTACACAGTTGTTTAAATGGTTCAATACTCAAAACATAATATTACGAGCATTATATTTATTAAAAATTAATATCGAGTAAAAACAAACGGTACTTTCATATTTTAATCATCACTATACAATGTCTTCTACTCTTCTATAAATGCATTTTCATTAATACAAAGTAACACAAGAAATGCTTTACATTCAATATGGAAAATTAATATTTTAAATTAATTAAATAAATTACAGTTGAAATATTATGGTCTTTATTTAGATAGCCAGCTGTAAAATAATTATATTTGAAATTAAGCTTAAGGGTATATTATTACAAAATTATAACGTTCATAGAAAAATTAAGCGTTTGTTTTTTTTTTAAAAATTAGGTAGGACATTTAGTTGCTTGACATCAGACTTTTTAGTCTTCTGAATATTTATTGATTGAAGTGAATCAAGTTGAAAATAATATAAAATAACTACTAAATATTATCATAATCAGGCAATCAGCAAATAAAAAACCTCATTAATATGCTAACCACGATGCTCATAAGTATAATATTCTTATCGTGCGACTAATCTCCTCATATATTGATAACTGTGTTAATAATTTTTCCAGGCAGAAGTCGTCACCGGGTATTAAAAATGTTATAAGTATGTATAATATCATAATAATTTCAAATGTTGTCAAAGTTAATCGTCGGTTAAAAAATATCAGTATGAGTACGATTGCATTTAAACTCTAGAAAAATGTTTTCATTTAAATTAAATAGGCCATTTAGAATAAATATTTTTGGTAGTTATGTTTTGCATAAAGAAAACATAAAACTGTATTTGTTTATTTTCATCATTACGCCTTATGACTGCTCGACCAACGTCTATTATTACAGGTTTATACAAATTACAAATACACAGTCGTTGTTGAATATACGTATGGAAAATAATTATAAATAATAGAATGTATGTTAACTTTACGTTTATTTACAATCGAATGTGAATATGACCTTAGGCATATACTGTAGTATGCACAGGTCACATATTGTTTCAATACAGTCTAATGACATCATCAAGTCAAACATGTCAAAGGTATTATATATATATTTATACAGTATACTCTACCTGTGTATAAAGTATTGAGTTTGTGATTAAAATGATATCATATATTACATGTTTTAAATATAATTTTACAAACTTATAAAATATATGATTACTACTTTGGTTTACTTGTGTAACATTTTCGTTTAATTTCTTAATGACCGGTGCTTAACAAATATGTAAATCATTCACACGATGGTGAAATTCTCATTGTTGTTTAATGTTTATCTATGCTTTTTTCGTTCCAAGTATTCGACATTTATATAAACAAGGAGGGCTGTCCCGTCATTCAGTCATTCAGTGTCAATCATTGCAGAGGTGTATACACACATGACTTCCTTGATGGCTGACAATAATGCAATTATTCATGGGGAAGGAACCGATGGCATAAGGCATAGTATAATACGTATATTATTTGTACACCACGGGATAATATAATATTTATATAACACAATCGAATTGTAAGTTGTTACACATGCATCAAGTACCTACCTACACAGAACACAAAACATACATTTAATAGCCAACTTTGTAGTACCTAGGTTTAATTTAATATGTATTATCATACAGCAACGCTTTTATACTGCAATCAGTAAAAAAAAAATTTAAAACCGAAGGAATTTACTCAACTAATATTTCGTCTGAAGTTTTTAATATTTATTGCTAATCGAAATGATTCTATATAAACATATCACGACCACACAGTAACGCAATTTACAATTTAAATACCTACTTAAAAACAGCTGATCATAATTTATCACTATTACCATGCCTGGTCATAAACAAGTTAAACAGTTAAAGTTAAATTAATTTTAACTTTTTGACTTAACTTTTTAAAATTTAATTTTCATTAACTTAATTTATTTTAATTGATATAAACTTAATAAATAACGAGTTATTTTTTATCAAATTCAATTTAAGTTAATTTATAAACAATTAAATAATAAATATAATAAAAATAAAAATAATTATTGATGTTGCATATTACATAGCAATTTACTAGAATAGGAAATTAGAAATATAGTTAAATTAATTTCTTGTTCCATTAACCAGAATTCTTCAAGAAAAATAACTTAATCAAATAGTAAATAGGTATACAACTGAGAGAGTTCTCCTATATTTTTACTTTTGAACTCTCCAAGTAGCAAGTGAAAATAATTTGCTATCAAAACCATCCTCAGATTGAAGCATTTTTACTGATCCAAAATGTTATCACAAATACAAGAAAATGATTAGATTAAAAACACACATATTATTGAAAAACAAAACATTCATCAATTCGCTCAGAAACTAAAATTATAACACAATAGGAACTATTTAATATATTATTTTTTTCCTAATTAGCATTCATTGAGCGATTCATTTCAGTGATTCATTAAGCGTAAAACACTCATTATCTCAAAAAGTATCAATGTTTTTTAAAATAGTTTCAAGTTTTTGAAAAAACAACGTTTTTATATATTATTCAAAACGGTGAAAAATCATTTGGCAAACTTATATTGTGTTACAACAATATTTAATGCACTTTTTACATTTTTACGACTGTTATTCGTATGATAAAAATGTTGTCACGATTCACATCAGGAACATCACGTGTCTATTACATATATTTATAAAGGAGGCCTTCAGAAGTCCATATAATATTAAAATAATTATCAAGCAAACTTTTACTCATTAGATTTGAAAAACAAGTATTTACTTCTCCCGTGGTATTTCTTAAATAGTTTGCAACTTTTTAAGGCAAGAAGCCATCCGTCCAAATGTAGCTGGTAGCTGTTGACACAAAAAGTGCGCAAAATATTTTCAATAATTGCGATGTACCATATTGGGTTGCGAAATATATCAGGGTTGCAAAGTTTAATGGTATCTAGTCCCGTAATTTGGAAAGTTTTTAGCCTTGAACATTTTGCTTTCCATAAATGCATCACTAATTTTACTTTTTACTCTGCAGACGTAGATTTCGTTAGATCTAGATTTTTTCCCGGACGTCTATGTGTTTTTAGTATAAATCATGTTTTCTCACGTTTTACTAAACAGTATATAATAATATAATTATATATTGTTATAATTACGTTTGTGTAATACGATAATAACTATAAATAAAAATAATCAGATACTTAGTTTTGAAACAAAATGGTTCGCACCCTTCGCCGTGCCGTGTGTCTACGACCCTACTGACAGACGAGCTTTGGCATTTTCGTCTGTGTGCATAACACAATTAAAATATTAAATAATGGTTAATGGTTAATGGCGCTGGACCTGTTGCAGTAGCCCACTCATAATAACATCGCAACGATTATACATATTTCCTTATGTTTTATGCAACGAACATAATATTATTGCGAACCCATCGTTGTCGGTTTTTTTTTTAGTAATTATAAAACGGATGAAAGAAAAATTAAAAAAATAATATTTTTTTGCGCTCGCGTATTTCACTATATTAGCGTTACTATTGTATATTATTATGTAATAGTCCGTCTCGTATTGTCGTCTGTGCCACTGTTGGCATTCGACGACGACAATAATAATACGGTATTCCGTGTCTGGAGGCACGTAATAAAAAAACACACACGACAACAAAGAACTGTTATGGCACACCGCGAGAATTATTGTACCCGCGACGTTATTATAATATAATATTAATATTATTTCATCGGTTCGTCCCGACGATAATGGTGTAAAATATAAATACAATACTATTAGGCGTATAATAGGTACATTTATATAGCAATGATATTATTATTTCGCACGAATTTATCACTCCGTACGACATTCGGTGCGTGTTGCCGAGCGGCAGCGGCGCTGCACGGGCGAAAAAAAATAAGAAAAACACGTTATGAAACGGAATTTGTCCGGTAAAATTCACGGTTTAAAACGTATAAACATAGTTTAGCATAATTCGGCGGTAAACAACAATTTAATAACGTATTATATTATATGTGATTATACGTAAATTATACGGCGCGGACCGTACGGCATAATATTATAATGTAGGGAAAGTGAAATGCATCGGTAAATTAGCGTCCCGCGCGCGTAACCTGTTTCCCGCGCGTTTCCAGCCCACCATATGGGTCATCCGCGCCGCGTACGGTGTACCTGCTGTATTATATTATTATTGTAATAATATAATGTGGTATAATGTGGAGAGACACTATCTCTTCTGCGGCGGCGGCGGCGGCGGCGGCCCGACTTGAAAAAAAAAAAAAACATGATAATCGGTAAGGCGGAAAATAAAAAGTAACATCTCGTACGCAATGTAAATTGATAATGATTATCAAGTCTCCGGTGTTGAGCAACGACGGACGAGGTGTGCGCGCGGGCCCCGATGCGAGTGGTCAGTCGGCGGCGCCGGAGGGGAGGGGAACGGCGCGATGCGAAAATGACGCAAACCGGCCGCTCTTGCAGAGTGACGAACGCCGCTCATTGGCCGACGTGCGCGAGAAAAAATCAAAAAAGTTCACATGCGCTTGAGAGTAAAAATAATAATATTACACCGTAGGTATGTGTTTCGTAACTATATTATTACGATAACGTCGTGACGATGACGATTTTCCTGTTGGTCCCCCCCCCCCCCCGAACAATATTTTCCTCTGATACGGATCGAGGGGCGCGTCTTCAGCCGGTGTGGTCGGGCGACGTACGATTTGCGATCGGAATTTGCTGCAAATATTGTTTGACGTTTGTATGCGATAGTAAATGCAGTGCTCGAATCGGGTACGTCATATCGAGTGAGAGGGAGCTCAGTCCAAAAAACTGCGCTCCGAGTGCAAAATTATTCAACACCAAAAGGTATTATGGGTAGTCTAAACACTCTAGACTGTATATTATGGAAAGTATATAAATATTGATATTAAAAATGTAAAATTCATATCATCGACAACGATATTGAAATCCACTCCGTATTGTTTCAATAAAAAGTATTTCGGGCACTATATAGTTTGTTGTGCCGTCCTCCCGTCCGAGTGAACAAATATAGTCGGGGCGCGCAAAAAATAAAAATAATAGCAGACGAGCTCCGCCCCCCCCCCAATTCAAGAACTTATTAATAATTTATAAACTATAAAATATATAATATCATATAGGTGTAGGTCAAAATTATTGAGGATTCGTTGAATACACCTCGCGCGGCGATTATTTTTGTCGAACTTTTGTTTTTATCCAATCGTTCGTTTATAATTATTGTGACGTTAACTCACGGTTTGCGCTATGAGAACAAAAACTTCCATTTAGTTTCGCCATCGCGAGTCGACTCGGTTTAAACCTAAAGAATTAGGCCTACGCCGGGTATATAGTTCCACACAATCATGACGAATAACTAAACGAATTGCCGTCATCTCTGCGGTCGATCGTGTCTATATAATTCGCAACCATCACTTGTTAGCGACCTGTCGCAAGTATTTCGATTATAGTTATGATATTATTATATAGGTGCGTTTCGATGGTGGATCACCATTCACCGATAAAATAATCAAAAACAAATCGTAAAAATATAACGTTTGCGGTGTGCTGCAGCAGGAGTCGCGTGTTACGCAATCGTCGAAATGTTTTTTCTTCGTTATTGTTTCCCAGGTATTTTTTCCCCTATAGCATAAAATGTGTTATTAATTATTCAGACGATTTATCACGGTGGGAATTGTGCAACACTGCAACTGCGTATACCTAAAAACAAATAAATATTAGATCGAGCACGGTAGGCATACGGACGTGCAGTGACCGCTGTTTCGGTGATCATTTCAGGTATTCGTATCTCCTGTCGCATTAAATGTATTCATACGACGACATCTGATTTAAGGCCTATATTGTGACTATCGGTGTATAAACATTCGATACCGCCTTATATGATTATAATATTGCATAACAAATAATTGTGTTTCAAAATAATGCAATCAAGTTAATTATTATAAACTCAATTTGCACGGCCTCGCATATTATTATTATTATTATTATAACGCAGACATGTCGTATAATATAATATTATGCGATAACATGTAATGTAAATAAAAACCAAGATATTCGTAATAGTGTTTATAAATTACCGGTGCGTGATCGATTATGTAACGCGGTTTTTAATTAGTTAATAAGATTTATATTATGATATTAACCTTTCTAAAAAATGTAAAAACGATAGTATAGGTATGTTGCGAACGGCGAATTACACCTTTGGAGACATCTTATGTAAAGCGATCGATAGTGTTTAAAATATGTATATGGCTACTAGTCGTAACGGCGGATGGAAGTTGATAAAGTTGATATTATCAACCATTTTAAGGTATATAATATAGGTAGTACTTACCTATACTTATACTGTTTGAGTAGGTATCCTATTACATAATATTATGCGCTGAATAAACAACACAAAATAACTTGATCTTTACAATATCTCGCCAATTTTGGTTTTACAAAAGTGTGTCTCTAGCTGTCGGAAAATATGGTATAAGTACGCGCGTATAACGCGTATACGTATAGTTATAATAGGTGGTATAATAATACTGTGCTGATGTATGTAGGCACTCATATATAGTTATTGTGATACCAAGATTGAAATATTATGTAAATACGCCATCAATTGAAAAATCCTATGGCTAAAAATATGTTATCATTTTATTCGATTTTTATCATCCGAGTTTTCTGATGAAATTTAAATTGTATTTTTGTTAAAGTTTCTGTGTACATGCAGGCCATAAAACTCTATAAATATCTCAAAATAAATAAACCTTTACAATATTGGTTTTAGAAAATCGGGCCTATAGCTGTCGGTAAACAGTAATGTATGCGTATAACGCATCTATAGTTATAGTTATTGTGATAAGAATATTTCAATATTATACGGATACCTATGGATCAATCGAAAAATCACAAGCATAAAAATATGTTAACATTTTATTCGATTTTAATCATCCGAGTTTTCTATTGACATTCAAGTTGTATTTTTGCCAACGTATCAACTTTACTATGGCGTACACTTATGACTTAAAAGTTGGGTAAATATTAAGTTTAATGGTATACCAAACGTATAGGAGTAAAAGTTTAGAAAAACGAGGAAAACCACTCAACCCGTCGACTTAAAGAAGTTTGATAATTTACAGAAACTCTATAATATATTGTGTATGTCCTTAGGATGTTTGAGAAAATATATATGGGCGAACATACAACACAAAAGGAAGATAACACTAAGCAGGATGCGTGACATTTGAATATTTCCTAACGTGTTCACGTGTAGGTACAACATAAACGTATTGCGTTGGATTACGAAAAAAAAAATCAATCGCGAGTAATGTTGGGTATTTAAAATGACTTAATGGAAATCTGAAATGATATCGCGATTTGTGTCGAGAGATAAATTGATAAAAAATATAATGTTTGTTAAAAAAAAAAAAAAAAGGAGGATCGTCGTGTGTTTCATTAGTCGCGGTTATAAATAAAAACGTAGGTACCTAAACCGAGATAATCGCCGGGCAATTTGGAAGGAAAATAAATAAAATAACTTTGCCCGGCTATAGTAATGCTATATTAATAACAATATAATAGTGAGAGATGAATATACATTTATGAATTTATCGGATACCCTCACTAAAGTGACAGCAGTATTGGTACATTAGTTTTGTTATTTTTATTTTATTATTCGAAACTAAAAGAATAATAATAATAATACGTACTTTGTACACACAACGACAGTTTGAAAAAGGTTTAGCATTATTAACTGCTTTCCGTGAATCACCGCGGTCTATCCCACAAATAAAAATGGTAATTTTTAGATTTGGCATCTGAACCACTTACTTACATCTTTGTCTTACATTAAATCAAATCAAGTCTTAAAAACCGACGAGTCCGTTTACACAATTTGGGTAAGTACCATATGCTGGTCCATTCATCATCGGGTTCCGTATAGACAGTGTTTCTTTTACTATTATTATTACGTATTTACGTTAACCTATAACTATAACATGAAAAATTAAAGTGTGTTTTAATATAAATATTGTGAAAATTTGGGTTCAGGGAATAATGACAGTAAATATTAATAACGATATAACATTTAATTACAAAATCTAATCAAATTCGTTTGCGGTGTAGGTACCTGATAGTTTTGTTATCTACAAAAACCACAAATTTTAATTAAATAATTTGATATTATTTCTGACTAGTTATGATTATTTTTACGAATTCTCATTAACCTTTTCAAACAATCGGTTAACGGTTTAATTAGTTTTTTTCAATAGATAAACACTCATTTTTTGTCTGTCGCGAAATTCACTTGTATCAAAAACTATCAAATGCATATATATTATGATATACTGATGAGTCATAAGTTCCGTGGAAATGACAATTTACAAATAAGTTCTAATTTCAGTGTCTGTATTTGTGTATAATGTATAAGTCATTAGGCTGAGAAAAAAGATCGGTTACCTTAACCTGTACGTTTACATTTAATGCGCCGAGAATATAATATAAACTAAAAAAACATTTGCTCGTCGATTCATTTTCACCGAAACTAATCATCGTCGCATTTAATTCGGTTTGGTTTATATTTTTTGTCCGCTTTATGATTTCAGCGATTCCGACAAAAACAAATACCCGAGGGTTTTAATTTAAAAATGAGCATACTAGCTTAATTGAAAAATTTGTTGGACCCACCGTCCAATGAGCGTCGGTGTGCGGAATTGTTTGGAAACTTTTCCATTATTCTCCGTGGGTATCTACTGGCTAGGTGGGTACTGCAGTGTACACCCCTCCGCTGTATAATTGTAATTATAGCATTACACATAATTACAATGAAAATAACTCGTGGACAATTTTTTTGAAATATTCCTTCATTTTCAATTCAGAGGTAAAAGTAGAATTAAAAAACTTTCTGCAATAAATTCAATAATTAATTTTAATTCGCCTCTTTTTTTTTTTTCAAAAACTTTTTTATCCGGTTAAATAGCAGGAGGATTCCGTGTTTACAACGTTTACTTTTTTTTTTTTATTGTAATCATTCCGTTTAGTCGGGTCGAAATAAATGGACATTTTTACAAACCACGATAAATGATAATAATTAATGTTAATCGTTGTGCAGTTCGTATAATAAATTGTCTTGCATCTGTTATTCGCGATTCTAATCATTCCATGCGAAAATTATTTACATAAATCCAATATATATGGCAGTAGTGAGTAAAAATTATAATTATTACCTAACTATTAATAATTTAATATTGAGCAATGAATGGATCTTTTGTTTCGTTTCGTCAGGCAAAATACCTATGTGAAATTTTTAATTTACACTCTCGGGCATGAATACTTTTAATTTTGATATGTATAGCATAATATAATAACATTCCAATAGCAAAGCGGTATAAATTAGATTTTCGATCGTGTAAAAAATAAAAAAACGAAATAAATATATCATGATTATATTCAAAAGACGCTAATTTACAGTGTATTTTTCAATAATTATATACATTTTTTTTTACAAAACCAATAAACAAAAATACGATTTAACATTTTCAACTCATGGCATAGAAGGTATATACTCGTACTCATTAATTGTGTATACCTACCTACATTTGAACTCTGTTGATAATTTTTATTGGCATTTATCCAAACTCGCTTACCATTCGATACAAGTTAAATAATGTATACGATTATGTCGAACAGGTAATGATAATCGTCATAATTCATTACTCATTATAGAATATAATATTATGTATGGCGTAGAAGGATAATTATCACAGTTTTATGAACCTAACCGCGTCGCCTTTATTAGGCAGGTAAATAAAAATATGTGTCTAAACATAATGTCACAGCGTACTATTTGATTTGATATTCTTATGACATAAGTTAAGGGGCCCAGCTACGGTCATTATTTCAGGGGCAACTTCAGGGGCAACATTGCTAATCTTGTCGTAGCCGGGATCTATGTGTTAGTTGTAAATGATTATTAGTGTGAGTGAAATTAAATGCGAGTGTACATGTCAACAACTCGATAGCCGTATCAAT
Organism: Sitobion miscanthi; assembly: GCA_008086715.1. NCBI lineage: Eukaryota > Metazoa > Arthropoda > Insecta > Hemiptera > Aphididae > Sitobion > Sitobion miscanthi. Next base: position 24,676,026 of record CM017799.1, on the reverse strand, counting down.
TTCACTACACGAATTTTACAAAAACATACATTTTTTTTGACAAAATTAAAGTTAGTTAACGCTGTCTGATTTTGATTCTGAAAAAATATTTGAATTCAGCGGAAAAATGTCTGCAGATCGTACGAAACATGTTTCGTTTTTAATATTGATTTCAGTTTTAATTATGATTCGAAAATTTTGATATTTTCAAGTTTTCAATTGCACTTCACAATAATATAAAATTTAGTTTTTACAAAGTGCTTCGTAGAATCTGTAGACAATTTTCTGGTGAGTTCAAATTTTTTTTCAGAATCAAAATCAGACAATGTTAACTAACTTTAATTTTGTCAATACTTTAGGTATTTTCAGCTAAAATTTACGGCAGTAGCGAGGCCCCTTAAGCATTTTTCCTGAATAATAATATATTCCGTACTTTTAATATTTAAATCTATTTAATTTAAAGGTAGATATCAAAGCTATTTAAGTAATAATTATAGTAATTATTATATTATAGCATCGCTATACCTACTTAGAATCTTATGAATTATTTTATTGGCATAAGAAACTAATAGTAATTTAATGATTTTTGGAACTATTATATTATCCTAATTCATTAAAATATAAATGGAACTTTAAAATATAAAATGATAACGACAATAAGAACAAATATTTCTGAATAAATACTTAAAAAAAAAAAACATTTATCGCAAATACCTAATAACGTGCAAGATATAATAATAATATAGGAACTATACTCGTACTATAAACTTCTGCTCTTAAATTTAATATATAATAATAGTGTTTATAGGTACTACAATGTCACTTGGTAAGCTATATATCTATTATTGGAAATTTGAAACTAAATTTCACTAATAATTTAATTTTAATTTTTTAATTAATGTGGAAAGTGCGTGTTTTCTAAATTCGCCACTCGCAAAGACAGCGAATAGAAGAACATTTTTTTTTACGATGTTTATGTTTATTATTCAGGCGCCTTTGATTGCGTAATGAGCAAAGGGCATGGGCAATATAATGAAAATAATTAAGTGTTGAGTCAATTGAACATATTATTAACACCGTCAAGCTATAATAGTATTAATAGTTAAAAAATGATAAATAAATTTAACTCGCCAAGTTTAAAGTTGATATTGAAAAAAAAGTTAATTTCTCGGTTTTAAAAAAGTTATCATCATTTTTTTATTACTACGGATATATAGGTAAACAGTATTTTTGTATCCACCTATATCTATTTTACTAAATTTTTCATTCCAACTCGATGGATTATATTTAAATCAGGGACTGGAACCTTATCGAACAGAACCGGTTTTGGATCCAGAACCCTTTGAATATTGGGAACCGAAACTTCACCGAGACCCTTATTTAAATTCATTTAAAAACCGGAACCGATACCCTTACTTTATAAATTATTTTAATATAAAACTAAAACAAGAAACTAATTTTTTTTTTCAAGAACCCAAAAGAAACTGAAACCTAAATATTAGTTTTTCCTGGAACCGGAACCGTAAAAATCATCGAGGTTCTAGTCCCTGAATTTTAAATCAACTAGAAAATTTAAGTTGTTTCCACAGTGAATTGAACTTGTCAAGTCGTTTTAAGTTGATCAGAAAACGAATTAGGTATAACTACAGTTTAGTTAAAACGTTAATTGTATATTAAAACTTTTTAGCATAATTATTTAACAAACAGTCAACAATCTAAAGTCAATACCTTCGGTGATGAGTGACTATAGGTATGGGTAGGTAATTCAGACGCACCAACTGATTGATGAGATTTTGATTTAATGTGCTATCGAAACAATTCGTCATTTGATCGGCAAAGGACACATCGAACGAAATATAATCCATCCGAACACGTCTTATCATGCGTTTACTGCGATTTCGATAAACGGCGTTATAATATTATTTATTTATTCCTCGTCAGACGACCGACGCATTCGGTCCTATTATTTTTAGAATAGAGTTTTCTTTGAGATCGACCGCGATTTAATGCACATAATATTATACGGAATTTGTTTTTTTTCGTTTTGTTTTCTAGCGACACGATTTGTAACGTTAAAATCGGATCATAATATTATTATGACGCACACGATACGCTCGTTCTATTCCCCTCGTCGGGTGCAAATAGACGAAGCACTGTCGACTATGTATATATGTACCTCGAGTAGGAAGAAGGTAAGTACATTAACTTCGATAAGACACAGTGCTTGAAATCAAAATGAAAATGTTCTATTTTAATCTCGATTTCACTTATCGATATGCGTTTTTTTTTCAATTTAAATTTAAAATACAGTACTATTTTGATTTAATAATTTTTATGATTTTCATATCATTCATGTCTATTTTACATTTTTACGGTTATAATTTTGATTTCTTAACTAGGAACGAGAAACCCATCGTCGTTCGCAAATTCCGTATTCGTCATTCCGCACGTCTGTGATATGGGCCTAATAAAACGAAATATCTATTAGTTATTATTTATTACTTTTGATTAGCTAAAGATGAAAAATATTACGGGCCTATCAGATATAATTTAATTTTTTCGATTCCAACATAAAAAAAAGTTGATAAGCAGATGTCGCTCTGCTGTTCAGTAGGTTACAAGTGGGTCACTGTATAATGGATGGTGTTAAATTTGAATTCAATGATAAAATATCATTGTATAGGAAAAACGATTCTGAACGAAAACGGTCAGTCAGCCTATAATATTACTAAGTATATTTGATGATATTATTGTGAATAAAGTAATTTATATATTATTTACCTATTTACGCGGAACCTTGTTTTACATTTTTAATCCTAAGCTATAAAAGTTGAACATTAAATATTGTCAAAATTCGAACTTGAATGTTTAAAAAAAAAAATTGTGCGCATGTATTTTTAATACTTTTCCACTGCTATTGTAACAATACATGAGGAGCCTTGCATGCAATTTTCACGCTTTTTTACCCAACGAACAAAATTTCATTGATATTTAAAGAAAAAAAAAAAACTGAAAAAATTAAAAACTGACAATGTCCGAGGTAAATATGTAATCGGCTGTTGATATTTAATCATTTTTCTATTTTTCAATTGATATCATTCTATTTTATATTGGCAATAAGAAGGTCAACTTTTCCTTAGTACATAAAGTTTTGTCGCCATCAGTTAGGTACTCAGCAAATCACAAATCGAAATAGACAATTTTAAAGTTATTTTGGACGAGTTTTTTTGAAAGAACATTTTAAGAAATAGGGCAACAGACATGAGAGCTAATCGCTCGACTTTATGTGTTGATGCTTCGCAATGGTCCGTTTTGAATTTGTAAGAAACACGAAATTTAAGGTTTTTAAAACGTAGTTTTGATAAAGTCAAAAACTTTGTGAAAAACGGTTGCCTTTAAAATGTATTTAATATTTGGACAATAATCTACGATAAGGTGTCCATTTAAGTAATAATTATATGATGATTGATGTGGAAAATAAGTTTTGTGCTTGGGAAATGACAAGGGGAAACACTTATGGGCTTTGGAACTATTAGTGTACGTTATCGAAATAAGATAATATGCAATTTAATAATTTTCTTCGCTAGTTCAGAATGAAGGTTTAGATTATCAATAAATTATTATTGTTATAGTACCTACATAAGTGCAATTATTTAAGTGTAATTGGGAATTTTAATATGTATTATTGTTATTATTTTCTAGTAAATATTATTTGTTTTGAATTATTTTTAAATGGTTAGTACCTATCGTATAAAAATGTATAAATTATTTGAGTCAATATTCAGAGCCACGAAAATTGTTTTCAATTCATCACAAATATATTATCTGTTATACAGTTATATAGTTCATACAAATACTAAAACTGGAATAAATTACCTTAAGATAAAACCCTGGATTGATGTAACGCCTCAATATTGACCGTATTTGAACTAACAATATAATATTTTATCGATTCGTTCATATTAGGGAACCATCCTGTGTAATGGGCTTCCAAATATTTTTAATTTGACGGTATGTTTGAAGTCCAAAATAAACGATATTCAAATTCAACGTTTTAAATAGAAAATTAAAAACCACAATGTATTTTAAACATTGAAAATCATACGAAATGTAGCGTTCATCTATGCACAATATGAAAAATTAGCAATTTATTTAGTATTAAGAAACAATAAACACTATTCACTTGATAAAATCAATAAATTGCACGACCATAATAGGTAATATGTTATCAAGATTTATTCATCTTATTTTAATACGGTCATAGGTCTTTGATAATTCCGATCAGTGTGCCGTGTGCGTACGCTTTTGTGTCTTGTCAAATGGCCGATTTCAGAGATCGCATACATCGCACGCGTACGGGTTCTCGCCATGTGATCACTGAAGTCAAGCTCTCGACCACCGCGTGAACGCTTCTGAACCTGGTACATCGTTTTTATTGTACCATCGACCCGAATAAACTTCCCTGGTGGACTTTTCACTTTAAAAATGTGTTGTGCGATTTCTGTGAGCGCGGCACCTTCCCCTGCAATCGCACACTGCGGCGGACCGGCTTACCGCGAGCAGCATATCCACACCACTTCGTTGCCGTAGCCGACAGTCGTCTTATATATTTTGAAATATCATCCTTCGCCCGAACCGGTTAGGCGGTAGTGTAATTGTGCAATGCGGGGGGTGAACTACTGAGTGTTTTCTTTATATTTTTGAAAAATTAAATTTTAATACTAGCAATACGATAACAATGGCCCTTTTAACGAACATTGCAGTCCATCCATAAGTGATTTTTTAAGAGCAGTCCGTAAGATTAGCGACCGAGTTTCGAATCCGTCGTGCGCCTATATATACGAGAAACAACGAATATATTAAGTTTTCGAAACAAAAAAAAAAAAATCACAGGCACTATATACAGTAGTCGGGGTCGAGGGGGAGCGAAACATGTAATTTGTGTAATGCGTTTTTTCCCCCCTCTCCATCGCCGTCGTCATCATCAAAACACACAGCCTACTTTTAGGATTTTCAATATTCATTGCCACCATTAAATCGTTTGTAACTATTGTGACTGCAGCCGGCAAAAGAGATCTATTTATTATATAGCACTATATATCAGCGCTCGTAAATAAAGTATATAACACAATACACATCTATATACACACCCGATGCATTAAGGATCTATGACTGTACGCGATCATTTTATACTCGAGTTGTTCTTTTATTTTTTTTCCGCTTCAAAAAACCCATCCGTGCTGTATCTTTCGTGTGCGACGCATTTATTTTTTTATTTTCTTTCCGCCCCCGCCGTTTCCCTGCTGCAGCAGATACGGTTTGATGAAACTGTACAGAGTTCACTGAACGGATTATTAATTGTCATTGCCGACGATTAGTCGTTTACATTTCCCTCCTCCCGAAAATACGTTTCGAGCACAGATAATATATGGCCCACATAACAGGTCGTAGGTTGCGACAAAGTATTTTTACTGTGTTTTTTTTTTGGGATTTTATCGACAGTCTTTTACGCGCGTACTATGACGCACTGCGTTCGTCGGGTATCGCGGCGATCGTCCTTTTATATAATAATAGTAGTAATAAATAAAGTATGGAAATCGTACGCGACCATATAATATAGGGGATTTACTCGAATCGAAAACGAAACGATTGCGCGCAACTCAAAAATTAAAACATTACATTTTTATATATATATTATACTGTTGCGGTGTGGGCAGTATAAGTCTACGATAAAAAGAAAAATAATAGTGTTTAACAAGGCTTAATTTTTTTGGTTAACACTATTTTTTAATATTAATTAAACAAAGTTGAAGAAAAAACTCTTTTAAAGTGTGTCAATACATTCAAATGGAATTAATAACGGTTTTATGGCAACCGCGAGTTGTCTTGTGCGTAATCGATTCGTTTCATAAGAAATATATTAATTATGTTTATTCGCATAGAGTATATAAAAAAGTATAAACCAAAAATCAATAAGACAATTTAACAGAGTTGACTCTTCGACTATTGAAATACGTTTATTCTTAATGACAGTTATTTATTATTATTATTATTATTATTAGTCGAAGTATTTGTTTTTTGTTTTTTTTTTTATTGGAAAACACTAAAAAATATTTTCTCATTGACATTGTTGTTTTTTTTCGTTACGCCATTGTAAACACTTTTTAAAATATCTTATTTATAAGTTATATTTAAGTAAATTGTGCTTTCAAGTGAATATTAAGATATTTATTTTAATATAGTTTTCAAAAAAAAATATGGTTTTAATTTTGAATTGTCATTGCTTTTATGAGCTTTAATAAGTACCTACTTACAGGGTTTAATTTGGGTTTATTTTTTATCTCCTGTGTACATTGTGGAACTAGGTACTTATAATTAAATTAAAAGCATAATAAATCGATGTTTAGCACGTTTTTAGAGAAAAATCAGAAAATAACCACACCAGAATTGTATACAATACAAAAAAAAAATTATAGGTACACACTTTTTTCTAATAAATTTTAAAGTCGAACACTTTGGTATATATATTCAGTATTCACAAATATATTATTAAAATGGTACTTACCATTATAATGATATAATGTAGGTATATTTAAGCTTCTTATTTGAATAATATACAATTTCGACAATTTATCGACAATTTCGTTTTCAAGAACGGACATAAACCAAGTGTCATGAATAAAACGACAGTGGAATAAAAAAAACATAATATCTGTTTGACGGATTTTACACTTACTATAAATAAAATTGTCAAACTGCAAAAAGCACAAGACGCGCGACAAATGCGAAAATCTTCAAATCGATTTCGTCATACTCGTGGGTTGTTTTGTGATACAATTTCCTTACGATAATTTTCCGATGTACAAGAAACATGCCCATAACAATAATACAGTAGAACTCGGCCAACTCGAAATCGCCTCGACGATACCTCGAACTTTTTCACCGGTCCCTAGAATTTTTTATGATTGTATTATTCACGGATAAATCAAATTCTTGAAGAACTCGAACTTTCTGGCCGATCCCCCTTCAACGTCGTGTTAACCACGTTCATATATGTATGATAATATATAATAAAATGATAGGTTAGGTATCTACCTATATGTAGCACTTTTAACTTTGTGTAATTGATCGATAACGGGCTTTACGTCGATATCGGCGAGTAAGCGATATAATAATCTATCTATCGTATACCTATACCACGAATTCGCAAGTTACTTTTTTAATATATTATATAGGTAAAGGTTTAATTGAAAAATTAGGATTTAATGATTGTAATTTAATTTTTTAATGTTTTACGGTAATAAAATCATATCAGAGTTCAAAATGTTTGTTATGTCCTGACTTCTAAGTAAATAGATAATGTCATTATATTAATTAAATAGAAAATAAATAGAAAGTACCTACGCTGTTATTAGTGTTGTCGTGATGATTTCTTATGGGTTTTTATAAAAGAAATTCAACTGTTGGACGAATGATGGTGAAATATTAAAATATATTATAGCATAAATAGGTACATAGTCATTAATTTGTCGACATATTTTATTAAAATATATTATTATATTATTATATTATTTATATAATATTTTACTATGTCACGGCAGTCTAATATATTATACAATAATCGTATGTTTGTATATTTGTTATAAAAGACGTGCAGTTTATATAGATTGTATGTACATTATATATAATTTTGCAAACTCGCGTACCTATATCGTAGTAAGTATAATGTCAACTTTGTTAACATAGGATCACTATTAGATTGCATTTTGGTAAATCCGTGACGTAGAACCCGCCAAGTTTATATTATAATGTAAACAATTACGGAGCCTGTACAATATATTTTTATGGGGTCCTAAACATTGTAATAACCCATTTTGATTATTGAAAACAAAAATATTATTGCAATCCGTAACAGTATTTTTTACCTTGACTATCTCATATAATATTCTGTATGACACGGTGGCGTGTATTTGAGGGACGGATGGACGGATGGATGGATGGATGGTCGGATGGATGGATGGATGGATGGATGGATCTATTTGAATTCCTTGGTTTTTTATATGCACGATTAGTTTTGATAGTATGTGTAAGAAATCGTCAATCGAATTACTATTGAAGAAAATAAAAAAATGAATGTGACAGGTAATAAAATATTAGAGAAGTTGACTAATGTCGGGCGTCAATATCCCTCCCCCCCCGCACATTATCATCATGGGTATAAAATTATAAAACTGTAAACATCCTCCCGCCGCCCATCAGTGGAGCCCTAGATACTCCACTGATATCATGCAGCTATGGAAATATAATGTGAGTATAATATTATATTCCAGGTGTACACAATATAAAATGATGTCATGTGGAATATGTTTTCTAGAAATTAGTATCGGGCTGTAAGTCTAAGTAGGCCTATAATAGTCCGCGGGCTTTTGGATATCTATACCTATTATATGGGTGTACACAATATTATAACAGAAGAATGGTTAGGATTATCAACACGTTTTGTCGTATTTTCAGTTTAATCGTCCGAAATCCCGGTCCAAAGTCGTACGTCTCAAAAATAACGCGTTCGCCTCGCCCACTCACTCACTCGCCCCCCCCCCTCCGGGGACCCGGTGTCCGAGTCCGTATACACAGCAACCCTCAAAGAATAATATATTAAATCCGAACACATTACAGTAGGTATTTGCATATTGTCTATTCATAGTATTCCCCGGCGCTAGATGGGTTGTCATCCAATTACCGAGTGTGGGTGTACGCCGGCTGATCCCTGGAATTATTTCGCGTTCGAATTCTTCACGCACCCGCATACATAACGTGCATATAGGTATAGACCTACCTATACGACTACTCTATCCGCAGCATATTATAATATAGTAATTCACAGCACGTTAAACACAAGATATTGTTTTCGACGTCAGTCATGGTTCGAGAATTTGCTCAATATTATTATGCTAAACAACATATACTTTGGCGTCTCGACGCAGCAAACCGGCGGTTTTCGTTATTAAATATCGCGATTGGATCGTTGGACGCGAGACGTCAGTCCACGGTGACCGCGTGCGCGTAGCTTAGTATAATTACAGAATAAAATATTTTCAAATATTATTACTATGGGTATCGCAATTAAATTATTCGTCGTACTTTTTTTTTCATCGATATTAATCTCTCAGGAATCCTCGCGTTTAAGACTATGACGGACGCACCGGTTCGAATTCGTTTCGAAATCGTGTCCATTACATAATGACATATTATGCTATGCCCAAATATTACTAGCGTTTATAATGATAAAAATTAGATCAAAGTAGTTAGGGCACCTCATCATATTATTAAGAAAATAATAAAAAATAAAACAATACAAACTATCTTTAGAAATATATGCTGATCCATCCGTCTCCTTCGCTCACAATCGTTTTTTGTATACAATGCGATTTAACATTGAATTCAAATTTAACACATCCATTACAGTGACCTACTCAATGAGGGGGAACACTCGAAACTACTTCACAGCTGAGCGACTTCCCTATTCTTTTTTGTAACTTTTCAAGAATAATTAGAAAAGGCAGGGTTGGCATTAAAAAAAGCAATCTTTCATTACATTACTTATTACATGATAAAAAATCAACAATAAATAATAAGTAGGTAATACCATTTATAAACTCTTTCTTACATTTTAAGGCCGTAAAAACGACAGTAATAGATATTACGTATAATTCGTTATTGATCGTAATTTTTAGGGCTCGGAAGTTGATGACCTAAAGAACCTTAAAAAATGACCTAAAGAAATATGAATAAATGACCTAAAAATGATGGAAAATGACTGCAAAAAATGACCCAACAATTGTAAAATTATGATATAAAATGACTTAATAAACTAAAAAATGCAAAAAAAATGACTTATTTTATATTTTATATTTTTAAGAAAAAAAACCTTTTATTTAACATCTTGTTAAAAATTTTTATTTAAATATAAACCATAAATACCCTACGAAAATATTTAAAACAAAATATAAAAATGATCCTAATTAAAAAACCTAATCAAATTTATTACATTGAACAATAAGTGCATGTTTGATATTTTCTATAGTAAATGACCTGCGATTGTCCGGAAGTAAATTCTTATATTTTGAGAAACTTCTTTCTACATCTACTGATGTAATTGGTGCAAATTGAAAACGAGCAATATCCGAATTATTGAGGTCGTCTGGAAAGTTTTGGTTCAACACGTTTTCACCATTCAAAATTTTTGAAATTGTTGTCATCGTTTCAAAGCCCGTATTTTTATCCAAAACGGATTTTAATTTTTTTTTTATATCTTGTCCTCCTACTCTATTTTCTGCTTGTATATTTTTCCAAAAAATTACGAAAACAGTCGTTGGATAATTTATTCAACGGAATATTAGCCGATAAAAGGGATTGACACAAATCATAATTAAATGTACATTTTCTGGATGGTTGTGTCAGTAAACTTTGATTTTTTGATTTTTCAGTTTGTAAATTTTTACGCTCAATACCATGTATATGCTTTTGACGTGACACGTGTTGTTCCACAGTGAACTTTTTATCTGCGGCCACCTTAACATCACATATCTTACAAAAAAGTATATATCCATCAGTTGAAAAAATTTCACTTCCGAATTCAGACACAAACGCACGTAAACGATCACTAGTCGAAGTTTTATTTTTAGGCATTTTTTAATAGAAAAGTTCTTAAATCAGGACAACGGTCAACAACACGCTACACGAGACGGTCGAATACTAAATTATATCATACAAAATATAGCGGCTACAATACGTGTTAGCTGTTATTGAAAAATAATCATTTTATTGTTTACAATAATACACTATAAATATAAATATAATATAGTCTATAAAGTATAAACTATAAATACACCATATTTCAAACACTGCGAGATAAACAGCTCGACCACGGCCAGTAATTTTAGTGTACCTAGTTATTTTCGTAACACTAACAACAATAAGCTATACTTAAAAGTTAAAATAAAATATTAGGTATATTTTATTTTTATGACATTTTCACATTTAATGAAAAAAATTAAGCATTAAATGTATGTAAAAGAAAATTTCGTTATATTTTAGAAAAATGACGTATTTGTCGAAAAAAAAATGATTTAAAATGTAGGACCGTGATAAAATGATATCAATGAGAAATAAAGGTAAAAAATGCAAAAAAATGCAAAATAAAAATTTCAGATTATTTTAGTAGACCATCTAAATCGGATTTTTAGCTTGATAGATTAATGACTACATAAATTAAAAAAAAAATGCAAAATGCATCAACTTCCGAGCCCTAGTTATTATAATAAGATCATAACCATAAGAGCGAAAAGCGTTAATATTTTAGGGGGGGGATTGAAGGCTACTATAATAATATATCTAATGAGCTAAAAAAAAAAATGTTTAAATGTTTGTGGGGACCTACTATTGACATATTTTTTTTGGAGGGAGGGCTTAGTTTTTAACCCTCCCCCCCCCATTTGCCCCAACTAAATTTACTAAGTGCGGTAAGTGTCGCCTGTAGGTATAACGAAGGCAAGCAATCAAAACGTCACATTCGCATACCATTTATACATATTATTCAATTATAATTATACGCTTGCACTTAAACGCAAAAGTACAGAGTCTCTATACATTCAGCTCCTAGATTTTTGCGTCAGCCCGTCCATGTCACTCATCATGAGCACAGCCGATATTTATTCTTCGTTTTGTCATAAACAAAAGTGTCACTAAAAGTCAGAAAAAAACTGAGTCATGTCAACATTTCTCGTGTACGTACAACCAGTTTTTTCTGCTGTTAAACACACACAAAATTCACAAATCGTCTATGACATTCTTTTACGACTCTGTATTATATTATATTTGAGAGAAGTCGAGCAAATACTGATACTATAATGATCGTTGAGTATAAACCTTTGACTAAAACCACTTGTATTATATTCTACGGTCTTGCAGGTGTTAAATAAAATAAATGGGATGATATAATTTTAAATTTAAAAAAAAATGCTCTTGCTCATTATAAAGTGTCCATTAGCTGATATCAATACATATTATGGACCGTTCCGAGACATTATAATGTGTGCAACGATAGTTTTATCGTTAATAATGTCCGATAAAGAGTCTGGATGAGTTTAAATCGAATAATCGTACGATATAACGATCTGATCGAATTCATATTCAATATAGGTACAAAATGTAAAAAATGAAATAGCATACGTTGTGTGCGGGGTAATGTATTATTAAAATGCATTGTTGCCTTAGGACTAAAAGTAAAAATATTTACCGACATAATGATTGCGAACAATGCGTGTACAGAGAAGTGTGCATAAACGTGTGCCTGTGTACGGATGTACCTATTATACCATTCACATTCTTGAATTTTGATTGTCTTATTACAATAATGTTCACTTCCGCGTGCATCGCGTAATACTATAAATACCATAAATTATCATAAAATTACCTTTTATAGTTGTTTATTACGATTTACGTGATTCGAATCGGGTATAGAATTGCGCTATCACGGTATACCTACTTTTATACGCCTCTGGACAATTTTTTTTTTTCAATTCAAGAGTTTTGTTGTTTATAGGATCAAGACTGATGGAATACACGTCATAAATAAGTCACTGGGACAGATTGAAAAAAAATTGCTTTCGCTTTGATCACCCCGTTTAACAGGTTTAAATTAAAATGTATAGTAGGTATATATGATCTACATTATGTATTCAATTGATTCTTATTCCTATCACCATAGGACGCATTACGATGTTTTTAGGGCGTAACTATAAATGAAATGTTTTATTTGTTGTAAATATTTTACCGTCTACTGTTATCTCGAAAACAAGCAAAATATTTAGACCGTAGGTTTGAGCAAAAAATAAAGTCTATGTGCCGAGTTAAGTTTATAAAGATTGCGTTTATGATTTGAAATTGATAGATTTCAATAAATAAACAGTAGTTGAATTTTTCATCACTAATTTAATGTTATGTATTGTTGGTGTTACATGTATACAATTTTACAGTTAAAAATCAATTAAAAATTGTTCTCCACAAGCAAAAATGCAATTATTATATTATTCTTAATTGTTTTATTTGTAATAAAAATAGATTAAAAATTACATTTTTAATTATTATCATATTTTTATCTGCCAATATATTGATAGTGACAAATTCAATTAATATACATTTAATGATGTTTATGAGTTTAAAATTAGAAATTAATATAAACCTCATACATTTTAACCATAGGGTTTTTTTTTTACCCAACACTGGGTCCGTGAATGTCTATTATTTCATTTTTATAACAATGTCTAACGGTAATTCTAGAAGTATGTAATAAAATACTGTTTATAATAAGTAAGTAGTATAGTATGTACACACTTATTATTTCAATTATTTTCAACGATTCGAAAACATCACAAAATAAAATATTTTAGAAGTAATAATCACAGCAGATTCGAAGTAGGAGAGAATTGAGAATTGTATAAAAGCCATAAGCATTGTAATAGCTAGGCACCTATTTTATGAAAGGGATTCCTGGTTATAAAATTGAAAACAATGTTAAAATGTTATGTTTTTCGTCATTTTATTATACGGAATGGGAGATTGTATAAAACGTTATTAAGACAACGGAAATTAGAAGTTTTTAATTATTAGAGATTATAAAAGTGCACAAAACCTATTTCATAAATTCGCCGTGTAACTTTTGTAAACAATAAATAAATGCTCAAAAGGAGGATAATATAAAGAATATTACGCTATTTATACGAATACATCGTTTAATAAAAAGAAAAGAAAGTTGAGCGAAGCACTGTGTGTGTCGTAACACGAAAGCAGTAAGTATATTGTGTTAACCGTATCAATATGCGCGTTTTTTACTTCCACAAAATGAATACTTCGTTGCAATCAGAACGATTCAAAATACGCTCACAATGCACAAGAAAAATGTATTACACGAGAATACTGTTGTTTTTTTGAACCTGAAAAAGCGAAATAAAAAATTGTAAGACCAATGGGTAACTTTGTCTCCCCTCTCAAAATCAAAAAATAAATAGATTAGAAAAAATATAACCATTTATAAAAACTTGTATATTTTTCATCTGCTCTTTCCCCTCTGGCGTGAAACAACATTAAAACGAAAAGTCGTAACACGAAAGCAGTGAGTATATCGTGTTGACCGTATCGATATGTGCGTTTTTTACTTACACAAAACGAATACTTCGTCGCAATCAGAACGATTCAAAATGCGCTCACAGTGTACAAGAAAAATGTATTATACATCTTCTTCCCGTCGCGCGCTCTCCGTCCAAAAATCATTTGCCACCAAACTCGAACCCCAACCCACGTACCCCCCTGCACGTCATCTACGCACGTAAACAATGATCGATCGGTCAACGATCCTACCGATACCGCGGTTATTGCCGGAGAACAACCGATTCGATTCCGTGACGATCGAGTGACGTGCCCACCGAAGTCCTGCACCGTGCAGGACGCATATACCTGCAAGCGCTCTTTTAGCGAAATATGCTTCGTAGGCAACGCGCGCACAATATTATCGTGTCGAGTGGACTTTCGCCGATTGCGGGTCACAATAATATCGTATTATAATATGGGCGCGCATGTCATTATGCCCGCGGGCCGACAATATTATCGAACACAGTTGCAGTGCGTTTAACATAATGATATAATTTATACGGCCGGTGCAGTGCGCATTACATATATATAATATAATAATATATATCAATTAAAAAATCGATGACATAACTGCAGCAGAGTACGCCGTCGCAATTATTTTTGTAATCGGCGATGTCGCAACGGCTCCCGTTTGAAATGCGTTTCGTATTTCGTATTTTGTAATTTGTATTTTTTTTTTTGTTGTTCCGCTGCAGCTGCGACGTCATCGCTGGCAGTGGTGGTGGTGGTGGGGGTGTGGGGTGGAAATCCGTGTCTGGAAAAGTCTCCGGGGGACAAATCTCCGTACATCGTATTCCGTTTTTTTTTTTTTTTTCTGTATTACGTACGGCAAAAATGTTATTATTATATTATTATACACGCACACGGCGCACACACCGTCGCCTTTTGTGGCGGCGTTCCGAAACTTCGTTATGACTCGGCGACCGACAAAATAACACGACGGTCGTACGCGATAATATATTAATATTATCTGCACGGCCGCCCCCGCTGACGAGCCCGCCGGAAAAATACGAATGTCTCGGCGAAAATAACCACCACACGGCAGCGCCATGAAATAATAATAATATAGGTAGGTAGGTATTATATTGTGTGCGTTTACGATCGATGTGTAATTTTATTATATTATATTACGGCCGGCCTGCGACCGAAAATGTGGCGGACACGATGTTACACTATGATATATTATATTTGCACACGGCCGAACGATGTTTAATATTATATGGATCAGAGTGCGGTGGGGGCACTAAAGCGTTAACAGAAAAATAATCGCGCGTGCGCTTGTACATACGATTTCTCTCGAAAACGACTCCGAAGATTCCGTCGGGATACCTCTGTGTAGAAGAAGGGGTTTTTCGGAGGACTTCGTCGACGGAGGCTCTACCATCATTGTCCCTTTTTGAGCAGTGCTCGAAATTAGGAGCACCGTCACCGCTGCTATTTAAATTCTTTCCGCTCGAATACGCCGCTTTGTTTTTGGAGAAAAAAAAACGTCACACATAGAATGAAACAATTTCGACGGTCGTTTCCCCGCAATGTAGATTCACTTCAATTTTGACGGACGATCAGATCGAGAGTTTTCTTTTCCATCTCTATAATCTGACATTTTTCAACCGAGAAACTTTTGGCAATACGACCCATATCAATACCCATCACGATGCAATACGCACCACACCTGATTTGAGTTCAATAACCAAATTATAATTTTTGCGTTTTAACGTTGACGAACAAATGTATCACTTCCAAAAACTAAACTCGAGCTTAGGCTCGGTCACCCGGTCCTCTATGGTCATATGAGTGCCTATATATTTTGATAAAATATACGTATTTCGGTATTTGTATAAGAGTATATAGTCATCATTTTCCAACAACATTGTTGGCAAATGAATAAAGTGTCATTATATTTAGAGCAGATTCGCTGAACATGAAAGTTTAAACTGATGCTTCCGCTAGTGCAAATTCCTCAAACTCAAATTTACCAATCGCTGCCCACTCCTCGAACGTGTGTTCACTGTTACAGTAAGTACTCGTTATACCTACATAACTTATAATACATATTTTGCATATAATATACTGTAATCGATCATGTATACATTTTCCGTAACTATTTTGATTCCATGTAATGATGACTAGGAATACTTAGCATCACGTATAGTATAGATGATATTACACTGTGCATGTCGGTACTTACCAATTATTATATTATTATTATTATTACCTACTCCAGTCGATAGTTAAAATTATTATTACTGTAAATATAATACTTAAAGCTGAAAATAATACTATCACACCTATAATGTAATTGAAAATTATTTTTCATAAACGAATTCGGCAAAGGAAACCTAATGTTTACACGTCTGTAGTATACATATAACAATGAATAACGCGTAGACATCTATATAAATATATAGATCGATTGTTGTTTGAGTTTTGGAAAGTTGTTTTCACGACAATTTGAACTTTTTTTTAAATTTGAACTTTGTCAATTATCATGAATAATAGTGTCGTGAGAAATATTTTCAAGTAAAATATAAATGTAATTTAAAAAAAAAAAGTGATCTAACCCACGTCTAATAATATAATTTACAAAACTAAGTTTAATGTATTATTGTATGCGAGTCCTTTTTTTGGAATAGGAGAGATACGACTTAACGGAGACTAGGTATACTCTAAAAGTTCAAAATGGGTATAATAACTGAGATTTGTGATCGATCACATAGGAGCAGGAGGTACAACATGACGATCACATATATTTTCAACTAATATAGTCATGTAGAAAAATAGACAATACGCGAAAAACATAGACTGGAACTCAAAATAACCATGCTAAAAGAAGTCTAGGTCCCGATCGAGTGAATGAAAATAGATAATACTGAGTTATCTATTCTTACTATGAGTACTCTACAAAATGTTATTCATATAGTCTGCAAAATATAGAATTAATTTAAAAAACATATTTTTATGAATTTCATTAGTGATTTTTCGGTATTCATAAGGTATTTGCGTGATAAATACCTACATAGCAGACTAAAAAGTGTAAAGGTATAACATTTGAAAATGCACACATATTTCTATTGTGAAAATGTTTTTATTTTTTAAATAGTTTCTTATTTCTAATTTAGAGCGCCTCTTATTACATAAAATGTTACGTGGTTTTTCAGTAACTGGAAAAGCGTTTTCCAAAACTGAGTATTGATAAGTATTGGACACTCTTATCAATAGTGAATGACTAATGACTAGGGAACGGATTTAAATGCTCTAAAAAACAAGAAAAATGCCTTAAAAAAATACGATTTAATGCCTTAAAAAATGCTTTGACATCAAAAAATGCACTAAAAAAATGCCCTAAAAAATTTTAAAAATGGGTTTATATTCAATAAAAACAAAATTTTGAATTTAAAACTTATAAAAACACATTATTATGAAAAATCTAATAAAAAATATTTAAATACAATACAAACTTAATTAATTAACTTTCAATTATCTTCTGTCCATCTTCTTTTTACCCTAAAAAATTTAAAATTTAATAGGTATACCATTTAGATAGGTATATTCGTTATACTTTTACCTTTTACCATTTAGGTATTTTATTTTTTTTTAGAATGAATGTGGAAAAAATGTTGAAAAAATTACTTAAAAACCACAAAATGCACTTAAAATTTCAAAAAATGCTCTAAAAATGCATTTAAGTCTAAAAATTCAAAAAATGCAAAAAAATGCAAAATAAAAGTTACATTTTTCAATTCTTTGATGTATGAAATGAACTTTTTGCTTGGAAACCAATATTTTCGGACATTCAGAAAAAAATGCGATTTGCATTCAAATCCGTTCCCTACTAATGACTAATGATTTATGTTACAGTTGCACCCGATATTTTAAATTACTATAATACCATACTTATACATTTAAAGTTTATGACTAATTTGAATTAATATATGTATTTATACTTAATACTTTTTTTTTTTTTATTAGAAAAGACAGTTTATAATCCGTAAACAATATAATTGCAATAAGCAAATTAAAAACAGAATAAAGTAACACGAATATCGTGTTGAGGAAGAAACCCAATGGTAACACCTCCTTACTTTATACTTATACGCATTTATAAGTAATGATACTAAATAACGATTCATAGCTTGATGTTTACTATTGCGTTAAAACTTTAAATAACTCAAAGAATGTATAAACTAATTGATCTGAAAAGAGAAATAAATAAAAAACATGGTGTTGCTAGGCTACATGATAATTTTAAGATGGTTTTAAATCATAATTTAAAGTGTCGTGATTCTGTAGAAAAAAAAAATAAGTAATAGTAATTTATTTCTTACAAATCTTCGCCGGTTTTTCGCAATTTACTTGAGAAATTACATATTTTAAATATAATCTATGTTTATAAATTTAAAATCTATATAGTTACCTACGGTTGATGCGTGTAACAATTTTAGCTTCTTTATATAGCCATAAAAAGTGTTAATCGAAATAAAAAAACCACATCATTGTAAAACTCATATCGGCTTTGTACCGATCAGAATCTAAAAAACCCGCATTATTTCCGAAAGCAATCAATTTCACATTAATTCAAACTTTAAACGAGTATGAAAAAAGATTGTTTAAGGTGTATTTTCCGTTTTTTTTTCAACAACAATTATAGTTTGAACAAAATTGTTGGATAGTTAAAATTGATGAGAAAAAAAATAATTGCCAAAATTCTATATTATACGACACGATATCTTGTTCTTGTAAAAAAATGTACATTAAATACATATTTCAATAGATATAGGTGATAATCATTCATAAAACTATTTTAATAATAGTCTCGGGGCTGTTGGGCCTATTGTTATTCTCCGTAATAAATCAAATTTATAATTCGTTAAAAATAGGATTTATTCTTAAATGGCATAATGTGATCTAGTTTTTTGATATATATCTTTGATAATTTAGATATACCTAATCATAATAATACTGCTCTAGAATTTTCCTACTGCCGACGCACAGATGGGCTTTACAATATATTATGGAACAATTCCAGGAATACTGTTGTTTTTTTAACCTGAAAAAGCGAAATAAAAAATTGTAAAACCAATAGGTAACTTGTCTCCCTTCTCAAAATCAAAAAATAAATAGATTAGAAAAAATATAACCATTTATAAAA
Source organism: Sitobion miscanthi (assembly GCA_008086715.1). Classification (NCBI taxonomy): domain Eukaryota; kingdom Metazoa; phylum Arthropoda; class Insecta; order Hemiptera; family Aphididae; genus Sitobion; species Sitobion miscanthi. Next base: position 24,656,690 of record CM017799.1, on the reverse strand, counting down.
ACTTATATATTTTTCATCTGCTCTTTCCCCTCTGGCATGAAACAATATTAAAACGAAAACCAATATTTATATTATATACTATATAGGTAGTGAACTATCATAAAAAACAAATTTATCGTAAAAATACACACAAACGAGAATCGAATCTACTGTCAGAATATTGGCAATCGTTTGTTTTAAACACCCAACTAATTAGATAGGTAGTAATTTTCTATTGTTTCGTTTTTTCTACGTATAGTCGATGTGCATGAAATAATCCAATGAATTTTTAATATTTTCATTTTGAAAAACGTAACATATAACAATTATTAAAAAAAAAATTTGATTGCATCGATCATAGAATTACATAGGTAATATGATACTATAACTAAAGAAGTGATAACAGTTTTATTCTTTGATAGGTACTAATAATAGTTACTCACGACTCACGCTCTGTTAATTACATAATCGTGTACAATACAACTTAATAGAATTACATATCGGGGGACGGAGTGGCCGAGCGGACTAAGGCGTCGGTTGTGACGCACACCGGCGCTGGTTCAAACCTCTGTTCACGGGCGGCATTTTTCTTCGGGCAAGTCACGGTGTCCGGAGAACAAGTGCCGTCATCCCCCCACCCGGGCATGGCAGATACCGCGGGTGCCCACTAAAAATTCTGCCAAACCAAAACACACGTGTTTACTAACCTACAGTTACTTCACTATGCAAACAAAAATCAAACAGCTAATGGCCATAGTTGCCGGGCTTCACGATCAATAAAAGAATTTTTAAAAAAAGAATCACATATCTTTGTTTACCTGCTAGAATATTGTTGGCATTTATACTAAAAAATTGTTTGTAAATATGTGTGGTTGGCATGTGGTCACTGGTTAAGTATCTACATACAATTATGCCATACATAACTGCGTTTAATGTTTATTATTATTAAGTATTATTGTTCTGAAACCGTATAAACAAGGAAATAACGCGTCCATTTAGAGTGTTTTGAAATTTTCAACTTAGAACTTATTTATTTGTATATTTTGCAACTTAATAGGTACCTATACCAATAGACATTCAGATCGATGTCGATTGAGTTACCTATACTGCCTGCCGATAATATACAGAAAAAAATAAAAACAAGTGCGACGAGTCTTATAAAAGGACGAAAGCGTTTAATTGGGTTGTAATATATCTAAAACGAACAAAAGACATTAGGGGCCAGTCCACAAAATATTGAAACATTCGGCGTAGAACATCTCGATAATCTGGATTCTGAAAGTAGAAACTTGTCATTGTCCGAGCTATGTAAGTTTCAACGTTATTGCACAAAAGATTCGTAATCGTGTAGGTGTCAAAAAACGATTCAAATTTTTGGACATTAATCTTTAAACATTAATTCCGTAAACTTATATTACATCTATATACTAAGTTTATAATTTGACGCGTATTTTTTGATACTATATTTTGGTTAGGTATTCTGCAACCTTACGCACTGTATATTCACTGTCTTCGATAAAATCCCTATATAGTATATATTATATTAAGTGATAATAGAAATAGCTAAATATCGTTAGGTATGGCAACTTAAACACTTATTGTTAAACCATCATTAATATGTATATAAATTTAGACACCTGGAGCTATATTATTTATCATGTTTTACAAAAAAAAACATTGTTAACTTTTATTTACATCTATAATAATATGACTTGCACATTGTGTCATAGAATTAATTTAAACTTTATAAAATATAATACCTACCAGGCAGTTTAAAACTAAAAACAACTATAATAAGTAATGATTATAGTCCAAATGTATACTCTCTTAAAACACCTAAAATATTATGCAAATACTCTATAAAACCTAAGCGATTCGACCGTATTGATATTATCCTTATATTATATACAAAATTAGAAAAAAATACAAAAAAAATCAATGAACCTCAATATGATAGTAAATATGCTTTAATATTCAATTAATTTTATTATTATTATTTTTTTACAATATTCCTTATAATAATATTTTTTAAGTGAGGTACACTTGCATAATGAAATAGTTGAACTATAATAACAGTTAAGTGTTTAGTATAGTGTTTTTTTGTATTGAACGGTTTTATTCGTTGTTTTAAAAGGTGTTTATTTTATTTAAAAATAAATAATTATTTATTTTAAAAACTTAAAAACACACAATCGCAAAACCAAAATACATTAGGATACCATTGTCCATTTGAACAAATACGTTGTTTTTATCAACAAAGGTTAGGAAAAGTAATATACGCGACGACACGGCAACTTGTCAAAATGGTACAAAAAAAAGATGGTTGGTGCGATTGTTTAAAAAATATTTTTTCATGTACCTTAATATTAAAATTAATAATAATAATTTTAAAATTAAAATAAATTAGTATTTTTTTCACACAATTTACAAAAATATATTCCAAAATATGCTAATAAATAAGCTAAATATTCCCTAAACCGTGAAATATTCTCAAATATGCAGAAAAAAAACTTTTTTCCATGAGCTCAATGAATCGTCCACATTTTTTATTCTCAACTTTTTTAAGGCTGCTCATACTCAGTAACGATATGTTAAAACATATAAATCCGGACTATAGAGTAATAATAATTTATTAAGCTAGATAACCACCATATTGAATGAAAAAAAGAATAAAGTGGTCACGATTAATGTTTGAGACTCATCGTAATCATGGCGAATAATTGTATTCTAACTAAATCATCTATTGTTTAATATAAATATTATGATATAATTTGTTTCAAAAAAATAATCGATTTCAAATTTAATAGTCTGCAATTAATAAAAAAGCATTCGTCATTTTTCAAAAAGTTAAATGTTTAATATAAAATATCTTAGCTAAAATCGAAGTTTGTTCCCATATTTTAATAATAATCAATAACAATTTCGCTATAAAGTGTTCTATTTATCCATGAACACAATTTACTATTCAAATTTGAATAACATATAGGTACTTTATTTAGATTAATTTATTACACTTAACACTAATATTTCATTTGTATAATTTTAAAATGTATATCAATTTTTTTTTTAATTAAAAAAAAATAAAATAGTATTAATATTAGGAACCTATCAATAATAATTTATTTGCATCAAACTGTTGTTCATACTTTTTATATTTAATTCTGAAAATGTAAATACTTTTTGTCCAAATATTCATAAACATTGGATGCAAAATGATTTTTTTTTTTAAATAATTTAAAAACGTAATATTTACATAATATTTATTCTTACATTTAATTTTGTATGGTTTATGCTGTATTAATTGCATGATTACATTACAACATTAGGATATATTTACTATTATTACGACTATGATCGTCAAAATATATTAATAAGGTGTATGAACTACAAGAACTATAAGTGTCGCGATACTAACAAGTTAATCAGTGGATTACTATCGCTTAGTTAAATTAATTAAACAACAAATTTGTAATCACGGCAAACACAGTTAACTAGTTAAGATGAAATTATACGTAATTTTTTTTTTTAATCATTTGAGTGGAAAGCACTAATTTGTTAAATTATTAAGTGACATCACGAAAATTTAACTGAAAAACTGCTTTAAAGATGAAAATTAACAATGCATCTGATTCCTTTTTACAAATTATTAATTAATTTTCTGCGGATATAATCCAATAAATTATAGTATCCCAATAAATATATTTTTAATTTTTAGTATTTTATGATTAAATCATAACAGTAAAACAGGAATATTATACATTATATTAGGACAGTGATAGATTTAAAATCATGTATACCGTCAATGTGACTAAGTATTCCGATTTAAATTGTTTGTTAGAATTTTACAATTAAGCATATTATTACATAACAATATCTTTCCGTATTTTTTTCAGAATTTTAAAATACATGATTCTTAAAGCTTACTCAAAACAATTTTAAAAGATAGCTATTTAAAATCGATGATTGAAAATAATACTGATTAATAATGTATTATTATTGTTTAAAAACATTATTATTTTAGTAAGTAGAATTATTTAATTATGCGCAAATTAAACGATTAAATAATTTTTATGTTTCTATAGTTAAAGTTTTGGCATCTCAAAAACCAAGCCATTCTATTGTATATGTTTGTAGCTATAATTATGCTGATTGCAGCACGATATTGTATATTTAAATAATTCATACCGAACGTATTAACAAATCGGAATCCAAATTTTGTTTTCCCGTCTTCAGCAGCGTACATACATGTGTGTATTATTTGAATAATAAATTATTGCTGCAGATTATATGTAAAATAATTTTTTAAAAAAAACATTTTTATGTCGTACAAGACAATAGTGAAAAACGGTATTTTCTCATAATAACAATAATATAATCGAACAACAATAATTTATATACACACAAAGTTATTAGAAAATAGACAAATTATATAATTATATTGAGGCGGTACAAACCTTTTTTCGCGGTTATCCGGTTGTCAGACGAACGGTGTTAAATGTACACGCGTGTACGCCGTTTGCGTGCCGTTGGCGTATTAAGGCGGCGGCGGCGGCGGCGGATCAAAAGCCTGTTGCGTACAACACGGTGCGGACGACGACGGCGACGAATCGAAGGCACAGACGTGTGCGCGTGTGACGTCGGGGAGCGAAAAGTTTATGGTTGCAATAATATGGAAAAACGCTCGTTTTTTGGACGAAAAATGAGATGGCGGCTGTATAATGTTATACAGCACGATATTGTCGGGCGCCGACGACGACGGCGGCGACGAGATGTACCGGAAATGGATCCGGATACAACGATATTATAAATAATGTTATATACTATACGATGATATTGTTGTAGAACGTACTTTAGTCCGCGGCGATATTTTTTTAAACGTCGTGTGCGGCTCGACAACCCGCGACAACACGTTATATACACACAAAACTCCACGTCGGTCCCGCCCCCGCAATCTTTTACACCCTCTTACGTGCGCCCGCGCGAACGCCCCCCCCCCCTCACCACGGCAACGAGACACCCCCCGCAACGATATATATTATTATTTTGTACTCACGCCGTGGTTATATATGTACATATGGGTACTTGCGGCTATATAATGTCCCTTTAGAGTGTCTGTCCACGAAAATCCAGAGATTGTGTGTGTGTGTGTGTGTGTGAGAGGCCGGTCGCCGAATTCTGTTGCCGCTGCCAACTTCTCCTATATGTACATATAAGACTTACCTGCGGTGTTGCGACCAGCGAGGGTGTTGTTTCCGGGACTTGACCCCAGTTGGGGCGGGGAGACCTCGGGCTGTTTAGAGAAAAAATCAAATTCGATAAATATAATTGAGAAAGTTGACCGGCAAACCGAATATTCGGCGATCCATTTCAAAATTAAGAACACATAAATACCATTACGTGTTGATATTTGGAAGAGTATAGTGATCGATACTATACGATATGCGATTTTTGGCCAAAGGTGAAATTTTAAGTACGTCTCAATTAGAATTCTCTATAGCTTTATATCAATAATTTATTATATAGGTATTAATCTTTATGTTTTGAATGATTTTTTTTGTTTCTAAGGAACGTTCCAGTGTAAATGGCATTTTTTTTCATAGAAAATTCAAAATATGGTTTTTGTTTTTCTTGTATATTATACACCTATATTATATAGGTGTACAACTTTAATTCAACAATTTATTTATTTATCATTTATTATATTATATCATTTTTGATGAGGGTGAGATTTCGAAACCCATATCGATACATAGAGTAGATATAGTGATATTATTATTAATCACGGTGGCCAAATGGATGCTGTGATAATATGTATTGGTAGGATTAAATGTAAATATGACAAATATTACGAGTTTATTTAAGTACGAGATACAATAACTATACTGTGCAGTATGATTAAATATGGGTTTAACCTTTATGACTTCACAAATCAATAGATTATTATTGTTTAATAAGACAGTGTTTAACAATACCGTTACTTACATATTTTTTTAAAACTATTTGTGTTTTAGATTTTACCTTTAGTAATAAAATATATTGATTTTACAATGACGTGAATTTATTTTATTTTTTTGTGACTGCCATCACGTTTTGGAGCAGAAAAATTCGTCAATCTAACCTTCAAGGTAGTTTCTGAAAGCAAATTGGATCTGGTTGATGCTTTTTTTTTGGGGGGGGGGGGGGAAAGTAGAAAATTCTCAGTAATTTTTAAAATATTTGGGAAACAACACTCTTAAAACTATGCAGTAGACTAGTAGAGCTACTTCCCTGGTTTTTTATTTGGTCCTGGACATGGGACAATATTTTAAGCCCAAATACCGAATTTTCAATCTATGGTATTTACAATCTCCCAACATTATAAATAAATTAGTAAATTCTTGGAGTACAATCCTAGGGGAATAAAGGTATATAGTAGGTACCTCAAGTATAACCGATATCTTAGTTTGAGAATATTAGACGGTGATACTCATAGGCATTTATTAATAACATTTTCGTTCATATTTTAACATTTTACGAAATTGGTTTTTTTTCTTGTATCAGTAATTATGTAGATAAATATTTCAATAATGTATATCTATATTGTATATTGATATTGTAACATGAATACCAAAAGCTGATTTTTATTTTAATCTGTTCTCTAATCTAATATAATATTTCATTTGCGTAATTATTTTAATCCTGTAGTACCTATGGCATAATAATAACATTAATAACATTAATAGGTACCCAAGAAGAAGAAATTATAAAAAAAATATACTGAAATAAAATTACAGTTATTGAGTGATGAGGTACCTATATTTAAGTAACTATAATGGATTAACTTCAACTGTCCTACCGGACAACCCTCGTTTACGTTGACAATGTTAGGGGTGTACAGATAAATGATGATGTAGTCATTGTGCTGCACCATTTAGTATAAAAAATAGTATAAATTAACAATGATTTATTTAATTTTAAACAGGTCAATGTCAGTGACGCCAGGATTTATTTAAAATGTATTATTAACATGATTATAAATAAAAACGTAGGTATCTATGTAAGCAACATTCGAGACATCTCCCTCAGCAATAAACATTATATTGGATTGAGGGTTAAAAGTAAAAAATGTCCAGTTATTTTTTTAATGATTGGAAAAAACTGGAATTTTTACGCAAAACCAGTTATTGATAAAATCGATGTCCTTATTTTGTCGTAATTATAAAACAAATAACCGTAGATATAGGTACTTAAAATGTTCATCAAATATTTATAATATAAATTCCTACACATGGTATTATTTTCATGATATTTGGAAATTTTTTAAACTATAAATATCATTAAAAAATGTTCGGTTGGTCAAAACGCTTGAAAATCTAATATAAAACATTTAGATTAATTTTGAATTATTGCCTATTATAATACGGACCTATTCACACCATCATACGGTAAAATGATATTGACTCAAAAGTTATTAATATTGATAAATAATTATATATTATAATAATAATTTAATATATTTACCTAAATTAACAAATAAAATTCAATGTTTTTGGCAAATAATTAAATCAACCTACCATATGTTACTATAATAGTTACATAAATTGATTGTTTTATAGTAATATCAGAAAACATATCATGAAATATGCTTTGTGATGTATATAGCCTAGCCTAGACCAGAGGTTCCTAAACTTTTACGACCACGGCTTCATTAGGAAATAGTTTCGTGTTTCGTGTAACAGCAATATTATACTGTATAGTAGTAACTATTATTCAGGTGAACTTTTTTTCCAAGTATAATATAAAATAATTTTCTCAAAGTACACATGCATCTGGCGAAACCCTTGAGATTGTCTCACGAAACACTTAGGTTCCGCGGAACACACTTTGGGAATCGCTGGCCTAGACCAGTGGTGCGCAACCTTTTTTGATCCACGACCCCCCAAAATAATTTATTTTTAATACGAACCCCCCTTCCTACCAACATTATGTAAGTGTGTAATTTAAATTTACTTAATAGTCTTAATGTACACACACATTTTATTCATATACATTAAATCGTTAATTTTAGAGCAGTTTTAATATTTCTTTAATTTAATTAATCAAAAACATGAAAAAAAAATACAAAATTAGAGTTTTATAAAATCTAAAATTAAAAAATGTATCATTATAATGATAATCAAAAATTTGAATATTTTTAAAATTATAAAATTACTTTTTAATTATTTTAATGAGAGACCTGAGCTTGCATTGTAGACATGATTGATTCTATGTTTGGTTTGATATTTGTCGGTCGTTTAATTAAAAAATGTATCATTATAATGATAATCAAAAATTTGAATATTTTTAAAATTATAAAATTACTTTTTAATTATTTTAATGAGAGACCTGAGCTTGCATTGTAGACATGATTGATTCTATGTTTGGTTTGATATTTGTCGGTCGTTTAATTAAAAATGTATCCATATCGTTTTAGTTTATATATTATAAAATATTAAAATATTAAAAATGTTAGTTTAAAATAATACAAAATACAAATAATTATTACAAACTATTCAAAATTATAAGCATTAATACGATCAACTCAACGGCTCGTACATGACTATCGGACTATTTCATGATAACCGTAAGATTAAATAAAATTACTGATTAAATTCAATTTAAAAATAACCCATATACTGCGTGGTTCAATAGAACTTGCTATCGCAACATTAAGATATGACATAATGTCATAATATTACGATTGACACAGCCATCAACGGTACAAAATAATTTTACTTTGTATAAAACTATAAAATAATATACAATATTCATAGTATACATTTTTTTTCATTTGGTGATTACTGGCGCCCCCCTAATAAAATTTCGCGACCCCCAGGTTGCGCACCACTGGCCTAGACAGTAGACGGGCGGTTTTCGCTCAGAATCGTTTTTCGTACCTATGCAAATATGCAATGATTTATCATTAAATTCGAATTTAACTCGTCTCATACATTGCAGTAACATCTTACTCAATGACGAGGTACAATCGACGTTTCGGCACCTTACTGTATACAGCAGATCTGTTACCTATACTTTCCATCTTTTATAAAATTTAGGTCTACAAATTTCTTCCGTATATTCTTTCCGTTTCGTATAATTTTATTTTTATGTAAAATTATAAATTTAAATATTTTTATGAGTGCACATTTTTTTAAACATGAGATCTTATGGTTATTTAAAAGCTCATAATATAAATATTTTTGAAATCAATAACTCTTTTAAAAATAAAAGAACTATTTACATTACAATATTTTAATAGGTCATAATGTCATAGGTATCTGTAGTATTATTATTTATAAGCTGTATAATATTGTACGTTATACAATAATTATTACTCTCTGTGTATAGGTGTATCAGACTACAATTATTGTGAAATATCTTATTTTCAAACCGAAAGAAGATATGGTACTAATTTAAAATTTACCAACGAACTAATTTGTTTCATGAATTTATATAGGTACTTAAAATATGTAATATAAGCTGTCCATTTTCTACGAGTAAAGTTTTAAATTTTTGCTTGAGAGAAACACTTAACAATAGTTATACATCTCGATAGCTACTGGACCGGAAACGTGTAAATGCATAACGTATTGTTATTGTATACTTAACTAAATAATAAATAAAATATATAAATACGATATAATGGTGGGAACGTAAAGCCTCCAGACTGGATGAAATTAATAACAGCGAGACGGGGTCTAATGGAAGAAACTTTGAAACATTTTAAAATAATAATAAAAAAAAAGCATTATACCTATAGGTTCCGATGAAAAAGTGGTGATCGTATTATGCGAGGAGGACATCATTGCGATAACGTATTCGGAAAAATATATAACGGTTAAGGGTTAAGTATAACAATAATTGTATTATAATATGACAATATCGGTATTGTCCGAAACGCGGAGACACAAGACCACGTCATCGTGTTAGGTAGGGTAAAGGAAGGTATGTTCGTGATAAATTAACTAAATGTCTACTTAAAAATTCAATTTCAGTAATTATACTTAATTATTTGAATTGTTTGATAGACATAGAGTAAAGTTACTAGAATATATTCAGTTTTTGAATTTTAAGTCCTTTGGTTAGTTTTTAAAAAAGTTCAAAAGTCATTGAGAAAAGTTAGGTAATTTGGTGATATGGTATTTAATTTCGTGATAATGGTAAGGTAATTTCGTGAGTACACAAAAATTTGAATTTTTCATTTAAATAATTCTTTATTAATAGCAAAAAAACATAACTAAAAATATCAACACAATAAATAAAAATTAATATAAAAAAAATGATATTAAAAAAACATATTTTTCACATAGGTAGGAGCAAACCTTTATAAAAAAAATAAAAATTTAGCGATGGCGGGTCATTTTGTGATAGGCTGTATTGCAAAAATATTTGAATCGATTTGTATAGAGATCTATATTAGAAATATATTATCTACATTTAACTATAAAAGTATATCGAGCTTAAAAAAATTTTTGATGTCATTATATATTTTAACAAACGAAACATGATTAAAAATGTTAGTTAATTTGAGGTTGAAGACGTTAAGAAAATGCGTAACTGCGATAAGGAACCTTTAGTAGTCGCCACAAGTCAATAAAAAAACGTAATTTTTACCATTAAATCGAGCATGTTTTCTAGTTTTCAAATTTAATAAAAATAATTCACTCATCTTTGACATAAGTCTGAAAATCAAAGGTACTTCAGAGGTACGTCCAAACAGAAGTGCTGAACGCATGTAAAATAATGATAAAAAATGTGCAAACTGATTGTAAACAATTATTGACGTACCACACGCGCCACACGAATATCATACCTTTCTTTACCTACTACACGAAATATGACGTACGACCCCACGAGATATACGTATTAGATAATACGAATATACGAGTTCGGTATGGGCGGTAGGAGGGGGTGTGGGAGGTGTTAAAATATCTTATCATATAATATTCTACGCCGACGCAATATTGTTTCTGCCAAAAAAGTAGGTATTATCACAGCATGTATAGGTTATATTGTGTATAGGTACGATCCACACATTGTCGTATTATTTATTTGTTTAGCAGATTTCCATTACTCCCTCCGTACGTAGGTGCGTATATAGTGAATCTCGCACTCGCCGCTATTCATGACCGCATAGTGTAGTAGCGTGTGTCCCTCTCTATAAATACACGAGTGTCGAGCATTAGCATTGAAATCGTTTTCCAGTTAGGACCCGCGGTAAAAGTCTTTGGATTTAAGGGAAGAGCTAAGTCCATGTCATACAACGCGCTCGCACACACGCACACGCACACGCGAATTATCGTATACAAACGACGACACGCGTGACGGCGAGCTCGTTTCGAAGCTTTATACCCGTAGAGGTACCCAAATGATGGTTGCGTACTTTTTGAATATTATATTTTATATGCACAGGAGGCGCCCTCGGTATAATATATATTTTACATAATACGCAATGCGATAGAGTGTAATAATTTCGTACCGTAAACGTCGTTTTCATAGATTCGAGATTAATCGGTGTATTTATATAATCATAATAATTCACGTGTTGTGTTTGCGCTTCTCGTTCGCGACTTTAATAGTGATAAATAATATCGTGTAAGGACGATCGTGCGCGCACACAAAGTCTAAAACATATCACACGTGTGATGCTCGACAAAATTAACGGATGGTTATTAAATCTGTATTATATATTATAGTACGCGCGCGGTTCGGAAACTTCGACTAGGTACCTAATTATATTACATAAGCTTATAAATAATAACATAAAGTTAGTTACCTACTTACGCTAATATAACATAATATATTGTATATTATAATATTTCAGTGCGTTGCATAGGGTATTATGTAATGGGTGGTAGTGTGGTAGGTTATAAAATACCGAAAGGTTTTTTTTTTTTTTTTGGGGGGGGGGGGGGTAGACTAACTTTATCCACCGAATAGCGCGGACACAATTTCGGTCACCGTGTTCGGTATTTAAATGTTTCACCGTTTTTTACATAAAATAAATATATTTGAAAAATAAATCTGCATATTATGCCCGTATAATATAACTACTGCGTTCGTTATGTTTATGCCTACTTTGTATTATGTATATATATTTCCATCGAAACATGAATATACGGACAACCACATCTTTACATTTCCCATCGAGTTTAAACTTGGAAAACGGTACAGTGTACACACCATTTTGGATACACGATGGAACGTAAGTACGAATTGTTAAGCGCAGTATTGTCAAAAGTTTATAACTAAATCTTACTTTTTATTATTACGTAATATATGTACAAGTTAATATTATAATATGTATAGCGAGTAAAAACATTTGTGACGAGAAAAAGTGTGGCTTAAGAAGACGTGTTTTTAGCTCCGCTCGCAGAATCATAGCCAATTCAAATTTATAAGGACAGCTGTGACCGATTATTTCATCACAATTTTGTATACGCATTTTAAACAAAATATATATATACATTTTGGACTCCATTCACAATTTCAAATATTTAATGGTGTGCTGCGGGTTTTTAACTATCACAATTATCAATTTCTATCTCGAATAATTAAAATATACGTTTATTTAATGATATAATCATCGTCTTAGGTGTAAATAATATTTGTCTTTTGGCGTTTTAGCTGCAGGTATACGATTTTCAATCAAGAAGCAATGGTGTTCAAAAACGATGATAACGTTGACAACTTTAGTGTGATTGGAAATCGTACGATCTTTGTCACACACACCAAACAGTCGGTAGGCACATTATTGGGGAGGTGAAAATTTAAAATTCCCAATAATAGTTTTGTGCTGCCGTGCCGGGTGATTGGTGGCCAATCGTGTATACCTGCAGTGGTCTCAAACTCGAATGACCATCAGCCCATATATTTATACATAAAAGGTTCGCCGTAGACCTTTTTTTATTTTTTCACTTACGGCTCACACGGATTGATTGCTAACGAGCGATGTAAAAATAAAACATTACGAATGCCAAATAATATCATATTGATATATAAAACCTAATATTCTTATATCGTTCAATAATGATAATAAATGTAACGATTTTGTTGGACTATTGCGGGCCGCGTGTTTGAGACCACTGGTGTACACAATCCAGCAATGTACCTACTAAATTAACATGTACCTATAGCTATACCTACATTGTGTAACAGGAAGACCTGGCAGATGAAATAACTTTTGTTCCAATCAATATTTAAAATTGTCTTATTATGTATATATGATGTATAGTCACTTGTGGGCTGCACGTATGATATAAAAAAAATTCTTCTTATGTTTTGCACTGAAAATAAAAATTTAAAATTTGATTTAAAAAATATCCAAAATAGATGATTTGTAAACCTGATTGTGAGAAAAATGTCGACGGTAAGAACATTTATCCAAGTCGATTAGTTTATTTTTTTAGAACATTTTGAAATGTCAATATATGTTTTCGAGTAAGTCAAATTAGAACGTAATAACTTTTTTCAAAATATTGTTTTTGGGAACATCCTCGACATATATGAGTGATGAGTATATTTCTTAAATTATTCAACTGAAATTACCTTCCCGCGCGAGCCGCACATACTATTTTTTGGCACGCCTCTGCGTTCATCGATAACGGCAAATGTGATGCGGGGATCTATATGCAACAACTAGACTATAATATTAAACGACAACAATACATTTCGGGAAAGAAACGATTTGGTTTTATTTATTTTAAGCGTCACCCGCGGAGGTTGTAAATATGATTATGATATGTAACCAAAAGTTTATAGTTCGCAAGGAGCCGACGACCGTGGTATAGATTTCAGTGACCGTTTGTGCGGGGTATACGCGCGTCGCGCGTGAAATGCGCGCGCAGCACTTTTGGGGATTTCCGCTTTACGCCCGGCACTTTTGGGGATTTTCACTTTACCGCCCGGCACTATCAAGGACTCTCGCTTTACAAGGGACGCTTTCCGACGCCTCAACCGCTATTGAAAACCAAACTTTCGGTGCAGGCGTGGCAAAAAAAATGTCGTATTGAATACAATACTCATTAGGTACCAAAAAAAAAAATGCGTTATCCCAGCTATCCTTTCCAAATACTTGTATGATTTCTCTTAAACCGAAACAAAAACAATTTTTTATTTAAAACGGTTCGATGCGCGAAAATGTGTTCAAATTTTAAATCCCACGGTATCATCACGTCATTGTACAGGTACCATTTTGTGTTGTACTCTGATGTTCGTCTCGATTCTACCCATAGATATAGACGTATATGTATAGCATACAAGCTAATGCGGAACATGGATTTTAGTAATTCGCACCAAACGCGTAATATTTCCCATTCGGAAGAAAAACGCCAAAACGTTATTGAAAATCTGAATTATTCATTTTAAGAATGTTTTTTACAACTCTGTTATACACGTGGATAACAAATAACAGTTGAATCGGAAGAAACAGTTTTGTAGGAAACAATTCTTACCGGGTGTATTATACTGCATTTTTAATATTCTTGGAGGAAGCCGCTAGTAGACATGCTAGGTATCTATATGGACTTCGTTCAACTTATATAATTTACTATTATACCACGGTTTTTAACATCGATTAACAAATCACTTTATATGTTTAAGACTTGAAGACAAATGTTATACAGTAATTTGTAACTGTAGTAATACTAATATATTATATACCGATCACCGAGCATGCTCACCTCCCCCCCCCCGCCGCCCATTTTATCCTTTAATAACTAATTTATTCAAATTCTGATTTTTAATTATATACCATTTTATAATTGATGGTATAAATAATTAAACGTTACGAATTTTTTTTAAATACTTAGATATTTTATACCAATTAAGGAAAAAATGGGAGTGAGTATGCTTGACGAGTATATAGTCTATCATCACGTATTGTCTATGTATATAAAAACATACCATATATTATATAACAATAATAGTTATATAAGCCAACTTAAAATTTAGAAGTTTAATTAAAAGCTTTTTTTCATTTTAACCATATCAAATGAGCAGAAAAAATATTTTAAAATTTATATAGCTAACAGATTTATGATTTAAATATTCATAATAAGTACAGGGTTATCTTTTTGACACTCGACATTATTTTTGTCCATCAATTTTGAAATAACACCGGCAGTGGCCCACCTTGTATAGTTAAAATCTGATATAATTTCATTTTTTTATAATTACCCATTAGTATTCAAATTTAAAATATTGTTTGTATAATTAAACGCGTGTGTGATCTGATTATGTAAAATAATGAAAAACCATTGACAGTAGTGATATTTTTCGATATAAAATACTTAACAAATAATACGAATGATTGATTAGCAGACTATAAAAAGCTTATTTTCTAAATTCGATCATATAATATTATATTTATTATTGTCAGTAACAATGATTTAAACCTATAGATATAACCGAAAAATAATTATAGATAATATAGGTGCTTATATTATGATAATACTAGATATAAAAAATCTATATTCATATATTTCAGTCCATTAGACTGCATAAAATATATTTATACAATTTTAAAATATAACAAAAATTATGATCGTTTATTATTGATATCAATATAAGTGAAAACAACGAAATGGAGAAAAGTTATTGTTCATGTCACATAGGTAATAAATGTGTATTTTAGTAGGGGCTACGTAGTATACAAATATGGAAGTATGAATTTTAACTAACCTAAATACTACAAATTTATAAAATAAAGAGGTATGTAAAACATTAGGTATTCATTTTAAACATTAAACTATGAAACCGTACTTATAAATGGAGTCGAATTATTAATATTATTTTTAGACATAATAATAACTTACTTATGAGATATGACAATAATTAACTTTCACATCAGTTAAGATATGCAATGTTTGTATATTAGATTCTGAGATACGATTAATGGATTGGTAAGAGTGTAGTTTTTTCTAAATGTATTAATTTATTTCTGTATTGGTCATATCTCATCACCTATTGGAACAGTAAAAATGCTTTAATTTTCAACTTTGTGGATGGTTTGTGGCAACAGATTGGGTCTAGTTAGAACATTGAGGGGTCGAAAGTATTCACAGTAATACTCCGATGTCCATGTACACATTTTAAAATAACCGTAGAGACTTAACCAAATATTAATAATTATAATCACATAGGTATGATATAATTTTTAATAAGTTTTGTTATTTTTGTTTCTAAAAAACAATGGTAATGTTAAAAAGCTTTTAGTGGTCTATTCCTTATAAGTTATTTTTATAGCAATTCAAAAATATAAAAATCATAGACACAATTATTTTAAAACCGTATGTTAGAATTTCAACAAAGAAGTTTGTCAAAATCACAACAATTTGCAAATTATTTTGCTGTGAAGAATTCATACAATTTCCACCAATTGTTATGCATAATGTTTATTTTTTTGTTTTTAATTACAAATAATATTAGTTGATCGGAAATACAAATTACAAAATTGTAATATTTTAAGGCAACTGAAATGGTTTATAAATTTTATATTTGTTTAAATTATGATGTTTACATCATCCTAGAAACCTGGCTATTGAGATGCAAGAGATAAACATCCCCAACAGTTGATCGATTTAGAATTACTCCGTCTCATTGTGTGCTGTAAAAAAAGAGTTATTTCTCTCCCTGAGGTATCTCTTTATCTTTTTATTTTGAATACATAAACTGTCCCAAATAGTATAAAGAAGAGGAGTCGGTAAACAATTTAAAATGATAAATAAATGTTTTAGAGTTCCAGTTGGACGTCTATTTACTTAAGTCGGTTATTTTTTTTCAATTTAAAAACTGACATAATAAACAACACTGTGGGTACCTTGGAACTTTTTGAAAATTGTACTTTCGTCGTTCATATTATTACGAAAAAGTAAAATCATTAAATGGTGGTAATAATAATATTTCATAATAACTATTTTAATTTAATAAAAAATATTTTTTTATACATATCACAAAAACCCCTTCGAAAACGTCGTTGAAGGTTATTGTCTTCGATCCGTTCAATCTTCGTGCCTATATAGTCCTTTACAGGTATATAGGTATCTACCAGGAGCATCTTGGACGGCTGCAGCGGGCTGTGATGGGTTTTTTTTTCGTTTTTTGGTATATGTATATGTTTAATTTTTCATTTGAACAAACGCGGACACACTATGGATATTAATTGAAGGACGCAAACACGTACACGATGTCGAACTAAGTATTTATTAGCCGTGCGGTTTAATCTCGAAACGATTTAGTAACTCACTCGGTGTCGGGATACGGTGATTTACCACGGTCCACGAACGTTTGAGAACGACGAAAACCGGAAAGGTCCGATCACTATACTATATAATTGACTAAGTACGGATTGTATATTAATATGTACAGCATGCTATAACATCTCCAATTATTTGGATGATATAAAAAAAAAAAAACGTGTTGATCGTCCGAAATCTTCGACTGATTGAGATTTACGTCAGTTCAGCGTGTGGATGATAACAGTGTGGTATGAAACGTTCGATCTTATAATTGTATCTGAACACGTCACAGCGTATTTACAAATAGACAAATAGTAAAATATTCTATATATTATAATACCCGTAGACGAGTCCAGATGAGTCCAAAGTCGTATTAAGCTGCACGTGGTTTACGCGATCTCAGTTTCTTCCTTTTGTCTAATTTACGGCATTTATATTCACATACTTAAGGCCGCGTAACCGTACAGTCTGATTTTGACAATAAAATAAAAAATTAGTTATTATAATATTGTGCTTTATTTAAAAATGATTATTGCTTACTTATATTTATAATATAATAAATACGGAAAAACGTATACATCTAAACTCAACTCGACTGTATAACCCTTCCTCGATTTTTTTATTTTAAAAGTCACTATATATCATAGTATACAATCATGATAACTCAATAAATTATAATGCCTATTATAAACTATTAAGTACAAAATATAATAAATTAACAGTATATTACATAGTAAAGCCATCCAGTCTCCAATATAAAATTGATAAAAATTGTTATTGCATACACAGATTGAGATTTAGTATTTAAAATGGAGTGGAGAGGTTGAAAGAAAAATATTGAGCGTCTTAAGAGAGTTAAATTAAATAAACCGTTTTAGGGCAATCAAATAGAACGATACAATGAAGTGTACAAAAATCAAAAAGGAAAGTAATTTGAGCCAAGTTTGAAAGAGGATAGTGACTTGGTCATTCTTCCTCCTAAATAAAGTAATAAAGAAATACGCCACTCTCCACACGACCCTTTATATAATATTATATTCCAGTGAGGTTAGGCCACGTCGTATTGTAGTGAGAGATATTTCGATGTATCGTTAAGTGATCACGTCCCGACAAACCGTGTTTTCGGTTTTGACAGTAAAAATAAAATGATTATTGTACTTTGTTTATAAACTATTATTGTTTGTTTTGTAATATTATAAATACGGAAAAACTTATAGGATATAGCTGTAGGTACAGCTAAACCCAACTCAAGGGAATCATCGACAATATGTCAATATTATCTTCTTCTATAAATATAATATAAATTGGTACGCTACAGCCTCGTTCCACGACCATAATATAATATATTCCAGTTAGGTTAGGTCGTATCGTGTTGCAGTAGAGAAAGATATTTTGATGTAGCCCAATAAGTGATCAGGTCCTAATTAAACGTCGGTTTATGCAGTAATACCTACGCGTCATAGTTTTTAATCACTTTGTCAATATTATTGAATCCAATGAATTAACAACATGACTGTCTTACATTATTTTTCTTGCCATACCAGTTGTAGGTACTTGCCACAGCGCAGCTTAAATTATATTTTATATTTTCGTAGAACGTCTAGTCAAAACGAGCATTTCATAAATTCCCGTTTTATCGCCATCGTTTGTCGCGTTTTAAAAAACGCTATATTGTGTGCATAAAAATGATAATAAAAAGGGTTAGGTTATTACCATAGACCTTATACTTAGTCTAGTGACTATTATACTCTAATAGGTCTATGACTGTTATACAGGCTACCTTGGTTTGCTAAACATAATATTGCATAATACATATTGATGAATTGATCATAAGATAAGATTAGATCATTTATTGGCCGAAAAGGAATTTACATAATATGTTGAATGCCAAAAGAATAAATAAAAAGTGTGTTTGGCCACTGCCTCTTGTTGGTAAAATTGGGGTCTCTAAACAAGTAACTGTTAAAAAAAAAAGAAAAAACATATGATATTATGTATAGCAGGTTCGTCAAATCAAATATTTCACTTCAACACAATATTTAAAATTATAAACTATAATAATTGTTTAGTAAAATATAAACTAGATAAATTAAATATTATATGTGTTTAGCTTTAGATGGAACATAATCACAAAATGTACAGTGTAATATTAAATTTGGAATTATAATTATTTCAAATACTTATCGATATGTGATCTAAAATATTTATTTTTTTATTTTTCAAGTCATAGTGCACATACAACTTTACCGAAAATATTACAATCTACTTCAGTAGTTCGACAGGAACTGTCGTAAAACAATAATTAATATTGTAGGTAAATAGATAATAGTTAATATTATATTATACTTTTTTTATGAATACAGATACGATTTGGCCAAAACTTAAAAGATAACATTAAACGAGTCAAAAAACAAAAAACTGAAAGTCTTGATTCCTGAAATGTTGCACGAATTTTGAATTTATTTTAGATTATCGACAAATTAGTTAAATGATTTGTTTCACAGGTGTGTACTGCATTTTAATGGATGAATAGAAGGCCCCACAATAATTTTAAATCATCTGAGAATTGTATTTATCATTAGTCTTAAATTGACTCCTGTCTCTCCGCGGTACGTTCAAAAATAAATTATTGTTGTAGTTTTTTTCAAATCATGCGCATTAAATGCATAAAACACCAACGGATTCTGTAGGTATCTCAGTCGCTTTTTTTTAAATTTATGTCGTAAACTTATTGGTGTAGGTGTGTGTTCGTTAAATCTAAATTAAAAATCTAAATTATAAGAAGATGTGACAATTTTTTAATATTTACTTTTCGGAACTTTAGACAACTTCCAACCGGGTTTAAATTAATTTTATTCTGTTTCAAATATAAGTAATAACATTAAATACGTCCCATTTTTTAACATAGAATTACAAAACTAAGTTGTTTCATTTGAGTTGTTTTAATATAAGACGGTGTAATTTAATTGTTGCTGTATAAAACGCTTAAATAATACACAAATATTTTCAACTGTTCGCCAAACTCAAATGTTTTATCTCCTCAGTTATCGGGACCAAGTAAACTATAAAAGTATAAACTATAGTTTTGAAACAACGTAATTAATTTTTTTTCACGTTGCAAGTACTTTTGAGGTAAGTAAACTAAAAGCATAACAGTTTTCATCCAGCATTTCTTTTGATTTAAAACTCATCAAGATACCGTTGCGTTATTAGTATAAAATATACATTAAATTAATTCTAAACGATATTGTGTTTCAATAATGATCAGGAGAAAGAAGGGGTAAATTCATCATTGTTGATGAAAATTCCACATAAATTGTACCAAGAAAAACGATAAAAAAAAAACAATTACAATTTTCCTGAAAATGGTGGTTCTATTTGATATAATAATAATAATAATAATAATGTGTAACACTGAACATTTTATGATTTCAATGCATTCAAGATATGAAAAAATAACGAGTCTCTGTTGGACATTAGGCACTGGGATTTTACGATTATAATAATAATACGAGAAGAGGAAAAATCTCGTAACGGGGAACATGAAAAAAATAATGGTTGAATACTTAAATATGACATAACACTATAATAGTGTTTACATTTTTATTATATGGAACCTTTGCGATATATCCGAAAATGTATAGAGAAAAATCCTCACAACATGGTTGGCAAATCGTATAACAATCAAAGTGTCGGTTTCGCGAGTTAAACACCGCGAATTATTGTCGTAGATACGATATATTAATATGAATCCATTGCTTAACTTTACTAACAGTGACGCGATACTGGCGTTTTGGAAATTCAAGACTTCGCGAAAAGTAATTTATTTGTCCTTGTCGTCTTGGTTTTACTCCACGGCATCGTCTATAATCCCATACACTTGCTTTTGCAACTGTAATCAGCTGGGCCCTTGTGGCTTGCATGTTTATGGCTTGTGTCCATGCCTCTCCTAACATGTGGTTCTATACCTATTTCAGACATGTTTAATTTATCAAATGTACTTTGAACAAAAGTACCTATGCACGCACGCATGATATTGTCACCCGCAAGGCCGCCAATAGGCATACATACCCACCAACGATAATTGAGACAAATAAAATTTCATATTATTGTTGGACGTTCGACGATAGCGGTGTCGTATTAGTTACGCAGTATTCAAACTTTAAATTGCATAACTAATTTCAAAAAAATAATTACTTGAATTATCCCATGGTTGATATGAGTGTAGGTGCTGCGAGGTGAAACAGAATGACCCGACAGATTAAATTAAACTTTTGTTATAGTTAATATTTAAAATTGTATTTTATATAAATACCTAAACGGATAAACCTAATTTATAGATACTTGCGCTACGAGTGCAATTTTCTTTTTTAATAGTGGACATTTGTAAATCTACTTTTTAGAAAACAATTCATGGTAAAAACTTTTGTCTTAAATAAACGTCAAAAGTAGTTAAATTTTACAATTTTAAATATCAATAGTTTTACAATAGTATAAGTACTAAGTACCATAGTAACTCAACTCGGGACATATTATAATAAGTAATAACTATTTTCAAAATATTCACTTTGGGAATTTTCAGACACGAGTAAATCAAATTATTTGCCATCCATTCAATTTTCATAATTTTTTTTTGTACCTTTAACTAGTATCAGTTTTTCATTTGTCAGGTATTTCTGTCACACCCCGTATATGATGTATATTTATATAATAGAGGTGTATCGTATATGTTAGTGCAAATATTAGATACGTGTTACTAATTATTTGGAATTAATTATAAAAACGTGTTAGTAGATAAGTAGTACAGTGTTTTTGCGAAACAATCATGTGTAAGTATATTATAAGTTTTATAAAACAAATTGTAAACAATGCTTTTTATATTGATTAACAGTGCTGTTTATTGCATTTTATTTATTAGGTAACTTTAAAACAATACTGTTTTCAAATTAAATGTCTATAGGTACATGTTATATATAAAATAGGCTATAGGCCATTGTATTAGTTAAGACGATTTGACTTAAAGGGTTCGTTCGATACACTATCATGTTATCAATTATCACTTTAATAATATATAATATTTTGTGGTAAATTATGTTTTATTTTTCTGTACAATTTCGAATGTGTAAGAAAATAAGAAGCTATAAATACTGACCTGAGAAGTTTATTTTACTAAATTTATAAAGATGTTTAATTGAACGTAAACAAACAAAGTTGGTAGTTCGATCTTAATTAAAGTTTAAAATTTCGCAAAGTTTGGCTATCTAAAAATGTACAAAACTCGATTGGATATAAATTATCAATCCATTTTTATGTTGTTCAAGTTTCACGCGATTTTATACATCCATCGTGGAATTGGTTTAGTATTAGTTATTGATAGGATATCCGCGGACTGCTGCACAACCCCCTCACCATTGATAAATACTAAATAGTCATACAAAAATATAATATTAGTTAATAGAAAAAACTTATACCACATCAGCCGCTAAAACTATACCTAGGTACCTATAGTATGTTTTTAATTAGCTTATATTTACTAGCGTTTGCACCAATACATTTTTAAATAAAACAATCCCGACAATTATTGCGGAGTAAGTTGAACCATCTTTCTATGTACAAACATAACTTTGGTTCAGTAAACTAAATAATTTCATACTTAATATACGAGCGTATACAAGTTAGGAAAACAAATTGCACATTTTCTAATAAACTATGTAAAAGAAAATTAAAGCGTATTTATATTTTGATTTTAAAACTGCTTTTTAATACAAGCGTATTAGGAGTTTTAACAATTCTTATACACATCTTTTATTTTTACGAATGCTTTTAACTTTTTTTATTACTCGTTTCGGAGAACTTTATTTCGCTCATTTTTCTGGAACATAATATTATACATTGTCTCCGTTGAAATCTTAAAATGTTTGATTTTCCATGACTATAATTTGTCGTCAAAATATACATTATGTTTATGAGTGTGTATATTCTAATGATATTTCTCGAAGTCTGTACACGGGTTTAAGATTGATTCCATAGATAATTACAAAATATTAATTGATGTACGAAGATGTAGGTATAAATACTCGTCTGCGTATTACCATATTCATATATTGTCAACGAAGTAATTATTTCAGTCAAATTCTCTCCCCTTCCCGACTACCGAAACCGTTTCGTAACAATAAACTAATAAGCCGACGTGTTATTTTTTTCGAATTATCGTAGCGATATAGCGACTATAACGGTGTTTATAATCACGACGCGCGAGTCTCCGTAAACATAACAATT
Organism: Sitobion miscanthi; assembly: GCA_008086715.1. Classification (NCBI taxonomy): domain Eukaryota; kingdom Metazoa; phylum Arthropoda; class Insecta; order Hemiptera; family Aphididae; genus Sitobion; species Sitobion miscanthi. Next base: position 24,633,177 of record CM017799.1, on the reverse strand, counting down.
TTTCTAATAAAAATCGTTTAAATATGTTTCGATAAAATGCGATTACTGTACATAAGTGCGGCATGATTGAGCCGCCCCTCTGATGTAACTATATGTATTAAATGTTTTTTTTTTTATGAGTGTCCGATTTAAAAATTAAAAAGAAACCAAAATAATTATTGCATTGGGTTATTGTGTCGAATTGTAATCGCGTCTACCCGGTTGATTTGTCGATCTAATTTATTTAATAATTTTCTGTTCGTATTTCATCATTTAGTCTTTATCGATTTTACTGTCGTTTGTAAAAAATATAATATAAATTATATAATCTATGAAAAAAAAAAAGCCGTTTGACTTTTATACACCGCAGAAGTAAAAATTATTATTATGTAGGTGTACACGCCACGAAGTTTTTTTTAGTTTTGTATAGGTACCTACGTAACTTATACAGTCATACTCAACTATATACATTGTACGCGGCACAATCGATGCATAAAAAATATATGTATATATTATCACTTTATCACTTCAATACGAATTTCCACGAGGAATGGCTGGCACCGGTGGTTCGCTTATTATTATTATTATTTATCGAATTCTTATTGTATGCCCCGCGTATACGCGTTGATTATACTATTGAAACTTGTCGATTCAATATTGTACCTACCCACGCAAGATTAAAACCATAACGGTGTGTATAGGCGTTGAAATCAAAAATTTGCACGATTTCCGATAGAGTTCTGATTTTCCTGGAATCCGATGACAATGGATGGGTATTATAGTTATTCTTTTTGTGGTAATATTCGCAGAGATCATGCCGCAGTATGTACGTTATTTTTTTTATTTCCGACATAAATATAGGTGACCACACAGAATATAATATGCTATATATATATATAAAAAATAATTCGTCAATTTTTGATTTCACGTTTACGCATATATATATATATATATATACCTACGTCTCTACTGAATTTACGTGTTTACAAAATAATGTTTTACTCAATCATATATATTTACCTGGAATCCCCCGCACAACACTTCATTATTATTTGATTCACGTTCTTCCCGGTCTTCTTTTTATGAATATCGTATTAGGTAAATGTACGGGTTACGGTGTTCAAATGTTGTACTACATATATACGGCTGTACAAAGAAGACATCAAAAGATTTCCGCGAGTTTCTGTATAAAATTGGATTTCAAATCGTATCCAGGCCGTAGTACCATTCCAAAACATCATAACATATCTATACGATAACTTGATCTCGATGGGTACCTACGAATTTAATAATATATCGCCATACGTTTTCGAAATAAATGTATATGTTATTGTGTCGTAAAAAAAACTTAAACTCTTATCGTCGATATTTTCAAATGAAATTGAGTTGAACAAATTGTGATTACATATATTTTAAGGATTCTCGTGTGCAGTTCCAAGTGTGAGCATTCTCAAATTTTCAACATATTTACATAGGTATGCTGAGTAATAATGGACATATATGCTGCAGTTTCGATATTGTTTTTTTTTTTTTTACTTGATTTTAAAACAAACAATCAGTAACTTAAATTTTACAATAAGCTTGTATGCGGATATATATGTTTAAGACTACACGAGACACATGAGAAAATCAGCCACCCAATAACGACACTGCTTCATTTGGAGATTTGGTTGATTTTGGTTTTAATAAAAATTTATAGATTTAAGTCACGATGCCATGCGTTCTCCTCGACCAACGAGGAGGTAATTTCAACAGGAAATGATGTTTTTTGTTTATCGTTGACTTATCATGAATTTCTTACATATTTTGTTCTTATTCTATATTTTTTCTAAATACTAATTTTCTTTTACATAGTTTTAACCAATGACATTTTTGGTATGCTTATCTAATTCTACATATTTCATAGTTGATTCGCTTACAACGTACTTTGTTCATAGACATTTTTTTTTATGAAAACTTAGAAATTAAATGAGGGTTTTTTTACATTTTTTTCTTTAGTATTCGCTGCTTTAAATTAACTTTACACCTTATACTAACTTAAATTAGTATAAAGTATAGGTACCTATAGTTAATTGTTATATTGTATTGTTTGAATACAGTGAATTTTAAATATGACTAAAAACTATAAACATTCATCGGACATTTAGTTTACACATCCTAATCTCACAGTGATAATAAACTGTCTAGTGTTAATTTTTGGAAAACAACTAATTAGTATTATAATAAAAATCATATTTTACCGTAAACGTTAAAGAAGACTGCGAGGTAACGTTTTTCATATTGAAATTCATTTTTAAGAAGATTTAAAATGTTCACGTCTGATTACGCTTTCAATAAATAATACTTATTTAGTTGATAGAGTATCGGTGAAATAAAACTTGAACTAGTCAAATTTTTCCCGATAAATAGTATTGAGAATGGAATATCATCGTCTATCGTAATACCTACATACCTAATATAGTAAAACATATTTATTTTTTTTGAGATTGTTTTACCGATTGTGAAGATACCTACATGGCCACATGGGATTATAATACTGAATTCGAGTTTAATGAAAATTCGGTGATTACGCTTTTGAGAATATTATGTGTGCATTAATTACAAATGAGTTCACCGCAAGGTATATATTGATGACAGTGTTTATGACCAGCCATAAGGAAGTGAAGTATTGAAGCTATACTATATACGAGTGACTAATGTGTGTAATAATGTAATATTATATTTGATACGATCGTTCGTGATTTATATTTTTAAATAGGTATAAATAATTGTATATAACAAGCACGTAAAATTCTATATCAAAATGTTTGAAAATAAACACGCTCCAGAAAAAAATTATTTCATACTTTCATTTACTATAATCTCGTTTATATCGCGATAACAAGCACAATATTTACAGTAGATAGTATTATTATAGAGGATAATTTGTTAATGGACCATGAAATTAAATTTTCTAGATTTTTTGGTTTTAATTTTTTTTATATATATATACATATATATATCTAACATTGTTCATGTTTTCTGTCCGCACGCACATGTATTATATTACTACCCTTCAAATATTTTATAAAGATAAGTTTATTTTGTTCATATAACTACTGCTCTTTGTATTTTGTCCTGCCGTCTATTTTTCCACCTTTGAGCAGTAATAATTAAATTCTTTAATTTATTTATTAAGAAGGAGCACTGTTTAGCACAATTCTGAGTTAACCTAACCCCCAGGAGAATTGCTTTCACATTACAGCTTTCCCGGAGTTAACATGCATTTTAACCAAAATATTTGTGCACCGTATTTTTTTCACCGAACTTTATTTCGTCTTAGATAAAATAATATGACGCTTAACGAAACTAATGAGAAAACTAAAAATAATCTCATAAAAACTTATACAATTTAAAATGATCAGAATTTGTAGAGCACTCTTCCACGAGAAAAATTATAACCATAGGGGTAAAAACGTTTTTCAAAAAGTAGAAAGCAGGTAACTGTTTTGCTGTACGTAGGCGTCGAGTGTACCCATTGTCATAGAGGAAGATATAATTTAATGTATTCTATGGGTTAAATTTGCATTCAATAATAAATAATTACGATAAACGGTTCTGGTCGATGACTATATTATTACTAATTGCATTAATTTATGACATATTTATGACAGTCAAAATTTAATTTATTTTACTATAGTATACGGTATGCCTAGGTTGAAATGTTAAATTGATTTTTTCCGAAAACATTGAAAAATGTCACAGTGTGTACACAATATAATAATGGTCCTCGTTAAAAATGTCAAATACCTATTCACGAATATTATTTTTTTATTACATCAAAATAAGTAATAACTAAAATCGTTATTCTTTTTTTAAATTTCTAATTTCATCATAATCTTATCTTAAAATCCCTATAAAAAAACTGTGTTTATATATATTTTTAGATATTTTGGTTAAATGATGAACTACTTATGAAGAAAGATGAACATTGTATTACATTTTTAAACCTTAGCTATGAATATTTAATATTTCATACATTTATAACAACAAAATAGTTTGCAAATTTTCGTGAATCTGCTGAATTTTGCAAAATTTGAACTTCAAATGCTTATAAAAAAAAAATCGTTCCTTTGCATCTTTGATAGTTTGATTTATATTTTAAATAGCTATAATAACAACACATGAGAAACCTTGCGTTAAATTTTCGAGGTTTTTGACCGTGGGGAAAAATATGTCATCGATATGCTTACGAAAAAAGTAAAATCAACAAAAATGTCAAATTTCTATAAGTAGCTGAAAAAAAGTCATATATTTTTAATATTTTACCATGTACTTATAGAAAATTCAAAAATAAAAATGTTATGTATTTTTGACAAACCAAGGAAATTGTTTGATGAAAAATCGTTATTTTACGCATGAGTATCTAACATTTAATCTCTTTTCTATGGTATCTAAATTATAAAATGTTGAATATTAGACGCTCTAAATAATATTATGGGAAATACTCTCAACTAGATTTATAGTATATAATTGAAAATAATATTTATTTAAGTAACAAAAAAATATTATTTGCCATTTTTAGTGTATATTATATATTTTTTATCTAAACTCTTATAATTAATTTTATTTAATTATTAAAGAAATTGTCTTATAATTAATTGTTATGAACACAGAATTGTTTTTATACGTAATAATTGCTAATTATTATTCTTCTTGAAAATGTCTTTGATTATTTTCTCGTTGAAAATATGTAACAAAATATACATTCCTTGCTCCGTTCAGAATCTAAGACAACAATATTTTATCGAAATGTTTTTATTTTACTAAGATCGACCTGAACTCGAAAAGCAAATACTTTGACCACTGATTTTAACAGACCGATTTTTTATAATATGATTCTTTCCCGTTTTAAATATTTGTTTTATGCTAATTAATATTTTCTTTGATATCTTCTTTAGAAGTCCCAAACACAAACTAAAAGACAATTATTTTATATTTTGCCAAATTGGTTCTGTGTTTTATAAAATAATGATGATAATAATAATGTAAGAAGTACAAAAAAATACGAAAATATATGATTTTTACGGAATTTTAAATAACATTAAAATAATGAAACCGTATTTGATATAACTGAAGAGATAAAATGTGAAATCCTATTTTTGACGGGTTTTTAATGTATATTCTTCTACCAATAATTGAATTCCATACTTTTTTACATGATCTTTTAAATAAACATCAATATGCGAGTAAAATATTTTTTTAAGAATATTCCCTATCGAAACGACAAAACCAAATTATTGTGTTTGTTCGAAAATTCATCGTTTAAAATTAATTTCTATTCTCCATGCACGAATGTTATTTATAATACTGTTATAGGTACCTATACGTAGTGTATATTATTTATTTTCAAGTGGGTATTGAAATCAGTAGACCAAATCATGATCGGCTATCAACATAAGTGTGCATAAAATTCAAATTTATTATAGGCATGTAAAAATAAATAATAATGTTCCGATTTATTTATTCCGAACATTAAATATCTGAACAAAGAAAAAAGGAGGTTCATTTGTCAGTTTATGTAAATATACAGTAGTTGTCTATTGTAAAAAAAAACCTATACGACCCGATTCAGTTTTTACCATAAAAGAAAATTCGGAAAATATAATTTGTGTACATACGGCCGCAGATAATTAATTGGAGTTAATATAAGTACAAAGTGTGCACTTAAGTTCTCGAATAAATTTCCAGACATTGCAGTTGGGTTGGTGGGGTTGAACCGAACACACCTCATGCAGATAGCCTGTTGACATATACTATACATTTATTGCAGTTAATCCATTAGACCGTTTTTTACTTTGAATTATTTAATATATTCAGCTAATGCACAACAAAACTGGCTCGCGGTTATTAATTTATCATTCGTGACTCGTCAACGTCCTAAAATTTATTTTGAAATATCTTTTATTTTTATTTTTTTTACTGACCAAAATTTAGTATATAAACAATCTGTATTTACAAGTTATACAGTGGATAAATTTAATGAGAGTTTATCGACGGGGCTCAGATGTGGAATGGCTAGATATTATTTATTTTATTACTCGTTTTACTGAGGCTTTTTCCATTGTCTTTGTCCCCGCTCGATTTAAGAATGATTTAAACGTGGAATAAAAACATTTATACACCGCAATAAAGTATTTGAAATATTTTGCTGTCGTATTTATTTTAATTTGAATATTTTTTTATTGAAAAGCATGATAATATATATTAATATTTTCTCACCTGCCGTATAAAATACGTTAAAATTTTACCCTCTTGATTTTTATTTTTTCTCGTATCCGTGCAAAATAAAGCTATGAAACACGTTACGTACATACTATTATATTCTTACCGTAAGTGTTATTTTTTTTTTTCATTTTTAATACGAAATATGTGTTCGCATTCTTATTAGTGCTTAAAAATAATATTTAAATAAACGCTTAAACTTTAAAAACATAAACATATATTTTTGGCCGCTAGGCCGGGGTATGATAATAATATCGTCTATTAGTATAATAATTTACAGATTAGTAACGCTACGACGAAAAACGTGTAATTACGTCGATTGCAATGTGTGTTCCACGCGTACGGCCTGCATAATATTATCTTTTGAACAAACGCCGTCATATACGCGTAAGTTTGTTGGACATTAATGTGGGCTTGAGACTTTTTGAAACTTTTAGACTCGAGACCACCTTAAATGCATTGAACACCACACGTCATGCCTTATACCTGCAGTAAAGCTAAGTTGAGAGTGTTCTTATTCGTTTGCACGGTCGATATAATAGTCGACCCCGACATTTTTTTATTCTACGCGACCTTTGTAAATTTTCAAAAATCTCACGCCCCCCTTTGAATCAGAGTTGATACAGCCTTTTTTTTTTTTAGTGATATGCAATAACTATATATTGTACGACTATTAACTAATGAATTTTTTTTTTGATAATTTTAAAAATTGATCATAAACCAACTTAATGATTAATAATATATATATGTATTTATGAATACCTACAATTTTATAAATATTTATATATTAAGTATTATAAATAATAATAAAATATTATAAGTAAAATAATTTATATTAAATGATTGTAAAATAGCATAATTATTTTAACTACAACATTTTCGTTCCATCACTATATATTCCCCGGTGCAGTATCTAAATCCCCCCCCTCGTATGGGAACCACTGTACTAGCTTTAGCTAAAACCTAAAAGAGATAAGTATCTTAGTTATTTTACTCGAAGGAGTTGAGTATCTAATGCGACTACGCATTATTGGTAAGGACAGACCTATCGTGCGTAGAGACATTTTTTAGCCTATTTCATGAAATTCCGTAAAATAAAATAAATAAATAGTCGATGACGTAACGTGCCAACGTTTTTGGAAATATTTGTATTCAACACAATTTAAGTAATTACAAAACAACATTTTGGAAAAACAATGAAACTTTGTTTCAGTTTTTACGTTTTCAATAAAAGTGCACTTTTTGAACGATAATATTTCTGTGAGTAAAAATGTCGTTTCCGACGAGTAGGTTAGCCAACTAGTTACGGTGGATACTCTATAAGTAGGTATAGGTAACCCATTTAACATTTTGCGAGATGCCCTTGTGCCGCTCGTGAACACGATACGATAACAATTGTCGATAATGAGTGTCGTCGTCACTTCGAACACAATACTTTCTACAATCTATCGAATTGGTGGTGTACAAATGGCGTGCACACATCGTATTGATATAGTCACCGAATGGCCTGCGTGGACGAACTCGATCCGGTCAAACGTATTATCGAATAAATTTTTTTCGACTACGCACCCGTATTATTATAATATCACGTCCTACAATACGCGTACGGCTGATGACGACGGTTGATTGCATTTGGCCGAGTAAATTTCATACGTCGCTCAGATATTATGCGGTCATATGTGGGTAAATAAAATAATTTCTGATTGCGAACGAAATCTGCGGTTCGAATACGACACTTCCCGTCCGCGTACATAATAATATCAATCGCGGCGGAATCCGAGCTCTGAAACGTGTACGCTATTGTTCGCGTAAAAAAGCGTCGTTATACGCTCGGCGGCGTGTCGTTATTGATGTTTTTTACAAATAAAATTTCATCGTTCATAATTCGAACCTCGTGCGTGTAACTCATGCAAAACAAACGTTGCAAAATCGTATACGTTTAATCGTGGCGTTGTTCGCGCGTCGGATTAATTCGGTGATTAACTCGTCGCTGCCGCCGACTAATTCTATAATATGTCACTGATTTCGGTCGCCGAGGCCGATATACTGTTTGCGATATTATTCTGGATATATATATATATACGTATATTATCATGTCCGTACGTTGTATAATACGATCGCCGTCTGTTGATTTGCATCCACCGCACATTTTACGACCACTTTGCATGCATCCGAGCGATCCGTTTCGCCGGCCTCGTTGATTTTCAAAATCAATTTTTTTTTTTTTTAAACGTTTGTCCAACACAAGTACACAACGCGATAATAATTGTTCGACATAAAAATGTATGGACAAATATATAGCAGGTACTGTACCTGCAGGTCATGAAAAAATAAATATTAGTTTTTATCGATATGAAACTAATTTGATTTTTAAAGCGACATAATACAATACACACACAGAAACGTAAGTATCTAATGTTTTTCAAAAACTTCGAAAACACAAAAATCGCATATTTGAAAATGAATAAAGCTAGTCAAACGAATCGCATTTAGTATAATATTATACAGCCATGGCTGGTTGTACGTTATCCATACTATATTATATTATAGTATATACCATCGACAGTGTAAAGCTCGTCATCAGAGAAAAAGCACGAACATGTTCAAACAACAAAATTTAAGCTCATACTATAGTTTCGATGTGTGAGCGTGACAGACGCATATTATTTAAATTATAATTATTTATTAAATTCTACACGCATATAGTATGATAAAGCAGTTTATTTTAACGGACGTGCCGTACCGTTTACACTCGCGATTGTGAGATGTAGACATTATTATATAGCATTGCAGTATAGACTGTAGACATTTATACCTACGGCATAGTTTGTAAAACGAGAATTCTGAATGTATATCCAACACGAAATCGCTTAAAATCCTGCAATATGGTTTAGAGCCTCTGGAGACCTGAGCACTACGCACAGTAGGTAGGTAGGTAGTTGCCTTTTGATTAAAAATTATTATTAATATTTTTTTTTTTATTTTCATTTTTTCAATATCCACTTGTAAGTACAGCGCGTTTCACGGAGACGAAATGTTTCTGAAAAGACAAACACATTATAAACAGGGTGATTCGCCCCGAGCACGCATGACCTTTTTTTTTCTTTAATAACGAATAATTATACGAATTCTGATTTTTGGAATTTTTAAATGTACACATACTCAAAGGTTTTCAAAATTCTTGAATTTTTTTGTACCTCTCGAGGAGTGTCCTATGGTAAAGCGGGACACAATAAATTATTTAGTGGACACATTTTTTTTTTTGGAAATTCTGATGCGCCTAGTTCAAAATTCAAACTCGTCCTGCTAATCCTGATCCTGTTCCAGATCCTGCGTCTGCAGCTGCTGCGTGGCATATTTTATATCTATCTCCGTCGATGAGCTCGTCTCCCCGCTCAGTCACGATCGTGTACAGATGATATTTTACCGATATAGAGCTTATTTCGATCATATCAGCGTACGTGACGTATACATTTCATTATACTTAAATCTCAAGACATTTCACAGACACGAGGCTTTGAGACCGTATTTGCAGGAGAGAATTGACCCGAACCGCGGTCCGTTCGGGTGAATGCGGTATAAATTACCTAGGCACTGCACGATTTACTATCGGAACTAAATGTCACCGCATTTTTTGCAATTCGATTTTAGGGAGGCTCGGAACACTTTTTTTTTTTTGTCTGGCGAGGGCATACCAAGATCGCCGTAACTATACCACGTCGAGACACCCTGCGTGCGGGGCAGTGCAATATATTATCTGCTCCGTTTTCGTATATAGCGATATCGTATAGATTAAAAGTCGTGCGCGAGCGTTTGATAATATGCTACGATAAAATATGTCCTGCCGATGCGTCCGGACTGCAGGAGAATATCGTCATTATATTTACGATACGGTTTTATAAACGAGTTATATGTTTCGACACGCCGAACGAACGTATTTAATATATAATATCGCGCGTTGTCATGTCCATAATGCGCGTTGCCCGGTGGCTGTGTCACATAATGAATGTACGAGTATAGTTATGATTTTCCCGGCGAAATAACGTTTCGATATTGTACGTGAAACAACGACGTATCGTACGGGGAAAATACATACAAAACAGGTGCCTATAGCTATGGTCACACGGTTTCGATTACGCCCATATACCTATGCTACGAGCTACAGTTTGTGCATTATATTGCGTGACATTTAAATTGATTGATGACGAGAGCAAAAGTTTTTCGTACAAATATCATATACGACGTCGATTCATATTATATTGTGCTCATCACACGTAACCGTATAATGATCGTAGTGGAGTAGTAAATATGTTATATAGTAGGCGCTTTTACGGTGGTCGGAAATAAACAGGTAAGTGTAGTCTATATATTTCATATTATTTTTTTTTTTGAATTTCGATCTTTTTTTCCTCCATCAAACATGATGTTTATTAAAATGTATCGTGTTTTAAAAATGTAATCACAGCATCACGACCTTGAGTACCAGAGTACCGTAACCGTGTTCGCGTGGGAAGGACTATTGTATAATATATATATGTGTATGTGTATTATAATAATGCGCTCCTCGCCGCGGTCAACATCATAATCGTTATCGTGCGGTAAGTGCCCCGGTCAGAGGCAACCCGTCGGTGCAGTAACAACAACAATAACAACAACGACGACGACCGCGACCACGACGAGGACGACCACGGCGACGACTACGACGACGTATTATGCGTTGGTCGCAGAGAGCGATGAACGCGCGTGCGGCCGCGTAAAACCCCGCGTCGTCGGCGGGGTCGCGGGGACTGTCACGCGGGTCGCGGACCCTGCAGCGGTATATAGTCGGGCGAAACGATCGTCGTCCCTGCTTGGTACCAATGGACGTTTCGTGTACGGCGCCCCCGCTGCCGCGGCAGACGTCCCGTCGCGATCGCCGCCACACGTACACGGCCCGCCGTAGGACTTGACCCGAGAAAGGTCCGTTTGGTCCGATCTTAATGACATAGCGCAACAGTATAATAATAATAATAATAATAGCAATAATAATAATAATAATAATGATAATATTCGGACGTATCGTTGCAGGTCTCACAGCCCGACGCCGCCGCCGCCGTGTCACACCATATTATATTATCATTATTATTATTATTATATAAATATCTGCAGCCGCGAATAAGCTGTGTGTGGCTTCCCCGTCGACATTCCTACTCCGGCTAATCGCTTTCGCACTATTGTTACGCTACAGCGGCCGCAGGAAAACGCGATTCCGTCGTCCGCGCTGCAAACCTACCCGTCGCCGTGGCCGGATGGGCGCAACTAGAGGAGTGCTCGTGGACGCTGAAGCACCCCTAATAACCTACATATATTATGTATTCGGAACTCCGCCTGGTCACGGTTATAAGACAATTCAAATATGTGAGAAAAGGGTGGTTTCTATAATAGTACGGCTTCCTGTCCTATGTATTTATACTGTTTTAGCTCAAAGCACGAATACGTTTTTAACGTCTAAAAAATACCTACTTTTGATATGCCAACAGTCGATAAGTTTGGCTGAACAGCGCCAATAATATAATAACGAAAACACCGTTTTTTACCGACACGATGTCGCGCAACTTTTAATATTCACATTATGATATACCTTTCTGAAAACATAAAATTAATCGCCATTTTTAAAATATAATAATGGATTGTGTCGGTTATAAACCACTTAACCCGAATAGAAACCGTCTTTAGATTTGTTTTCATAAAAAAAATTACGTGGAATATATTATATTGCGGAGCGACTGTGTGACTATGTTGATATATTTATTAGCTTCGTGTGATGTTGGTTATATTATATCGATTTTACAAAATATAAATGGTTTTTATGAGCCATTCAAAAAAATTAAAATGTTAAATTGAACTAATTGACAAAAGCTTAATTGCAATTAGAATTTTTTTTTTTTTAATAGCTCAATAAATTACTACGTAAGAAATGAAGTTAGTATCTGTTTACTGTAAAATTTATAACCTAATTAATATTCTTACGTGTTTAAACATTTTATAGAATTAGAATAGGTACCTATATTTTAACTATATAAAGTATAAAGACTATTTTATACATAACGTAATATAATATATAATACAAGCCACTTGAGATGAAAGTTGTTCTTACTCAATACAGCTCAATAGACCTATTACTCCATAAATCAATTTAATTCTTAAATAAGACCTATCTTCAATAATGAGTTTTACTTCAATTTTTGTATGACGTATTGGAATAAAAATATATTTTTACAACGTTATATTACATAATTATCGAGCTATTTCAAGCCCAAAACATATAGGCGTATCGCGTATGGGGAGGCGGGGTAGGCAGCTGCCTCCCCAGCGACCATTGGAGGGTTTACCATCTATGTCGTTCATATTAAAATATTAAACAGACGTCTAATTTTAAATATAAAATGATACACCGAGTATACCAGGTTTAGTCTATGATTTTCCCTTATAACCATTTCTGATAACTGATAAGGTTATTACATAATTGCGGCCGGATCATAGATTTATTTTGGTGCGATTGTATTCATTATCTATTGTATCTTCAATCTCGTTGTCTCGTCTTTTGTGTCTGGACAAAAAGTTAGGCCGGGGCTATACGCGGCGTATTCCGTGGCGTTTTCTGTCGAATTAAAAACGCATTGGTTTAAATCGGAGCAGCTATACACGACGGGCGTAATACGCCGCGTTTTCCGCGTAGCCAAAAAACGCCGGTCGGCTTGCGTTTTCCGCCTCGGTGGGAAACTCGGCGTATTACGCCCGTCATGTATAGTTGCTCCGATTTAAACCAATGCGTTTTTAATTCGACGGAAAACGCTGCGGAATACGCCGTGTATAGCCCCGACCTTAGTAATAGTTTTTAGAAAATTTTTGATTTTGTACGTGTACTTACTTATTATAATATAATATTATTTTTATGAGTGTATGTATTAAAGTTGTTAACTTGTAAACTGTAATATAATATTGTAATAAAAAATATCCTAATGAGAATACGGAAAAAAAATTGATAAATAAATAGCACAAAATAAATGAGACAGCGACCGCGATTTGTTTACATGAAGCAAATTATTCAAACAGTAAAGAAAAATAAATACGTGTGAAGATTGCATAAAGTGGTTGGCTGATTCTAGAAGAGATACCATATTTAAAAATATATATCAAGTTTTAAAAGAATTTGTAACTATCCCAATTACAAGTTGATCGTGGGAGATACATTATTCGAAGTTGAGTTTCGTCAAAATAAAACTTAGAAGCAAAATGCTTCAAGACCGTCACCGTTTGTTAGCTTGTCAGCAATAGGTATTGAACAGGAATATGACTACAATATTAACATTGAAACTTTCAAAATATAAAACCAGTAGTAGGCGTATGGAATTGTAAAAAGAACTTTTTAATTGGCTGTATTTTATTACTTGTTATTTTTACGCGCTTATTCATTAACTATCAACTTGCAATAACATAAACATTTTTCCAATTTGAATCATTGATTAAAAATAATAATTTAATTGTATTTCTTCGTATTCAGTTTTAATGGCCAAGTACCTAATTTCGATTTAAAATGACATTATAATGGTTTTCTTTATGGACTAGCATTTATTTAACAAGAAGGTTGATATATTTTGTAGTATATAACAATGTTTTTCTAAATGTTATGAGGTGTACACATTTACATAAAAACAGTACAGGTGTTTATGTTGTAATACTATGAGAAAAGAGTCACAAATATCAGGTAGGTGCAGCAAATTCCCTCTTAAAAAAAAGTAAAAAAAAAGGATTAATTAATTATTGTATAGCATAAACACTAAAAAAAACGTACAATTACGATGTGCATAACAAATTTTTTTCTTACATAATAATAATATAATATATCGTTACCAATAATTCTTTATAAATATAAGTTCTTCGTTTAAAATCTTCATATTGGCAAAAAGATTAACTAGATTGTTGAGAAGCTATTCTTAAACCGTGAATTTAATTTCTACGCGTGAATCAATACTCAGTTATTTTGCTCCTGTAAAAAAATCCGTGTTAAAATCCAAGGCCCTAAAAAAATATCAAGTTTTGAGGATTAGGTGAGGGGGGGGGGGGCGTGGAATCCCTTAATCCGGGCTTGTATGCATATAACAATTAGTTAATGATAAATTACAATTTGTTGTAATTAATATATAGGTACGATTCAACAAACAATCAACACTTCCAGTTCATATTATCTACAATAATATAATGTCCTATTATGACAATGAACGAATAATTATACCTACAAGCTGCAGCGCAGTACACTATTTGAGTGTTAAGACTTGTTAGGTTTTGCGCTTAGTGGGGCATAACAATAACGGAGTGTCATGCTGCAGTGAGGGTTTTCATTTCAATTCGAAACGGTTTTTCAATACGAATATACAGCAGTGTTTTGTATGTGTGTGTGTGTGTGTGTATAATTCTGCAGCGTGTTATAAGCTGGCCATCAACTGGATAATCTGTAAGATTAAAATCGAGTTCCCTCTCAACAAACCTAATATTAATCCAGTAGGTATTAAACGTGTGTACGTTGTGTGTGTGTGTGTGTGTGTGCGCGTGTGCGTGTGTGTGTGTGTGTGCGTATGCGTGTGCGTGTGTGTGTGTTGTGTGTGTGTGTGTTTAAACTCGGTGGTTGTTGTGTGCACACAAAGCCGACAATATATACCGAACCGCGGTTATTGTATACATGCCGACTCTTTTGACCCGTGGTTTTGGCCCTATCCATTTTAATCCCACCTAACCCTAAACGCTACAAGGCGAACGTGTGTATGCGGAATTCGTATATTGCGCAATACGCACGCGGAAAAATTGCCGTCAAATTATAGTTGCGTTTAAAAATAAAAAAATAAATCATCAAAAAACATTTATCCGCATATATAGTTTACGACACAAGTCCGCGTTTACTATGAATTGTTTATAAATAGCCATCGTTGGAAGTCGCCATGCAGGTTTTCCGTTAATCCGCTGTGCCTATACCTGCGCGCGGGATATTGATAACACTGAATATATTTATTGTAATTTTTAATATCTGTGTATTCAGTGTATAAATAGAGTGGGCGAACGACTGTCCAACGACCATGGTTACCACCTCCCCCACACCCCTCCCCCAATTTTATTATTTTATCGTGCATTTATTTGAATTTCAATTGTTAGACTTTTACATACTGCGAAAAGACCTTACTTTCAATTACTTGGGTTATTTCACAGTGTTTAACAACTATCCTGTATCGGTATGTACTAAATTCGGCTTATAAAAGTGAAAACATCCATTTTTTTTTTTTTACTGTGAATCGATAATTTTATTTAAAAATGTAAGTATATCCACAGCAGTATTTAGTATGTACTTTATACCTACATATTATACTAAGCATAATAATTGTCCATCAAACATATTATATTCCTAATAAATAATAATAATTATGGCTTATGATATAATACTATGGTATTATCGAACAGATAAGAGCTTGTCAAAAAAAGAAAAAAAAAATTTTTATTTTTATCATAAAAATTACTAATCAATTACTTTAAAACCGTTGTAATAATCAACAAGTACAACAATATTCAAAAACTACTTGTATATAAAATATGAATTTTGATTTGAAAAAAAAATCAACTGCTAAATAATTTACAGTGACATATAATAGGAAGATTCTGATTTGAAAAACAAATTAAGTTTTTATGAACATAGTGATATATTATACGATAATATAGTCATGTACCTATATATATATATAGGTAGCATAATAAATCTGAGTTTATATGATAACTTATGGCAGGTACCTAGCGACGTGCGTATACCAATGAAAATTTTTCAAATTCCGAATTTGAATGACTGCGTGATTTATACACATGACGGGCACACCCTGTACCTGCGTTTATTACGAATTTTTTTCCGAATATGATGACGCGACGAGCGGCCGTTGTTCTCGCCAACGAGACATTTCCAAGACGCATATTATTATCATACGACGGTACACCTCTATATAATTTATGTATAGTAAAATGAGAAGAAGAAAAAGAAAAGAGTGGAGACGAATCCGCGACGAAATCGTTCCCGTTCACCGGCGTAATAATAATACGATGTGTCACACACGACGCCATTACCGAACCCCCACGCGCGTCACGTGGGAAATGCGTGTTTTGACCGCACAATTTTCCCGTCATCGCGGGGACCCGAAGCAGATCCTCGGCCGCCCCCCCCCCCCGGGCATTATTACATGCACGTCGCCGCCGATTGTTTAGAGACGTCAGAAACTCGACGCCTGTCCTCGACTATACGGCGAGCGATGTGTACACACATATCGCACACACCACCGTCGGAGAAAATCTCCGGTAATGACGTGTCAAAAGGTGCTGCTGCTGCTGCTGTTGTTTTCCTTTCGGTTTTGACAGCGGGCCCCGCGACCGGAATAAAACGACCGCAGACCAGAGGACAGCGCCGTGTCAATATTTCCAACCATCTCTACCCACACACCCACACACACCCCCCGATCCGCCGCCGGAGTCGCGCGGCGGGTGTTCCGGTTGAATAGCTAAACACCACGTTTGTCCGCCCCGCTGATTTTGGTCGCACCGCACATAATAATTAATAACAACCCGCATATTGTAAAGCAGTAATCACGAACAGTGAGGAGATGAATAGAGGAGATGATGATGATCACATCCGTCGCGTTTCACTCGCTGTACATACTAATATTATAATAACGTTATTTTGGTACGTATATTATGTACACGGCCGGCTAAATAATTGTTACGGAGATTTTTCGGTTATTTTGTTTTAAACATTAATAATTATTATAAACAATAATAATAATATCGCGACGTAATGGTAATACAAGTTGTATTTATATTATACTAAATAATTTCACATTGTTAGATAGTTATAGTTATATCGTGCTATACGATACGTGTTATACAAGTTATTATATTATTATGACCTAGATAGCGTTTTGTAATGATAATATTATAATAACGTTATAAAAGTACTATAACAATAATATTATAATCACCAATAGTATTATTATAATGTTATAATAAGTTTAGTCAAACATTTTCTGTCTGGGGGAGCAAATAATAATTTATTAAATCGTTAATAATTTTGACTTCGTCGCACGCAAGCCCCTATATTGCCTATATATAGCGCCGTCTTCAAAAACTTTGAAAAATAATAAATGTTTATAATTATTATATATATATTGCTTATGTCATATAACTCATACATGTATATTTGTGAATATATTATTATGTACTTTGCGCCAATCCTTAATTTTATTAAAACCTTGTAAATATAACCAGTGACATATTATCAGGTAAACTTTGGAAAACTATTATAACTCCCTCTTAGTTCAAACTTTGTAAACATTCTATTAAAATATTTTATAAGTCTCTCGTAGACTTTTGCAAAACTAAAACTCGAAAAGTTTCTTGGTAAGAATAATGCTATAAGCCAACAGTTGAGCGCAACTCATAATATTCCGGACCACGGTTGTGGCTGTTCGTTCATATGTTGTAATTGTTGTTAAGTCGTTTGATGGACTTCATAAACAAAATAAATGTATGCTTTGAATAAATATATAGGTAGTTTATATTATAGAGTATAGACAGACAAGACTTGTCAGCGGATGATCAAATCCTTTCCAAGAAGTAGTATTACACTATTCACGTATACCATAGTCACCAATATAACATTACTATATATTATATCTAATTAATTTCACAACTGAAATTATTTGTATAAGATAATAATTTGAAATGCTCACGTACAAAACGGGTCACTGATATTCCTCGATGTCTGGAATATCTTGAAGTGCTTTTCGTCAATAACTTTTTCGTAGTAAGTATTATTTTTTTAAATACGATGTGAAAATGACCATACTTTTCTACACTGCAGCTATATGTGTGTATATTATAATATCTAGTATTTTTTGTTTAAAGACTCAAAATAATAAATCAATTTTAATATTGTTATTAGAAATCTTAGATAGCTAATTAACATAAATATTTTATATTAGTTGAGTTACCCATTATTATTAATATACATATATATTAAACATTCAAATAGTGCTATGTAAGTCTAGGTGCTTAAGCGGGCGTACGGGTAAATAATATAAATTATTATAAACTATAATAATATTACAGTTGATGAGTGGGTACCAGTTCGAGTTCTGAGACACTCTGTACACGTAACACAGTGACATTAATAATTCCCGAGGGCTATCCTTCAAATATTCGGAGCAAAATTGTAATACGGTAGTGGCATATTATAGAAGTGTCCGATTTTAAGATTTCGCGTATTTCTAATTTATTTACAACGTTACAGTCCGCATAATATTACAATATACCACTATTCTAAAATCCAATCTGAATTCTATGTACCAGCGCAAAAATAACATCATTTAAGGGCATAATCACACCTTCGCCGCATGCGTAGAGCTGCAAACAACTCTAACTGCCCGCGTCATATTTATTCGTTCAAATAATTAAATATTTTATTAATTATAAATTAACTATGTATTCCAACTTATCACATGTTTTCACTGTATTTATACATAGGTACTTCATCTCATATCTGTATTATTCTACAATACATACACTAATCATTAATCATGTCAAACTGCTCTTTCACTACTATGGACGCATAATGCATTGCATCTAGAGAGTCTAGATAATATTATATTAAGACTCTCTTGACACATATATTATGCATCCATCGTAAGCGACTCTGTGGTGCTATGGACGCGTATTATATCATTTTATGATTATATCATCGTCCTATCATTTTAAAAATTGACAATAAATGTTTTAACTAATGTGACAACATAACAAACATATGGTAAATGATTAGACAACTCCAAAGCGACAAAAAGAAAAATTAAAATCAACTAAAAAAATAATATATATTATTTATTAATACTTAAACTATAACAATACGCAATACAGAATAAAAAAAAAAGCGGGTAAGTGGATGTCACTCTGCTGTATAGTAGGTTACAAGTGGTTTGATGTATTATGGATTGTATTAAACTTGAATTCAATGATATAATAATATCATTATATAAGAAAAACGATTCTGAGCGGAGACGGTTTGTCGGTCTGAATTTTTTATATTGATATTATTTAAGTTATGATTTAAGTTGAATTAATATTATAATGTTATGGTGATAAACAAAGCGTTAGAAATTAAAATCCCATTTTTAGCGGTCTTACGTAATTTGCCGGTAGTTTTTCCTGTGGCATTAAATAACTATTGAAAAAAATGACCTCTGTAAAGCACCATCTTGATCCAATTTGCTAAAAGATGAAGTACTATATGTTGAAATCTAAGTAAAATCTGGTAGAAATTTCGTATACAGGATAAAAAAAATAAAAAATGCGGGTAAGTGGATGACGCTCTGCTGTACAGTAGGTTACAAGTGGGACAATGTATAATGGATTGTATTAAACTTGAATTCAATAATATAATATCATTGTATAAGAAAAACGATTCTGAGCGGAGACGGTTTATCAGTCTGGATTTTTTAAATTTGTATTATTTATTATAGCCTTTAAGTTGAATTTGATATTATATTATCATTTTTATTCGTTTCTATGGTGATAACCCATTTTTAGGGGTTTTTCGTAATTTATTTATCGGTGGTTTTTCCTGTGGCATCAAATAATTATTGAGAAAATAGAAAATTGACTCTCTAAAGTACCATCTTGATCCAATTTTCTAAAAGAAACTTTTATGTTGAAATCGAAGCACGCTTCATCTGGTAGAAATTTTTTATACAGGATATAAAAAAAAATAATAATAAACACCATTGTAAAACCACTAGCTTCCTCGCTTCGCTCAGAATCTAAAACAAAATAAATAAAAACAAAATGTTATCTCAGCACAGTACGTTGTACTGGAAAAAAATAATTCAGCATGTGAAAGGTTTTATAAAATAAAATAAAAATATCCTGAGTTCGAATCCTGGGTAATTATATTTTATTTTATAACAGTGCATGGGTTACGGTCCAAGTAGAACCCCCGCCCAAATCCACGAAAACTACAGTGGAGCACTTAGTCCGCGGGCAATGGGCAAACTATACTATTACATACTTATCGTTGGTCTTTGAATCCGGATGATTTGAAATAAAGCAATATTTAGACATTATTTTTTACTGCTGTACGCCTGCACGTATATAATATAATGTGGTCTGGTCGTATTAATGCGGTCCATTAATAAATAAAAATAAAAATCTATGTCGTTATCCGCAATGGTGTACTCCACCGTCACCACGGGACATACAGCGGTATCAACCACTAACCATCGTATACACTTCTGTAACACCGTGCACAGCTTTTTGAGATTATTGTGTCTCTCCAAAACGCAATCATTTATTCGGTATTTTAGAAATGGATTATGTTGCATACATAATATCATTGTAATGTTGTACATCATTTTTAATTTATTTGGTATTTTTTTTTTTTATTCTAGTCTTGCGTAGTAGGTTATGTAGAGTCATCATATACTTTCGGAATACGATTGTAATATCATATACCATGTACAAATAATGTTATAATATTATATAATCGAAATACCTATACTATTATGTCATAAAATGCGTTGTGTGTTTATTGAATTTAGTTTATTATTGTAAATTTGTAAGGTGTATTGTACAGTGTGCACAGTGGCATGCGTATATACGACATACGATATAGGTAGGTACTAAATTACAAAATTTTATCTATATATGAATTTGGGTCTTAGGAGGTTTCGCTTTTTAATAGTTATCCTAGATTTCTGGCCTGCTGCCTACCTATACCGAATATCAATATTTAACGGTTAAACGTTTTCCTCGTTTATAAAATGTATATATAATGTAAGTATTTATTAGTATTCTGCGACATTTGTTGTGGCATTACATTTACGTCATCCTATGTATTTTAGGCAGCTAGATTTAAATTAATAAAGTCGTTATGCGACATATCTTTGGGTTAGATCGGTACGTGCGGAGTTGCCATTGTAACATGACTAGGTAATGAGTATAACCAATTCTTTCAAAAATCGTCCAAAAATGTACTCGAGTTCGCGTTGGTTGATTTTAGTAAGATTTTGCACACATCGGCAAATGTTGTAGGTAATGCCAAATCATCGACCTGCAGTGTTTTTAGTAATTAACTGTTAGCACTTATCAGCGTCGTTACGACTTATTGCCGATGAAATAATAATATACATATAATAAATATTAAATGCATACCAATATGCATGCAGTATTACATTTCTTAATCAACGGTATTAGTATTATATGATGTATAATATATTATTTAATGTACCTATTTCATGTATGATGTACCTATACCATCGATTTGGCTCTAGAAATATGGAGGTAACTTCACATGTCCCTTAAAAGGGTATGAAGTTATAGGCTCCTATGACCTATATAGCACTCCCGTGCATACCACGCCCTAGCTGCGCCCAATAATATGAAAGTAAAATTTATTTTTTTATGATACGTGTGTGTAGCGCAGTTGTTATAATGAATTTTAAAGTACTTACCTGTTTGTACCCATCATAATATTATATAGTAAAGCCACGACGTATGGCTAAATACTTGAAAAAAAAATGTAAAATTTCCATCGATCCGCTATGGAAAACCCATCACTTCCACTCTGAGTATCTACATTATGTGTTCGTTCTTTATCTCGCCGTTTCCGCCTATGAAGCCATAAACAAAAACATATGAAATTTATAATGTACGTGTTCTACGTGAATAAATAAATTGTTCTCGTCCAGTCATGCGGTCTCGCGTTGTTATCCCTATATCGTATATATAATATATATATTTTTCTCATATTAATAATATTATCTATTATAATATAATATTATATACATATAAGTACCCCCCCCCCCCCCGAGATGCAGTTGACTGCAAACGAACAGGTAATAACCATGATAATATAAGTATTGTTTTTCCGCTAAACATTTTCATTGTTTTACGTATCTGTTGTTGAATGGAAATCAATAATATGGGAAATAATATTTTACTGGGCTTTAATGTTGTCCTGGCACACGTAAATTATAAAATTTGCTGATAGTAGACACCGTCATTCGACCCCTATGAACTAAAGTCATTGTCACATAATATTAAACACAATATACAAATACATGCACAAGCGATTCAATGTAAACGATTAATTGGCAGACGACGATAAGCCATTTTTCCCCGAACCTTATCGATTATCGGTACCTACAACTTCCTTTCTAGTCTCTAGTCTGTGTTGAGACGTCGTTGTATTGGTAGTTAGCACTTATTAACTCTTAACTTGAATATAGTATTATAATTATTAAGAAGGTAGATTTTTAATTTTTTTTCATAAAATGTCAACACGTAAGACCAGTTGTTCTAAATTAGAAAAATATAAAAAAAGACAAACAGAACCTGTGCTATAAAAATGTATTTAAAATTTAAGCTGAAAAAAAACTGAAAATATTTTGTATTATGTATTGCATCACAATTTAATATTTTAACTGCAGTATATTGTAACAATTAAATTTTGTAAAATTATGACAGATCATTATTTTAATGTATTTTGATATATTATTATCTAACATAATATTATGAAAGAAATTTTTCGAACCTCATGAAACTAAGAATGGAGTATTCTTGGGATCTGGCAACATTTCCTTATAGCTGTGTTGAAGAATCCAAAGTATGCAGCACGGTAGATGGGATGTGTTGAAGCAGCAATAAATACCTTTAGATCCATCAGACTGACAAACTTTAATCAAGCAATCTAAAAGTCCTTTATAATGCTTTTCAGGCCCTTTATGAACATCAGCTATTAATCTATAACCTTCAAATAATCACAGTTAATATTACATAGCAAAATTAGCTAAAATCTTTACTAACCTCGACCATGTGCAATGAAATGGGTAAGACAAGAACAAGGTTGATCCTCCAGCAGCAGCACCGGATATCAAGTTACCACCCAAATACTGCCAAAATTTGGTCTTTTTGTCTATTCCATCAAGAAAAAAATGTTTGAAAAAGTCATTGCAGGAAGCAAAGTTTAGTGCTTGTGGTGGAACATGTCTGATGACATTCCCAAAATTACCCCTCCAAAAACTGGCAAAACCTTAGGGTTTTGTGATTTTCACCATACAGTCCATAATTCCTAAATAATAGACAAACGCAATATTAATTCTATATGAGAACAAAATAGGAAAAAAAAAAATGTTGAAATACAGCCGATGGGACACATCGGGCGTCGATTTATTCGTTGCTATTATTCGACTGTCCGTATTAACCAAAGAATTAGATAATATCTTTACAGTCATACATCGTGAAATACCATATAGTGTATAAAAAACGTCATGTCCAATAAACGTCATAAAAAATCGAAACTATTAAACATCTCATAAAAATACATTTTTAATTATATCAACAATTTTTTCTTTATAAATAAAAATTATTTATTAATCTATTGATATGAATAATTTAGTCTACGTGTGAAGATGTCAATCTTTACCCCCTCTGAGGACTTCCTGCGTGCTCGCTCGGAACTTATTCGCGTTCCCCGCTAAATTTACAGGCCGCGCGCGGTCGTATACTTTGTTCCCGGCGGGCCCGCCGCGGCGGAGATAACGTGCAAACCGAGTGCCGCCGTCTCGCGTGTTTATCGATAATCTTTTAGAAAAGTCGAGTTTTACCACTTTACGTCGCTCAGGTATTACTGTACACAAGCATAAATACATGCCTCGAAAAGTTCGATTTCTTTTTTATTGATATATATTTACATGTTTTTTTTGATTCAATAAACTGCGTTATTATTATTACATAATATTTGACTGCCTTTTGTCCTCTTGCCTGCTCGGTCACGCCGTGGCTTCCTTACGTCGGTGTTTATATATTTGATTTGGCATAAATATACACGATACGGCCACTGTATCGGTCTGTGGGTATAGGTACGTGTATATATTATAATAAATAAACGTATAAATATTAATCATATAATAAAATATCCTAGCTCGAGTCGAGTCGACTATACTAAAGGTAATCATGAGCATAAAATCCAATTAACAACTAACCTACATGTATGATGTATTATACTATATGACTTAAAGAGGATCTATTTATTTATTAATTTCATCGTTTATTACTATAACTTAAATCGCCACACATTTTAAATTAGGTACCTGCATAGGTATTATCATTGTGTAAGTTAAATTTTTTCAAGTTATAATATTTTCAAGTCATTAACTGCCCTAGTATTTTGTTATACACAAACATTTACCAAGAAGTTTAACACTGTGTAAAAAATCGACCAAAATCGAGAAAGCGTCAATGAATCAGTATTGTCTATTTGATTACGCATGACATGAAAAGAAAATTAACTTAACTGCACGACAATGATAATTAACTATAAAAAGTTAAGTTACAATAATACAAATTTTAACTGAATAAGTTAATAAGTTAAAAAAAATAGTTGACTAGTATAAATATACTAGAATGAATCATAATAGAAAAATTATTAGTCTTTATGAAAAGATAAATAATGAGGGATTATTACAATCTTTAAAATCAGAGAAAGTTTATTTATGTACAAAATGTCAAGTTTTTAAGGAAACCAATGAATTTAGTAAAAACCAAAAGTGGTGTAAGGTTTGTATGAAAACCAAAGTTAATAATGATTTTAAAATATGAGTATGTGGAAAAAAATGTATTTGAGATGTTATAGTACACACACATTTGACATCAAATAATCATAAAAAGAGAATGGATAACATGAATAAAGAGAACATTTAATATAAAATTATAAAAATAATTTTGTTATTAAAAGATGAATTCTATAAATAATATAAAATAAAATTGTATACAATAAATCATAATAAAGTTTATCGCACGTACACCGACCACATATTGTATACCCAATATTCGTATTAATCTATCTATACTACTATATAAAATTGTAAGGGATTTTCTACGACAGCGCTAACCGAGAAAACTGCTGAACCGATTTGGCTGATTCTTTTTTTGTTGTGTTCGTAAATGCCAGGACAAGGTTTTTATAAAAAAACATTCTCGGAAAAACCACGAGAAAAAAATATAAACTAAATAATAAAAAATGTAGTTTATTGTTGCAGATCAAAATAATAATAGTGTATTATATATTGGTTGCTATTGGTTAATCGGACGTGTTTGTTGATTTGTATTAATATTTTTCGTCAATATATAAATATATATATATAGGTATATAATAATGAATGTGTGTAGATTAGACCTCTGGGAAGAAGATGGATTAATTTAAAGCAATTAAATTTGATTTTTTTTATTCGTCGGATTTTAGTACGGTTAGATTAGGTTAGGATTTTGTAATAATTGATTATATTAATCAACCGTAGGTGGAATTAAGTTAATACGACAAACTCGGTATAATTTTGATACTGTATCATACCTACGCTTACGTACAAACAGCACGGGGTCCGCAATCCACGGTGAGTTAATTGCCTACCTGATAATATACTGCTGCGAATCAGAATTTTTCTGGGCAACGGAAAAGTTAAGATAAGTTTTGAACATTAAATAAGAAATTGAACAAAGTTTGAGTCATATAGAGTCGGTAAATTTAACGGCAACAAAGTGCACGGGATCAACTATTTTTAATAAAAATATATTTATCATTAATAGCGGTAGAAAAATTTAAATACGTTTTCATTGACAACTTTTATATTTACTTGCCGATCACATTAAACGATGAAATTTGAATAAAAAATTATACATCTCATCGTCCAGAGGCAAAATAATCAACTAATCACGGGCGAAGCTGTGACGGGTCGGCTAATATGTGTATATTTTATTGCAATATGATTAAACCAAAATTGTACTTTAACACGTTGGCTACGTCTATTTTTCATCTATTTTTCAACGAACTTGCGCTAATTACCACGAGTAGTACCGGTAACTCTCACATTGTTTTTCTCGCTTTACCGTGAGAGTGACCGGTGACACTCATCTTATCTTAGTTTAGGACCCTCAGTATTTACTGTAAGTGCGCTCTATTGGATAAAACTATAAACGAATAAAATCTTCATTTTATTATTTACCTTGGAGTATAGTGGGAAGTGCCGGCAACTCTCAATTTTTAAAATATATACATTTTCTTAATCCATATGATTTTTTATTAAAAAGAACACAAGAATCATATTAAATGTTTTATAGATTCAATATAATAAAATACAATACAATACTATCCATCCATTAACTCCATAACAACTTTTCCTGCAGCAGGAAAGTTTGTCTGAAGAGATAAATTAGAATCTTTTCCACTATATATAATTATTTTATATGTATAGCCTATAGAGTCACATAATTTGTATAATTTTATTTCCATACTTTGATGATTTATTAGGCAAGTACTGTCTGAAAATCAACCCGCCACGAAAAGGTATCATGGATTCATCAATAACTACATTCTCACCAGGAATCTTAGCATCATTGTACGTTTTCACCAACATATCTACCAAAGGTTTAATTTTTCCTAATCGATCATGATCCAAAATGTCATCATTATTAGTTGAATGAAAGAATCGCAACAAAAGTTGAAACAGATTTCGAGGCATCAGTAAGGAATATATGAGTTTTTATATAGCAATTTTCGACACCAGTAATCACTTAATTTTGGATAAGGGACTAGTCCTGTATACATAACTATAGCCAACATTTTTTTTTATCTCTAAATGGTCAGTATCCACCCAATCTCTTTTATATTTTTTGGCTTGTCTATTTGTTTCTCGCACAATCATTTCAATAACATCATGATTTAAAAATAGGTAAAAAAAATCTATCGGCTTACTGTCTGGATCAATATTGCAAATATTTCCATCGTTACCAATGTATGGAAATGTTGATTGATGTACATTGTACATCTATAAAACTATAATAAATATTATAACCAAATGTTATATACGAAATAATAATGGTTTAGTGTAAATTACATTGATTATATTATTTTACGATTTATTGTACATACCTGAAACATTAAACCAGTGATCAGTTTGCATTTCCGTAGTCTGTTCGTTATTTGAATTTTCTTCAATATCATTATATTCAAAGTCAAATTGACTATTTTCAGTAACATCTTCTATTGATTCATCAGAAGAATCAAATAAATCACTTGGAATAAAATCACTTCCAGAATCTTCAAATTCGGTTTCGAGTGCTGAAAAATGTCATCAGAATCCATTTTACGTTGTAAGAGGTATAATTTTAAAAGTATGGACAACTTCACGCAGCAACTAATTATTAATGAATAGGGACTATACAATATTACAGTGACAGAGAATCTAATCTAATATTTTATAGCTGTAGTAATAAACAATAATATTATGTAGATAGACGAAATAAGATTATGATATAATTCCTTGAATTACCTATAAAAAAATAGGTATTTTCGTCCATATTCAACTAAAATAAAGCAAGTGTGGCTATACTAATAATAAATTATAAACTGTATAATATGAAATGAATAATATATATATATATATATATGTGTACTCTAGCTATAATTATACAAAATTTTCGTGGTCGTCGTTATCGATAATTTCCATGGAAAAAATAGCTAATGCTTAGCTAAAAATAAACGAAAACAAAATCTAAATACAGTGTTCAAAAGTAGATATTTCGTTGAAGAACTATAAAATATTTTCGAGAGTCCCTGGTAACTCTCATACGAAAAAACTGTGAAATGTATTCGTTCTGTACCGTGTGTGTCACCGGAACTTCTCACACCAAAACAATTATGCTAATGATCCCTATGCAATCTACATTATAATTGTCCAATCAGAATATTTTTATCTTGCTTAGTTATGGAATTATGGATTTGGTACGCAATACAAGTTTTCAAAAAATTAGCTCGGTAGGAAATGCTTGTTCTGCCGAGAAGCACCGGACATACTCATGGTAGCCAACGTGTCAAGGAAATTATTAACTGCAAATTAATTTATTGAGAAGATATTAGAGTATAGTAGGTTGAATATATCTAATTGGGTTGGAGAAATAAAGTCATTTTGCTTGTTTTATTTATTAAACTTGATAACGAATGGTGTACATAATATGAATATTTTAAAAACTGTTGGCGATAGAAAGCAAATGTAAGAGCTCTCTAGTCGCTCTGAAATCTGATTAATAGTACAGGGGGTTTATCCCCTAAAATATAGTGTTAATAAGGGGGGTTAATCATAGATTATTCGATGGGCTCTTATACATTTTTGTGATAAGAAAAAGACAATGTTAATAAAATAAAAACAACAATATCTTGAAAATTCCTTATCACTCGGTGACACTCGTGCCCATTCGCAGTTGAAAAATATGTTGAAACCACAATATTATTATTAAAATATTATTCCAAATTCTTAAATTACTGAATCTGAACTGCAAAGTGACTTATACTTAAAATAAGTATAATAGTATATTACCTACAAATATTACTCATTACCATACTATCATAGACTAGTTAGTGAATGCCATGTGACTGGCCAGTTCTTGAGCTTACTTTAAAAAAATTACAAAATAATTGAACTGATTAATACGGAATTAAATCATGTCAACTCAAGTGGAAAAAACAAAAAAACCATTCGATAAAAAAAAATGGAGAACAAAAAAATACAGCAATAAACAAAAATGTAAGCATAACATCTGAAATATAAATTATCCAATGTGTAATATCTTATTTTTAATGGTATTCAAAGTATGTTTATGAGTCGAAAACTGTAATACAGTATAATATAGAAAAAAAAAGTAACTTAATATTTATTAATAATTAAGTACAAGAACTAAAGAAAATAATTGTTACCAAAACTTGATCTATAAATTTTAGATATTATTATTCTTATCTTCATGCCCCTTGTTAACGTTTTTCACATAATTTCTTATTTTTTTTTTTTACTATTGTTATATTCGACATTTCAGCATTAAATTATGTCCAATGGTTTTACCAAAAACTACCATTACAATTTAGATTGCTTTCTTCTATTATAAAAAAAAAATATTAAAATTTACTGTTGTATAACCTATCATCTCAGATATAGTTGAAATAAGACAAAAATAATTGTATAAAAACCTGTTAATATTATTTTATTCCTAAGACTGTGTTCTCTGTATTTTGTTCATACTAATATCACATAATTTTCAGTTCAAGATTGGGATGAGCGGCGCAAAAAGGCTGTAATTCGTGATTACTACAAAGAGTTAAACAAATCTGGTAATGAGAGACCTTTGGGTACATTAAATGATGAAGATACCAATCTAACTAAACAGCAAAAAAGGTAAGAAAAAACTTAGATATTGAATTGTTAAAAAAAAAAAACATAAATAACATACTTACTGGTCTCTTTCTTAGTAACTGCCTAAGTCCTTTGGGCCTTGATGGTATGAAAGGTTTGTTTTTGCTAAGGTCCAGATTTGTATTTGCTGTTTGTATGAGCATTTTTTATTTTTGTGTCATACATCTAGGAAAACTGTAGTAAAACTATAAATCTATAAGGTAAAATGACGGTATTACGCACTCAGTTGAATATCTGAGGGAACAGTTGTCCCCCTTGCCCCCCTCCCACCCCACCAGATTACGCCTATGACTATATTATATTATTGGCTTCCAAATTATCATTGAATGTGTGTAATGTTTAAATTTATATATGTATAATTTTTTATTCACAGGCCAAATCCGCATAAAGAAGCACAGGAACGTTACAAACAAATCCAAGAGGAAAAGAAAGCTAGGCGCTTTGAAGCTTCGAAAAAAAAAGAAGAAATCCGACAAGCACTAGAAGAATATAAACAAAAGAAAAAGTTAAAAAATAAAAAACTTGGAAAAAAAACAAGAAAAGGCCAACCGGTTATGAAAGAAAGATTGGAACTATTATTAGAAAAAATACAGGCTAGCGTTAATACATAGATATTTTGTACTTTTATTTATAATATTCAATAAAAAATACTTGTATAATATGTTTTGTGAAATGCTGTATTTCGTCAACTTTGAAATTGTTTAAGACAAATAAATTTTTGGCATTTATATTATTATACAGATGTAAAAATTAGTTCATTCTATTTAGAATAAGTACAAAGAGACCTTAGGTTTTTTAACAATACTAATATTCATCAATCATTCTCATCAGGTTTTCAAATAAAATTATTCTCAATCTTTCTAGTATTTTAACTGTAATAATTTATTACTAAATGTTCAACAAACTAAAAATACTGAATAATTTCCAATATAACATTGTAGTGTTTTATAATTTTAGGGCTTAAGGATATGCTCAAAAACAATGTAACAAAAGTTGGAAGCATTAGTTTAATATTTTCAAGATGAAGTCTGTCATAGTCAAAAATCAAATAATTTTCTTGATAATTGTAATATTGTGTAAATATACACGCTGACTGTATACAAATACATTTTATTCCATAATTTAACATATAAATAAATTATATACCTTTTTTGTTGGTCATGGAAAATCAACTTGTTTTCATATGCCTAGAGAACGTGCAAGGTTATCAGAAAAAGATTGTTGCGGCAAAGAATCTAAAATTATGTCTGAATATATTTTTTTCGACTACTAACAAAGAATTAAGTCAAAATTTCACAAAAGAATGATGAGAAAATACGGCAATATATTTTAATGTTACAAGATAAGATCTAAAAAACAAATTAAGCCACTCATTTTTAAATTACTTTCAAATTTTGTAAAATAATTTATTTTTAATATTTTTAATTTTACTATATTGTGATACATACTTTACATTTGTCAAATTTTATTTACACAATTTTAATATTATGAATATAAATTGTTACCTATAATCCATTCATCTCAAAAAGGAACCTCGATGGCAGATAGATAACACCTGTCTGTTATCCTTACCAAGTCAACCATCTATACGCCTGCTGTGTAGTAAAGCCCGCATAGGTGCAAATAGTGTTTGGATTTGAGGTAGGAGGGGGCTGAATAATTTGAATGTAGAGATGAACATTTTTTGTGGGTGTAAGTAAGATCTTGAGGTTTTTTTGGAAAAGGAATTAGACCCAAAGCCACCTCATGCTATTTGTGCTTGTACACTACACGAGTCAGTCGCTGAGATACCTTCTAAATATGAATGGAGTATAAATTGTATTTTAATTGACATATGTTTGTTACTTAATCATTGTTTAATGAGATGAAATCTTAATACTAATTTTCAAATTTCATAATATATTAAAAATATTATTTATAAATACAAAAAATGTATATTAATGAATCATATTCAAAGATGCGATATTTAGAAAATATTTATTTTGAACACATTGAAGTTGATTTATTTATACTAAGATGTTAAATTTTTTACTTAATACAACAAAATTGAACTATAATTTTATCTAAGAAAATATAACAAAATACAATGTAGAGACGGTAGTTAAAAAACAATCGGTATTCCTTATGCACAGATAGTGCAAACATTGGGAATATAATTCTGAAATAATTTATTTTCTGTACAATTAGATTGATTAAAATTATTAGCATTAAATAACTGTTTATGAAGTCTAAAATCATTAATATTATAGTAGTGAACAATATTATTAATAATATAAACAAATAATCATATTGCCCCAATAAACATGTTTATCTTTCCTTATACTGACATCGATAATCAGTCTTTTTTAAATATTAATATTTAGCCCATGGTCCTTTTGTTATAAATTTCGACAATTATACTAAAAAAAAAATGAATCCTTGAAACAAAAAAAAAATTCCAACATTCATAAATTGTAACTTAACCGTAAAATATTGTATATTAAACCAAGTTGTGTTCATAAATTGTCATTTTTTTATTATTATTATTATATTTTCTGATCAATATAAACTTTAATAGCTTTTAAAACATTTTATACAAAGTGTTTACAATTTTTCAGGAGTTAATTCAAGCATGAAAAATATAAATTAATGTTATTACTAACATAATAAACACCACAACACCTGGTTGTAAGGCAAAATTATTTCTAAACAATAAAATGAACTAATATGAAATTTAAACATCAAGTAAATACAAAAATAACAGTAGGTAATTTTATTTTATACAGTCTTTATTATGATAAATAAAATTATTTAACGTAAAGACGAATTATAATCAAAATATCATAAAAACAGTTTGTGGATTGTGATATCCCTAAAAAAAAAAAATAAAGTATATGAAAAAATTAGCCTACAATAATTATGCGGTTTTTACTATGTGTTAACCCTCTGGTACATGGTGACAAAACTCAAAGGTTTTACCGATTTGTATAAAATGTAGGTATTCTTTTTAAAATATAAAATACTTGTTATACACAAATTCTAACGTCTCTTAGGATAGTGAAGGTTATCTCCTCGTCTCCTACGGTCAGTCTTTTGAGACCGTTCCATCTCTGCAAGATGTTTACGTCGTTGGTCTTCTTTCTCCGCAATCTGTTCAATAGAAAGTGGAGACCAATAAAGGGTTGGAGTAGTTTTGGTCTTTCGAAAAAGCTCGTCTAAACTTTTTGTAGGAATACGATCTGGTGTTTTGGATTTTGACTTCTTGCGTTTATCTTGTAGATCTTTTTCGTCCTTCTTTAATTTTTTATCTTTTGTAGCATGAAGATCGTCGGATATTTTTCTTTTAATAGGTTTATCATCTTTTTCACCATCACCATTCATATCTTCCAACTTGCCTCTATCCCATTCGCGTAAAATAAAATTATTTTCTACCTGTGTTCTAAGTTTTTCTACTTTAGACTCTTTTTGTTTATCTAATCGGTCTGGATGCGTTCCACTCAGGGCTTTATTTAATTCTTCTTTATTTGTAAAAACGACTCTCAAAAATTTGGGATTGGTCGAAGGCCATTGGGAATCATTGAGTGCATATACAGTTTCAATGGCTTGATCTTCATTTTCATACTCAACAATACATTGGGATTTAATTGTATCTATCCAAAATCCATTAGAAACAATTTTTCCTGTTCTTTGTAACAAATCTCTTAATTGACCAACAGTGAATGGCCTGACAAGGTTTGTAATACGAATTACACTAGTAGTTGTGATACGCTTTACAGAAGATTTTTTTTTTGTCTCTACTTCATTTATTTCTTCTGCCAATGACTTATCAGATTTATTATCATCATTATCTATGGAAGGTTTCTCTTCTTCTTCTGGTGCTTCATAATCAACCGCTTCATGATCAATTAACATAGTATCATTAATTTCCATAGCTTCTTCAACATCTTGTTCGTCGTCTGAATCGGTTTTTTGTATTTCACCCTCTTCTGATCGATATTCACCATTATCAGCAATAGAATCACCATTAGATTCTATTATAGTACCTAAAGTAAATGGACTTATCGTTATAGGTGTTCTTGTTTTACAAGAGCCCCATTTACGTTTAGGGTGTGAAGACAATAGTTTTGGCATTTCATTTAATTCTTTTTCATCATCAACCTGTTTTATATTCAGTATATCTGATGATAGAACATTATAAGATTCTTCAATTGGTGTAGTTTCTTTTCTGTCTGCTAGTTTAGATTCATCTTCATTAAGCGGTTTAGATTCTATTCCATTGTCTGATTCAGTTTCATTAACATTAATTGAATTGGATTCTTCTTCATAGACTGGTTTACGTTCTTCTTCGTCAACTAATTTAGTTTCTTCGTCCATTGGTTTAGGATCTTCATCATCGACTAAGTCTGGTGATTCAACAGTTAATTGTACAACATCTTCCATTTGTTCTGAATCATTAATCTCATCAGGTTTATTGTACTCTTCTTGTATTGGGTTATCATCTATTTTATTCATCTCAACATTTGATGAAATTTCTAAAACTTCAGGTTCATTTACTATACTTTCAATAGATTCTGGTACAATATCCTGAATCTTTTCACTTAAAGCTATTGGAATATCAATAACTTCTCCAGTAGTTACACAATTTTCTTCTAATACCGGTTCTGGAATATTACATTCATCAATGGGTGGACGGACTGTAGAGTCTGGAAAATCTTTTATTGAATTGATAGGATTGGTTGGTTCTAAAACTTCTTCATGAATTTCATTTTCTTTAACTTCTTCAAGTGTTAGTATTACACCAGTCGTTTGTTCATCAGTAGAGACATTTTCTACAATAGATTCTTCATCAGGTGTTATGAATTCAGATGATACTTCAACACTGTCTATTTGGTCATCATCAACAGTTTCTTGATTGCATGATGGTTCATTGGGAGGGATAACAACTTGCACTGAAAATGAAAATAATACAGTTTCGAATTACTATCTTCATATAAACTAAAAAATCAAAATTTAATTAAGTTGTTAATTATTAATAAGTAAATCTGTAAACATTAAGAACATGTTTTGGATTAATATATAGACACCTAATATTTAAGGTTCAATTCAATATTAATTTTTAATTTAACATTACTGTTAAATTGATAAAATATTAGGTAGGTACCTAAATGTATTAAATAAAAAAAAAAAACAATTGAAAATTAAATACTACCATTAATGTTTGATGCATATTTAGTAGATACAATTTATACAAAATGTGGGTAGAAATTAAGACAAATGGTTTACTAGCATGACACAAATTCAAAATTTGTATGGATACATAGGTAATTATTAACTATAAAACAAATCCAGATTCTTATTATTAAAATTTAAACATTAAAAATATTTTATCAATGCTATTTTCATTTTATTATATAGTAGATAAATTGAAATTAGAAATGTTTATAACACTGCCACACTCTCACGCTGCAGTTAATTAATTTGTATTAATATATATTTTATTATTTCTTATTAAATAAAGGTACCCAAGAACATTATTATATTTGTTTAAATCGGCATTGATAAAAAATTATTTTATTTACATATTAGATGGCACATTTGATATAATTAAACTCATAATTTACCATTTCATTATTTCGATGTTACCTTTACCTACTACTCAATATTTAATATTGTATTAACAAACAGTGTAAAATATGAAAATTATTTAATAAAATTTGTTAGTGCAATAAAAATTGTATGCACAAACTCAATTTTTCTAATACTATCAAT
The DNA here is from genome assembly GCA_008086715.1 of Sitobion miscanthi. NCBI lineage: Eukaryota > Metazoa > Arthropoda > Insecta > Hemiptera > Aphididae > Sitobion > Sitobion miscanthi. The sequence goes on along the minus strand of CM017799.1, from coordinate 24,597,841 downwards.
ACTTGGTTAAACACATTCATTAACTTATAAACAGTTAAAATTGTTTGTAATCGTTACAATTGATATTATATTAAATACTTAAGTGTGATATGAAAAACATTTATTGTTAGCTAATAAACAAGAAAAATATTAACATTGTTTTTTATTGAAAAATAGTAGAATAATGTTTAGTTATATTATTAACTACAACAAACTACCCAGGTACCTAAAAAATACCTAATAGAAACCCATAAACATTCCTAAATTAGGTTATTGTTGTTAGTGTTAATGTAAATATCTTTAAACATTACCTTGTTCACTAGAATCAACTATGTTTTGTTCACATTCTTCAACAGCCACAGTACTACCAAACTGTTCTAAATAATTTGTAACGCTACCATCCAACATAGACGGATTTGTTGAACTGCCCGTAGCTTCTTCTTTTTCTTTCCTTTCAGCTGAATATTTAGCTTCAGCAGCCTGCTCTCTAAGTAAATCCTTAGGTGAACGCCTCAAACTAATTTTTAACTTCTGAATATCACCATCTGATCCATTGGAACACTCAACTTTCCACATACCAGTGGTATTCTCTTCACTGCAATCATTACTTTCTGGCTTAGGCAGTTTGATCGTTAGTGCAACCTTTCTTTCACTCTCGTCAACTCTGCTAGTAGCTCGAGTTTTGCCAACTTTGGGGGGTGGCACATCTTCTGACGATGTTCCAGACGTAGACGAATGTCGCCTAGTACGACGCCTTGACGTACGTTCACGTTTTGGTTTACGACCAGTTCTTTTGCTCATTTTATGATTTTATTACAATATTTTTCACAAGGTTCACTATCATATACCCACGAGCACAAGGGACATTATAAACATTCACAACATATATTTTCAAATAAAAAAAATCACTGGCAGTACTTACTACAGCATAGCGGTAAATTCACGTCCTTTATTTTACAGTGCAAAACTTACAAAAAGGTTTTTCCACACGTCGATCCATTTATACGAAGACTTAACGTAATTTTTGTTTTGGAAATTAAAAAACGAATCAATAAGCACCAAATTTTTGTTGTACTCGAAACGAAACGGCGGCCATTTTAATCGTTTATCAACACAAACACATTTCATCGACATCAACTTTCTCCATTTTTTTTTTTTTATTATTCGTTCTTAAAAATCTCAAAACAATTTTGTAAAAACTAATTTATCAAGCAGATAGGTTTTTTAAAGATCAATATAAATTAAATATATCAAAATTAGATTTAATAATATATTTTTAGTAAAAATTGAAAAAGTATATCACAATAATTGTGTGGTGTAAGCAGTTGGCACACCTGTCAAAATATTATTTGATAACCGTAATCTACTATAGTCTATTTTATTGGTCAATTACCAACAAGACGGTAAGACACGAATTTTTACAATAAATCATAATATCGTATCTGAATCAGATGTCTTGATAGTTGATAGTTAAAATGAAAATAAAAAAATAAAAAATAATCCTAAAGTTCATTCAATCATACTATCATACTAAATAGTTAATTACTTTAATAAAGTCACCAATTCTGTGCTTCAATACGCAATAGTAACAATGTTATATCTTCATGATTTGTACTTGTTACAACAATGTATATTATTTAATTTGAATGTCGAAAATTCAAACTGGTAAATTGCCGTTCCTTTTAATTGATTATAATTTCAAATTTGACTACATGTCTACATTAGATAACAAAGTTCTTATTTTAAACAAGTATGTAAATTAATATATATTATTTCCTTATGTATGCTGTATATATTATAAATAGGTTTTAAGCAAGACTTATCTTTAATCAATAATGTGTACCTAAATTGTCCTAAAATACATATGTCAATTGTCACACCCATGATAATTTAAGTCTATTTAAAAATTAAATTACAAACTGAATAATTCACTGACATTCAAACATTCAAAGTTGTTAACACACTACACATTTGTTAATTAATTAGTCTAATATTATCCACTACCATACTAAGTACAAAATATATTCTACAAATCATATCTTCTGTGGCAGTATTCACTTCTCAAAATAAGGTTTATTTTTTAATTATTCAATCTATGTATATCTAATGTTAAGACAAGAAAAAATATATTTCAATCAAATAATTTATTATTTAGTAAACAATGTAAATCTTGCAGCAATCATAAGATAGAAGCCCAGAGTGCTAAAAATGCTGTCATAAAATGTGAAATTGACATATAATGATTTAAAAATAATTCACTTACTATCATAGTTTTAATTAATTTACTTTTATGCATGTGTTTATATTGGAATACATTTTTTCTTCAATCATATTTATGTAGTTCAATATTTCCCATTTAATATTTTATTTTTAATGTAATTTACTGTTAACTAATTATGGGACTGATTTTCATTTTTTTAAATTGTATTTTATATTCATTGTAATGTAAAATTTAAATTAGAGTTTAATTTCAATATCTCAAAATAAACTTCCTTATTTTCAGAAGTATGCTGGTCCAGAATCTATCAGAGGGTATCAAATAGATGTGACTTGTTGGTTTAATATTGTTTGAACCATGAAATTTAAAAAGCATATAGAAACATTTTTACAAATAATGAAGGAAAAAGCACAAACCAAACTTTCTGAATCAAATAATTCACGAGCTGAATTATATAATCGACTTGCAGTTTATCGCCCAGAATATGATAAAGTTGTTTCATGGTATGAACGGGTGACTGGTTTAAGTGAAGTTCGAGTAGCCCAAGATAGAGTGTTGGAGTCTCAAAAGCAATTTATGAATGCCCAGGATAGAAGAAGAGATGTATCAGTAGAACTAAGAACAATTCAAAACAAACTTAAAGACATCCGAAATGAACTTCTAAATACTTCTAGATCAGAAGATAGGTACATTGAATTAGTAACACAGGAACATAATTTATTAAAACAAGAAAACATTATCATTGATCGGGTTAATTATAGTGAAAAGGAGGAAAGAGATAGTTTTATATTGCTCTCTACCACCTTAAAAGATAGTCATGACCGAGAGAGAATACAAGCGGAGAGAACTAAATATGTATCTATCGTGGGTTCAATTCTAGGTACTATTATTGGTATAATTGGAAGTACTGTAATCAATGCATGGAAAATGAATGAATTCAAAAGAATGGTGTTGGATGCCAAATTAGATTCATCAAATTCAATTAAAAGTGATCAAATAAAACATTTATTGTTGCAAGTTCAAAAACAAAATAAAATGTTGAAAAATGCACAGTTCAAGTTAAATTCAGACAAAGTGACAAGTTCCGTAGAGCCAGACTGGAAATATACTGACCGTGATGTTATTATTTTGACAACTATAAATTGTACTATAGTAGCTCTATCAGCATATTTAGTGTCAAAATTATTTTAATCAGTGGTACCTATTCGAAAATTTTGTTTTTATTATTGTTATTGGTTTTTATTTTCTAATAAATAATGTTCTCCCATTAAGCTAGTATTTAATTCTTTTTGATTAGTGACAATTGACAATTAGTATTAATATTTTTATGTGATAATAAAATAACCTGATAATTATATACATTGGCGAAAATAGTGGACTTAGGAGACTTAGTCAATCAAAATTTCTGTCAAATAACCCCGATTAAAAAGTTAGTATGTAGTACTACGCATATATATATGATTTAAATAAAATATTATGGTGGGCGAGGGACTTGACACCTCTAAAAAATTTGGACTATTTTATATTTGCACCTATGATTATATTAGAACTATTTCTCCGAGTATACTTAACTACTATAATATACTATTATACTCTACACTCTTATTTTATTTTATTTTATTTTATAATTTATACAAACCTTTAATTCAGTAAAATTAGTTAGTTACAACTTACAATCTTATATGGTTAAAATTTGTATACCTATTATAAAACTAAACATTTTAATTTGGTTCTTAACTACAAAAATAATTTGTGCATTATATATTTTAAACATAAGCTATTACACTAGTTTACATCATAATATATCAATAACAAATATTTTCTATTTTTTTTTTCTATTCAGAAAAAAAAATACATATGTAATCTGTAAAAAATAAAATTATACAATAAGCATATGTTATGATAAAAAAAAAAATAACAATTTGGCAATGATTTGCATAATAACTTAAAAATAAAGAAAAACTTATTTTCAGCTATTAATATGCACGATTGTCAATGCCAATTTATTATTGTAAAATTACAAAATAATATTTACGTTTACAGATAAGATATACTGTATGGCTTAACTTCTGCAGTAGACGGTAGTAGGTAAATTTTATAATCAGAGTCATAATTTTTATCATTTGTATTCTTACCTATACATAAGCAAAAATATTTAATCACAACAATTCGCTATTCAGTGGTGGCCCAATCTTTTTATCAGTAAGACAAGAAAATGTCAGTTACTCAGTTGTATCACTGAATAGGTAATAGTAGCATTTAATCAATGGTAGTAGGAACCAGTGGCGTAGGTATTTAGTTAGGTATTTTTAAATTTCAAGGATAGGGTCCAGCTAATTTTCCAAACACATTTAAGTGGGAAGCTTTACATAAATTAGGTCTTTAGATATGTATTTATGGGGTGTCCGGACCCCATGGATCCCCCCTTCCCCCGTAAATACGCCACTATATACCATTTATATTAGCATTTTCTATACGCGATAAAATTTTGAAAATAATTTGACTCTTTTTGAGCTGTTTACGGACATTGTCAGTTTTCAATTCTTTTAGTTTTTTTTCTGTAAATATCAATAAAATTTTATTTGTTGGGTAAAAAAGAGTGAAAATTTAATATAAGGCTCCTAATATATCGTTCTAATAGCAGTTGAAAAATATTAAAAATACATAGACACAATTTTTTTGTATAAGCATTTAAAGTTCAAATTTTGACAAAATTTATAATTTAATAATTATTTTGTAGTTAAAGATTTATAAAATGTTCAACTTTTATAGCTAAGGATTGAAAATTTAAAACAAGGTTCCACGTAAATAGATTATATATAAATTACTTTGTTCACAATAATATCATCAAATATACTTGGTAATATCATAGGCTGACTGACTGTTTTTGCCCAGAATCATTTTCTTACACAATTATATTATATCATTGAATTCAAATTTAACACCATCCATTACAGTGACCCACGTGTAACCTACTGTACAGCAGAGCGACATCCACTTACCCGCCTTTTTTAATATCGCATTTTTAGGAATTTGGGGGATAATATCAAATATGTGGGGAAGTCGATTTCAAGTAGACTTGACGACAAATTCAAATCTGTTTTCAGAATTTTTATCGCTTCAATAGATCAATTGAAATGTTTGGCAAAAAACACGTCTAAAATACTATGTCGCGCGTGTGTTAGACAAAAACAGAAAATCACAGAATCGAATCCCCTTTGGTTTCTTAGTAGTGACTACAGACTTGAATTTTTCACCAAATATTTATATATTATTATCATTTTTTAGACACGATATTAAATTTTTTGGAAAAGATCATTTTATGAGTAGGTATTTATAGGATCTTTATATATTAAGTAAACTTGATCAAAGTATAAATGATTATGAATGGCTCGACAGACGTCTCGCTGCCGAATCACTTTTTATACATTGATTATTTGATTACATTAAAATAGCCATTAGATATCATGCAATCCATCTTAAAGCTATAAGTAGATTGTACTTAGACACCAGTTGCGTTTGAATCGCCTTATCGGAATATTAGATTGCCCGAAAGTATCTTCAAACAGTTAAAAACCTTGGTATGAGTTTAGGCAGTTGATGTTTGTCCTGAATCCTCTTTTGAGATGATATCCGTTTCTAGGATGGTTTTGGTTTGTAGCCTTGTAGGTCGTCGTGAAGAAATTTGTGTTACACAACAAGGGCTTTGCGATAAAGTGCAAATAAATTGACTAGAAAGCTTGAATTGTAACAACCTTTTTGCATAAACATAATATCAAGTTAAAAATTATCAAAATTAGATAATTTAATGTAAAATAACAACCTTAGTTATTTCGTTGTTATTCAAAAAATATTAATCACAGCTAGGCACCTATAAGTAGGCACCTTATTGAAACTTTTCACCATTTCGTAATTTCATATATTTTAAATTTATTGATTTACTATAATATATAGCCATATAAGTAGGTATACCAATATATACCAGAATATATATTGTATATATAACATAATAATACATAATATTATGTAGGTTAACTTCAAACTATCTATATTCACTATTCACACCGAATACCGATATACGTCATTCTACACTTCTACAGTATGAATACGGTATAATACTTACAGATTACAAATAATTAATTATAATAACAGCTATAAGCTACCATAAAAACAGTAGTAGTAAATTACCAATAGCAATAAAAATTGTTATTTTCAAAAACCTCGGTAGCCCCAATAAAAATGTCTAAAAATTAAATTGTTGATTTTTTTAAACATTGATTAAGGTAGGTAACAAATTATAAATGATTACTGTGTAGTACCTACCTATATGTAACTAAAAAAGGTCCTATTTTGGATATTCAATGGAAATTTTGAACTCATGAAAATAACGTTGTATAAGTTATAACTTATAAGTTTAACTTAAAAAGTAAGCGCTGTGGTCACAATTTGTTGTCGTCATCTGGTCATCATATTCAATGTGAAAAAAAACGATTTAAAAAAATTAGTTTAATTTTAATATATTTATTTATACTGCACCTGCAGACCTACATATTGTATTTGTTTTTATGCGATAATTGTTGTAATGTTTTGGTAAATTATTAATTATTATTGTGAAGATTTAATATACTATTGGCTATTGGAACTTTTTATGCATAGAAATTCTTGATGAATTCAATTAGAGTGTACAAGTATACTTGTACTTATTAAAATGTCATGTAATAGTTCATATTAAATATTTAAATAATACTCAAATGTGTTCTATTAAATAGTTAAGTTATTCAATCGTGTATTATATTATTCACTTGATTATATATTGAATTGTATACCTTTATCAGTTATTGTTGAGTTGGTACCTACGATTTGTATGTATAATAAATTATAATCATAATGATTGAAGCAATTTAAATTTAAAATTAATTTAATTTAATTTTACACAAATTCGACTAGGAAATAATGAAATGCAGAAAAAAGATTTACAAAAGCATAACAAGTAAAATCCGTCTTTGATTTAACTACAATGGCAATTATGGAACCGTGAAGTAAGTGAAATCGCGTAAAATCCTAGTTTAATATATAATACCGATTGAATATTATATAGACGAATAGGTATCATTGTTATTTTTAGTAAAGGGGGTTAATGTAGTGACTACTGACTAGTATATATAAGTATACCTATAATATTATATATATATATGGGTCAAACTACTATAAATTATAAAATATTAAACAATATACAGACACGCACTCTATAATATATCGCGTCCAGAGATTACTTACGTCAAAATATTAAGTTTTTATTCGAATCTAGGTCAAATATCCAACGGTAAAAATAACCAAAACAAAATACATACCATAATACCGTAATAAACCCATATTAATAATATTAATATAATAAAGATTAAAGGTATTATTAGTAATAATATAGGTATTATTAGTAATAATATATACGTACTACTAGTAAGAATTGTTCAGCTACATTAAATTTTTGTTAAAAGCGAATAAAAAATAGAAATAAAAATATTTATAATATTATCAAAGCTGTAAAGCTCAGCTCATGGATGGACGAGCAAATACACACGCGTTCTAATACTTACACATATTATAAAAATTGATTTAATATTGATTTAGGTTAATTTGGCCATCCCCGTTAATCACAAACATCTAATAATTTAGACGTTAATTTCAAATTTGCAGCTGACGAAATAAAAATTGCACAGCGTGATCCTGCAATTCTGCGTTTTTACTTATGAGACCACCAATGCACAAATCAAAAACTAAAACATATCTATCCCATGTGACTTGTGATGAATTTAATCATGTCTGTAGGAATAGGTTTCAAATTTTTTAATTCCATTGCTAATTTTATTGGAAAATAGCGTAAATCTTCTATCTACGCGTAATGTATTATTTGACATTTTAACTTATATTTTGTTTAAATTATTTGACTATAACGATATTTCAAAATGTTTGTGGTTATTTATAAAAACTTTAAGGCATCTATAAATGTTTAAATTTAGACAGTTACCAGTTACCGTTTTATTCAAAGACATAACTACATAAGTACATAACACTAAAATAGATGACGGTAAGTGATGAGGTGCAGTAGCGGCCTAGGCACACATTACTTGGTCAGCTAATTAAAATACGGCCTCTCCATTTAGGTACATTTATAGGAAGACATAGTGCCTTGAACATATTTTTTAAATAAATTTCCCCAACTTGGCCAGACCGCCACTGGCTATGTATCACCTTGACTCCTGCAGAAAGAGCTATCAACCGTTGATAATCAATGCTGTCGATTGTATATAGTACCTAATAAAGTCCGCAGTGATTGTCTTATTGAGAGGGTACAGGGGGACTATAAGTACCTAGTTTTCAGTTTTTAGCGTATCCCCAATTTTATTCAAATTTATCAAAAGAAAAGTATAGGTATAGGCACCTAATAAAAAATGTTTATATACACTGTTAAAGTGTTAAACTAATTTGGATAATTCAGTTGAAAGGCTATCTCCTGCAGCGTCAGCTTAGCATTTTTGTTATAATTTAAAAAATGTATTATGTTATTTTTTTATTTTATTTTAATAAAATAAATTCAATTTTTGTTATAGATCTAGTTAGGACTTAGAACACGTCTCACAAGTCACAGACCATCAATAAAGTTCCGAGTTAATTTGTACCTATACCTATATTACTTATTAATTTATTCGCATTGGAATAATGGGGTTATTTTTCTTTCGGACTTATAATTTATAAAGCATGCAATTAGGATATGCAGGGTAGGACCATATAGAACAATGGTATTATCTAGGTGGCAATAGGTAGGTACTTATTGTAATAACTATACAATATTGCAGGTACCGTAATATATTAATGTATATAATATGGAAATTTAGTATTATATTTATAGTATTATTTATCAATTTAACTATACCTATACTTTTTTTCTATTTCATTATTACTGTGACGTGTTTGCAGTGGAGTAGCCAGTATTATGAAATGGGGGAGGGGGGGGGTAATTAAACCAAGTTTTATTACACTTTTCATACGTAAATAATACATTTATTAAAGGGAAAAAATGTCAATGGGGGTTTAAACACCAAAAACCCCTCCTTGGCCACTGCATGTTTGCGTATTAGGTACTATTTTACCCACACTGTGTGACCCACAGTTACCAAAATGTATGATACCTATCTTTAGGTTTATCCTTGAATTAGAAAATAAAAACTATTATTTACGGCGGTTTCTTAGGGACATACAATTATTATAGAGTTATATACCATAAACATAGGACAACATTATAGGTTTATATTTACCTATTCAAATAGTTAGCAAGTACGTTTGTTGTTTAGAAATGAGGTGTATAATTTAGTATAAACGCCAAAAGCCAAAGGTGTATAAATTTACAAATGTATAATTGAAAGGCCGAGTGCAACAACCAATTATTGAAGGTAAATAATAAATATACAAAATATAACTGCCTACTGGCTAGTTACTGCCTACTAATTACGGGTGTGTATAAGAGGACAAATAGACTGTAAGACATTGTAATATTGTTCATTATTATTATTTTTATTTCTAATTTAAAAATAATAAAAAACGTTTTTGCCGTAAAGCTCAATGTCACGGTGGTAGGATGTGTGGTAACGTTAATACAGTTACCGCGGTATAGAAACATCTGCAGCGGCAGAAGCTACTGCTGCACAACCCTGTAAAAGAAAATCAATAACTAAGACAGCCCTACTCGAAATTCGCATAATATCGCCGCCGTCCCTACTATACCTACGACTATAGCCCATATAGTTGTATTCTGCATTAGCAAGTCAACGCACTCTACCACTATTATTATACCTGCCCTCGTTAGTTCAGCGACAGTTCGTATTTCTTACCAGTTATTTAAATAATATAAGTTTATTCATTCATTTTATAAAATATTTTATATTTACTCATTATTTGCTTGTTTCAAACCGAAGTAATCGAACTAGACTCAATGTTTTTAAATATCTAGTTGCTTATTCGATTTTTATTGAAAACCCAAACTTATTTCATATTCATCATATTTTATAGATTTTTCACAAAACCCTCTGAAATGGAATTCAAATTCGATATAAAAGATTTGGCTGAAGGAGGAATCGCGAAAATTGATCATACTTTAACACCACTTGGCTGCGAAGAGGATGAAAAGTATGATTTAAAATCATGCATGTTGTACAACTGTTATATTACCTACCAGCAATATAATTGTTTTATTTTTACAGCTTACAAAGGAAAGTTGCAATGATTATTGACGAAATGGGTAAAGCATCTGCCAGGGCACAGGATTTAAAAATTCCTATAACCACTGCAGAAAAATTATCAAAATCTGATCATATAATCTATTTATTGTCAGAACAAACAAATGAAGAGTATGTATATTAATCTTATAATTGGTATATTTTTAACGTGAGCCCCGGGCTTCAATCCCACACAACTAAAAAACTGTATATTTTTTGGGGTGGGGGGGGGCTAAAATCCATCAAGCCCCCCCCCCTCCCCCGATTTATTTTATTTATTATAACACTTACCTATTTGCTAGTGAGTATTTACCTGTAATATACCTACCTACACTAGTCAGTAATCACTAATATAAAATTTTTAGGACATTTGTTATTGTTGGTATTTTGAAAATGGGATGGAAAAAATTATATCTTTTTGACAAAAAAGGTTCACGTTCTGAAGCTATGGTATATTGTTTACTTGACTTTTACATTCATGAAACTAGACAACGTCAAGGATATGGAAATAAACTAGTTGAATACATGTTAAAGGTAAACATACCACTTAAATATTTTCTTTACTCTTAAATATAATTTTAACGGTTCATACTTTTTAGGATAACGAGTTAGAAGCTACACAATTAGCTATAGATAAACCTTCAAAAAAAATGTTGCAATTCATGCAAAAACATTATTCACTTAAAAAGTTAGTCGATCAAGGGAATAATTTTGTAATATTTGAAGAGTTTTTTGATAGTCCAGGTAATAACATCACTTTAAACTTGATACATTTTAATTGCTATTATTATGGCTACCTATATCACATATTTTTTAAACTATTTTCTCTATTATGTTTTTAGGATTAACACAACTAAAAGATAAATATGACAGGTAAGGTGTTTTCGATTTTAAAAAAATAACTTATTTGTGATATCATTATTTGCATTATTATAGAATGTAGGATTGTAGGTAGTTAAGTTTAATGATAAAATGTGAACCTATTGCAGCAGAATGTACCTGTTACTTAATGGGCTATAACCAGGGGCGTATTTAAGAGGGGTCACAATGCCCAGTGCCCCCCCCCCCATTCATCGTATTTTATACTTTTTATTATAGAGTATAAACCTTTCTTACTATTTAAATTATATGTTATATTTCTATTAAACACATGTATTTTGATAATTTGGTTATAAATTATGACATACAATCATTATATTAGATTTTTTATGTATTTTAGCACAAGTGGATACAGAAACAAACCTACGTATGGACGCCATGCTGCTAATAAACACAATGACTCCATGTCTGATGTATGAATAATTATTTATTTATTTACTTTATATTAACTATTATGAGTTAAGCCCAATATCACAAGTATGAATAAGCTTACAAATATAAAACAAACGCATACTCAATTTGAATAGAGATTTAGAGGAATGGGTTTGGTTATGATGTTCTGAAAAATATTAAAATAGAGAACTATACTCTATTGAACGAGAGAGCCAGCTGCCAGATGAAAATCGGTTAATTCTGCCCATCCCCACCAATCAACAGTTGGAAAGAAGTTAAAAGAAAACAGTGGTATTTGGCCGGAAACAGTTGCGTATCAAAGCTTTAATGATGTTAAGGAGAAAATGGGACTTAGATAAGCACTTAGCCGTCAGACTACATGCACAGAAATTAGGCGTTATCTCGTTTGAACAGAGTATAGATGAAGCATACATGCTAACAGATCAGGGGCAAACAGGAAAAAAAATTATGGATATTCTTAAAAATTAAATATTATACCAGACCACAAATTTCTTAAAATAACTAAAAAAAATTATGATCAGTGAATGTTTGGAGTGGTTTTTGTAACACTCAACATTAATGTGAAAAATGCTAGACCCTAATGTTTGCTAAGTTTTTATGGTGGTCAGTGGTTGTGCGATGAAGCTTAAAAAAAATGTGGTTCTGTAAAAATGAGAACGAATGTTGATTAATGAAATTTAATCATACAAACAAAAATATGTAAAGTTTATTAAATAATAAATCTAATTTATTATTCATATTAGTATGCTTTTTTAAAAAAATTTTAATATTTATATTTCGTTAGATATTACATGGGGCTGGTAGTGCAACTCGATTGAATGACAAATACGTTGCTAATGCTGATATGTAAGTTCTAAGTAGCTATTAAATTTTAGTATAAAATTATATCCAAATTCTATAATTTTTCATTAACAATTGAATTAAGAAAATTATTTAATTGTTAAACTTTTTGTTTACGTTTAAAACAGCATTAATAATAAATTCAAGGACAACAAACCAAATCTTGTCACAGTTCTTCCTTCAGAAAAAGATGTAAATGACACAATTAATGGAAAAAAAGGTGCTCCACCAAAATTGGATCTCAAATTTTATCATTCTCATTTGTGGTAATAAGCTTTTATAAATATCAGATATTATATCATTAATAAATTGCATTTTTAACAGTCTTATTAATCTTTAAAATAAGGAGCTTTTTAAACTTTTTGTACAGTTATTTGTTTAATATGTTGATTATAAAATAAATGAAAAAATACAGTATACAATACACATCATATTCTAATCAACACTAAAGGTAATTGAAATATAGGTATCATGCTACTGGCAGGTAGAACCTAATTAGTTTATCATTTTCTTTTAATGTTACGTACATTTTTACAATTCTCTTAATTATTTTATGTCTTAATTGTACAACTATAAATTTTACTTTTTACTTTAAAAATATACATTGATCTATTACTTAAAATAGTTTTATATTATTATATAGGTGTATTAGTTACGTATATATATATATATATATCTGTGATTTAATTTTCATTAATTTGTTTTCAAGTTACCTATTGTTGTCTGATTTATGTTAAATTATAATTATTTTTGGTTCAACTCGTAAGTAGGATGCCTTATAAACTTATTTTTGATGTAATATATATTGTACCTTATAATATTTCTGATGAGATGTATACTTATTAATTAGCGATGTTAATTTCTAATATTATATAGTTTGTATCTAGGTACCTCATAGTTATTGATTTAAAAAATTGTAAATGTTTTGCATAAATATCAAAAATCAAAGTTATATTGAGTTTTATTAGATATCAGTTATCAAGTTACTATAAGATAACTAAACATCTTACAATATTATAATTAGACATATTAATTTTTGTAAGAATGTTTTATAAAAATTTAAAGGTAGGTATTTTATTATTTATAAGTTCTACCTAATTTTCAAACTTTAAATAAAAACAGTTTTGCAATATATAAAAATTATAGTCAGTTTTAATTAATTGTACCTACCTACTTTATTAATAACATTAATTGTGTGTTAATAACTAAATATATTTGAATACTTTTGTATGATCAAATATCAATGGTAATTATTATTATATCAATCTACCTAAATACATTTGCTATGTATTTAAAATTGATTTTTAAATTTTCATAGATTAAAATTACCCTCTTCTCTTCTTAATTTTTTTTTAAATATTGATGTATCTAAATCGAAATTTGAATAAGAAATCAGAAGTGTCCGAGTTATTAATCTTTAAGGTGGGTAACCTACTAAAGATAATAGCCAATATGTAGGTAGTCCGTTTTAATAGTTTTAAATAAAATATGCCTAGACGCTTTTTAGGTACCTACCTATTCTAGTATTCTACAGTAAAATTGTAGTATATATATTACACTTAATAGACAATTTCAACTATTATAAGTATATAATAATTCAGAAACTTAATACCTATATAGTTGATTACAATTTCATTTATAAACATCATATAATTTTTTTAAAGAACATCTGATTAACAATTTGTAGTAAAAATGGACGATCTCATTAGAAAAAAACCTGCAGAACTTCTCAAGTGGTAAAAAAAATTTGAAATTCGATATCATGGTTCTTGTATACTGAACAGTTTTAAAAATCAGAATTTGTTAGTGGCAGAAGAAGAAGGTGAGCATGAGCTTAGTGAATCACCCTATATTTTAAATAATATAAATACCTATAAAGATACTTAATATTAATATTAAAATGATATAGGTACCGACTATACCGTTCTTTATATCGCCATTATATATTATGTAGAACTTAAAAAAATATACATCATTACTTATAAGAAAAAAAAAATAAGCATTAATAGGTAGGTACCTCATATATTATGTTATTCAGTTATTGTAACTTGAATTATAATTGACATGCCTTTATATAAAAGAGATACTATCGATTTAATGTCATGAATAATAATTTGCTTGATAAACGAAGTGTCCTACACTCCTACTCCTATACAATATTATACTTACTTTACAATGACTGAATGACATCAACCCTGCAGGACATTGCATGAAATGCAAAATATTAAAAGAAATTGCCTGTGTGTTACATCTAAAATCTTTAGGTGTGTATAATAGTTAGTACTTTAGTATAGCCTTACCATTAAATTTTAGCATAACTAATCATCTTCCTTCTATATGATAAGATCAATTGGTCCATCTTTTACTATGTACCAAATTTAAAATTTCTAAACATACACATTTAAAATAATTGTAATAAATTATCAAATATTCAAATTATTTATCCAAATCCAATCCTACATTAGGACTCATTTCTTAGTTTTCTTACAGAATACAAGTGTTAAATTATTATATATTTATTAATCGTATTAGATAATTAAATGTTTAGTCTTTAAGTAAAAATGGAATAAAACTATGCAATCTCATAGAATGTGCATTAAACGATGTAACCTTATATAATGCCTTATTGCAAAAATGTTATGGCTATATGCAATATTTTCTGATGTGAAATATTAGTTTTGAGAAATCAAAATGTGTTGTATATTATGCATCAAAACGCATTAATAAAATTAAACAATTATCGTTAAAATTGATGTGCAACGACCAAATACGTAGCGGTGTTAAAAATAATCGCAAGGAGTTTTACATAGACAATCAATTATACACCATGGCATTTGTGAGTGATTTTGTAGTCGTTCCAGTTTATTATGATTAATGACTATTGAGTTATGACTTATGGATGACCTCGATGTGGTCATGTGGATACAAAACTATTCATCCATATTCTAAAATTGATTGGACGAGGAAGAAACATAAAATACCTAACCATATTAAAAAGAAATCGAAAAAATTCCAAAAATATTTTGGGTAATTAATCAAAGATGTCTGAATATATTTATAAATATTAGCATAACATGATTCAGTGGTGTATTTACTGGGGGGATATGACCATCCCTGAAGTATATCTACAGGAAGATTTAACTAAATCTAATTTAACTATTAAAGATTCCTCATAAGTTTTTATCATAGCTAATTAACAATATTAAAGATACAGTGAAAGTTGACACAATTTTTTTATATGCATTTTAAATTTATATTTTAAGACATTTCTCAAAACGAGAACATTTGAAAATTAATTTGGGGTTAAAATGTTAAAAATCTTTAAAATGGTCAGTTTTTTTATGTGAGATTTGATAATTTAATACAGAGTTTATCATAAACTTCTCATACTGGAATCAAAAGATCTAAAAACTATATAAACTATATTTTCTTTAATAGGAATTTGAAGTTCAAATTCAGATGAAATTGGATATTTAAGTGTACCTAACGATTTTAGTTATTTCGTTGTAATTCAAAAATATTTTTAGTGGGAATTTGAAACTTTTACGTATATTATTATATTGTATATGCACAAAGACATTTTGAAAATACTTATTTAGATTAATTTTAAGCTATATTGCCTATTTATACAACGAACCTACTGACCCTGTTATAGTCGTTGTCGTAGATTGGTATTAATAACAATAATTTATTATAAAAATATATACCTAAAGATTAATAAAACCAATATATATCTGCCACATTCTGGAAAAATTAATTTAACCTACCGTCTTACTATTTGTAAAATAAATTACCATTATGACAAAATAAATATATCATAAAAATGATAAATATACACTAATTATTATTAGTTTCATAGGCTGACGCGAAAGTCGATCTTGCTCTTTCGTATACAATAATTCATCATTGAATTTAAATTTAACACATACCAACTAACCAACCTACGCATAAAGTAGCGGCTCGCGAGTAAATATTTCGGGGAGACTAAATTTTAATTAGCTTCTACAATTATTATTAAACACAATAAATTATGAGTTATGACTATGCACCGTTGCTAACGAAATACCGTTGCGACACGGTATATTGTGTGAACTCATTTTTAATAGCACCTATGCAATACCATTGTTCTATGATAATACGCGGCCTATTCTCCACGGCCCCTTCCGTCCATCAAGTGATAACATTACAATATATTATTACGATTGAAAATCGGCGACCGTCGTCCGAATTACTAAAATAATATATCCATCGAAATAACTATTTAGAGGTCTTACATTTTGTGGACTTCAATAATAATAATATTATAAACGTAAATGGAAAACGATTTAATATGTATTCAATTCAGATAAAAATACTTCTATACATTTTTATTTTTAACTAATTATTACTTACAAGTATAGCTGGTTTTTTTTAAGGGGAGGCGCAGTCTCAAAGTCCCCCCCTGACTCCCTTTGGACTTACTCGATGACCATGCAACTGTAGTCTGTACCACCTACAACTGTACAGCACTAGGTATTGCGGTTACATACTCACACTTTTCTTTATTTTCCATAAGGATTATATTAACTAAATAAATATGTTAATATTTTTTAGATGATAGAGAGATTCAGCGTACAACACTCCGACATACCGCAGGAGAATAATATTACTGAGTTAAAAAAAAATAATAATAATAATAATAATACTGAATTATTTTTTTAAACAACAGCGGTAAAAACGGATTACAGTGCAGCCAACGAAAACCTATTATTGGCGATACCGTCATAGGCTGCCGTTTATCGTGTTTAAATTATTCTTTATCACGTAAGCATGTACAACGGTTAACCGTAAACGGAACATTCAATAGTCAATACAATACTCTGTAGCTCCAATGCTGTAATTTTGTAGACCTGTAATTTTTCTCTGTCGTCCGTGAAATCCACAGGTAACGGTTCCACTTCCTCTCTCTGTTTGTTCACCTCTCGCTAGCCGCTGGTAACGCATTTTATTTCCGTCCGTCATTAAACGTTAGCGTCTCAACAGTAATTTATCTTATTATATAATCCACGGGTTATTTCGATTTTTCTCTTTTGTATTCACTCGAAAGCGACGCCCGTCGGTCCGCTTATTTCAGTTCACCAAAAAGCTACAAAAACTCAACGCCATGGAATTCCAATTCGATCTGAGCCATATCGCCCACGATCAGATCATCAAAATCGACAACTCATTGTTGCCAGTCGGCTACCAAAAAGATGACCCAGAGTAAGTATTTTTATGCATTTTGTAACTAGTACACAATCGATAGCAACCATGTCTACTCCGCGTGTCACGCGTTTATTTTAACATAACATACTACTATTATCCTAAGTCCCCGCACCGTACTCGTCGATATTATCTGAGATATCGTAGCCGAGTATTTGCAGCTTTCAGGTTTTACTGGTCTCTAATATTATTCTATTCTTCGTGCAACTTGACAATTTATTATTCTAATGATACTCCTAAACAGGACAATCGCCGTGCACACCAAAGCATGCAACTGGGGGCTTGATTTATTGCATGATTATAATTTGACGTGCACCTTTGACTAACATATTTTATTTACCTACTACCAAACGTGTGTTTTTTCCAAATACGTCTGATGTGTGAGTGTGTGTGTTAAAAAAATCATTATATTAAGTTCTAACTATAGGTACCCACATCTTATAAACTATTTTAACAGCGGTGATAATTAATTGTTATATGGTAAAAACTGTTTCACTAATCAGGATTTTCTTTAATGCCCGCCATTGCTTGTACTAATTTTAAATAATATATTGGATATTCAATGTTGTTTTGCTATATATAGTCAACCGCTTATGAAACTTTCTAAACATATGTTTATTTATATTTTTCCCAACAATATCTTAATTATTGGTTTTATGAATTATTGTTAGTTAATCAAATATATATTATACCTATTTCATATTTAATTAACTAAACAGTTAAGGAAAAAATGAACAATATATATTTATGTATATGAAATAAACTAATCAGTATTCAATGTGTATCTAAATGATGTTTTTTAAACTATTAATTGAATATTAATTATGATAACTAATAATTAATGCATATAACTGCAAGTAAATAACTACCTACCTATTTGTCATGTCAACATAAATATGTATAATTTATTTTGTCATGCTAAATGCTCATTAATCATTATGTATCCCGTTATTTACTAGTATAATAAGATACCTAATAATAATAATAACAACAATAGCAATAATATATTAATAATCATTATTAAATTCAAGGGTTATTCCAATTTTGATTGCATTTCTGTTATATGGTGATTAGCTATTTATTATTTATAAATACTCTAAAAAGTGAAGTTGAGTTTAATAATATATTAAATAAATGTAACTAATTTTTATAGATTGCAAAGGATGATATCTAATGTTTTGGATAAAATGGGAATAGCTTCAGGAATTGCTCAAGAGTTAAAATCTCCAATTACTTCAGCTGAAAAACTCATGCGTTCAGATCATATTTTATACTTGATGACAGAACAAACATCACCAGGGTAATTAATTAGTAACATTAGAATTTAAAAATATATAATATTAATTACCTAATTGTATTACAGACATTTTGTTGTGGTTGGTTTGTTAAAAATGGGATGGAAAAAGTTGTATTTATTCAATAAAAAAGGTTCAAGAACTGAAGCAATGGTCTACTGTTTACTTGATTTTTACATTCATGAAACCCGACAACGTCATGGATATGGAATAAAACTTATGGATTACATGCTAAAAGTATTAAAACATCAAAAAAAAAAATTTTATTCAGTCCAATTTTATTTTTATGTTTATTAATGGTTTTTAGGATAATCAAATTGAAGCAAGACAATTGGCTGTTGATCAACCTACAAATAAACTTTTACAATTCTTATGGAAATATTTTAACTTATCCAAATTAGTTAATCAAGGCAACAATTTCGTAATTTTTGAAGAATTTTTTGAAGGTAATGGTACTGTTTTTATTTTTATATTTGAACAATTGTACAAGTTTATTTATTTCTATTTCTATTTATTTATCTATTTAGATCCATCTGAACAAGAATCTGCTAATGACAATCGGTAAGTTTACAGTGTTTTAGTTATTAGTTATTACAAATGTATGTATTGTGTGTATATCAATATTCTTTTATATAGCTCGACTGGATATAAAAGTCAACCGACATTTGGACGTCATGGTGCAGCTAGACAACAAGATTGCATGGCAAATGTATTTATCTTTATTTCAAATTTTTTAACTTCTTTTTCATTTGTTAATTATTGTAATACATTTTAGATACTATATGGAGCTAAACCAGCAGAAATTCAAAATGGAAACGAACATGTAGATAGGTAAAAAAAAAAGATAAAAAATGAAATAACCTTACTATAACTTTTAAAAGTATTGTATAAATTAATATTGTTTTGATCATATCTAGAGTTGAACATCAACAACGAGAAAATAAACAGCATCAAGAGGAACGTCATGTTGAAGTGCAACATCACGTTGAAGTACAACATCATCAAGTTATGGATGAAGGGGATGGTCAGAAATCATCAAACCACACTCATCCAAAACTAGATATCAAGAATTTTCACACTCAATTATGGTAATCTGTTAATCCTCGCCTTTTCTAACAGGTGGTAGCTTATTATTTGTTACATATTTATTGCTGTATTTTATTAACTTTTGTTAATTTATACTAATCCTAAATATGACTGCAATTATCAAGTAGAATTAAAAACAGAATAATTAAATTAATTTATAAATTTATAAAAAAAAATATGACATCTTCATAAAATTTGCACTAATGGTCATTCACTATAAAATACTAATTTTATATGCATAATGTTGGGTCTAGCCCACTTTTAATAAATAATATTTGGTATACAACTAATAATAACACAAATATTTTTATATTATTCTTCAAACTTTTAATTTGTTGTAAATCAACGAGGCTAATTAGTAATTAATTTATATTTTTATAATTTTTTTTAACTTGTAACACGCATACTATATGTAATATTAACATTTAAAAATTGTTGAGTGAATTTTTTGTTGTGAAAAACTAATTGAAGATTGTAAACTTTTATGTTGACGGTCTTTTATGTCATTACTCGATGTAAGACCATTGTATTGAAAATTTATTTTACTTTTAAAGGCTGAAAATGTATTTTCTATAGAATAATAATAATAATGCTTTTGTATGTTGAATAATGAATTAAAACTGGCAAAATTTATTTAAAAAATGAACTATTAATCATAATTCTGATACTATTAATATTGTTATAAGATTTCCTCTTTGCAACGTAATAATACAATTATAGAATGTATTGTATTTTCTATAATAATGTTCCTAGACAATGTTCTCTTTTTTTTTTTTTTGCAACAATCATCATAATATCAACCAATTTGTTTGTATTGATGTTCTAATAAATAGTTACTAAATTATTTGTAAGACCTTGACCTTATTAATTTCTCATTTATTATTTAATACGTTAAAATTTATACTTTCCATTTACCTAATATAGTTTATTTTTTCTATTAAAAACTGTATTTTATTGTATGATGTATTTTTACTTAAACCCTTGAATATTTTGGTAAGGAAATTATAATTATCATTATCTTGCGATTTAATTCACAAGAACTTAATTGGATGTTTTTTATTTTGAATTTTATTATTTGATAATATCTAATATAATTCAATTATTCATTCAAAAAGTGTATAATGTCTACAAATTGATCAGTTTTATGGAGGTGGTTAGTTGTAACATTTGTTTCCTATTTAGGTTTTCACCTTCATTTATGTAAACTATTTCATTAAGTTCTCAAGTAAAGATTCTGACTGATCAGAAACTATATAGTTCTGGTAGACGGCTGTCCGCTGATATAGTTTTTAAATTATATAACATAATATAATATGTGTATTCATAATCTGCTCTGAATAATATAAAGATAAATTCTGAGCATAGGTCCTTAAAACTATTATATTGACAACTCAACATAATATATCCATAAAGGTAACATATATTTTATTTAAAGTACACACATATTCATTAATATTTTAAAATTATAAATACAAAATCTTAATCTATAAATTATTACATTGTAATTTTTTTTTAATAATTGATACTTGGTTAAGATATTACCATTATTAGTTATAATTTATAATCGTGGTTCTAAGTGCTATTGTCGTGTGTATTTATGTTGCTAACTGTTATTCAATGACAAGTGTATAGTCTATCAGGTTTATTATTAATAATATCATTTTAGATTCTGAGCGGACCGACAAATGTGTTGATTTCAAAATGGTGTAATTGTTTTTTTGTGTGTCTGTCGTCACGGTTTGGGGCATCAAAACCGCTTTGATTTTCTTCAACAGTATCTTGTTTGATGGGAAAGTAAATCTAGTTGGTGTATTCGAGAGGTCAAATTTAAAAATTCTCAATAGTTATCAAAAGTGCTGGGAAAAACAACACGAAAAATAAGAAAGAATTTTTTACGCAAAATCGATTTTGGTGTTTGGTGTAACTTTAAAACACATGAACGTCAATAAAACTTAATTTGTTGGGAAAAAAGCTTGAAAATTTAATGAAAGGCTCCTTATATATTGTTACAATGAAATTTGAAAAATATTAAAAATTCCTTAGTCACAGTTTTTATTTATAAGCATTTAAAGTTCAAATCTTGAAGAAAAACGGAAAAATCACAAAAATTAGCAAATTATTTTGAGTCGAGAATTCATAAAAATTTTTCTTTTTAAATCTAATGTTGAAAAATATAATACAAGATTCCTCATAAGTTTGTCTACCTTTATCAAAAAAAAAAAATGTCCACAAGCAAATCAAATCAAATTTTTATGAGCATTTGAAATTCATATTTTTACAATATATATAATATTGGATATTCACTCCATTTCTCATGTAATGGTTTTGTTATATGACACAATTTTTTTTATAAGCATTTAAAGTTCGAATTTTGACAAAATTTAATAATTATTTTGTATTTAAAAATGTGTAAAATGTTCAACTTTCATAGCTAAGGATTAAAAATTTAAAACAAGGTTACACGTAAATAATGTATAAATTACTTAATTCTCAATAATATCATCAAATATACTTGGTAATATCATAGGCTGACTGACCGTTTTTGCTCAGAATCATTTTTCTTATACAATGATATTATATTATTGAATTCAAATTTAATATCATTCATTACAGTGACCCACTTGTAACCTTTGTACAGCAGAGCGACATACACTTACCCACTTTTTTTAAACTTAATATGTGTGTCTGTGTAATATTTTGGCATTCAAAGATAATTACATATTGGGAATATAAAAAAGATATTAAATGAGATGTATAAATTACTGATAGGTATATAATAATTCAAAATTAGGACAGTACAAAATAGAATGAGTAAATAAAACAACCTGGGGAATGGTTAAAAAACCCTTATAAATCCCCTCAGGGCTCGTAGTCTGTTATTTGTAAAGTTATTTGTAAAGTTATTCGTATTATTATTTTTTTCCAATCCAGGTTTGTTTACAGCTTCCATTCTCAGATTTTCATAATTGCTCACCATTTGTTTAAGTGAGATCACTATAGCTTCCAGCTCCCTCGTTTTAAATTCTTAAATTGCCCAATAATTGTGTTGCAAGGTTGTCCCAGACACTTCCGGTGGTATTTTCCCTTCAATTATGGCCTCTATTATTGTACTATGGAGTTCTGGACGTCTTGTTGTGCATGTCCTACTATCTTCCTTCTCACTCTAATGATATTCATTAATAATTGTTTTTCACAGAAACGTATCATGGAAAAAGTTTCTCCTCCAATTTGTATTCCATTTAAATTATTATTTTCATCATTTTATAGTGTTGAAATTTATTCCTCAATTAAAATTGTTCATAATAACATGATTACTCTTTGCCCTTAGGCATCTACAACAAAGTAAATAAAAATGAGTAATTACTTACATAATTTAAATAATTGAAGAAAATACATTATTGAATAATCAGAAATGATTCATATTAATGAATTAATGAATAATAATGATTTGTGCTTCATTAATTGTAGCTCGTTTGATTAAAAATATAAACAAAGAATAAAAAGTCAAGAGATGCAAACACATAGGAATGTAGGCATGATAAGACAGTTGTATAGTTAATTCTAAACTTTTCTGCATATTTAAATCATGGTATTCTTAACACTATTTCCCATTATATCAATGTATTGATGTATTAATGGTTCGCTTATAAATTAAGTAAATGCAATTAATTATTACTTACATTCATATTCATATTTTACAATATTATATGATTTTTAGCTTTCGTTTGTGTACAGTTATGTTTGAATGGGCTTATTATATATTTGTATTTTAATGTTTTATTCTGCTGTTATAATTTTAATTTATTTATAGTGTAAGAACTAAGAATACATCTGGTCAAATCAATTAATATAAAACAAATAAAAGATTTTTTTACATAACAGAATAACAATTTTGTATTTTAGACAGAACTTTTATAAAAATTGATTTTATGTGATGCATTTTTACTTTTATTTTCTAAATACAATTTTAACAAGTATATTTTTTTACAGATAGAATCCTTCGTGAATATACACAATACAATCATATAAATTCAGAAATATTGAAACAATCACATACAATTTATTATTACTTTTAGATACACATTTTAATAAATATTCAAACAGCCTTCCAGTCTATTAAAAATGTACAATATATTAAATTTCTTGATTTTACACATTATAATTATATTATTTTTACATTTTTTAAATATATTTTTTTTATTATAATATAAATGTTTAGTTAAAATTTACACATGATATTCTCCACCCTCCAATTTATCATCTGACACATATGATACCAAATACTCG
Source organism: Sitobion miscanthi (assembly GCA_008086715.1). Classification (NCBI taxonomy): domain Eukaryota; kingdom Metazoa; phylum Arthropoda; class Insecta; order Hemiptera; family Aphididae; genus Sitobion; species Sitobion miscanthi. Next base: position 24,573,332 of record CM017799.1, on the reverse strand, counting down.
GCTGTAATTTGATCGATCCAAATTACAGATACTATAAATGATATAAAATACCCTAATACACCGCCAGCAATTACATCTAATAAATGATGACGTCTTAAAAGTATTCGACTAAAAGCCACAGCTACTGCCCAAACACATAAAAACAATACCATAAATTCATTTAACGGATACAATTTATAAAAATAAAATAATATGTAAAATGCTCTAGACACGTGTCCTGACGGAAAAGAGTAGACATCAGGGCCAATTGTAACCCATTGATCATTCTTGTTGCCTACAGGTCGACGGCGACGAACAAATGCTTTTATAGTAGCAACCGCAAAAATATCAATAAATAATCCTAAATATATAAAAAAAAAATTATAATTATTCATTTTTCTATCGTAACTAGTGGCGAGTTGCACATGGTTTTGAAGGGCAGTTACTTAATAATTTTAAAGGGGTAGGTGAGTATTGGATTTAGTAAAAAATTAAGTACAAGACTAACTTCATCTGAATATGATATTTAATAAGAATAATAACTTCAAGAATAAGTATTATATTAAGTAGTCATGGAGTTGTAGGTCATTCAATAAATAAATTGCCCAACAAAATATTTCACTTCGCCACGCCACTGATTGTAACTTATGTATTAAATTCATGTAATAGATCATATTTAATCATATATTATTTAAAAACTTGAACGTAATAAGTTTGTACCTATATAATATTCAAAAATACAGGATATTTTGTCTATATTAAAAACTATGTTGAAATTAGTGTTTAAAATAATTCTTAGGTGAAAAATTAAATTAAATATTTTGAACATACATTTATACATCTAATATCTAGTTGTGTCTGAATAAATGATTCGTTACCTTTCAACCTTTGTTACCAATATCAATATTAACAATTTATTCATTACAAGAACTGATAGCTCAAAAAACAGAAAATATAATATTCATTAATATGCAATGGATTAAATAGATAAAAATATGTATAATGATTGTATTTGAAGAAAATTTAATATAAATTCTTACAAACCATTATTAAAAAATAGTAAATACTGAATTCAGAATTTTAAAAATGTCCCGTAAAATTTAAAAAAAATTTAAGTGTTATTTAACTTATTTAAGTTTTTAAACAGATGCTTGCAGAGTGCCGTGTGGGTATTTTCTAACTTTCTTTAAAACATTAATAGGATTATAAAATTTTTAATCGAAAAAAACAATTTTAAAAATAATTGTATGTCTAAAATATGATTTTACAACAAGAATACATTAAGGTATTCTCGTTATATACACGCTACCAACTTTCAGTAAGTTTTTTTGACAACCAACCTCTGTCTGTACTTTTTTTTTGTTGTTCATTATTTTAGTTTCAGAACCACAAGACATACAAAGTCAATGGTGAACATTGTCAGAAATTAGTGATAAGTTTTATTTCCTTAGGAAAATATGATATTGCCGTTAAAAAATACTTAGATATACATAATTGAAGCAAAAACTTGTATAAAAATGATTGTCCATTTTAACTGTCCTAATCTCATAAAAATATACATTAATTGTTGACTTAGGTAATAAAGCATTTTAATTGATAAATGAGGCATGTTATTTAACGTAGAGTGCATACAACAAGAATACCCATTTAACTATTTAAGAATTAAGACCTAACTTATAATGTTGAATTAACTTACCAATAAGAAGATTAACTTGCATTTGAAACAAAGATTTTGACCAAGCAAACCAAATGAAAGTCAACCAACAGGCAATCCATAAAATTCCATGACACGAATACTTAAGTTTGACAACGATAATATATTAAAAATTTTGATTAAATTGAAATATATTTTTTTAATTATATAGTTAACTTTACCTCTAATCCTTTGTAATATGTGGTAAAACTGCGAACGGCAAAAACCTAGAAACTGAGTCACAAATAACTGAAGTAAGTTTTGAGTCAATGTCCAAAATACCCTTCACCGGCGGCGGTACATTTCGTTTTGGAGGCATTTTAAACTTTTTTTTTAAGCCGAGTTCAATGAAGTGACAATAAATACCGACTATAGACGGCTTATAGCGTAGACCTATTAACAAACTTGGTTTATAGTTTTTACTCTACTTTTTATCACGATTTAAGATGTAAGGTATATTATTTGAACAACACAACATTATCATTCGTCAGTTATCACAAATTACAAAACTAATCTTTTGTAATTTTGTATTATGCATTAATCATGAACTAAGTTCATGGTATCTATTTGTCTATGCCAACGACTATCGACTAATGAGTAATGAAGTAATGAATGTTTAACCATTTAATTTATTCCGTGGCTTACTATTATAATATCATAAAGCGATAGAACTATAATTAGTCATAGGTAGGTAATCTATGTGAAACTATAATGTAAACTATAAATCCACCTTGACTGTGTACTCGTGCCTCAATGAGTTACGATACTTATTAGTTAAATAATGTTGGTTATACACTTATACTTTTTAGCTATTTTAACCAACCATCCTGCAATAAACAAGCCGTTGAAGCACATAGGTATCTATTTAAAGTATATTTTAACTCTTCTGGGCATCGCCGCAACCATAGTAGGTGGTGGTCGGTGGTGAAGGGACATAATATCCTATTTTTAAAGACTTACTATATACACTTTTTGTACGAAATACCTTTAATGTATAGGTACAGTTATACGTTGTAAGGCTAGTGCAAGTGTGCAACAGTTGTAAAGTTTATAATTACATTGATAAGTTGCATTAATTTTTTGTTGTGACAACGGTTATTTACACGTTTGTATAACCGTGGTTGCGACTGTATATTTTAAGCAGGCAAGGCCGTATCAGAGGGGGGTCCAAAGAGTCTGAACACCCCCCCCCCCGAATTTTCTTTAATATGTCTTATTTTTAACCAACTATCGAAACCTAAATTGGCTAAATTGATAAAAATGTTAGGTATGTTCGCAAATTCTTGTAGTTCCTTGTGATTTCTCATAATATGTTTTTCATATACCATTTAATAAATATCGATAATAACTATCGACAATGTATACAATTTTAAGCGTATAAAGTTTGAATTTTTACATAATTTATCAAAATCGTAAAAATTTGGAAATTATTTTGTAGATATAAATACATATAATAATATAATGCCCTCTTCATATCTAAGATTTAAAAATGTAAAACAAGATTTCTCAAAGGTACGTTTTCCTACCTTAAACAAAAGAAAATGTGTATGGAATGTCGAAATTCATTTTTTATGAACATTTGGAGTTACGATTTATTCTTAAACTAACGATTTTTCATGGGACCATTATCTTATTTTTGTAATTCAAAAACAAATATCCGTAGATATACCTACTTGGAATTTTCACAAAATATTCAAGATTTTCAAGGAAGAAATTGGAGTTCAAGAAGTTACAAGTGCAATATACAAGCGATACGTACCGGAGCCGTGATGTCGGACTCAGACTTCGATACGAGATCGGTACGTAACTATTCCATTTTGATACGTATCGAATTTATTTACTTGAATATAATATATTCATTTGTTTTACCACTTTTACCTTTATCAAAATATTTTGAATCTTTTTGTGTAATTATTTTCCTATAAATATCGATACAACGAAATAGATTTTTTTTACGATCACTATCTTTTACTAGGTGTGTAAAATTGTTTCTCACATTTACAAATAATCCAATATTTATATATAAATTTATATCTTTTATGCATTTTAAAAGGGCCGGGAAAGAAAATAATTGGTATTTTAAGGGCTTGTGCAAAGTCATAACGTACATTTTTTATAAAATTTATGAAAATCGTTGTGATTCGCCCCCATTTCGCGGTTAGGTAGGCAGGTATTTAAAAATGATAAGTATAGAATCGTAAAGAGCAAACTGTCATTTCATTTATTCACTTATTAATATATACCTATAATAATCATTTACATTATTAACAAATCGTATTTAAATAAAATATTTATGATGTAGACATGTAATTTAAATAATTAAATATAATAATAAATTAATAATAAATAGGTAATATATATATTATATGTATAATATATCTGTGTGTATACAAGTATGTTTATAAATATAATATATACATTTCATAACAATAATAATGATTCTTTCAACAGGTATAATAAAATTTAGATAAACAAAATACTATATAGCAACAAATTAGATATATATAATAGGTAGCATAAATTATGTTTCATATTATGATGAAATATTAGAAACTATTATAGGTATACATGTATAATACATTAAGTATTATGATCGTCTATGATCTATATTGTCCCTATTCCGGATTTCCTAATAGGAACAAAACACTAATATTATTCTTATGTAATTTATACATTAAATGCTATCTAATATAATATGTATCCTGATAAATAAATTTCATTACTTATATACTCATTACATATTACGAATTATGATTAACTATATAAATTATTCTTATAACGCCGCGATTACATGAGATTATTATGGAAGTGTAACTGCGGAGGACCTCCAATAGGGGACCGTAGTGGAATATCATCACTCTTTCTATGCACCATTTGTCGACCTGACCAAGCTCGAGTTGGGCTTGGTGAGTTGCGACAAGTTCTCGGTAATGTTTCAATTGATCGAATCGGACTTTGTATGTTCAGAACGCTTCTCGGCAATGCTTCAACCGACAGACTGAGTGCTCCAACACCACTAGTTCGACCTTGCATTCTCATCATTTTTCGTTTCTGTAGGACATTTGAAATTAAGTTTACACATTCATACGCATATTATATATTTTGATTTGAGTAAATTTAACCGTCCAGTGACAATTCATACTAACTTGAACTATAGCCCTCCACGTTTGTCCATAATTACGGGCCAACTGCAATCGATTCTGTTTACGGACATGATGTTTCTTGTAGCCTATCTCGATGACGATTAAAACCATTCCAACCACTATGCCCACAGCGACGAGTATAAATACACCAGCCATATTTTTCAATCCCAACGTATTGGGTGTTTTTTCTTGATCTTCGCATTGTTCTACTCTCCCTTGAAATATCCACTTATCGTCCAAGCTTTCCATGAAACCACCTAGTTAAAATTTATTAAGGTTTAGATTTCATCTTACTTGTACCTGTATTATATAACACGCATAATGCATATATACATACTCTCATGGAAGTCTAAAATTGATAATGTAACTGATTCAGACCAAGGAGAACCTTTTTGTAGACCAACTCCATACCCAGAACGTCCAAATAATTCGCCAGCCGTCACTAATTGACAATCTTGCGCAGCTTCGAATTCCAAACGGCTGCTGTCCCATATAAATGCCATAAGCTTACTGAAAATTATTTTAAATTTCAATAAACGTTGTCAATTTTTATTTATATATTCTGATCGTACTCGTTCTTCACATCTCGAATTGCATCTTCAGCAGTTTCATAGTTGTTGGCTTCCATTGTCCTGTACATATTTGACAGTTCTACTTGACGTCTAAAATACATATCAACTGCGGATCCTTTTACTGTGGCACAAGTTAAATTCTCCATCGTACTACGGAGCTGTTATAGAACAATTAATCGATAGATATGTATAAGTAGGTAGTTGAAAACCATTTCGATTAGACTATAATTAGTATATATACATTCTTCCTACCCTAGCATCATTAATTCCAGATAGTTTGGTTTTCGGTCTTTCGAGCACGAGAAAAGCGGCCAAGTTGGCAGTGTACGATGCTACGATGATCATAGCGAATCCGGCCCATACCATTCCTAGTACTCGAGCTGAGAAACTCCTTGGTGTGCCTTCACCAATACCACTGTTCAACAAAACTCCCCACGCGAACCATGTAGCGCTTGATAAATTAAGTGCATCCTCTTCTGTGCCATCAGCATTAATCAACTTGAATCTAGCAAAAGGAGAAAACCTGTCGAGTAGATATAAGACAAGCGCAACCACGTGAACAGAGCCCATAACAAGCACCCAGAGCGTGTGGCTGAATGGTTGCAAAAACGACACAAGTGTCGAAGACCGCGATGGCTAAAAAAATATGAAAAACCATGTATTATGAAAGTAATAGGTGGGTCACGTGCAAATATTGAGGAACATTTTAATTGGTTAGGTATTTTTCTTTTAAAAAATATATAGTTTTTTTAATCAAAGAGACCCAATATCTGAATAAAAAATCTGAGGCAAATCATTTACCTTTTTCTCCAAAATAGTAATTCCTTGGTACTTGAATGGTTTACTGAACTCTATGAATTCTGCTCTTTCTGGATTAATGGTAAGAGGAGCTAATATCATATCTGCTCTTTCATACACTATTTCGCCAATCAAACCATTCCATTCTTTTTTTCCACTAGCTAAAGATATTTATCAGTTGTAATTTATAATATAACCTTGCACGTTTTTAAATTTTATGGAAGTAGGTATTAACCTGAGTTGTTTCTTATTTCATAATTTCCAAATTGACCATCTGGTGATAGTGATAAACTGTATGTAAAATTGATCGTTTCCGAAAGCTCCACTAGTAAATCAATACAATATCCTTTACAACAGTAGACTATTGGTTCTAGTACTAAAATAAACAAACATTTTTATCCGACTTTTTATTTGCTTGTTATATGGTAAAATTAAATTGATTACCTTTAGATGAAGTATTATACAACGGACACATTATTTCATCCGACTTACAACTATTTCCATCATCTTTCTTTAATGGTCTTACATACACAAATGGTTTTTCTTCTATTGTTAATACTTTTAAATGTGTGGGAATCATAAAACCTTCGGGTTTCTTCTTCAAACGTCCTGGCCATATAATGTTAGATTCGTTAAGTCGTAATTTCATCTTATTGAGATCCTAAAATCAATTGTGACTTTTAAAATAATCAATATTTTTTTTTCATTAAGTAAATTATTATTATTAAATATTTACATTATTAAAATAATATTTCCCAATAGCATCTTTATTGGCCACTTCTTTGACATTAACTATATCATATTCAGCATATATTCGATCACCGTTATTATCGAAAGCTACTTTACCCGTGTGTCCATCTTTATACACTTGTTTCTTTATATATCTGAAGAAATATTAATAATTACATTTCATGCCATATAAACTGAGCGTTATAGGTTGAAAAAATTACTCGAAAAGTGTCTTGCCCGTATCCCAAATAGCACCAGAGTTATCACAATCAGCCGGCGGAGGGGTTATAGTTTTTGTACGGTTCATATCTGTAATTGCTGAAGCCAATATATATCTGCAATAAACCAAATAGGAATTACGATACATGATATATGTAAAAAAATCACAGTAAACTACTTTAAAAAATATATATGCGTACATGCTATCGTATATATGAGCCAATTCGTTAGAGGCGTTAACCAATTTCAATCCGATTGTCCCTTCTGGTACATTATTGGCGTCTAGAGCTTGCTCCGTCACAATCCACACATATCCAGCCTCGGTCATGTTTCGGTGAGCCGCGTCCCTGAAAATTACTTCAGCATCTATCTTGCTTGCGTACATTAAGTACACCCTGGCTTGTGCGTTCTTCATTTCGTTTAACTGATTGTTGAAATGGAACAGACCCGGTTCAAACTCGATAACCGCCTCCACCTGCAGCGGTATATGAAAAGAAAACACTTAGATACCCGCAGGCCACAGCATAAAATATTGTTACCTAAACTATACATTTATATTGCTCTATAATATGTTATATGTGGAGTCTATATGAGCTATAATTATGTCGCATCCACAAGGAAAAAATGTATGTAAAGTTTAAGCCGTTTAAGATATGTTTAAGTTAATCAATTAATTGTTTTGTTAGGTAATAAAACAATAGAGAGTAGGTAGTTAAATATTATAATTATGGTTAATTTCATGAATATTTTATAACACTTAATACAATTTTTTGTGTATAGAACAATATAGAAAATTACCTATATAGTAATCAATCGTGAAAAATAAAATATAATATACGTATAAATGTATAATGATAGTTTATGAACCATTATATAATAAAATAATAATTACACAAAGTGCACGATATAAGTATTGTCCATTTCATGAAATGGATATCCATATAATGTATTTTCGTAAAAATTCACGATCTGGACGAATTTCACTATCTGGATATCCAGTTCATGAAATGAGTGGTTTCACTATGTGGATGCGACATATATATTATTTGCTTGCTGCAGCAGTTGCGTTTATCGTGCGAGATGGAGGGGGATATATAGACTATTTCGTTTATAACCATTGGGACGATTTGAAAGTTGCTATAGCAAATATAATATCATAATATAATACAGGAAACAGTGTTTTTTAACTTTTAACGCCAAAATATCGAAGTTACACGCTATTATTAAAAGGACGCCGTTGTTTAACTGAATTAGATATTAATATATTATTAGTTCATGTATATATTTTCAATAAGTTGACTATTAGAATATATTATGATAATGACCTGGACTTTCTTTTCGATGTCGTCTCCTTGATTTTGTGAAGTAGTTTGGAATCTACCGACAAACGCTCTACCGTCGGTATCGGAGCTGTGGATAAATATGACCTGCAGCACACATGATTTCAGAATTATTAAAATGTACACATACAGTAAGACGTAAATTCAAACTCCGTTCAATGACTTTGACAGCGCATATAATATTATGTTTTACCTACCTTTAAATAATTGAAATATTTTAGTAATTCAACCCATACTTCGGCTTGGTGTGAATAGGGTGGAACGGTACGAAGGAATGACACGTGAATGTTCTGTAACAATAATAGTTTATAAATTATAATTTAAAGTACACAACAACAATACATAACAATTAACAAACATCAATAACAATTAACGAAAACAATATAGTATGAATATTAAATGGATGATAATAATTATTGACGTGGTTACTTTATCCGAAAAAGCAGAATCTCTGGACGAAATTCCGATCACTGGTATATGATAGAAACCACTGGTGTATGATACAGCGGCCGGAGACAGATCTCCGATTTGTGGATGAGACACAATTACGGCATATACCCTTCGCACGATGAGTTGCTTACAAACGTTGAGAGCGGTTTTAATTGGATTTGGATCCATTTTTATTGAATGGGCGTAGAAAGTGTTGCCAGGTTTCATAAATGGTGTATTGAAGTTTAGATGCTGTAAGAACAACAAAAATAGACATGACATTAATATACATATATTATTATTTATTATTTTTATTTAAGTGTTCAAAAAATTATCGCACATATTATAGGTAGGTATAAATTATTTGTATGATTATTATTATATACAGGGCACAGTCCAAAGGGTATAAATAGCACCATGGGTACTTTAAAATTTAATCTATCTACAATAAATGTCGCGGGACTAATTCCGCATGAATTTTTAATTAAAATATACTTGAACTAAAATGCAATAGCCTCAGATCTTAGGATCTATATTTTTACATTTTTATTTTTTCAACATATAATAAATTATAAATATTTACCTACCAAAATTACCCACAGTAATGTTAATATTTTGCAAAAATAAATATTTCCTAAATATCTTTTTTAACGCTTCCCAATAATCCTCGCCGTCGATTGAAAAAGAGGATGGTGCTGCAGAAATCTGTTGCATTAAACTTACTCAAACTCGTCTCTTCTGTCTCATAATATCTTATTACCTCATCTTTCCACAATCACCCCTCAAGCAAAGATTCACTAGTGGATGACTTCTTAATCATGCAAACCATGTTTTCAGTCACTTTTCAGTAAAAGATATACTTAGGTATTAGTTAACAGTTATTATGCTAAGTAGTATAGATTAATTAATATTTATTATATAAAAAAAAATAAATATATCTTTTAAGAGGACGCCACACGGGAATTTGTTGTCTCCGCGGTCTTACAAACGTACAGCATGACAAATTTTACGTTCACAATAATACACGTAACTCTGTAATTTCTAAAATGTACAATTATTTACATTTTAAAAATGGTCATGACTAGCTTTTTAATAAAATAATATCAATAAAAGCCTCTGAAATGCCTTAGATAATAATAAAAATAATCTTACCTTTAAATTTCTCTGAATAAGAGATTTATAATTTTAGAAATTACAGAGTAAAATGTGTTATTGTAAACGTACAATTTGTCATCTTTTGGAGACAACAGATGCTTGTAGGGCATCCGAAATCATAATATATTAAGTACTTATCATAAGTATGTTTTAAATATATACAATATACTAAAATATGCTTAACTTCAGCTGCACATATGAGGTTAAATAAGTAGCGTTAAATTTTGGTTTTAAAAATACCAAATTAAAAAATTATTACGGGAAAAGTTGTAATAATTTTTGTTGACAACATTACATTAAATTTATATTATTAATATTTAATTATTAAAATAGTATGTGTTTAACTAATTTATTATTTTTGTTAATTTTTGTTAACCACCTTACCGTGAAAACAGATTGTTGGTATAAATAAGCAATAACTTAAAATGAATCTAAATGTTTTGAAAATGTCATTGTGTATATAAAATATAATAATATCCGTAAACGATTCAAGTCCACATAAATTATATTTTTGAATTACGATAAAATAATTATTCTGATTGTTCTTTTAAATTTCTAATTTCGTCCAAATTTTAACTTCAATGTCTATAAATTGTATTATATATTTTTTCAATTTTTTCGTTTCAGAATTAACTACTTATGAAAAACTTGATATTTTGTATTGTTGACCCTCCAAAGAACCAACTAGATTTATTGTCCTATCAGAAAATGTATGCATATTTCTACTGTAAAAAGTGTCTGATTCAAACATAAAAAAAACACATTGTAATATATCGATATTATCGTTCCACTCTTAATCTAAAAAAGGTGGGTAAGTGGATGTCGCTCTGCTGTACAGTAGGTTATAAGTGGATCACTGTAATGGATGGTGTTAAATTTGAATTAAATGATATATAATATAATTGTATAAGAAAAACGATTCTGAGCGAAAACGGTCATTCAGCCTATGATATTACCAAGTATATTTGATAATATTATTGTACATAAAGTAACTTATATATAACCTATTTACGTAGAGCCTTGTTTTCAATTTTCAATCCTTAGCTATAAAAGTTGAACATTTTATAAATTTTTAACTACAAAATAATTATTAAATTATAAATTTTATAAATTTTGTCGAAATTTGAACTTTAAATGCTTATAAAAAAAAATTGTGCCTATGTATTTTTAATATTTTTCAACTGCTATTGTAAAAATATATCAGGAGCCTTGAATTAAATTTTCACGCTTTATTTCCCAACAAATACAATTAGATTGATATTTATAGAAAACAAAAATTAAAAAAATTGAAAACTGACAATGTCCGTAAATAGCTTAGAAAAAGTCAAATTATTTTTAAAATTTTATGGTGTATAGAAAAATTGCTAATATAAACATACAGTGAACATTTTCAAGCATCTACAGTCATTGGTTTTTTAATTACAACAAAATAAGAAAATCGTTACATGAGAAATCGAATGAATATCAAATGTAGTAAAAATATGAATTTCAAATGCTCATAAAAATTTAATTTGACTTTCTTGTAGACATTTTTTTTTTTATTAAGATGGATAAACTTATGGATAATCTTGTATTACATTTTCAAATCTTAGATTGAAAAAGAAAAATTTTTATGAATTCTCAACTCAAAATAATTTGCTAATTTTCGTGATTTTTCCGTATTTTGTCAAGATTTGAACTTTAAATACTTATAAATAAAAACTGTGACTAGGGATTTTTAATTTTTTTCATCTGCCTTTGAAAAAATAACCTAGGAGCCTTCTATTAAATTTTCAAGCTTTTTTACTCAATAGACAAAATTTTATTGATATTTATAGAAAAAAAAACGAAAAAAAAATGGAAACTGACAATGTCCGTAAACAGCTCAAAATAAGTCAAAATATTTGGAAAATGTTATGAGGTATAGAAAATGAAAATATAAACAACCAGTGAAAATTTCATGTATCTGCGGTCATTTATTTTAAAGTTACAACAAAAACCAAATTCAATTTTGTGAAAAATCGATTTTGCGTAAAAATTCCCGTTTTTCCTTAATTTTTCTTTTGTTTTTCTTGGCGCTTTTGAAAATTACTGTGAATTTTAAATTTTTACCTCCCCAATGCACCAACGATATTCACTTTTCAATCGAAAAAGATACTGAAGTTGAAAATCGAAGCATTATTTCGACTACTTATCGTGTACACAGACACAAAAAAAAAAAAAAAATATATAAAAACACACATCATTGTAAAATCAATACATTCATCGTTCCACTCAGAATCCAAAAAACATGTATTATTATAATAATTTATTGCTGTATAATATAAGGTTTATTAATGTACCTATATATACCATTCATGCACAATAAATAATAATACGGTACACGTTATTAAAATGTTGACAAAGAGTGTCAAAGACGTATTGACAAATTCCCGGTAGAAGAATCACCGCAGTAGTGCAGTCTGTATTAAAATTATTTAAACGCATATTATTAAAATATAATATAAGTTGTACATTACTTCAATTGTTTGTTTGAAATAACCTTCACTTGCATTGCTACTTAAAACTCCACCAATGTGAAATTCATATGGATTATTATCGGTATTTTCTTTCTCTATATTTTCACTTTTGCAGTAAAATATAGAAAACAAACATATCAGAAAAACACTGAAAACTGGTTTCATTATACTAAATTGAACTTTAAATATCTTGGACATTTTTAAAAAAAATTTCAAAAAATTATCGATTAACAATTTGTTGCGTAGGTACCTACGCCCAAATTGTGAAGTTATATTTTTTATTATTGTTTAAACTATTTATCGTCGTCTTTTGTTACAACCCTTATAATTATATTTGAACATAATTTCACGCTGGTCGTTTAGAAAACATTTCGATGATTTACATCTTATAATAAGTATAGTCTAACCATGTAAAGGACGAAACTAAAAGTTACAAGTCTATAATGGACCACAGAGCATGCTTGAGAAGGACCGTAACCATGGCGACAATATATTATCCTGTCGGAATATATTGATCAGATTACGGTATAGCCATACCTACAAAACTTAATAACCAAAATGTAGAAATCAAATTCAATCCGGAACTATAAAGAATATTATAATAATTTATAGCAATAATTATTAACAAGAAATATCAAGGTACACGATTAAAACTAACCTAGTATATACTTATTTAGAAAGAGGTCCACTTCTGAGCAATGATTATAATTTAAAAAAATAATTCCTAGTGACGACTATATTAATGGGTTTGTTGTTTTTTAAATTTTAAATTGATCATCGTATGAAAAACAAAAATATTTTATGATTCGAGTAATTTTACATTTGAACCATTTTGAATTTTCGTTACACCTGCGTACAATGTAATCCTGTATTATCTACACTTAAAGGCCGCTGCAACACTGTTGCTGCAGTACCTGTATATAGTATATATAGTACATACATTATATAATTTTTATAAATACGTACAGCATATAAATATAATATTTTAGGCTTTAGCCTGTAGAGCATTTAGTTTTTAGAGCCTGTGATGCGATTACAGAAGCCAATATTATTATTAAATAATAGACTGATACACATTTTCCTTGCGATCTATAATATGAATATCACTTTAAAAATCAATGGTTATTGTTCATACTGTATCAGGTAATAGGTATAGTACGTTAGGTAGGTACCTATAATATATTCATCAGCCGAGAATAGGAACAGTTCAATAGGCACCTAGCTGAATATTATTTTTAGACTTGGAGCACTTAAAGAGGTACAAGTATATGCATATGAAATATAAAGGAATTATACTATATTATATTTATCCTTAAAATATATACCTAATGAGTTGTCAAATAAAAATTTATAATAAAATATTTAAGTAACAAAAACGACCTTATAGAGCTTTTAATAATAACTCCGAGGCAAAAAGTCTGAAAAGTACTTGCTTACATATAAAAAGCTTCGACAAATATGACATTACGACTTACGAGCGATATACATTCAATGTCAAAATATGTTTTTGCCTCCCAAATAAGATAATGGCAAATTAAAGAGAGTATTTATGATTTATTTGTTGTAAAAACTGGAATCGTTTGAGTTTTTTTGGATTTTGAACAGATTGATTAAATAAATTGATTTTACAATGATGTATGTAGTGATTTATTATTATTATTTTTTTTTGTTTGTGTACACGATAAGTATTTGAAATAATGCTTCGATTTTTAACTTTAGTATCTTGTACGATGGAAAAATGAATATTGTTGGTGCATTGGGGAGGTTAAAATTTAAAATTCCCAGTAATTTTCAAAAGGGCCGTGAAAAACAAAAGAAAAATTAAGGAAAAACGGGAATTTTTACGCAAAATTGTTTTTTCATAAAATCAAATTTGGTTTTTGGTGTAACTTAAAAACAAATGACCGTAGATACATGAAATTTTCCCTGGTTGTTTATATTTGTATTTTCTATACATGATAAAACTTTTAAAATATTTTAATTTATTTTGAACTGTTTAGGGATATTATCATTTTTAAATATTATTAGTTTTTTTTTCTATGATTGTCAATAAAACTTTATTTGTTTGGTAAAAAAGCTTGAAATTTAATACAAGGCTCCTACTATATTGTTACAATGACATTTAAAAAATATTAAAAATCCTTAGTCACAATAATTTTTTTTATAAGCATTTAAAGTTCAAATCTTAACAAAATACCGAAAAATCACGAAAATTAGTAAATTATTTTGAGTTAAAAATTCGCGAAAATTTTTCTTTTTAAATCTAAAATTTGAAAATGTAATACAAGGTTATTCATAAGTTTGTCTACCTTTATCAAAAAAAAAAATGTCTACAAGCAAAACAAATTAAGTTTTTATAAGCGTTTGAAGTCCATATTTTTACAATATTGGATATTCACTCGATTTCTCGGCATGTAGTGGTTTTGTTATTTAAAAACGAATAACTGTAGATACATGAAAATTTTACTGAATGTTTATATTTTCATTTTCCATACACCATACAATTTTGAAAATATTTTGACTTTTTTTGAGCCGTTTACGGCCATTGTCAGTTTTAAATTTTTTAAATTTTTTTTATTCTATAAAGATCAATAAAATTTTATTTGATGGGTAAAAATTGTTTAATAGCAGTTGAAAAATTTTAAAAATACATAGGCACAATTTTTTAGATTTTAAGTGAAACGTTGAGTGTATTGATTTTACAATGATGTGTGTTACCAAGTGCTATATGCCTATATCCAATAATCCACCACAAATGAATCGTCCATCTTGATCGATTTAGTTAGCAAAGCGACGCAAATTTGTCAGTGAACTTGTAGACTGATTGACTGAGGTAGGCAAGTACACCAAAACCAAGATACACTTATGTAATCTAAATTTTGTATTTTTTCATTTTTAGACGGGCGAAATCAGGTTATAACTTGTATAGCCTTCTAGGTACTACTGAAATTGGATGTTGGTTTATCCGAAGTTGATAGCGATAGGCGCAATTTGGACAACTGATTGGGGGGGGAGGTTGTTCTGTGGTTATATCAATAGATTACTTGAGACTTGGAGGATGTTCATAGATTGATTTTTCAACTCATATACCTAGGCTATAGATAGCTAAAGAGTATAGCTGACGCATGTTTTTTTTCAGCTTACTCAAAAGAGGAAATTTTTTTTTGTTTATCTATATTGTTGCAATTGGTTACATATTATACTAAATATTAATATTAGAATTAGAATAAATATGGTATATACATTTTGTACAAAATATATTTGTTAAAAAAGCAGGTAAGTAATATCCTGTAAGTTGAATTAATATTATAATTTTTTATTCGTTTCTATGATAATAAACAAAGCGTTAAAAATTAAAACCTCATTTTTAGCGGTTTTTCGTAATTTGTAGGTGGTTTTTCCTGTGGCATTAAATAACTATTGAGAAAATAGAAAATTGACCTCTCTAAAGTACCATCTTGATCCAATTTTCTAAAAGAAACTTAAATGTTGAAATCGAAGCACTCCTTCTGGTAGAAATTTTGTATACTGGATAAAAAAAAAAAACACCATTGTAAAACCACTAACTTTCTCGATCCGTTCAAAATCTAAAATACAAATCCTTGGCTTGAACAACTTCGGGCGGAACAGCTGTATAAATATATAATCCTATTATGTTTATGTACCAATGTCCTAAACGATAAAATCGTTAGAACCACTTACAAGGCACCGACCCAAAACCCAGCAAAGGACAGTGGCCCCACTGTCCTCTAAGACAATAGACCACTGGGCCAGTCCACCCCTGTATACATTACTAAAATAATATAATACATAGCATAATGATAACACTATTGAATATTGTATGAAAAACAATAGGAAGTTTTTACCATTAAAGTGATGCCATACAGTTTTAATATATTTATTTTAATTTTTATATTTAATAAATAATTAACTTTTTCTAACATATTTACCTATATTTTTTTTTCGAACTTTTTTTACTGTTAACCGGCTGACACACACTCGAAACTATGTAATGCACAGCAGAGGGGTTTCTCCGTTGTTTTATTACAAATTTAAGATTTTGTATTGCATGTTGTATATTTTAATTCTCATTACACATTTGAAGAAATAAAAAATATATTTTGTAAGAAGAAAATAATATTGATACATAATATTATGACTATTAGTATGATTTATTCGATAGATTAGATTAATCAACAGTAAAAACTTCTACAAAGGTATCATTGAATCATTTAATTTGAATTTGATAAATCATAGTTAGGCTGAACACAGTTTTAGTTTGGCAACATTTATTGAACTTTTTTCCACATTAAAAGATTTTTTTTCAGTGTTAACCTTTTATGTTACTATTTCTGGTACTATTTTACTGATATACAGCTAAGGTTAACCACGGCCTAATTTAAGATCCAAAGATTTATTATAGATATTTAAAGTCGTCCATAACTTAGTTAAAATAATATATGTAAGCTATCTTAATAATGACTGTCATCACCCATCAAATTTCTCAAATCTGACTTAAACCTAGATCTTAAGCACCGATGCAGCATAATCATAATTGAATAATTCTATATTAAATATATATTATAGTAATAATCAGAAGCGTAGCTAGGATTTTAAAATAGAGGGGACATGGCCCACTGCCTCCCATGTCAACGCCACTGGTAATAACTATATATAACTAAATGTAAGAATCTCACAATTATAAAGATTTTAAATTAGTGTAAGGTATTATGTAAAAGTGTAAAATATTGAATATAGTGTAGAAATATATTGCTATTAAAAATTTACATTACTAAAAAAAATCAATAAATCACAATTAAATACATAAAGCATACACAAAAATAAATAATATGTGAAAAAAAGTTATTTTAAATTAATGAAAATAACGGGAAAAATCATAAATCATAAAATCACTTAACATAAAAGAATAATAAAATATCCATTGTACTAAGTTGAAAATTATGAATTAGAATGTATTGAAGTGATTATTCAATTATTGATAGATATCTTCAACTGTCTTAATGCATCTATTTCCAGCAAAAAATTCACTAACTCCTTTGGCTACCGTATTTTCATCTAAACAATTTAATTTAAAAATTAAATATTAATGTTTTATACAAGAAACAGGCATCAACAATAAAATAAATATTATTTTTCAAAATTAATATCATAAATATATACCATATTATGTTCACCGATTTAGGGAACACTCGATTTCTTGGCAGGATCAAGTTGTATTGAATCAGGAGTTTTTTTACAACTTATAGTACTATAAATTTATAGGAATATGTACATTACAATTTATATTTTACTATTAGCAATACTTATTTATGATACCATATTTCAGTTTTTTTAGTCATTTAATTTAACAACGGTGGCTGTAAAATCAAAATTATTTGAATGATAAGCATTTAAAATTTAATATTTGAAAATATTTTTTTCCAATTTATTAAAATTTATAAACTCATTCATATTTGTTTTTAATGTTTTTAGGTTATTTTGTTATTTCAATAAAACATTATTGTACTTTGTACTAATTTATAAATAGTATCTTACTGAATTATTACAATTGCTGAAGTCTACAATTATAAAACAATATTAATTAAAACTAAAAATGATATTAACTATTACTTTTTCAACATAAATTGTAAAAAATATAATTACTATAAAATTAAAATCGCTTTTAGCCAATTTTGATTCAAGTCATTGTTGTTAAGTCAAAATTACTTGAAAAAATGGGCATATCCAGGTATGATACAAAAATAGGTGTTGCTATTTAAAAAAAATAAGTTGCACCTAGATACCTGCTAGTTTGTCAACAATTTTCAAGTTCAATCCACAATTATCTGGCTTAGAAATTGAGTGTTCCTTAAATCGATATACTTCATCAGTGTCATATTAGAGATATAAATATATTATGTACAAGTCTTTGAAATGTAGGTAGTATATAAGTATTATATTTTATTTAGGCTACAGAGATTTAATTGAAAAACAAAATATTTAGAAGGTACAATTATATTAGTGTTTTTTAAGTTTGTATAATTTTATCATGAAAACTATGTAAATTAATTGTAATTTTATTTATTGTATACTAATATGCCAAAAAGCATAGAAATTTTCCCACATTATTAACCTTTAGTTTCTTACATAAATAATAAAAATTTAATTGCAATACAATTGTTTGTTCAAATTTGTTTTTACTTTATATATGTTATTTAGAATGGCACATTCAAATCTAATTATTTTATTAATTAAGTAGATAATTTTTTTGTTGAATCTTATAAAGTTTCATTAAAACTTGTTTATTAGATAAAATAAACTACCATTTAAAACTTAATTACCTGGGTCATATGATCGATCCATAAGATTCTTAGAGATTAATTTAGCAAGATTTTTAAACAAATGTCTGTTGATACGGTGTGCTTTGTAATAAGGCGTCATAAATTCTACAACCATTTTTACAATCCTTTTATGTGCTATAATACGTTCTTCTTCTTCAGACAATGGATCCGATTCATAAGAATGACTATTTCCAAACAAGTCTTTAAATTTTTGGTTCAGTCTTATTTGTAGACTTTGAGGCAATTCATTCATACTATTTCGTAATTGATATGATTTGGCTACTCGTTTACTTTTAAATTTGTCTTTAAGTATTTCATTAATTTTGTTTGGTCGTATTATACTAGGGCTTATATTAATTGGATTAGTTAATTCGGTTAAATTATCTGTGGGTTTATTATTTTCAATTGCTAACCCTAGTGCAATTAAACTTTCCTCCAATGTTGAAGACTGTTGTTCATATTCAGGAGAATCTTGAAGATCTCTTAGCAATGCATTAATACTTAGTATATCATTTGGTGTGGAATTATCTTGTTCGTCTTTCCTTTGTACATTTTCAAATTCAGAAGATTCATACTTATAATTTACTTCCATATGAACATCAGGAGACGAATTTGAAGAACAAGATGATTTTAATAAAGAATTTAAATTATTGAAGATATTATTTGATTCAGAGATCTTAGATTTTACATTGTAGGAACTAGAAGGTAAATTAGATTTATTTACCAGATCTGTATTAATTTTACTGACAGGAAAATTATTAGGTAAATTATTGTCATGATCTGTCCATATTTCAGTCTGTGTCGATGTTATTTTATTACATTTTTGTTCGGTATTAACACTTACATCAATACCCACTGATTTTTCTGTTATATTTTCAGCTTCAAACAATTTATCACATGATGGTATTTGATTGTTTGACTCAATAATATGCTTAAGCAAATCATATAGCATTGAATTTTTTGTGCACGTCTTGACTTTATTTATCTAAGTATAAAAAAAAAATATAAGCTATTAATCATTATGTATAACTAAATATCTATAAAAGTTTAATTAAATATAAATAGGTACATTTTTAAATTATTCGTGTAGCAATGTTCTATTTAATAAAAATAACTTATTGTTAATTTACTATGGACTAATTTATCAAACAGAGGCTATATTAAGTTAAAATTGGTACGAGATAATATTTTATATTTCATTTGAGTTCGAATAATAAATAAAAATAATTAACAGCTATACCTAGGTATAAATATAAACAAGACAAACATAAAAAATATGTTTAAAATTAATACATAGTAAAACAGAAATAAAAACATACCAAATTAGTCATGCCTTCGCGATAAATACTAGCAATCATACATCGTCTTAATGCTTGCTTTTCCAATTCAGCCATACATATATCAACACAATGTTGAATCTGATAAAGAGGTTTTTTTTTGTAACCACTAGTAACATCTAAATTATTGAGCAATGTTTGATGGAGACGTTTCAAGTATTGATTTCTAACCAATTCGCACAATACGTCCAAGTCTTCTAAGTCATCATCTACATCCCATGGACTTTTAGGTAAGTCAATGTTCCAGAACGGAATTTTAGACGACGAATTCCCAAACGAACTGAGTACAGACTCGACCTTTAACGCCATTTCACCTAAAGAAAAATTGTACTATTATATATTAGGTATGCACACCTAAAATGTTTTTAAGCAATACTACATCATGATTATTAGGTCTACAACTAAGTGGGTATTTCAATTTTTGTGTCTACTTTACCTAGAAATGTTTAACCAATATCCAAAAACTATGTTTATATTGGTGTATAAATGGTCAAGTTCATTTCGATTTCAAACAATCAGTCACTGTTTTTATAATCGAATGCTTACAGTTTAACTAGTGGTACCTATTACAAGATCGGTATACATAATATTCATCTCCAACAGTTTCTCGGTGCTTGTCGTCTTACTGTAAGTAATACAGTCTAGGCTGCTTATTATCGAATAATAATATAAACATTTCGGTAGGTACTTTTTACGCAATACTTCGTTGTGAACAAATTAATTAACAGTTATTAATATGTTCGACTCGT
This sequence comes from Sitobion miscanthi, assembly GCA_008086715.1. Lineage (NCBI taxonomy): Eukaryota > Metazoa > Arthropoda > Insecta > Hemiptera > Aphididae > Sitobion > Sitobion miscanthi. Next base: position 24,552,350 of record CM017799.1, on the reverse strand, counting down.
ATTAGGTACCTAAAGGTATTTATTAAAAATCGTAACGCCAACGTCCCACACACAAAATATATTCAATAACCATCGTTTTCGAATTACAATAGGTAGGTAGGTACATCACAGAGGTAAAAAATTCATTGTAGTTTACTGTAAATCATAAGATTTTAATACCTACCGTGTACCATGCTAATACGGATAACTGATAATTAATAGCACAGAATTTAGATGGATAAATGTAATATAATATAATATAATTGTAATGTCACATTTTACATGATTACAAATTTTATAATCGGTCCGACCGCCGCGGTCGTGTGTTTACTATATTGTTCAGTGGTGTTGAGTACCTATTTCTTATTTGTTATCAAACTATCGTAAATACCGAAATCAAACGCGACTTTTTTACTGTTTTCAATAAGAAATACACTCACTCTGTATCCACTAGATCGCATCAACGGCCTCTCCAAAGGCGCAAGTGTCGTACTCTAAAACGACTGTTTATGCGAAGGGGCGTTTTGGCGAATGCCACACCTTTTTAATTCTGGTTGGGATCGAAAAATCGCACGACCTAACGTGGTAAACGGTATAAAAAAGTCCGAATAAACGGATACAATTTTTCTTAGCTACATAGGTACTCGGAATCATTTGTTTTTATTAGTATCTAACCAAAGGATAAAAGTAGGGAAAAAAATAGTTTTTCTCGGACTAATATATATATATATATTATTATTAATTATGTATTTACCATTATAACAATTACCTATTACAAAATATTATTGTTCTTGGAAAATTATTTTAAAAAAGGTAGGCAAGTGCAGGGTACCACTTTGCCAACTTCAAATGCTTATAATATTAAAAACCGTGCCAATGTAAGTACCGTCAAAACGGGTGAAATGAGACCAATTTTGAACTTTTCCAGGCTCCTACAACTTCAATATTAATTTTTATAATCTGAAAAAATCTAGTTAAGCGCACAGTACAAATGACTACATTAGCATAAAAAATTGTTGGTAAGTGGATGTCGCTCTGCTGTACATTGGGTTACAAGCGGGTCACATGTAATGGATGGTGTTATTAAATTTGAATTAATAATGATATAATATCATTGTATAAGAAAAATGATTCTGAGCGAAAACGGTTAAAAATATGAATTTCAAACGCTCATAAGTCATAAAAATTTAATTTGATTTGCTTGTGGAAATTTTTTTTTTTTTTTGATAAAGGTAGACAAACTTATGAGAAATCTTGTATTACATTTTCAAATCTTAGATCTTGAATTCTCAACTCAAATTGATTTGCTAATTTTCGTGATTTTTCCGTATTTTGTCAAGATTTGAACTTGAAATGCTTATAAAAAAAAATTGTGACTAATGATTTTTAATATTTTTACAAATAAAGTTTTATTGACATACATGATACATAGAAACAAAGATTAATAAAATTGGAAACTGAAAATGTTCCTAAACAGTTCAAAACAAATCAAAATATTTTGAGATGTCATCAAGTATTGGAATCGATAAAATAAACATAACGTCATATGGCGTAAATAAGTAAATTTCAGGAACCTACTTTCATTCTTTAAATCAGATTATGAATATTTTTAAATAATTCTAAGTCCGTGTTCATTGTTCAAGTACCTATCTATATATATGATATCTACAGTTATTCGTTTTTGAAATAGGTACCTACAACAAAATAAGAAAATCGCTACATGACAAAGCTGGTGAATATCAAATGTATAAAAATTTTATTATTTTATTCAAATGGCTTAAATTGTAAAAGCAGAAATAAATAAGTAGCTTCAAGTTTCAAGACCGATAAAAAAAATTTAATTTGGCTTTCCACAAGACATTTTTTTTTGATAAAGGTAGACAAACATATGAGGAATCTCGTATTATAATATTTACATTTTCAAATCTTAAAAAGAAAAATTTCTATGAATTTCTATTTCAAAATAATTTTTTTCATTTTTGTTAAATGCTTGTAAACAAATTGTGACTGTATTTTTAATATTATTCAACTGCCATACTGTAACAAAATATTAGAAACCTTGTATAGTTGTATTACATTTTTAAGCTTTTTGACCCAACAAATTAACTTTTATTGGCATTCATTGAAAAAAAAACTGAAAATACGTATACTTAAACAGCTCAAAACAAGTTAAAATAGGTATTTTGAAAATTGTATGGTTTATATATTTATAGTTTATACTAATATAAACATTCAGTGAAAATGTCATGTATTTACATTTGTCATTTATTTCAGTTACACCAAAAACCAGTCGAAAACCAATTTTTCTTAAAAATCTCAGATTTACCTTAATCTTTAAATTTTTTTGTTAGACGCTTTTAAAAACTATTGGGAATTTTTTGATTTTATCTCCCCAAAGTAACAACTAGATTCACTTTCCTACCAGAAAAGATGCTGTTGAAGAAGATATTTAGTTTTTAGTCTTAACTCTCCCAAACATTTATGACAGACACAAAAAAAAAAACACACATCATCGTGGTAAAATCAATTCATCCATTGCTTCGCTCAGAATCTAAAAGTTACAAGGAAATTTATATTAAACTTTCAATATTTTTGAAAGACCGAAAATAACTGACAATAATTGAAAAAAAACTTAAAAGCAAATTGAAAATTTCTCTTGTCTATAAATAGTCTTAATATATTGAAAATTCAATCGTGTATGGAAAATGGTTAAATAAACATTTAGTGAAGTTTTGCGTAAAAATTCTCATTTTTTTATTTTTCTCTACACTTGAAATCTAGGAGGGGGGGGGGTTACTTTTGACTTGATTCACTTGATTCTACCTGAAAATAAGAAGAAAATTAGAGAATTTTTAATGCTCTAAAATGTGATGATAGACTATGAACACATCTAGTCGAAAAATAAGTAATATTAATTACCTATAATAATTAATAAAATATTTATTTAAAATAATTTACGAACTATAGGTAATTTTATAATAATAGTTATGATAGTGGAAGACGTTATTATTATTATTATTATTATTATTAATAATAATAAGATACCTATAATCTACCTATATAATATTTTTTAAATTTGATCGCTTAAAGGCAAAAAATTAGAATATGTTCATGGACATTTTCAACAGTTATCATTTTTTTTTACAACTAAAATTATAAATTATACACATTTTATGAAATAGTTATTTGTTTTAATACAATTCATAAAAATGTGAATAATGATGTAATGATGTACACTTGGGTTAAATAACAATTTTATTCATAAAGGATCCTCAATCAACTAAATTAAATTAAATAAATCAATAATTATACAATATTATAAATAAATATTATTCAATATTAATATTTAAGTCACAATAACTTAAATTTCCAAATTTATTAAATTTCTTCTAATTTTTTAGACATTTTTGTTATGCTTTTTTGCCTTGGGGTACAGTATCAACTACTAAGATACCTAATAGTATAAGCATACAAAAAAAAAATAACAATAAATAGTTACATATAAATAAATATAATGGTTTTCTTAGATTGAGTTGTACAAACAATAAGTTTTAAAAAAAGATTTTAAAATTTTTTTATTTTTCACAGTTGAGTACATACGATATACAATTTTTGAAAATAATAGTTAGGATTGATGTTGGTTCTAGTTAATTTTGTTCTTAGAACCTACTTCCTTTTTTTAAAAAAAAAAAGCATGAATTAAAAAAGATAAAGAAGTCATGAAGAAGAAGTAACAGAACTCTCAAGAATTGATTTATTTTTAACAATTGAGGAAATCATTTGCAACGACGTTTAGGGCGACGAGGTCTATTGGCATTTAACCTGAAAACAAATAAATACACATATTATATTTAAGTATGTTATTTTGTAATATTGTTCATTAAATTATTTTTTCTCCATATTATGATTAAATGTATTAAAATGGAATAAAAATTATAAATTTTTATAATTTTATTAATTTATGATTTTAATGTGGTTTTAAAGAGACCTAATACTGTAAAAAAGGTTTACCTGTCTAGTTCGGTTTGAGGTTTAAATAGGGTGGGATTTCGATATTGTCCAAATCCAATATAGGTCGGAGTAGGCAAGACAGTATTATGATTTTGAACTGTGTCTCTAAAGTTTGAATAAGTGTATTTAGTGGACAGAGACATGCATTCAGTCAATGGTGGTTGAGTTGCTGAACTAAGTTTAAAATTTATATCTATACAATAACAAACAATAAAAGATTTTGAATTAACTTAACTTATCAAAATAAATAGATAATAATTCAATATTATAAAAGATTGTATTGTACTTTTTTGTTTAAATATTGATCCAAACATGGCGATTCTCCAAATATAGGTAGTTTCTTAGAACCACAAGATATATCATATGCGATTCCTAAAAAATAAATCAAAATAATAACTGAATAGAAAATATCAAACAGAAAATTGCATTTGAATTCCAATTGTCTTTTTAAGCAATTCTTGATATGTTGAAAATCTATTTATTAATAAACTAATTTATAATTATTAATTAATAACATGCATTATAACAGCAATATTAAAAATAACATACTTCCTTCCTACAATAGGTCATTAAAGTAACTATATTTTTTTTAAATGCTTTTAAATTTTAATTTTATTTGGACAAAAAAATTATAACATAGACATTTGATCAAAAGTATTTAATATTCACATGAAAATGGATAATATATTAATGCTATAGGCTATTATAATTTATTGCTATAACAATATAAAAATAAAGAATATGACAGCAAATCTTATTGTGGAAATTGGTTGATCTGGGTCTTAAATGGTATCTAAAATATAAAAACAAAAACAAATTATTATATAATTCATACAAAATTATTACTTTTATCATTAAAATATTGTAATAAATTAGTTCAAAATGATATTATACATAATAAACAAAAAAATCATTCTTATGATTGCAAACCCATTGTTTCTTAATTTATAGCTAGCCCTAAGCTCTAGCCTTTTTTCTTTTTTCTATTCCACTAATATAGTAATATCCATAGTTGTTGGTTCTATGTTGGTATCTATTTCCATGGCCTTGCATCCAAAATAATAAATTTAGATATTGGTTTCTGGTGTATTAAATGGACTCGAGTATTGGGTGTTTTGAAAGCATTTGGTATTATTTTATATAAAGAAATTTTGTTTTTTCTTTTCTCGTAATGAATGTAATGGCGATGTACAAGCAGGCGTCTTTTGGGTAGCCCTGAAAAGCACGGTTTTTGCTGAAGAAATTGCCAGGATTTTCAACAGGAAGTTTGGCTATCAGTTTGATGCTATTTCATTTCATGTATCCATTGTACTTGTTCACCGTGTTGTAACTTTAAAAATTAAATCAAATTATTCATATTGATAGATCAATAGTAATTATTAACATTTTCAAATCATCTATGCTCCCATATCTACTTAACCCATTACCACAGACATATTATCCTTAGGGCCGTTCTTACAATGTCCAGGCAAAAGTATAAAAAGTTCCAAAATTGGCTGAACACAGTGTCAAACAAAGGAAAAGCGATTGGGAGGGGGGGGGGCAAATGCCCCCTTTGCTCTCCTCCTGGATTCGCTACTGATACCACTCACTCACTGATCCCAACACTCATCATTCCATAAACTATATAGTGATTACTAACCGTACGAACGTGAAATTTCTATATGTAAATGGATGTTATGGGTTACAAATTCAAGGTTTTCAAGAAGAAAAAAAATCGATGAGCATCGTAACAGTTACGTACCAACTCGTATCGATGCACTCTAATGTCTTCCTTGAAAACCTTGATTAAAGAATGTTTCATATTATACTCTATAGTCGCCGTTCGGTACAAATCGCTAATCTAAGACGGTGGTATGGTATCGCTTGTATATTGTACACACATGTAACTTCTTGAACGGCCAAAATTATTGACCGGATCGACATATTATATTTAGCCCTAGCTCCGTGGTATCGATACAATGAAGACAGAATTATAGACTATAGCATAGATAAGTATAATATTGGAGACTATTGGGGAAACAGATTAACAAAACGCGCTCTGGTGGAAACAATTTGTACCTTCCAATTCGGGATGTTTAGATATAGTTTTATATTGGTTATTTTACTTTTTATAATAAATTAATTCTGGTATCGAAACTTTATACGCTTTTATAGCTAACTATATACGTTGGTAAGCACAATTTCTACTAATATTATCAAATACATTCAAATACACTTCACTTAAAGCAAAATATATGCGAAATGTCGGGAAAATACATACCATGGCTAAATGGCATGTTCTGCTGTATTCTAGAATCACTATCACTGCGCACTTGCCCAAGGTGACGTCACGTTCCCGCCAAAAACAGATCAAATATCAAATATCAATATTCAAAATGACATTCAAATAATTGGTTGATAAATGCTTAAAAAAAAAATTGTAACTAGGGATTTCTAATATTTTTCATCTGCCTTTGGAACAGTGTACCTACTAGGAGCCCTCTATTAAATATTCAAGCTTTTTTACCCAACAAATACAATTTTATTGACCTTCGTAGAAAAAAGAAAGGTAGGCAAGTGGGTGTCACTCTGCTGTACAGTAGGTTACAAGTGTGTTACTGTAATGGATTATGTTAAATTTGAATTCAATGATATAAAATCATTGTATAAGAAAAATGATTCTGAGCGAAAACGGTTAGTCAGCCTATATGTTATTACTAAGTAGGTATATTCGATGATATTATTGTGAATAAAGTAATATTATTATATCCACCTATTTACGTGGGTTTTAAATTTTCAATCCTTAGCTATACAAGTTGAACATTTAATACATTTTTAACTACAAAATAATAATTATTAAATTATAAATGTGATACATTTTGTCAAAAATCATACTTTAAATGATTATAAAAAAAAAATAATGTCTGTGTATTTTTAATATTTTTCAACTGCTATTGTAACAATATATCATGAGCATTGCATTAAGTTTTCACGCGTTTTTACCCAACAAATAAAATTTTGTTGATATATAACGATTCTGAGCGAAGACGGTCAGTCGGCCTATGATATTACTAAGTATATTTGATGATCTTATTGTGAATAAAATAATTTTAATATAACATATTTAAGGGGAACTTATTTTAAATTTTCAATTCTTAGCTATAAAATTTGAAGATTTTATAAATTTTCAACTATAAAATCTTTTTTAAACTTTAAATTGATCTTCATTTGTCAAAATTCGATCCTTAAATGCTAATTAAAAAAAAATTGTGCCTATGTATTTTTATATTTTTCCACTACTATTGTAATAATATATTAGGAGCCTCGTATTAAATTTTCACGCTTTTTAGCCCAACAAATAAAATTTTATTGATATTTATAAAAAAAAAACCTAAAAAAATAAGAAACTGAAAATGTCCGTAAACAGCTCAAAATAAGTAAAAATATTTTGAAAATGTTATGGTGTATATAAAATGCTTATATAAATATTCAGTAAAAATTTCATGTATATACTATCATTTCTTATAGAGTTACTTCAAAAACCAAAATCGATTTTGCGTAAAAATTCCCGTTTTTTTCTTAATTTTTCATTTGTTTTTTACGGCGCTTTTGAAAACTACTGGGAAAATACTTAACAACTCAAAATGAGTCAAAATATGTTCAATATGTCACGGTGTATAGAAAATGGGAATATAACATTCAGTCAACATTCAGTCTATTTTTATATCAGGTATATTTATAAATCTGATTAAAAATGAACCATTATTGTTATGAAATTAACATGTTTGTTTTTATTTATTCCTATATAACATAACCAAAGTATAATAATTGTGTTTTTTGCACCATACCTACTTGTCCAATTTTCAAAATGCCCTCGTGTTCAGTAAAAAATTGTAAAAGTGGTAGATCTTCTATGCAAATATCCAAGGTGAAATTTTTCAGTTTTCTTTGGAAAGATGCTGATTTGTGTAAAATTTGGGTAGAATTCTGTCAAAGAGACATAATAAATGTCAAATCTGGTAAGTTAAATAAGATTTTTACTGATTTATCTGCATTAAGACTTAAGATTTGTCTATAAATTATACTATACATAAATATAAAAAAAAAAAAAATATATTATAACCATAATGAAATCACAAATTACAGCTAGAATATTATGTTCTTTACATTTTGATGCATCTCAATATGCTAAGAACCCGATGATTCAAGAAATGCTTAATATTATTCTCCAAAATTCCCGAGAAAATTAAAAACAAATGCTGTTCCTACAAAACCAATTGTTAGCTATAATATTTTACCTCAGTTTATTTTATTATTTTAAATTATATATACCTATACATGCACATGCAGACTGGACCATATTTGAGTCTGAATTATCTATTGTCATTTTTAAATTTGAAAATTTGAAAATCTTATACAAATAAAATACAAAAATACATATTTTTATCCATGATGCTTTTATAGTTTTATAAATAATAAGCATGAAAGAATTATTATAATTTACATTTTCTTGAATCAAGCTTGAATTGCGCTTTTGTTCTTGATCATTTTTTAAACAGCATATAGTACAGAATCAAAAGGTTAGTCCCAAAAACAAGAGTCCATGGAATGTACAAGAGGTTTATCCTGGAGATGTTTTAAATTATAATGTTCAACAAATTATTATTACAAGTCCGGGATTTTCTGTTTCTGATATTAATCCAGGGAATGTAGAAGAGGTTTCTGATATTCAAGTATAATGTAACAGCATTTTCTAGTTATATATTTTTAGTAACGTTTCATTTTTATATTTACTTCAAAATAATTTAGTATCAAACTTAAATGATAGAATGTGCAAAATCTAGCTACCAACAAAATTATGGAAAACCGGATAATGTTACTGAGACTGAAGTAAGTATAGAATAAGTAGTATAAACATAAATAAATATATATATATATATAATAATATTATAATAATATATACAAATATAAATAAATAACATCTATAATATTATAGTTAAATATTTATGAATTATAATACTTACAAATACATAAGACATATATTTTTTACCTTAAAGAATCAGAACAAATATCAAAAATAATATGTGTAAAAGATCACTGTTCAATGAACATTTTAAGGGTGTTATACCTTTACCATAAAGCCCAGAAAACGAATTCACGGAACAAAGTGACAGTTTCAAGTATAAAAATGAAAACCATAGTTTTTACTTTTTAGCATTGGTAAATGTACTACTGAGAAATATTTACCTTTATACCCCAGAAGTGCCAACAAAATTATACTGAATTCACCAAAAAAGATACTGTAGAAATCGAAGCATTTGTTGAACTAATGCTATAGATTTTAGAGGTTGAGTTGTTGAGCTGTTGGAAAGTGTTTAAGTTGTAGAAACATAAATTTGACCTTAACATCTCCAAAATCAGGATTGTTGGAAAACTTGAAAGATATAGTTTAGTTAACTTGTAAGAATAGGTGAGAAATTATAACATTAATTAATTAATTAGTTTTTTCTGAAAATATATTACATTATTAGGTGTTATATTCCAATTTCCTCCTAAAAAAGAAATGGATTTGTTTTTTTTTTAAATTTTTATATTCATAAATTTAGATAAGTCTGCAATGAATTCAATAAATAATAATTTGGAAACTAATCAAGTTAAAACTTCATCTAGACAAGATTTGAGTGATGGATTTATTAGTAATTTTAATACTATATTTTCATATTATGATTATTTTATAGAAGTAATAGGAACGGAAGATAAACCTTGGTTTAAGGCTAAAGATGTAATGAAGATTTTAGGTTACAGTGAAAATAAAAATACATTAAAAGATTTTATAAGGAATAAAATACCACAAAAATATAGATTAGAAAGAGGTGGGCTACTCCGAGTAGCCCACCCCTCATCAACTAAAAAAACAAATCAAGACAAGGAAATGTTTATTTCTGAAGGGGGTATTAGTACTCATATTGAGATGTAACAAATCGAATGCAGAACTATTTCAAGACTTTGTACAAGATGTATTATTACCAAACATTAGAAAACAAAAAGCTCAAAATTTAAAAAATAAAATATTTTAAGACAAATATTCTTGAGTATGTGCAGCCCACATATAATGAGTCGAGCCACGCCACATGTCATAACGGTTGTGATGGGTACAACCAAATAATTGGGATAACCGAATAATAGCTATATTTTACTCTAAAAACCAACTAATAGTTGGTTACAATTTCCATGACCAACTAACAGCAAATGGCTAACTGACTACCGACTGTTGATAAGCAACTAACAACTAATGGCCATTGAAAACAACTGATAACTAATACACGTCGATAAACGACTAATATAATGACTATCAAAAACGACTAATGACTATTAGCTATTGGCAAACGACTAATGACTGGCGAAAACCACCAACGACTAATAACTCGTGAAAACGACCAACAACTAATGTCTATGAGAAATTACTAACGACTAATGCCTATCGAAAAACGACTACATGACTTACAAGTAACGAGTATTGAACAAATTAGTCGAATTATGAAGTTGTGACCAAAAAATTCTTAAGTTTCATTAGAATAATTTATTAAATATGATATTTTACAAGAACAAAATAATATTCCAAGTACTTTTTACAGTAATTAAATATCATATATTTACAATAGCTTTACAACTTATATTAAATATTTGATACTTACAAGTCGAAAGTTAAATGAATAAAAAATTGTTAAAATTGTTTTAAATTTTTATTTAAAAATATAACAATGTCTTAACATGAATTAAATGGTTTAACATGGGATCATCTGATAAGTCTGTTGGTTGTTCATTTTGATCTACTGAAAAATAATATAATTTAAAAATATTCAGTCATACAATTCTATTGTAATGCAAATGAATGCGGTTAATTGAACAATTATTAATTAATTACCATCTGCAGCTGCACGCTTAATTATTAACGAAGCTAATTCATTCTCTACATAAGATGTTGCTTTATTGAAAAGTTCAATACTTATGAATGCAACTTTTTTAAACCTTGGATCAAGTAACGTTGCAATCCCAAAACAAGGTGAATATTCAATGTCTTCCACTAAACCAAATCGACTATTTAAGTTCTCCAATAATTTTTTTTAAATGCTTTCCCCAGTTCAGTATGGACTTGTTTTGATCTAATTGTTATATTAACACCTAGAATCATGATAAAATTATAGTATCATTATAATCATTTTTCAAAGATTGAAATGTATGAAAAAAATGAAAAAAAATTTACCTCTCACTAAGGGAATAATCATTGCAATAGTTGGATATTTTTCACCTGATAGTTCAACTGTCATAATATTAAACGGAGCCAAGAGTGGTATAATTTCTTCGATCACATTCCATTCACTCGGTAGTATCATTGTTGGTCCATCCTTTAAAGGCATCATTACATATGTTACAGGTTCTTTTAACGTAACTAGTCTTTCAAGCATTAATAAGCAGCTATTCCAGCGCGTTGATACCCCGTATAAAAACTTGACTATAAAATACAAATTAATATAAATAAATTTCTTATACAGGGTCTAACAAGATCAGCAGATGAGATAACTTCAGTATTATAAAATACAAAATTTAATTTTTATATTATATGTATTATGTAAACCAAGTATCTATAAATTAGATGAAAAAAAAAAAATTTAAATATTGAATAGATTTACAAAAGTTATTTCACCTGTCAGGTCTTCCTGTTATAGCCAATATAATTAAACAAGTCCATTAAATCCAATAATTTATTTCTTAACGTTTTGATAACAATAACTGTTTGGTTTTCCTAGTTTTGGTAGACAGCTGCTCTTGGTCCAGTTCTTGATCCGTTTCAACGATGACTTGGGCTATATTAGTAAATTTAATTATAAAATATTTAGTCTAGGATGAATAAAATAAAAAATAATGATATATTAACGATCAAATTAAATTTAGATTTTTTATTATTAAAACTACAATTTTTTATAACATTTTTAATGGTTTAAGAATTTAACACTTTCAGTCCCCAAAAGTCCTAATATTTTAGAATGTATTGATTTTAAACTGATGTTTGTATTTTTTTTTGTGTCTGGCTACATTTTTCTAGGAGAAATAATACTTCAATCTTATACCTCAACAACTTTTCTAATGTATAAGTGAATCTAGTAGGTACTTTTGTGGGGTCATAATTCAAATTTTCAAATAATTTAAAACCATTTGTTTAAACCAAAAAAAATTAAGGAAGAAGGGGTATTTTATCCAAACCTAGTTTTTGGCAGATAATTTGGTATACAATTATTACTAGATCAGTAAATCAGACCGGGTCGGGCTCTGTATATTTCACTGAACTAAGCCTAATTTTTAAAAACAATATTTTTACAGATTTGGTCTTCAAAAATTAGGCCGTTGCAGGGAGGTGTGTTTGCGTGAATGAACATATTATTACATCCTTAATTCTAAGTGTGATGTAAATTATACGTATGTGTTTTGTTTTTACCAATAAAATAAGATTTCTTCATCAAGTAAAAAAATATATGTAAATTATAAAAACAGTATGTAAGATGGCATTTGTAATTAACTAAGAAGATAAAAATGTAAATAGAAATTTGTTTGTGAGTGAATTTAACGGTTTTAGGTTCCTATAATTTGGTTTATGAGCTGTTCAAAACTTTTGCCCCCCTCAATTGAAAACTGAAATGATGCCACTGAATACTGATTTTACATTCAGGATGCAGCAAATTATAATTTAACTTTTAAGCATTCTTAGTAATTTGGTTTTGGTACTTAGTACCTACTCACCATAATTTCCAGCATTTTAACTACTTGGTTGGTTATTATTTTTTTCTCGATCTAAATCTTTCTCCAACTCCAATTTGCGTATATCTGCATCTAATTTTGTTTGATGAACACGTCGCAAATGTTCATGCAAATTGGATGTTCCATGACCATGTTTGTAATGAGTTTTACAAATTAAACAAACCGCTTCATTGGGCTTGTTTAATAATTTTTTTAAATATTTCCAGAAGTCTGACGTATTTTTTTTTGACATGCTAATATTTTTTTTCACAATTTATTTAAATATCACTATCACCGATCGCGGGCTGCGAATTACGATATACTGAGCAATCGCCGTAAGAAGCAAAAATACCGAATGAAATAAAGACGGACGGTCCGGTCGGATATTAATAAATTATTATAATATACCTTTTTTTCTTCTATAAATAGTCTGATCATATGTTTTATTATTATTCATTTCGATATTTTGGTAGGTATTTGGTAAGAGTAATCAGACTAATGGAAATGGATAATGGGTATAAACTATAAATAGGTAATAGGTCCTATAAATAAATATTATAAAATTATGAACATGTTTAATTTTTATAATAGTTATTTTGTATTTGTAATTTTGTATTATCATTCGTTGTTATCGGCGTAAATTATTCATTAGTTGGTTTATTATCCGTTAGTTGGTTTAATAATTGGTTATCTTCATAACCGACTTATTTACTTATTGTTTACTACCGACTAAGTCATTAGTCGTTATTCGGTTGTGCCCATCACTAAATTTGATTGTATCAGTTATTATTTTTAAAAAATGATGATTGTTTTGTACTATTTCAACATATTATATATTTTGTGATTTGAAAAAAGATTAAATAGTTTATTAATTTAATATTGCATTTACTAAATAGTTAAGCATTATAGTTATTGAACGAAAATAAAGATAGGTAGGTACCCCAAATGGCCAAATATGAAATAATTGACTAAAATTCCAGTCAATCAATATCAACTGCTGTTACCTATTAATACTAAATACAATCAGTTTAATGTATATCTTTATTTATATATGTTAATGAAACAAAAGTTAGAAGTAGGTATTATAATCATTCAGTCAAAAAATGTGTATAGTATAAAAAAGAAAATTACAATATTATTATAAATTTAGAACTTAAGTTAGAAAAACTACTGCAAAGTGTTATAAAATGTTAATTGTGTAATACCTGTATACGTATGTATTAAACGCTGTGAATATACACCCGACCATAGTCGGGCTGGTAGTACACACCCGACCATGGTTAGGTTAGGTTAGGACTATGATCGGGTGTATATACACATTATACAGCGTATAATAAACATTAAATTATAAGTATAATGTATAATATGTAAACAATTATACATTATTTTTAAAAAATTTCACAAATACCTATATAATATGTAGATAAACACATATTATCAAAATATTATACAGTTATTTCAATTTTAATAAACTATTGTAAAAATAGTAATATATTATTCCAATATTAAACCATTATAAATAATAACTTCATAATATCATTTAGTAATTTCAACAATTTATTTCATAATGATAATTAATTCAAAATAATATTTAATTATTTGGATTTTATATCCATATAATTATTGTTATATTCTGAATATGATATAACTATTTTAATTATAACATCATACTATTATCAAGTTCAAAATATTATTTTGCAAAATAATTATTTAAAATCAAAAAAATATTCCGTTTTAAATATTATTTTGAATACAACCAATTGGTACTTCAGAATAGTTTGTAACATAATATTATTTTTTTAATGAAAACACGATATTTATAGAACATCAACGTTACAAAATTCCTGTGAAGATTATGTAAAAATCAAGTCTGAAAATGAAATAAAGAAAATTATTTTTGATAAAAGAGAAGAATATTTATAATTAATGATGACTCAGTCAGTTGAATGTAATGATTTGGGTTGTAATGATAATGACCTATATTTAGTAAGTGTCTATATATAGTGCTGATGAAAAAAGTAAATTTTCTAATTCCGCAAGACCAAAAAATGAAGATGCTGAAAGTAAATGAGTAAGATTTTAATATAGTACTAAGTTGTCTATAATATCTATATTTATATGTTAATTTATATTTTTTATTTAAGAAAATATAAATAAAAAATGTGAGTATTATTACAAAAAACTATAGAACATCTACCATAAATAATATAAACAGTTGTGAAGATAATGTAAAAATCAAGTCTGAAAATGAAATAAAGAAAATTATTTTTGATAAAAGAGATGAATATTTATAATTAATGATGACTCAGTCAGTCGAATGTAATGATTTGGGTTGTAATAATAATGACCTATATTTAGTAAGTGTCTATATATAGTGCTGATGAAAAAAGTAAATTTTCTAATTCCGCAAGACCAAAAAATGAAGATGCTGAAAGTAAATGAGTAAGATTTTAATATAGTACTAAGTTGTCTATAATATCTATATTTATATGTTAATTTATATTTTTTATTTAAGAAAATATAAATAAAAAATGTGAGTATTATTACAAAAAACTATAGAACATCTGCCATAAATAATATAAACAGTTGTGAAGATAATGTAAAAATCAAGTCTGAAAATGAAATAAAGAAAATTATTTTTGATAAAAGAGATGAATATTTACAATTAATGATGATTCAGTCAGTCGAATGCAATGATTTGTGTTGTAATGATAATCACCATCTTCTAATATTGCTGGTGTATTTTGAAGTCCAGATAAATTGTCTTTTTGTTCAACTACAATTTTTTGATAAATTAAATCTTCACTAGTTTGCCCAGATTTTACCAAATTAATATCCCTTTCAAAATCAACAACCTATATTCATTGAAAAATGCTTAGCAAAAACACAAATTACTTAAACGATTTTAGATGTATTGTATAATGTACCTCGTTTAGATTTTTTGGTACATATGTATTTTTGAATACTTCTTGTTCAACCATTTCCTTATTTGTTAATGGATCTCATATGGATTCAGTAAAGATGAAGATCTAACATTGTTTCCCGAAATCAAATTTAAAGAAGCTTAAATAGAAAATCCACTTGAATAGACTGAAAAGACAAAAAAAAATAACAGTTTTTTACCAAAGCATGGATAATCAGATCCATTAACAAATAAGGAAATGGTTGAACAAGAAGTCCATGCTTTGGTAAAAAACTTTTTTTTTTTTGTCTATTCAAGTGGATTTTCTATTTCAGCTTCTTTAAATTTGATTTCGGGAAACAATGTTAGATCTTCATCTTTTTTGAACCCATATGATGCTCTTAATTTGGATTCGAGTTTATTAATTTCATCGCTTAAATTATTACATTCGACCGATTGATTCCTCATCAACTGTATATATTCTTCTCTTTTGTCAGCTATTATTTTCTTGATTTTATTTTCTGACTTGATGTTTGCCTCTTCCAAACTGTTTATATTACTTATAGTTCTATAATGTTGCGTAAAAACACTCATATTTTTTATTAATCTTCTCATCATTTTGGTTGATTTTTAGTCAATTTATTAAGATAATGAACAAATATAATAAACTATTAAATGTTAGAAAAGAATTAAACAACTGAATCTCTTATATTATTGATTTTGACTACTGCTATAAAAAAAGTTAGTTTATTCATTTCTAAGTGGCCAACACAAAATAAAAACATATTTAAAAAATAATAATTAAATGTTTAAAATGACTTGTTGTCAATAACAATCTTCTAAAAATTGCGGTCTGTTCTTGACAAATATCATTCATTTTACGGTTCTCTTTTAAATTGCTATTCAATTAATCTCAAGAAATCCTACCAAAACCCATAAAAAAAAAAAGTGAAAAATATGGTTATAAATATAATAATAAAAATACAGTGTACTCTCGATTATCCGCTGTCTTCCGCGGAATCGTCTATTTACCTATATGTATACAAAAAAATTAACATATATTGTATCTTTTCATTATAAATCATTATAGGTTTAATTTGGTTGTGAATTTGTGATAGCCGGTAACTCGATAACGACGTAAAATACAATTCGCTTATTTTATATTAATATACGTGTACATTTTACATCATTATCGGTTTAATCTGGTTGCGATAGTCGATTATGCGATAACGTACATTACACTGCATTTCATCACTTATAACGCGTATACTTATTTACATAACAAATTAAATAGGCATGTCAGCAACTCGTGATACGCATGTCTATGACGTAAGCATTTCTCCAACAGGATGAGCGGTGGAGTGGTGGTGGAGTCTTCGGTGGCGGCGGCTATTTGCGGCATAGGCGGCGGAGGACCAATGAGAACCGTAGAAATGCCTACGTCACAGTAAAAGGCTGGTGGGTGCGCGATTTATTTCTAAACCGGTAATATTGCTGACATACTTATTTAATTTGTCATGCTTATTTAGTCTTCTGTCTACTGTACAAACACACGTATTGACTAGGACTTCGCATTAGTGTTTAAAGTGTTTTGCGGCTTTTTCAATTTCAAATTCCAATTTATTTTTTATTATAAAATTTGATTTGCGTATTATCCGCGGAATTCGTTTATCCGTGGATGTCCTGCCACCCTATTCCGCGGATAATCGAGAGTCCACTGTATTGTATGTATAAAAATAGCAATAACAAATTTGATGTACAACTAGTGGAGTAGCTAGGATCGTTTTGATGTGAGTGTCGGGTGATATTTGTCACAATAGGAGTGAAAAAAAAACAAACATTTATATCTGAATGTACGATGTGATAAAATGTATTTTCAATCAATGGTTTTAGGAAAAAAATAAACATAACAGAAGACAATAAATTAAATTAACTCATAAGTAATTGCATAAAATTGAAAATAATTTAATTCATTAACTTCTAAAAAAAAATAGGAACTTATTATGCAACTTATTTGTAAGTAACTTAACTTTTTACTAGTTAATCCCCAGCCTAATATATTCGAATTAAAAACAAGATGTAATTGACAGGCAAATTAATAATATATTATTTTGTTTATCAGAAACATCTTCAAGATAGTTTTACGTTTTATAAAAACATTACCCAGACTAACGTTATATTATTCAGTTATTGAAATCTATCCCACTATTGCAGCAATTTGCAGACTGACTAGACATGTTATCTAACTTTCCCGAATGTCTATTCTTTGGGCTTTGTTCTGTGGTTTGGTGAACCAGCTTCATACCTAGAATTAAGATATTAGGTTTATTATGACAACTAACTACTAATAATTATGCTCTTGACTATTCCCCATCGACTATAACAGGTACGCCATCTAGTGAAAGTTTACAATCGATCATCCTGAGGAACATGTTGTCCTCAACATTGTCAATTACTTCACAATAAGTTTTCATATTAATACAAAAAAATCAGTAGTAACTTAACTTAAAATTTAACAATTTAGCAATTTAACAATCAAAATAAATGTACGACTAGACTAAATTGATCTCAAAGTCTAGCCTGTACAGCTGACTCTTTTCATTCTCAACATTTTAACAAATTCATATATTTAATACTAACAAATTTCTCTTAAATATTCAATAACTCAGTCTCTTTTGAATTTCAACATTTTAACAGGTTTATAAATAATAATAATTAAACGAAAACAAAAAAAAAAAAACATTAAATACATAATATTAAAAAAAAATAATATGGAAAATAAATATCAATAGTAATTACTTTATTTAATCCCCTCAACCTTATGGGTCAGTCACGTAATCCTTAACCCAACAAGGAGGCTTCCGCTTCCTAATAGGCCAGCCAGTGTCCTCAGTTGCAACCTCCTGAACACTCAAGTCTCCTTCCTCAAACTCGGGCTCTTCCTCTCCAAGTTGTACTTCTTCATGTTGTTGCTCTCCTTCATGTTGTTGTTCTTCAAGTTCATCTTTTTCATGTAACTTCCACGATATTAATTGTATAACGTGAGCAGTTGTAGCAAAGCGACTCTTCTTGGACGCTGCCAAGTCCGTAACGCGATAAACATCTCCCGACAACACTTCAGTTACAACCAACGGTCCACGGTATCGATCTTGGAACTTTGTTGACTCACCAGTAGACGTCGGTGCACGCTTCATCACAACGACCTCTCCAACAGCGTACTGGATG
Organism: Sitobion miscanthi; assembly: GCA_008086715.1. NCBI lineage: Eukaryota > Metazoa > Arthropoda > Insecta > Hemiptera > Aphididae > Sitobion > Sitobion miscanthi. The sequence continues at coordinate 24,533,458 of CM017799.1, read as the reverse complement.
TTATCGTGACGACTCTTGCCGAATGCAGCCTTTGACTTCTTGTTTGCCTCTTCTATCTGTTGTCTAGCCTCCGCCCACAAGTTCTCAGGCATCGTCCAAGCTTCTGACGTCTAGAACAACACTCTCAGCGCTGCAAGTTCAAACCTTGGTCGGTAACCATATAACAGTTCAAATGGTGTTTTGGAGGTTACTTTGCTTTCACTATAATTTATGCATCGCTGAACCTTCACCAAACCAAGATCCCATTCGTCCTCATCACATCCTTCGGTCAACAAAACTGCCATCACCACACTGTGCACCCTCCCTTTCCACCTGACCGTTCGCACGGAGATGACGCGACGAGGTCAACACCAGTTGTACTCCATGTCCTCGGCAGTACTCGTCGAACAGCTTTGAGGTGAAACAGGACCCTCTGTCAGTAATAAACTTCCGCGGCAACCCATAACCGTTCACGAACAGCTTCACACAATCCAGCAACGCTTCAGCTACATTGTTCTCAACTGCATAAAGCACGACAAATTTAGTAAAATTATCTATTAAGACCAATATATACTTATTATTTGACTCAGTAGTGATAGACGGCACGACATGGTTCATGTGCACAGTTTAGAAGGACCGTAGTCCCAAGGGTATCGAGTGCAGCAGACCTGGTCTCTTACCACGAGGATTTTTGGCCAACAAACATTCGAAACACATGTTAATGTGTTTTCGGACATACCTCTTCATCTTAGAAAACCAAAAATCCTGGAGCAGATTAAACACAGTTCGGTCCACAGCTGGGTTAGGTTAGGTTCACTTCACTTCAAAATCGTACTCCTGTAACGAGTCGTGCCAACGCGCCACTTGCAAGCTGGTATTCTTAAAATTATTTAAGTACACTAACGCCTGACAATCGGTATAAATCACAAACTTCACGCCAAGAAGGAACTGCCTCAACTTATGTACCGACCACACCAAACATAAAAGCTCAAGTTTACTCGAGTGATACCTAGTTTCTGGGTCACTCGTCTTCCTGCTAGCATAATATACAACACGGAGTGAGTCGCCTTGATTTTCTGACTGCAGCAACATAGCACTTAGACCCACTGCGCTAGCATCCGTATGTAATTCAGTAATAACGGCATCAGGTCTGAACAAGGTCAGTACCGCATCACTCATCAAACTTTCTTGCAACTGTCAAAACGCTCGTTCTTGTTCTGCACCCCAACGGAACTCCACTTCTTTCCGGGTCAGTTGAGTAAGAGGCGTAGCGATTACAGCAAACTTAGGAATGAACCTTCGGAAGAAGCTGGCTAACCCAAGGAATCGCCTTACCGAATGCGCGTCCGACGGAACGGAGTATTCACTGATAGCTCGCATCTTCTTGGGTCCAGGTCTTATCTCACTACCTCCGACAGCAAAACCGAGGAACTCGATGCTTTCTGTCCCAAACGAACATTTAAACGGTTTCAACGTCAATCGGGCGTCTTTGAGTCGTTCTGATACAGTTTTGAATTTTCCCAACAGGTCGGGCCAATCCTGACCGTCGATAACCATGTCGTCCAAATAATTCCTCACAACCTTCCCTTGCAGTGGTTCCAATAAGTACTGCATAAGTCGCGTAAACTCTGCTACAGCGCCTGACAATCCAAAAGGTATCTTCGCAAACTGTCCCGTTGTGTCAGCTGTGATAATCACTGTCTTTTCCGCCGCCTGCGGGGTCAAAGGAATTTGCAGGTAGCCACTTGCCAGGTCTAACTGAATGAACAAACGTTCAGCAGCCAACGACTCAAGCTGCTCTGACTTGTCTGGTAGGGGGTAGTGTTGTTTAATAGTTTGTTTATTTAGTCAGCGGAAGTCTACGCAAAGTCTGCTTTTGTCCCCTTGCTTCACGAGCAAGTATAATAATTGTATTATTTGCACCATACCTACTTGTCCAATTTTCAAAATGCCCTCGTGTTCAGTAAAAAATTGTAAAAGTGGTAGATCTTCTATGCAAATATCCAAGGTGAAATTGTTCAGTTTTCCTTGGAGATGCTGATTTGTGTAAAATTTGAGTAGAATTCTGTTAAAGAGACAAAATAAATGTCAAATCTGGTAAGTTGAATAAGATTTTTACTGATTTATCTGCATTAAGACTTAAGATTTGTCTACATTAACTTTGTGTATTGTCTATAAATTATACTATACATAAATATAAAAAAAAAAAAAATATATTATAACCATAATGAAATCACAAATTACAGCTAGAATATTATGTTCTTTACATTTTGATGCATCTCAATATGCTAAGAAGCCGATGATTCAAGAAATGCTTAATTATTCTCCAAAATGCCCGAGAAAATTAAAAACAAATGCTGTTCCTACAAAACCAATTGTTAGCTATAATATTTTACCTCAGTTTATTTTATTATTTTAAATTATATATACCTATACATGCACATGCAGACTGGACCATATTTCTGTCTAAATTATCTATTGTCATTTTTAAATTTGAAAATTTGAAAATTTCATACAAATAAAATACAAAAATACATATTTTTATCCATGATGCTTTTATAGTTTTATAAATAATAACTAATAAGCATGAAAGAATTATTATAATTTACATTTTCTTGAATCAAGCTTGAATTGCGCTTTTGTTCTTGATCATTTTTTAAACAGCATATAGTACAGAATCAAAAGGTTAGTCCCAAAAACAAGAGTCCATGGAATGTACAAGAGGTTTATCCTGGAGATGTTTTAAATTATAATGTTCAACAAATTATTATTACAAGTCCGGGATTTTCTGTTTCTGATATTAATCCAGGGAATGTAGAAGAGGTTTCTGATATTCAAGTATAATGTAACAGCATTTTCTAGTTATATATTTTTAGTAACGTTTCATTTTTATATTTACAGCCGGTGGATAAATGAGTAGTTATGGAATGGACTTGACATCACAAAATAAATTACTTGATGATATGAACATATTTATAAAAAATATGAGAGTACACGGTAGTACATCAATGTTACCATTCCAGAAAGGTATATTGATATGGTGAATTGTATAAACAAGATGGTACTAAAAATAATAAAAATTGTATTTTGTTTAGGAATTTTGATTACTAATCAATCTTTAGTTAATCTATTTACTGACCTGCAATTGAATTACCCAAAAATAAAATACATAATGACCCGAAAGCTTAACCAGGATGTACTGGAAAATCTTTTCAGTTACTTGAAAGGAATGACTGGTAGTAATACTCATTTAAGCCCCCTTGATTTTATGCACTGGTAAATATATTATTTAAGTACACTGATATAATAATAATAAATTATAAATAATATTTTTTTGTGTGTATTAATCTCACTAGTTTAAAAAGGTATGTATTGGGTAAACATTCAAATTTTGTTTTTTCTGAAAACCGGAACACAGAAGGTGCATCTAAAGAATGAAAAACAATGAACTTAGTTGCAGTTGGACAGAGTATAAATCAATGAGAAATCTAGTTAAGCCAAAAAATTTGTTTTTTAAAGTTGCTAAAATAATGGACATGGAATTTCACAAACTACATAGAAATCATGTTGATTATAGTCCAGGTATTATGCAAACACTAACTGAGATAGTGATGGATACAGTTGCAGGGTATAATATTGAAATATCAGCTGAAGTATTGCATTGTTTGGTACGTACCGGACATTCATGAGAATCAATAGGCTCAATAAAGCTATTGAACATAACCAATCCAAAAACCTAAAAGACAAGGCATATTTAAAAAAAATGTATTGTATAGTTACTATTAGCTTCAATAACATGAAACTAATATTATTAAACTACTAAATATAAAATTAATTACTTGTACATACATGTTTAGTTTTGGATTTTTATTAATTGACTACTCAACAATAGTCAACATTATCAATTATTTATGATATATTATGCATTTCAAATGTCAGAAAACTGGCAGGTAATGGTTAAGCTTCAAAATCTTTAAGTATTTAATTTTAATTTTTAAGGTAAGTACAAAGTGTAAAAGTGTTTGACGTTTGTCATTATCATAATTGACCTTTTAGTGTTTACATCTGTTATAATCTTATCATCATTCATCATAGAAAACAGAATATTTTCATAGCTATAGTCACATATTATATTATACACAATAAGATAAAGTTTTTTACAAAAATCACATTATATTAAATACATAAGTAATTAATATAAAAAATAAATTATAAATACATACATATTAAGTTAAAATATTTATGAGAAAGTTTTCCTAGAAAGATTATCACTATTTGAGAGTCGTCGTCATGTGAACCTATATACTATAATACTATATTAATTTCAATTTTGGCGCGCATTCTCGCTTAATATGGACAGAGTGACGTAGCGTACATACCAGTGTATTTAGCCATGGCCGCACTGTTGATTGATGTGAATACTGAATTACCTAAATGGCTGAATGTGATATTATTGTGAACGTGAAATGGCAGTGGTGGCACCACGATTAAAGATAGTATCATTGCCCAACGAATCTAGAGAAGTGTCTACCGAAATGAATTTCCATTATCAATATCTTGTTCTGTGCCAGTATTAAACAGCTGAAGACTTACGCACTAGCGCTTATTTGTTGTAGTGACTATAAATGCAATTACCTTTCAAATGTAAATTGTAGTTCCGTGATAGCCACTATGACATATAAGCGCTAGTGATTAAGTCTCCAGCTGTTTAATTTAACTTTAATACTGATTATAGAGATTCATTTCGGTAGACACTTTTGAAGTATGGGAATCATGGGTCGATGGATGGTGCCAACCATACTATCTATAGCCGTGGGTGGTACTATAGTGAGGTTAGTGGGAGGCGTAAAAACTAAAAACGTTAAATAAATAACAATTATCATTTCCTAATTCCTATATACCATTGGGCTGGATTAGACCTGTTGAACCTTGTCGCGACGGCGTCCTTAATCCTTGCTCTCGACAATGTTTGTTAATGGTCTATCTTCGGTGTTCGGTTTACAACTGTATCCCACTGTTCACGTTACGTAATTAATCGTGTTGAAAATATTATGTAAAAAAAATAAAAAAAATACTGAACCATCGCTCATGTGTCTCGTGTAGTGTTTTGTTAAAACTTTTACCTGAACGTTGAAAATGGCCACGATGAACATCTTTAACTCTATGGGGTTGATTGATTTGGTTTATGTTCCTGTTTGATTTATAGGTAGTACCTATTCTCTGTGGTAAGTCTTATTTGTTTATTTATATTAAGGTTATTATAAGGTATTGTATTTGGTTCCCGTGTGGACCATTATTAAATTATATATTTTACACTTAATAATTTATGAATGTTTACAGTGTAATTGGGTACGTCTAAAAATATTTGAAATAATGTATTGACATATATAAATATATTAGTAAGGTTGTTGATTTAATTTATACAACAGTAGTTTATTAGTTAAAATTAATTTAGTATTTTAATAGTTGGTAGGTATCTCTGTCTGTTTGTTTACTTAATTATCTACCAATCTAGGTGATATAATCAACATATTTTAATACCAGGTTTTTAAATATAGGTAGTAAAATATCTAAAATATCTACCGTACATTTAAGTAAATATTATTTTAACAATCTATATTTTATGATTAATTTATTGTACCTATGTTAAAATATTTAGATATTATTTATTTTATTGATAATTTATCAGGACATAAGGTATACCTATATTTTTTTATCTTAATAATTCTTTAAACCATATCATTTTACCATACCTTATGTTCCACATTTACATTTCCCTAAAGAATTTTTATTATGAAATGTAAAATATTAACTGTTTTGTTACATATATACCTAATATTAAAAATAATTTTGTTGGGTTAAACAATAGAATAAACACTAAAATAATAATAGCCTAGTCAATCACTCGCTTAAATTGGGTCTCAATCGTTTATATAGTCCCTACTGTACCTACTGTATCCAACTGTAGTTAATCTCTGTTCCATACTTCCATAGTAGTGGTGTTTCATATAACTTCCATCATTTAATAATCATTATTATTGTCCTGCTCTTTTCCCAGGTAATTGGCATTAATGACCGTGGGAAAAAAAAATATTTACTTCAGAACAATTTAATTTTTAAATACCTAGTATTACCTACTGAAATACCATTAAATACATTTTATTTTCATCACCTAGCATTGGATAAACATTTTGATATTTCGACTGGTTCGAGCAAAGTACAGTTGACTTAATTTATAGGTACCTCGTACCTGCTTACATAGTTATACATTTATAAGTTGCTAGATATACTCTCATGTTTAGTATACATCAGTATTTAAGGAGATTATTTGGATTATAGGATTTCAACAATGAACAGTATATGGGTTGGATGGTATTATATAACGATCAAAAAGAGGCTTGTGGGCAAGTGATTGAGAAAATATAAAGTTAATAAAAGTTTTTAAGAGTTTAGATGTTGAAAAGTACTTGTAGTTGAATTTGGTGGATTGATGAGAATAGTTAAAACTGAATTAATTGATAATAATAGGAAATGTTGGTGTATCATATTATGTAGTTTTTGAGAATGTTAGGTGTGCTTTGAAAATAGAAGTTGGAACACACAATTTTAAAAGCAACTTCATAATTCATTCCATTTTTGATTTATCAGTTCTTATTTTATATTAATATATTAATGTATACAGTATAAAGCCATTATTAAATTTATAAATATATGTGATTATTGAATTGAAATGATCATTTGTAGTACCTGAAGCTTGGAGCATTTTACATTTTTTTTTATTCTTATATATCTTATACAAAAATAGAATTTTGTTTCATAAATGTAGAATCTAATGCTACAACTTTTATTTTGCGTTTTAGGAAATTGTATGCCTTACAATCATTTTTATATTTTTTGGTTATTTAATACACTTTGGTAGTTTTTAAGGGAATATATCATATTTTTGTTATTTTTTAGAAATAATTAAATTTAATACATGCAGATATTATTTCTATAAAATCAAAATTATGAAATGGTTTTTTGATCTTTTTCATTTAAATAACCGTTGAGTCCATAACAAAAAATAAATTTGTTATCTATTAGGTAGATAGTATGTCAATTGTATGATATTAATAGTTGAGTAGTTGAGTGCTGAGACAATGTTGTCAATGAAAAGTATCCATTAAAATCTTAAATTTTCTCATAGGTTTTAAAATACCTAAAACTAAATTTTAAAGTAGTTTGAGTATAAGATCACTCTATTTGTACGTGATACATTTTTAACTAATGAAATGACAGTTTGTTTTTTTGGCTGTGTTAAATTAATTTAATTTTTATTATTAAATTAAAATAATTTAATAATTTTCATGGTAAAATAGACATTTTTATGTGATTTTGTTGATCAAGTTTTCTGGTCTTAAGTCATAAAATTAGCCTAAAAAATAGGATACTTCATCATTTTTTTCTTTAAAAATCGCGCTCCTGGTGACTGGACCGAGTGTTCTATTAAGAGCAGCAAAATTTTTACCTTCATATTATGTTTTAAACTTAATTGATATAATTTGTAGATTGGGATAACAAGGGTGAAAGTTATGTTGAATTAAATTGAGAAAGTTTATTGTCTAGTGTATGTAAAATATTTTTGGTTGAGATGAATGTATCTTAGTTACATTCAGCTGAAAATTAAGAGACAGATCAGTTTGTAAATATCATCAGATTGTTTTCATATAATTTGAAAGTTAATTAATTAAATTATTTCTTCAAATGTTTATGTACCTACAAAAAAAAAATTTTTAAATTTTAAAGTATAACCTTTTAGTAGTGTATTTCTTGTGATCTGCAGAACACTCAAGTAATTTTCTTGAATTAAAACTAATTTCAGATATGCCTCCCCAAACACTAAAAAGACCTACAGAAGATGTGAGTTATAGTAATGGTACGTACATTGTACATGTAAAAGGAGTTTGTAATTCCCCAGGAATAAGTTAATATTAGAGTTATTTAGTTTAAGTATAATATAATTTGTTTCAATTTAATTATAGATGAGGACGAGTATAACACATGGGTAAACAAAAAAAAGTCAAGATATTTATATACATACAAATTAAAATCACAATCACCTGATTTATTTCAAAATATAAATGATTCAGATGAATCTGAAAGTATTCATAGTACCCAATCCAAAGCTACAAGTAATAATTTTTTAAAAATATTTAAGTTGACTTAATTTAACTTAAATATTTGACGTGAAGTGTTACAATTGTGTGATTTAAAACAAATAATACCACTAAGTTACTAACTTTTGAAGAGTTCCATCACTGGACAACTTCCCTCATCGCATGCTTCATGTGTTTGTTTATTATTATGTATATGTCTTTGTACAGTCTTCGCTTTTACTTATTGTATTATAAATACAAATTGTAAATTTTCTTAATAATAAAAAAAATAAAATATTACTCACAGAAAGTCCGGATTAAGGGAAGGGGATTTGGTAGTAGAATAAAAACACAAATAATAAAAGTCACAAGTAATTAATTGATTTGGTATATTGATATAAATTAAATAAGTTTAATTTTCAATTATTTGTTGAAATAATATATTTTACTAATGATGGTTTAAAGTGTTTATGTTACTAAAATATGAAAATATTTTTAGTAACATGAAAATATATTGTAATTACTGTATGAACAATTTGATTTAGATTACATATTTAAAATTAAAAGTAAACAAAGACTAAAAATGTTTTTTGTTTGTCAATAATTTCTTCATTTTGAAAAATTGAATAATTTAGTGATTTTAGATTTTAGAGAGGAATAATAGAAAATTAACATCATCAGATGATTATTAACATTAGATCATTAACTTCAACTTTTTTCACACACATTTTATAGGTGCCGAGCTTATTTGACTTAAAGCCCTTTGCGAGTCTTAATCCGGGCTTTATTAACTTAAATAATATACTATAATAATTAATAATAAAGTAAGATAGGCATTAGGTTTAATGCTCAAAATATTTAAACTCATATTGGTATTTACTTTATTTATATACAATTATATGTATACATATATTTATGTATGTTTGTTATATACATTATTTATGAGAATATTTTATTGGCTACACACCTGGATTATTTGTGATTTATATTATTATAATTATTTTTTTATACGTTTTATTACAATATTAGTATGACAGTTAAAAAAAATTTTAAATAAGTTAACTCAACTATGATTGATCCTATTGATCAACTTACAACTGTACACATTTTGTCTTAAAGACTTAAATTTGTGATTATTCACCTTTATAATTAACTGGAAATTGTAATAATCTAGAAAAAAAATAATTTTATAAATCATATGCTATTATCTATTCAATGTTTATCAATGCAAAAATAATATGATGTTCAATCTATTTTTATTTTATTTTAGTATTGGACATTAATTTCTAAATTAACAACTAATTATAAATATTTATAATTTATAATTAATTTCAATAAGCATAGTTTTGATACGAAGAAGAATCAAACTTGGTCATCTATTCTGGATCAAACAAGAGTTGACATGTATTAGTTCACTACAGTTCATCAAATTAGACAATTCATGCACCACGTCAATTTTTAATTTAATTTTATACATTCTGATTATAAGTTTTAACTAACTTAACTGTTTTTCAGTCGAGGTAGCAGATCTTCTTGACTTTTCATCTGTAACAAGTTGTCATAGTGACTGTGATTGTGACGATTCTAGTCAAAGTGATTGTGAATATAGAAGTTCAAGTCCATCTGATTCATCAGAATGTGAGGTAGTAAGTATTAATAATTATTTTATAATAATTACAACTACAATGTACTCTTGATTATATGTGGAATCCACAGATAAAAAAATTCTGCTGATTATACGTAAAAATCAAATTGATATAAAAATGCAAACATAATTATATTAGTAAAAAAATTAAATCTTGTAATGTTAAATGGTTTTTAAGGAAAATTAAATTTTAACACCTATTTTTATTTAAACATTCATATAATATAATGTATTGTTTTTATATACATTTATTTTTAATAAAAGTTTTTTGTGGTTCCGTGGTTCCACGGATAATCGAGATTATACTGTATATTTATTCTTAAAATTATTCTGCAATATGCCAATATTAAATAGCAACAATGAATATAGATACATATTTAAATAAGTAATAATAAAAGAAATTTTAAATTAATTATTTATATTTATCATTAATTATTATAATAAACATCACTGTACACAATATTACCTTACAATCAGAAACCTCAGATTCATAGGTAATGTGTATATAGCAGATTGTACCATATAATATTGATCATTGTTTGGGCACTATAGTTTTGGATATTCATATTATGTATATTCTTACTACAGGATTCTTAACAATCCAATTTATTTCATAAGAAGTTTTAATTTTTACCAGAGCTCTACTTATGAATTTTGGTGGGTCCCTTAACTTAAATTATAAATTCTTTTTTTTTTTTTTGCTATTTCGTTTTTTAGATTCTGAGGAGAGTGTAGCAATGAATGTATTGATTTTACAATAATGTATGTGTACACGATAAATAGTCAAGAAATGCTTCAATTTTCAACTTCAGTATCTTGTTTGTTGAGAAAGAGAATCTAGTTGGTGCATTCGAAAGGTGTAAAATTCTCTGTAGTTTTGAAAACAAAAAAAAATTAAAGAAAATGGGAAATTTTATAATTGATTTTGGTTTTTAGTGTAACTCAAAAATAAATTATTTTAGAATATAGATGCATAACATTTTCACTGAATGTTTTATTAAAATTTTATATATTCACCATACAATTTTCAAAATATTTTGACTCGTGTTGAGGTTAGGCTAAGCATATGAAATTTTTAACTATTATTTTTTTTTTTTAAATTAATGTCGATAAAAAAATGTTTAAAAACTTACAATGTTCATTGTAAGTAGTTGTTAGTGGAAATAAAAACAAAAAGGTGCGTAAGTAGATGTCACTCTGATGCACAGTAGGTTAAGAAGTGGGTCTCTGTATAATGGATGGTATTAAATTTGAATTCAATAATATAATTTTATTGTATACGAAAAATGATTCAGAGCGGAAACGGTTTGTCAGTGTGAATATTTTATATTATATTTATATTGTTATTACTTATTATTAATACGGTAGCTGGTAAGTTGAATTATTATTATAAAATTACAACAAAATAACTTAATTCTTTATTCTTGGTTACTTATTTAATACATATGTAATTTTGTCCAAAATAGAATATAATATAACTATAAAAAAATTGTGTTTGTATATTTTTGAGATTTTTTGGCTACAGAATAACATACTTACATGGAACCTTAATTAAATGTTCAAACCTTATCTATTAAATTAACATATTATACATTTTTAAATTTTAAATTTGATTAATGTTGTCAAAAATCAAACTTTAAATGCTTATACAAAAAAAATTATGCCTTTGTATAATAAATATTTTTCAATTACTATTGTAACAATATTTCAGGAGCCTTGTATTCATTTTTCACACTTTTAGATCCAACTAAAAAAATTGAAAATTGAAAATTTGTGTTTACAGCTTGAAAATATTCAAAATATTTTGAAAATTGTATCAAGTATAGGATTTGATAAAAAATATACATATTTTATAAATTTCAAATGTTTACAGTTATTGAGTTATACAGCTATTTGTTTGGAGCTGTTTACTGACATTTTCAGTTTTCATTTTTTTTAGTTTTTATTTCTATAGATGTCGTTACAATTTTTTTTTTTGGTCTAAAAGCTTGAAAATTTAATACAATGTTCCCGATTTATTGTTACAGTAACAGTTAAAAAATATTTAAAATACATGTGCATGATTTTTTTTTTAAATATTTAAAGTTCAAATATTGACAACATTTATCAAATTTAAAACTGATTTTTTAGTTAACAATTTATAAAATGTCAACTTTTAAAGCTAAGGATTAAAAATTTTTAATACTTGGTCACAGGATGCAGCCTTCCCTAGCACCCCACCCTAAGTAGAGCTCTGATTTTTATACACATATTGTAATACACTTTATTAGTATTATTAACTGTTTTCAAGAAAAAAAAATTATTTTCGTAGTGTTATTATTTGAAAATCTCTAATTTTTGACTTGTGTCATTATAGTTGCCAGAGTGCAATATGATATAATATTGTTTATCTAGGCCCGAGTGGTATATACTCTATATTTTTGGGTGAGCGCAAGTATGCAATGCTCTGTTGTAGATACTTAGTGATGACATAAGACATTGCATATTAATAAGTTATCAAGAAATATTCAAACAAGTGGTTATCAAAATAGTAATAAGGTGAACTCCATGATCACCAGACACTACAATACCGATGATGGGTTAATGTCAACTAAAATGTTTATTCATGTGCCACATTATTAATTATTTTAATAACTTTGTTTATTTTTAGGTTACAACAAAGAATATCTTCCTTGACATTGAAAAAGATTACATTTCTGACGATACAGATTTACAAATATTCATTTCAGAGACAAATTTCAAATCTCCAGTAGTTTTTGAAAAATGCTGTCAATGCCAAAAACCAAATTCCAACCATAATTTTCAATACTGTAATCAGTGTTTTAAAGTAAGTTACATAGTAAAATTACATAGTTTTATTTTTCAAGAGAAATATATGATCTGTGCCGCCCTAAGGCTCAATAAAAATGTGTGATAAATGATTATTTACATAACTACCTTTTGTTTTCTTTCTTTATTTATTTGTTATTTAATTTTTAAGTCCGTGTGTAAAGAGCTTAGGATTTCGTTTTGAAGAGTGGATTTTTCTGTTGGTGGTCTCAAGACCTATCTAGGATTTATAAATGAATAGTTTGATACTTATTTTAGTGTGTTTGAAGGATTAATATTTTGTTTAAGCGGAGTCTTGTGTAAAGGACAAAGTTATTTTATCTCATATGAAGTGCCCAGAGGAGATGACGGTTAATGGTTAGGACTAAGTACTTGAGAAGATAAAATTGGGATGTTCCTTAATAAAAATGAAAAATATTATTTATTCTGGGGCTATTAAACTATACAAAATTAATATTACTATGTGAGATATAGATATTGGAGAAAAAAACTAAACAAATATGTTATTAATTTGTAATTATTTATTATTTCTTTAGTATCGGATGCAATTATTCGAGAGTACATCAAATCCAAAACCAAAGAGTATCAAACGTTTGTACAACATGGCCAACCGTGCAGAAGAAAATTATTTGCCTAAAGATTGTCAATCATCTTCCACCTCAAATTCCCAAGAGTCCTTAAATTCACTAGGAATATCTGGTCTATGTTTATCCCAAGATACGTCTAATACATTTGAAAACGCTACAAACAATTGTAATATTTGTTTTTTGAAGCCAAAAAATGGCATTTTTAACCATGGCAAAACGGCGCATGTGTATTGCTGCTATACATGTGCCAAACATATATGGAGTAGATCGGGTAAATGTCCTATTTGTAATTTAAAAATTAGATATGTTACAAAAGCTGTTCGTGTTTGATAATGTTATTTTAATTCATAAAATCACTTACCTATGTATATTCAAAATGTATTTTGTATAATTAATTTGTATTCAATTGTAAAATGAGCATATATTATATAATAGATTTTATACTTTTAATAAATGCTAAATTATATACATATAAGACTAACTTTTTGAATATATTATAATTTGAAAAGTGTATGTGTTATTTCTGGGTATCTTAATGTTTTGTTAACCAATATTATTTATATAGTGAATTTGTCAATATGAAACAAAGATTAAAAAGTTAATATTATATAAAATAACAATGCTACAACTAAACAAATACTAACCTAAGTTGGATAAAATGACCAAAAAAAAAAAATGATATAATATTTTTTAGTTAAATGAAAAAAAGTTGGCAAGTAGGTACCGTTCCACTTTCTATTAGGGCATAGATGTCAAGTGTACATCATCATACGAAAAACGATTCTGAGCTGAAACAGTCTGTCGGATTTATTATTATAGTTATTGTTATTGACTTAAAGTCATCAGAAATGTAACCAATATTTTATGATATTGTAGAACAGTGTGCATATATTTTTAGTATAGATAGGCAATGCCTTAAAATAAATCTAAATATTTTGAAAATGTCTATTGTGTATGGGAAAATATAATTATATATTATGGAATAGTATCAAGTTCCTGAGGATAATATTTTTTATTTATACTAAAATGTCTAAAATTGTTACCAATTGCTTAATTGATATCCATCTCTAAATTTGGACGTAAATCAGTCATAAAAAAATGTTTTGACTATACATAATACTATTTTTTAAATTGTAATTAACTTAACTTGTGAGGAATATTGTAAACAATTTTCAAGTCATATGTTTAAATTTGAAATTGTATGATTTTGTAATTTCTAAATAATTTACAATTTTTGTGATTTTGATGAATATTGTTACCTTTCCTGATTATTTTAAAACAAATGGGAATAAGTATATTTGATAATATTATTGTGATTAAAGTAATTTATTTTAATATTATGCATTATTACATAGTAGATTAAATTCATTTTTGCCAAAATAATTACATTTGATAATGTCATTGTGTCTAAAAAATATAACATTGATTATAAATATTTATTATCAATGATAATAATATAGTCTAAAAGTTTCATAAACACTAAAATTGTTATTCTTGATTTTTATGTATAATTTCATACAAATTTGAACTTAAAATGTAAGTAAAAAAAAATTGTGTTTATATATTTTTTAGATTGTATGGTTACAGTATGAACCATTTATAAGAAACGTTGTTGAACATTTTCAAATTTTCAATCCTTAGCTATAAAAATTGAACATTTTATAGTATTTTAATAACAAAGTAATTTGAAAATGTCAAAATCAGAACTTTAAATACTTTTAAAAAATGTTCGTACCTATATGGATCTTAAATATTTCTCAACAGCTTTTATAATTTATAACTACTTATGACTAAGTTATGAGGAACATTGTATTAAATTTTCAAGCTTTTTGACCCAACGAATAAAATTATATTGACATATTTTATAGAATAAAAAACTGAAAATATTTAAATTTGCATATCTATAAATAACTCAAAACAAATCAAAATATTTTGAAAGTATAGAAAATGATAAAATAAATATTTGATGAAAATTTCAAATACCTACGGTTATTAGTTTTTGAATAAGAATAAATAATTAAAAAAAAATCGTTGTTTTATAATATGTACATTTACAGACTATCCAATGTTTTAAAAAGATCGTACAAAATTTGTTAGACTGGTAAACTTTTTTGGTGTAATAATTTGCCAATTTTCATGATTTTGATGAATTTGGTCAACATTTTAACTTCAGACGCCCATAAAAAATATTGTGGATTTATGCTGAACTTTTTTTTATCTACTAACATGATGATTGATGACAGACACAAATAAAAAATGAAATAAAAAAAATACATTATCAATCAATACATTCATCGGAGCCGCTCAGAATCTAAAAAATACAAATCATCGCAAAATCACTTGGCTTAGAATATACACTATAAATGTACCTACTGTTTCCAAACTTGTAGTTCCAGTAGTTTATATGTGAATAATCTGATGATATTTGAATTCACCGTGAAGTATATTTGAGTATTCTTCCCACATTTAATGGGGAGCGCCCAAAGAACAATACTAATTAATATAGTACAATACATAACAATATTACAAATTTAAACATTTTGAAAATTAAAACTATGTTTGTATTCAAACAATTGATTTCATGATTTAAAATATTACCAATGGTTTCATATAAATTATGAATTATTTAAGGCGTAGTAGAACTTGTATGCAATTTTACTTGTTAGCATTCATAAATATTAAAACATTAACTTTGTGAATTACATTATTACATTAACATCTTATTTCATACATTTTTTACTATATGAATAAAAAAGTTTCTTGTTCCCTGAGTGAGAATACCGAAACTGGATTATACCGTTCTAGACGTCTTCTAGTCGTTCTAGATATGCTTTTTAGTTCAAAATATGCTAATTGCTCCAACAGTTATGTTAAAAATGGTAATTGGTTGAATATTAATAAAATATATTGTATACACTTTTTGTGTAGGTACCTCTAATATATGAGGACGAAATTGCGCTGGTCATCTCGGCTTCTAATGCAGACCTCCTAGTAGTCCTAGAGGACATTAGCAATCCGGCACTGGAATACTAGTCAACCAATGGATGCAGGAGAACGGATTGCAGGTGGCGTCGCAGAATTCTGAAGCGGTTGTCCTGACCAAAATAAAGGCGTACCGGAACCCTATCTTTACCTTAGGTTGGAAACAAATCCCAGTGAAGTCCTCAATGGCTCAATGAGATATCTCGGGGTCCAGTTAGACACGAGGCTAAACTTATTGGTGCTCATGTCAGGTTATTGGTGACGGCAGCGGTCAAGCGGACGTGCGGTTACCGCTCTTGGAAGGTTGATGCCCAACATGGCAACATCCAGGGGCCTTCAACATGATAGGTGTACTATATAAAAAAAATTCTTGGGTTTTGTAGAATTATCGAATTTTAATAAATATTTTTTTTTTATCTGAAAGAAGAAGGCCTAACCTACAGGCGAACTCCGATTTTTTATTTTATTTAAAATAATATGTAAACAAAATCTAAAATTTTCTCATTTCTAAAGACATATTATAAAGTTTGACAGTAAAATATTGAAAAACAGAATTTAATGTGGCCTGGAGTTGGAGAATATTACTTCCTATTAGTTAAACATTTTTGTTTTATTAAATTTGGTCGGTTCTACAGGATAGAATTATTTAGATTTGAAGCTAGTTTAAGAGGGTAGGGGGCGAGTAGTAATATTTTTGGGTGATATATAAATTAAAATGAAGACTTGACCGTAATTAAATCGTTAAAAAAAACCAGAGGGACTACCACTAAATCACCCTCCCCCTATAAATCCACACCTGGGATCAATACTCCTGCGTAGGGCGTAGAGTGTATTTTTGTGCTCAAAGTGACATTGGCACCAGGTGCGTTAAATTATAATGTACATCGAACTATCGAATTATTCAAAAATATATCATAAATCCGTACCATAGTCTATCATACAGGTATAAATCTACGTTCATTCTGTCAGTGGTTTTTCCGACAGTGGTGCAGTGTGTTGGTACAGATGGAAACACTATAGCAACAATCAAATATAATTAAATAATAGTAGGTATACTACCTATGTATTTTGAATAATTCGTGACGTGTACCTAATAAT
Organism: Sitobion miscanthi; assembly: GCA_008086715.1. Classification (NCBI taxonomy): domain Eukaryota; kingdom Metazoa; phylum Arthropoda; class Insecta; order Hemiptera; family Aphididae; genus Sitobion; species Sitobion miscanthi. Next base: position 24,516,203 of record CM017799.1, on the reverse strand, counting down.
GTTTAATGCAATAATTATGCACCCAAGATGACAAAGAATCGTAAATGTAGGTACCTGATCAATATATTTTAGAGTTTTAAGAAGACGCTATACCTGCATTCGTCGTCTCCGTCTTACAAATGTACAACATGGCAAAAAACTGTTTTGCGCGGGATAGAACCACTCCATCTATATTTATAGCAGAATTACCAAAATTTTACAACGCACAGGGAACGGACTTTAGCTGTGTCGTAGCGTTTTTATTTTTTTGTACAATTTACCAATAGTTTTTAATTATTAAATAAAAAAAACAAAAAAAATCCTAATGTTCTCAAACTTATAACTTTAATTTTATTCATGTTATCCAAATAATAAAAACGCTAATAATAAAAAGTTGTTCCCTATGCGTTGTGGAATTTTGGTAATTCTACTATAAGCACCGAGGGAGTGGTTCTGTCCCGCGCAAAACAGTTTTTTACTATGTCGTACATTTGTAAGACGGAGACAACGCATACCGGGTGCCTAAATACCACACAGTACCTGACATTGAGAAATGATAGTTGGCTGAAATCTATTGAACTAGAACCAGTGGCGGGTCCAGGGCTTGATTTTTTTTTTGGGTGGCATGGAGGGGGCAAAAGTACAAAACTACAAAAAGTGCACACATTTGCTACACAATTGGCTAAGCACAGTGTAAAACAAAGGGAAACTATGGCTATTGGGGGGTGGGAGGGCGAAACCCCCCCCCCCCCACCCCACCCACCAACTAGTTACGCCACTGATTAGAACCGAGCGAAATACCTGCCTATATTATGTTGTGCTACAAATAAATAATTACAGTACATCGTGTGTAGTCGACGTGTCGACGTGTGCGATTACTATCGCATGTACGCCTATTACGATGCCTACGTTATATTATTATCATGTTGATTTGTTTACTTTGATCGCATACAGACACGTATTATAGGCGATGGGTACCTATTATTTATTTACGTTTTTACGATACTGCGGTCCGTCATTTACGCGGAACCGCGATTTCCCCCCCGTTATATAGGTTACCGCTGTGAAAAGTAAAACAACAATGACCCTGGGAAACACGCCCTTTCTACAGCAGCCTGGCAGCCGAGCCGCCGAGCACGTGCAACTAGTCACCGAATTCTAATTCCCCGGCCCGCGTTTATATCGTATCATTATTGTAATCGAGGTTTGCACACGGCGACTTTCCACGATAGCTCATTTAATCCTCTGCGGCTCATCCACGTGCGATAATAATAAACGATGTAATACCGTATTAGTACGCGCGTCCGAATTTATAAGGCACTTTGACGTATATAATACCGCCGATATAATGCCTATATAATACAATGAATGACAACCGCAGCGGGACGCATTAATATGTATACATATTATATATTTTATTTAAATATTTCGGTTAATATGACGAGCAATATGTAACGATATTATATAGCGCGCTGCTGCAGGGTAGGTTAAAAACAAACGAAATAAGTAATAACCACAGAGATTACGTAATAATTGTAAAATTAGGTATATGGACTGATTTATTGTCGCTTGTCTTATTCAACATGACACACGATTTTCGGTATTTTGAAACGTCAAATTGTTGACTATAGAGTATAACAAAATAGCTGGGGTGGGGTGCAAGTTTACAATTAGATACAATTGTATGTACATTTGTACCCATAGATAATATAATATATTTCTATACCGCGTTACCATATTATATTATATTATTTTCTAATGTTTGATAATAAAAAAATATATACATAATAATATTAATAAGCCTAGATTAAGGAGGGGGGCGAGGGGGCCCGGAGCCTATTGATTTTGGTGGCCCATATTTATCCCCAAAATATATATTTTTAACGCGTCCAATACAGTTTTTAAGGTAGGTATAGGTATAGGTATGTACGTAGGTAAATTATAAAATAAAATTATTCTAAATTTTATGTAACGAAAAATTACTATAAATAATGAACTATGTTTGCCAATAATTTTGTTTGTTTGGTTTTTTTTTTTTGAGCATTTTAGATTACCGATTTAATTATTTAAGTATATAAAAAGGTAGTTATAAGGAAAAAAATATTTAGCTTATTATACTAAAATTTAGAGGACCATAGTTAATTACCTAGTGAACCAAAATTGATCATTTTACTGTTAAAATGTTCAGAAAAAAAGCCTTACCAGAATCCATAAAAAATATAGTGGTTACCGTTTGAAAAAATAAAGTCGATTTTATTATTGGTACAACTGCGTGTTTAAAAATTTTGAAAATTTTATAAAAAAATTGCCAGTTAAAAATAGATAAACACGTCTTTTTTTGTTTTAACGAAATTCCATATCATCGATCCATATAACTGTTAAAAAAAAGCCACGTACAATGACATAAGATACACCCTGTGTATTTTTTGTATGGTAAAAAAAATACAATAATATAAAATCGTTAATATGTAATATGTACAATTATTTTGAAGTTAAAATTGAAAGGGGGCCCACTAAGTGTATGGTGTCCCGGGGCCAAATTGATCCTTATTAATCCGGGCTTGAATATTATACATATATACGATATTATAAATATTATAGTCTTTACGCGTAATTGTGCGTTTGGATTGTTTGAATGAGGAAAAAATACGTCATTTAACAATAAAAAACACGACGAAACTTTCTTCTTCCCCTATATATTATATGCACAAAGCTCAAAGCTGGTTTATTGATCTACTGAAGTAAATTGCTCCGCGTTATCTTTCTGACGGTTATTCTTCCAAGGCATCGATTTGTGGTGCTAATACCACAGGTGAGACGGTAAACAAGCTGACCGTCAGCTCAAGTACAAAACAAAATAAATGGACTGGCGGTAGCAGAAACTGCACAGAAATATAGGCGGATGGGGTCAATGGGGTAAAAACTACCCACTCCTCCGACAACATCCCACCAGAAATTTAAAACATTATTAAAAAATTACAATATCAAAATGTATTGGTTTGGGGGGTATTCGTATTTGTATGGGTTTACGTTTAAGATTCTGAAATCCGGGCGGAGCAATCATTTACAATGATGTGCTTTTTTGTGTTTGTCATCACATGCCTATTATAGTATTATTATAGAGCAGTAAAAATGCATCAACTTTGAGGTGCTTAATGGTATCTAGCAAATTTGTTACATAGATGGTACTTTGTAAGGATTATAATTAAAAAATTTCCAGAACCTATATGGCTATATACTTATCATACAAATAGAAAAAAACAAAAAAATTAAAATTAAGGAAACGAGGACATTAATTATACGCAAAAACAGTCTTTGCGATTTTGTTGTAAATCAAAAATAAATAACTGCTTGAACTTGAATTTTTTACCAAATATTTACAAATATGATTTTTCTAGACTTCACATAGTTCAAAAAATATTTTACCTCGTTTAAGGAAAAATAATGATTTTAGTTAGCATATATGGTGACTTACTTAGTTAATTTTTTTGAGTAAATGTAACTGGTAAACCTCACGTAAAAATGTGTGTTTTAATTTAGTATTTTGCTCACCAAAATTATTACGATAGAAAATTGAAAGCATTGGTACCTTTTTAAAATCAAATTAATGGTTAATTTAATTTGTGCTGCGAGTAGTAACTAATATAGGGTCCAGTCAACGAAGTAATGTAGTATTGTCGTATTGATTAATTAATAATAAATATAATATACATAATATAGTTAGAAGTTAGTTTAGATTTAAGTTAATATATTTCATGGGACACTGCCACACTGGATAGGGACTAAAATTGTTTGCTGTATAAGTGTGTGACACACTTAGTGCACTACGAAAATGTCGAGTGTGCATTATGAAATTAAAATGTGTGTACCTTGTAGTTTGTAGTGTTTATACCTATTAACTTTACCTGCATGTAGTAGGTAACTGAATTATGAAATTATTAATACATAATTTTAAATTCTTAGTGAAGCGATGAATGTATTGACTATTGAGCAGGGCCTACGTTAGAAACACGAGGCTCCGTGCAAAACAATATAAAATAATATTTTGTTGAATTATTATGCTTACACAAATTATAATATTATATAATAAATTTATGAAATGTTTTAAGACTGAGATTGCACTGTCACTGTGGATATATTATGTTTTATTTTTTAAATGGTGTACCTGAACATTTTCAAAGGGACAATTTGTAAATTTCCGATCTATATAGAGATAGAGACATATATAGTGGGGACAACGTAACTTTTGGACGAGTTTATACTACCAGAAAAATCGTCTTTAGACAAAAAATATAAAACAAAAATAAAATTAATTGAAAAACAAATAGATCTGATCTTTGATTCATTCATAATCTAAAAATAAATAAAGATATTTAAGAGTGGCTTTGTAAAAGACACCTATAAAAGATTATTATAGTAGGTTATTACTTATTATATTGAAATGGACTGAAACTTAATTATTATGCGCACGCCTATGGTATCTACGACCTACCTATACTAGCTAGTTTAGCTTTAGACATTAGACCATTTAAGTAACTATTCAGTAGGTAGTAGGTACCATTATTACGATTTATGTTGTTTACTTGTTTATCCTCTTTTTGAGAATTTTTCATTTTTTGTAGAAACATAAAATTTAATTTTAAACAAATGTCAGGTAGTTATACGTATATACGCGTATACCACAGAACTATTATTATTTCAACTGTATAGTTTGAAAGATGTTATCTTTTAAAAATTATAATATTCATTCAGTATAATGATTTGCTTTTCTGAAGTGAGATCCATTTCCTAAAAAAGCGGGGACCTACATTTTCGTGGGGCTCTGTGCAGGTGTACTGGTGGCACTGCCCTTGCGCCGGCCCTGGTATTGAGTTTACAATGATTTTTTTTTGTACCTCAAAGTTGAAGATTGAAGCATTTTTTCTATTATTCTATCTTTTCTGATACCAAATTGGGTTTAGTTGAAACTTTTGAGAGGTAAAAATTAAAAATTCGCAGTGTTTCTCAAAAATATCGACGGGAAAAATAAGAATAACGGGAATTTTTACGCAAAACCAGTTTTTGACAAAATCGATATTGTTTTTTTTGGCGTAACTCAAAAACAAAATACTGATGATAGGTACTTGACACTTTCACCAGATATTAAATTACTATTTTTTATACCTACCTTTTTTTTATTATTAATAAATAAAAAAATTACAATTTGTACAGATAATAGGTACTATTACAATAATAAGCAAATATGATATTTACAAGAATAAAATGATACGATTCAATGATTGTCATGTTGAGGAAGAAATACCCATTATAGTAGGGAACACACTAACAATTTCCTCTTTAAATTTTTATACCTATATATACATGGTAAAATACTGAAATGTTAAAAAAATTTTAATGGTTTTTGAGCTATGTAGGTATAGTCGTACAGATATTTGACATATTTCATTTTATTTCTATAAATTTGGATGAAAAAATTAATTTTTGTTTGTTTTTATAAACGTTTAATTACTTTAATTTAAAAATTATTTTGTAGTTGAAAAGTACTAAAGTGAATAAAATATTAAAATTTTAAATATATTCATACTGGTACCTAAAAAAATAATTAATATAAAACTTTACCAGTAACTACTAATACACATTTACCTACTCACAGTCCACCACATGCGTACATCTATATAATAATGCTTTTTGATGTGACCCATTGGTTAAAAATGTACCGTAAGTAATCCGTTTCTCCGTAACGTATCTTAATATTATGTATCTTAATTTTCAATGCTAATCGTCTTGCAATATTATGGGAATATGCAATAATTTATAACGAATTAATATTAAGACTTAAGTCATAGTTATGACTTTATGACATATTATGACTATCACTAACAAAATTGATGGTATATCACTATAATAATTTTAGTTGTACGTAGGCTTAAAAAAACAAAGGGTGCGAAATTCGAACTTAGGGTCCTAAATTAGAACTAGGGAAAGCTAAATACCCCCCCCCCCCCCCAAGTTGCGTCAATTCAATAGTACAAAGTAGTTACTTTAACTTCCACGGTTAGTACCATACTACTGTACCTACTATCGACTGTGACAATATACAGTATTAGGTAGGTACAAGCATTGATTTTAAAATCAATGGTACAAGGTACATAGGTACTGATATAGCGACGTCTGCGGACTGCGATACCACTACTAAGTGATAATTAGTCCTTGCTCATTAGTAATAATTACGTATAAGTTATATCAATATTGGTATTTAGAACAGTGTTCAAATACTTGAAAGTTGAAACACTATATAAACCCTTCAGATTTAAAAATAATAATCATTAATGAATAGTAATCGTTCAACGATTTCATCGAATCGCTATAATGGCACGGAACTATAATCGTATATTAGTAAAAATAGCTGCAGCCGATTCGTGAGTCGCGACAAATTAAATTGTAATTTCGAACAATTTAATTTGTCGCGAGCCGATTTAACAGTTTATCACGGCACACGCTGATAACCGACAGAATGACGTAAAATCTGTGTCACAGGACTACGAGTACACAGTACACCACCGCACCGAATCTTTTCCTCTAAATTTCAATCGATTACCGCGTACTGTTGTTCCCGTGCCGCCCGTGCGTACTACGCTACTACTCACTACTCAGCACTCCGTGTCGACTGAACAGTCAAGTCTCTGGCGCACCACTGGTCGGCCGTCAGTCGTCGTTTCGTTGCGCGTACGTTTGCTCGCGTACGTTTTCGACGTTTCAAAAAAAATAATATATTGCCATCCGTTCCGTAGCTGTTAATTGCATTTATACATAGACGTTTTAAAATCCCTTTGTGTTCATATAGTTTTCTATACGTCAATAGCAATAATTACCGTTTCTGTTAAGCAATACATATACATATATATGTATATATATTATACAAGACTTTAAACCGAAGATATTTACTATATAAGTTTTCGTTCAGTGTAAAAAAGAAAAAAAAAACAGTTGTCATAATGTTTAACGGAATCACTAGTCAAATGAGTAGCTGGATTGGTAAAAAGCAAGAGGACGTAGAAGAAACCGTACCATCACCAAAGACTGAACAGCCCGAGGAGTACATTGAAAAAAAAGAAGATTTAAGGTGAGTAATTCAAAATTAAAACATTAGAAAATGTAATGGTCGTGTGACTGATTTTTGTTATTTGCACAACTGATATATTTTATTTTTTTAGCCCAACAAAACCACCCAGTAAACTGGAGCTGTTGGGCAATGTGAAAAATCAAATGTCCAGTTGGTTGGGAAGTGGTATATCCGGTTTGCGTAAAAGTGACAGCGAAGTTGTACCAGATCCACCCGCAGAACTTTTACAAGAAGCCGCCAAAGAGAGTTTTAAAGAGAAAGAAGACGATAACTCCAGGTGAATTAAAAAATAAATTGTTTCTTTAATTAATATCTACTTAATATTTATTTTAATTTACCATGTTTTAGTGCTACTGGAGATCCAGATACTCCTATTTCAGAAGGAGAGGATGATTTGAGCAATACTCAAGGAGGAAATGGTTAGAATTTTCAATTTTTTTTATAGTTGATTATATTAATCAATGGGTTTTGGTTTAAGTATTATTAAAATAGTATACAATATTATAGGTACAAATAAATAAACAAAAAGTATATTATAGGTAGTATTATTTATTTGATTATACACTTATGTAATAAAATGAATATCCTACGTTTTAAATTGAAATATTATACTTAATAAGTTAATTTAATAACATTCCTTCAACATTTGTTTAGATCTTAAACATAATCAGGTATTCTAACACTCTCGATTTTTTATACCATTTATTAAAATATTTATTTTTATTTTGTATTTCCAGTATCAACTAAAGCTTTACAAGGAGCGAAATCGATAGGAAGCTTCTTATACAGTGCTGTGAATAAAGCAGGAAAAACAGTCAGTGAAGCAGGAGCTAAAATAAAGAAAACTGTCGGAGAAAACGTAAGTATCATGATACTTTCATGTAGATTCTATATGTTTATTAAAATTAACTAAATTATGTTATTAAACTCTACAAATATTTTGGTGAAAATGAAGTAATTATTGAAAATAGTTATGTATTATTAAATAAAATTTATTTTAGTAAAATATAAATCACTCTTAAATTACCTATACAAATTTATATAAAAATTAACATTTGTTAGAAATACTTATCTATTTGCTTGTATCTAGAATCTTAAATTTTGTTATTTCACTTGAGATCTGTAAATCTATTTTAAAGAACATTTATTTATCATATTTGTGAATAAAAAAGTTACTATAGTAAAATACAATTTTTAAAAGCCATAATTTAAAAGTAATATAAATACTTTCTCCAAAACTAAATAATATCTTTATTTTTATTTTATTAAGTTGTATATTGGTTATCTGTTGATTAAACTTGATGAGAGCTTTTTATAATTTATTATATACAGTAAACACATACAGGTCTTAATATTATTGTTTTTTTTTTTTAAATTTCGGGTAAACAAATTATTTAAACAAGATTAACAATTTTTATTAATTTTAAGTTGCATTAAGGTTTTAAATAATTAACATTTTTCTTATAAGCTTAAAATGATAAGTAGTTTAAATGGCAATTTTAAATTGAGTTTATAAAATAAATTAGTTAATTTTTACTTAAACGTGAATGCATTATATTAAAAAATGTATCATTTGCTCATTTATGCCACCCTCTTATGGTATATAAATATAACGGAAGTGCTCAAAGGGGAGGGATGCTGTTTAATAGCAGTAGCAGTTTATTGATCCATCCTATCCCCTTGCATTTCCCAACCCTACTCATTGTACGGCTTTAAGCAACTACTCCCAACCTTGACCTACTACAAAACAATATATGCAATAAATATATAAATTTTAATGTGTCAATGCACGTTAATTTATTTTAATTGATTAATAATATTAATCAGTATAAAAATATTATTAGTTAGTATTGATTATATTGTTTGAAATAAGTTCATATAAAAATAATTTTGTGTTGCATAATAGTATTACATCATTTTAAAATTAATAATAATAATAAAAATTAAAATAAATATTTATAAATATCTATTAAAGCTATTACTTATTATTCAATATCAATATTTATTCATTCTGTATAAGTTATTAGATTTATTCAAAAAATTACAGATTTATTCTTAAATATAAAATATATCTTATAATTACTAATTAGAAAGAATAAGTACCTGCTCTTTTGATGAATGTTATTTATGTCCATTGTTTATGTAAGGCTAAACAATGCTTGCAAACCATAATATCGAGAACATAATATATATCCAAATTTTATTTATAAAAACTCAGATAGAATACTGATATATCTACTATCTTAATGGGAAAAAAGATTTTGATGCTCAAATACACAAATGTTTTACTTCATATAATCATTATACTAGTAAATACACCAATTAAATTTAAGAATAAAATTAATTAAAGTTAGTTAATATTTTAAATAAAAATTGCAATTTACAACTTTTTAAAATTATTATGTTTGGTCATGACACCATTTTTTATTAAATTGTCATATTTTATGATTTATTGAACACTTTAGATATAAATGGTAATAACAATGATTTTTTTTTTAAATTAATAAACAATTGATATTAAGATTGTTTTAGTTATAGTAAAATAGTATCAATGTCTCTAGTTTTTAGGATTATTTTTTAAGAACCAATTATGGATTGTTTTGAATTAGTAGATACCACTATAAATAATAATACCAGTCATATTTAAGTTATAATTTACTCCTAAAAAAATAATAAAAACAACTTTTAGAACTAGTGCATTCCTTGATTCGCACTGAATTCTCAAAATATTAATGAATTTTTAATTTATTGACAGTTAAATACAAACTTAAATTTTAATAAAACATAAATCAGTAAATCATATTATGTAACAACTAAACTTTATTTGTATATCATTGTACCATACAAATATCACTCAATAAACCCCCTATTCTAAAATTCTCCTAAATCTGTCTATTTTATAAATAAAGTTTTCAAAAATGTATTAATAATATTTATTAAAATAAAGAGGAGCGTTGAAAATATAAAAAGTATTTTACATAGATAAGCTGTCCAGTGGGTTAGGATAGCCTCTAGTATATGTAAACAAAATAATTACCAACTTTATGTATTAAAAAACCGTAAAAATAGCATTTTGTTTACTCGGTGAAAAATTACAATTTGTGAAGTGGTGTAAACAAACAAGTAAATTGTGCTGAATCCAATTATATCCAATTTTAAATGCCTTGTAAAATAGTTTAAGGAATACATAGTACCTATGTCTGATATGATTAAGAGGATGTAATACCACATGTGTTGTCTCCGTTTTACAAGTGCGTAACATACCAAATTTACGCTCAGCAAAACACTTGAAGCTCTGTTAATTTAAAAATTAGAGTAAATTTACCTCTTATAAAATCTAAAGGTAAGATTATTATCTAGACAATCTCATAGGCTTTTTATTATATTTTAATTTTAAAGCGAGCTATGAGTATTTTAAAATTGTAAATTGTTTATACATCTTAAAGTACTCATAACTCGCTTAAAAATTAAAATATAATAAAATGACTTTGAGGTTGTCTAGATAATAATCTTACCTTTAGATTTTATAAGAGGTCAATTCACTCTAATGTTTAAACTAACGAAGCTACACGTGTTCTGCTTTGCCTAGAATTTGCTATGTTACGCACTTGTAAGGCAGAGACAACACATGCGGGTATCACGTCCTCTTAAGTATTTAAATTAAATTAGAACATACTCTTTACAGTACATATTGACATTGTATTATGAATATTAAACTGTACCCTAATTATTATAATTATTATAAAATATATGTTTGACTGTAATGATTGTATGATTGTATAGGGTATACTTGGGGAATTAAACAAAGAACAAGAGTCTTTTTTAAAGGATAAAAAAGATAGTGAGGTTGCTGCTGTTCCACCTTGGATTGGTCATCCAAATGAAGAAGCCGTTAAAGCTGAATGTCTTGCTTTATCTACAGTTAGTATAAACTATAACATTTTAATTAAGGCGCCCGGTGCTGATGAAATTTTATCTTCGAAAATACACTTTGTGAGAATAATGATCCCGCCTTGTAGAATCAACCAAATTTCATAATTTTTTTTTAATTGCTAGAGGGAAATATTCTACAGCCCGCATCAATCTCTGTTTTTCAATATTTTATTCTCAAACTTTATAGTGTTTCTAAAAAAATACAAGATAAAAAGCATTTTTTTACAAATTTTTTAATTCAATTACTTGAAATAAAATACAAAGTCAGTAATCAATGTGGGCTGTAGGAAGTCTTCTTCTTTCAGATAAAAAAATAGTCATCAAAATCCGACAATTCTACAAAGCTTGAGAGTTATTCCCGTAGTAATTTTTTTCAATATAATACACCTCAACAAGTTTCGGGTAGTAGATCAGTGGAAAAGTCTTATAATTGAGATGGTAACTAAAATATAAAATTGAATTTTCAAATTTTATAAAATTGTGGAAAATTTAAAAAACTGGCATCGGGGCCCTTAAGAGTATCTCTATCTTAAGAAATCTCAACCATATTTTAATACTGTTTGACTTTCATTTTCTCTCCAAAACAAGATTCTAACTTTTTTTCTTTCTCAGTTCCCTTGGATGGATACACATCACTAGATTATAATCTCCCAAATACTCGATACCCACCTGTCATTTTATTATTATTTTTATGTATGTCATATTATTACTACATTACTAATATGTTTATTATTATTACTTTATGAGAACATTTAATTTGAATTAAGATTTTTTAATATTAGATAATTAATTTCTTTTGAGACAGTTTTTTATTTTGGTTTTTCATATTTTTAAAATAGATAAATATTAAACATTAAATTTAATATAACCACAGTTAAAGAAATCAAATAACTTTCATATTAATCCAGTTTTTTGATTATAAGTTGTATCGATTAGTATAAATATCCACTTTTTTAAGTGCATGCTTCAGTAGCATTATTGTTCTCATTTCTGTCCCATAATGTTAATGTTGATTTTAAATAACACAAATTATAATTGTTTTGAAATTAGTATAAATTATGTGAAATATAATTTTATAAATACAGTAGATCTTATTATGTTGAACATCAATATCTCAAATGTTTCATTATTTCTAAACTAAATTGAAATCCCCTTAAAATTACTGTTACAACAAGACTTGATATCTTAAACTTTTTTCTGTTTCCCTTGAGATTTGACAAAACGATAATTTACTGTATATGTATGTTTAAAATTATTTGTATAATAAGATATTATACCTATTTTATTTTTATAGGATAAGCGTAATTTTGTACGCAGTCCTCCAGTAGGTGTAGATTTCAGTTTCAATTATGAGACTTCATATCCTGTTGCTTTGGCTATTTTAGCTGAAGACCCAAACTTAGAGAAAATGCGGTTTGATCTTGTTCCCAAAATGTAAGTTCTAATTCTCATAATACAATTATATGTATCTTATATCTGAAATTATTTTATTTAGAATAAATGAAGAAAGTTTCTGGCAAAACTATTTCTACAGAGTCAATTTAATTTGCAATGCAAGCAATTTGGAATCACTAGAAACAACTGATTACAAAACAGCATCATCAAATGTCAATTCTGATTTGACAGGTAATTAAATGAGGATAAATAGTATAAAATATAAAATATTATAATATATAGTTAGGTATATACATTTAAAAAACCCCTAAACATAACTAAATAATTATTTTTAAATTTTAATATTTAGAAACACGTTTAAAATTCAATTATAATTTATATATTAGACAAATTATCATAGAAAATTAAACATAAGGCTTTGTTTATTTTCATAAAAATGTGATAATGTTTTGTTTTTGCATGAAGTTATCTTTGGACATAGTACCTGTTCTTATGCCATTTACATCAAATTTTAGTGAAATAATGCACATATTATTATTTAGTTTAGCATACACTTTATTTTGCTTCTTTTAAAAATTATTATTGTAACAATAGACTCCACGAAAAATGACACTTATATGAAAGAATCAGAGTTTGTATCCGACACATTTGCAGAACATGATACAAATGAAATAAATGAAATAAGGAAGAGCTTGAAAGAAAGTTTGGGCGTTGAGTCTTCAGAAAATGGTAAGTAAAAGAAAAAAAGTCTATATCCAAAGAATCATAAATTATTTTATTGAAATTAATTAAAAATTTATTTAAATATAGGCTTATACTAATTCCGATTGTTTTATTATTTTACATAATAAGTTCGAAATTCTGGTACATCATACATTGTACCTATAATAAAGTAATTATAAATTTTAAAATGGAGTGCAGTAATGGACCGTTATCCCCATGATATTTATACTGTTCTAAAAAGTCTATTAAGCATTTACAACATATTTGAATGAAATTACTGCCTATTTTTTCTTTTTATTTCGATATAGACTGTTTTACTTTTTTATTTATTTTTATTGGAAAAAAAGCGTAAGGTGGAAATTTAATTGAAATGTATATTTAAAAAATAGTTTTGTATTATCACAAATGTAAATAATATTTGCCTTAGTTAATTTTAATTTTTGTATGAATGCACTTAGTGAAAAATTCATTTTTCAATTTATGGAAATTTAAATTAACAACCACTTTATGCATGGACATTGGGTTCAAAATGCATTCATTTTTCCATAATATTGAAAAAATGGTTATATTATAACTTTAAAATACAGTTTTTTTTTCTATTAAAATCCAAATAAACATCAGACCAATTGCACAATTTTTTTTTTATTAATTTGTTATTGAATTAATGCGTTTGCGTGATTTGTTATTTATGTTCTATTTGTTTATAGTTTGGAATTGCACTATATTTTATTATGTATCCTTGTTTTTCTTTATTTGACATCCAATTTATTGAGTCTAAACATTATCATCTGAAATGCATGGTGACTTTATTCATATGCTATTATTTTATACATTTACTTCTAATATTCTAAATTTATACAAATTATTTCTAAAAGTTCTTGTTTTATTAATTGATACATACAATTGGTAAGTAAAACAATTTTTCTACTGAATGGTTTAATGACTATATTTGTAGATACCCTCTTCTTAATTATCACACTAGGATTAACATTCAGTATATGCTTATTTTCTAACATACATGAAATTCATTCAAGTATGTGTGTAGACTGAATGTATTTTTAAACAAACATGTGTGTGTGTGTGTGTATTGTGTTAACAGCTTGAAACGATGTCAACAAATTGCAACCACAAGACGACTTTCTTTAAGCGCTTCGCTTCCAATCCCCCAAAAAGCGTATTTTCTCTTCTAATCGCTTTTCCTATATCCTTAATGTGCAATAATAATTTATACCCATAAGATCTATAAGTACTTTTCCTATCCTTGTGTGTTTATTAAAAATTTACGGACCCGGTTTGTAGAAGAACATTGGGAAAATGAGTTGGAGGCAGAACTACAAGAGTACGAGATTGTCAAAAACAATGATGATGGCCAAACAGACAATATAAAAACTGGATTCGGTGAAATATATGACCTCAAATAATTGTTTATTACATAGCTGTTAGGTCTCAAAAATATTGTTAAATATTGATTTTTTAAGGCTGGTGTTCTAATGTAGAATCTAGACTAATTAAGTAATGATTGACTGTTTAAAATTTTATTATTTACAACATTAATTCTACTATATATTATACCATACCTAACCAACAATTTATTACCATTTATGGTAAACTTAATAAAATTACCTTCATGTTGTTAAATTAGTGATAATTTATTATTATTATTATTATTATATATTATTATTATTACAAAAAAATTATTAAACATGATTATTATAATACCTTATAAAGCAATAAATTGTTTTTATTATTTATTTTCACAGCATAATACATCTAAGATACACAATTTATTTCAGACTTTAAAAAAAAAATCATAAGAATACAAGAAGAAAAATAATTAATAGACATGTACCATACCATATAAAAATCTGTAAATATAAAGTTAAGAATAATTATTCATTTCAATGTACTAATACATTTTTATGTAATATGGAACCTTAATACTAAGTCATTATAATATATAGGCATGTATATAGACTACAATGATGCAGAGTTGGCAGATGTCTAATATACATAACTGTTTTGATGTTTGTACATCTAAATGTGTAGCTTAACTACTAAATACTTAATCCATTGATTTGTGGTTAATATGTTAGTTTTAATCAATGATTTATTTTTTGAAAACATACTAAATTCTAAAATAAACAGTCTTAAGTGTTATTTATCAGCTTAAAAATTAAAACTTATAACCATTGATGTAGGTAGTGGCATGGCAAATTTGACATTTTTTAGAGGCTAGTTTAATATTTTACCTACCCTGCAGCACCAATAACCCGATAAAGACATTCACTGAAATATTTGTAATTACCTGTCGTATTTATAAAATAAGTATTATAGTCAATACTAAATTATATCATATATACACCCACTCGCCTCTCATAAGCCATTTTGTGCCTAAGGGCAAACATTTTTCTCCTACCCTTCCATATGGATGTGATTATGAGGGGTAAAATTATCCCCCCAACCGAAAATAAAAAATAAAATATGAAATTGTTTTGTTGTTAATAATTACTAATTAGTATGCCATTAGGTGAATTTGTGCCTCTAAGGTCAAAATATGTATACCACTAGTTCTAATAGGATTTTTTTTATACATTGAATTCCTCTATCAAAAATAATATTTTCAAAATCATTAGAGCTCCAATATGCATTTGTGCGCCATTACTCTTACTACTTGCAAACATAATTGTATGGGCGGGGATATGTACAAAATCAGAAAATTTTTTTATTAGTATAGAATGAGTGTCGCATATTCTCAAATAAAAAATTTGTATGGAAGAGGCTGGCAAAATGTACAATCAAAATTTTTTCATGTAATCACGTCAAAACTACTCTTATCTTCACCTAAACGGCTATACATTGATAGACAAAAATAAACAAATATTAAAAGCCAATTTTTTTTTTTATTAATTGATGCCCGAGCACTATAAATTTATCAAGCCGAGTATCCCTAAGGCAAATATCCATTGTGTCACCTCCACCCAATAATAGATCACTGGTTAAATGTAAATATATACATTAAATTCAAGTTAATAAGTATTGATTTCATCAAATGCATTAAATTATATACACATAACTCCTACAAAACTATCTTTTGTTACAATTCAAATTATTTGAAGTTTAGTAGTTTGTTTACAGCTCTTAAAATATTTATTAAGAGGATGTCAGCACACTATTTGTTTTCTCTCTCTAGCCCACGCACAATATAGACAAAACACATTTACGCAGAATCATTTTTTCTATGTTTTTAACTAATTTTAGAGTAAAATCACCCATTACAAAAAAGATAGAGAATAATATTTTTGAGGGAATGACATATCAGTTTGTCTAAATATTGTCTCAAAATAATTTAAACATAATTTAAATTTACAACATTTTTTTGTTTATTTTGAAAGTCGAATACAAAGTCAAATAACAATGAAATATAAAATCGATATGTCATTCCCTCAAAAATATTATTTTTTTATCTTTTTTGCAATGGATGATTTTACTCAAAGATTACACAAAAACATAGAAAAAGTGATTCTGCGTTAATGTGTTTTGTCTATGACCCGCGTGGGCCAGAGAGAGAAAACAAATAGTGCGCTGACATCCTCTCAAGTCTTACTGAAAATAAAAGTATGTCAACTTATCAATTTAAATTGCTATTTTATAAAAAAAAATAGTATTGTAGTAATAATTCATGTAAAACGTAATCCAATGTATGTTATATGGAATATTTAGAACTTTAATGAATTTTACAAGTTATAATATTAATTTTAAATAAAAATAGAAGGTTATCAGAAAATTAAATGTCATTTTTTTTGCAACTTTAGAAACTTGTAGTTAAAAAAATTATATAATATATGCAAAAAGTGTACACCCCATTAATAACATATTTGGAATAAAACCACTATAACAAGTTTTAATATATGCCAAATTAGTGGCGGTCAATAATATAGTAATGGGTGGATGGGGCAGTGAGCAGGCATGGATATGGAAATGAAGAACAGGAGGGGCTAGACGGAAAAATGTACTTTTAGTACATAAAATCATAGGCATTAAGTTATTATAGTGAATAAAATATTCATCATACATGCATATTATAAAATAATAATAATAACAAAATTACCTTTTATTGGATATATTATACAACATGATTCTTTATCACGAAACACTCGTTATTTCAAAAAGTATTAATGTTTTTAAAAATATTTTTTTACATAGTTTTGAGTTGTTAAAAAAATGTTTTCACTAAAAAATCACATTTTTAAATATTTTTTATCCTTGTATTTTTTTTAAGTTTTTTACTCTTTTGAATGACAACATACGAGTTTTAATTTCATATTCAAAAGCAGAATATTTGTCTAAGTATTTTGATACATAAAAATCGAATTTAGATGAGTAGTCTATGAGTTATTAGTATTTAAAGTTTAGCGGAGTAGAGTACAAACATTTTGCGGGGTAATCCCGTACCACTCCACTTCGTCCATCATTTAAATACTTATAACTCATAAACTATTTGCCCTAAATTTGATTGTATGAATCAAAATACTTAGAAAAATATTCTGCTTTGGAATATGAAATTAAAACTCCATGTTGTCATTTTAAAAGTAAAAAACTTAAAAAATTATAAGGATAAAAAATATTAAAAACATTGATATTTTTTGAAATAATGAGTGTTTCATGAAAAAAACAGTCACCTGTATAATTACGTTTGCAACCCCACTTGTATCCCAGACTGGCGAGGAAAGATGTAGGTGATTTTTAACACACTAATTTTAATCATTAAAAATTCAATTTATGGTTACTGTTTAAAGTAATTATAAATATTGAAAAAATGGACATGGAGGTGATCCCCCTTTGCAATCGCTGTGCCAAATATAATTAAAATTGTCTTAATTTATAAGAACAATGATTCAATTCAAAAAGGATACGTCCAAAATAATACATATGTCTGAAAATATTTAATTAAGGAATATATAAGTAACTTTGAAATAATTTCAAATGTTTTTATTTACTAATTAACATATTCAGGTTCAGATTAACGGAATTATAGATTAAACAGAAACGGCAAGTTGGATTGTTTAGAGAATAACCATTAAATATAATTTAGTGGCTAAAACAGCATTTTATTTTATTTTTATACATAAGTACATAACATATTATAAGTGCATTTTAATCTAATAAAGGTGTGGCTATAGCATCATGTTACAGCTGTGTTTGCACCAAATTTTTAAAATATGAGTCAATCACATGAAACAAACTACATTTTATGTCTCACATAAACAATTGTGTGGTGACTGCAGCTATTTACAATTTCATTTTTATAACATAAATATTTTTTTGGGTAGCTGGATACAATTTTTATTCATATTGTGATACATTATTTGTATTAACCGTAAAACGTTATAATTTTGCATTATAGTACCTAAGTTGCCAATAACAAGCAATGTATTATATAATTATTAATGGTAATACATTACCAAAGCGACCTCATTTATACACTTTTATTTAATCATAATTTAAAAAACAAATATAATATGATGTAATATTTTTTTCGTGCAGGGGGACAATATTAAGTAACATGTTAAGTTTACAGTCAATAATTTTTTTTTTGTATAGAATTTTCATAATTGTATTTAAAGTATTAATTAAAATATTTTAACATGTTTTAATT
Source organism: Sitobion miscanthi (assembly GCA_008086715.1). Lineage (NCBI taxonomy): Eukaryota > Metazoa > Arthropoda > Insecta > Hemiptera > Aphididae > Sitobion > Sitobion miscanthi. The sequence goes on along the minus strand of CM017799.1, from coordinate 24,497,394 downwards.
TTTTAGGAAATAAATATGTGCTATTCTTATGTTGATTAAAATAATTTATAGGTATAAATTATCAATATAACATTAAGGATAATATTAATCTGACCCTGAATATATTATTTATTAACTAATATTTTAACAATTTTTATAACATATTTTATAAAAAGGATACAAAAAGTCCACTGAAAAAACCTCCAGTGAATAGACTATGTCTATTAAGAAAATATTTTTGCCACAAGTTTCCTGCTTTGAACAATAACAAACCCTAAAAAAAAAGTCAATTAAATTCATATAAAGTGACAGTAACAATGAACATTTTTAAAATTTGAGAGGTGTTACCTGATAGCAACATCCAGCACTTATTTTGCTCGCCTACTAAAGAAGCAGATCTCTACACCATTGTCTTTTAAGTCTGCGGCGTGGGTTATCGGGGAGTGTGTTCGTTGATAATTTAGAGATTAGAGGGTTAGTGTGTTGTTTAAGTTTATTGCGAAATCTGGTGTAATATAATTTGGAGATTTGGTTAAGATTTTTGACTTTAAGATCTTTGTGGAAATTGTTATACGTTAGGTTGAGTACCAGGGTGCAGATGAAACTAGGCGAAGGCATATTGACCGAAAGGCTTGGATTGTACGGGTGTTAAAAGGTATAGCGGCACCCCATATTTGAATTCCGTAGGTCCATAGTGGCCTGAGTAAGGACTTGTAAATTAGTAGTTTGGTATTTATATTCATTTTAGATTTCAGTAGGGGTTTAAGAAGGTGGAGACGGGTATTAAGGGTTTTTCGTTTAGCTTTTAGGTGAGGATTTCAGGTAAGTTTATTATCGAGGATAAAACCAAGATATTTAACTTCTGAGTAGGAGGGGATTGGGATGTTTATTCATTGTGACTAAGGGGCAAGATCCTTTTCTTATGAAGGAGGACTTGGATTCGTTAATTTAAATTTTTCATCTTTTTGTTCAGAGGTCAATTGTGTTGAGGTTTTTTTCTAACATACTAGAAATAATGATTGGGTTTTCATTGGAAGCCACAACTGCCGTGTCATCCGCGAAGTTTTAGGAATGTCGTGCGTAAAGATATTTTAGAGAAAGGGAGCAATATCGCTGCCTTGGGGAACTCCGGCTAAGATAAATTTTCAATGTCGAGAAACTTATCTTTGCTGTAGCAACAGATGTAGGCAATACAATTTTAAAACTATATACATAGTTCAATGGTTCCAGACATTTAATTAACCTGATTTAAGACCACATGTTTCAAAAGCAAAGGTTTTGTAAAAACAAAATTTCTTCGTAAAATACAAATATAACTGAAATTTTGATGTAAATGCATTTTGTATATCCTTATAATTATTTCATTAGTTAATTATAATAAGAAATAGGAATTTTTATTAAAAAGAAATAAAATTAATTTTTGATCTGAAAAAGGTGAAATGTAATGGTTAATTGATATTGGTTGAAAAGCAGTGTCCAAAATTAGGTTAAAAATTTTGTTCAGGGTTATGAAATTGTCTTGTTATTCAAATCATTAATAGCTATTAGACAAATACATCTTTATATAAACCGATAATTGTTTTAAATCCTATTATTCTGACTTGAAAACATTAATCTATTTTAAAAAACAATTTTTTTAATAAGTTGGATAGGAGACTTATGACATACTACTTGAGTTATCAAAATAATATAAATTTAAAAAAAATTATATTTTATAAAAGTGAGTTACCCATAATGCTAAAACGGAAAATATGTAGAATATGAATCCAGATAGTCCAGTCAATCCTAGAATGCCAGCAGTACACCCAGATAAAGCAGACATTGAAGTACGGCAGTATTCGACGACTGAAGAATTATTGCGAAGAGCCGGTTCACTGTAGGATACCAATTCTACAAATATTGTGCATCATATTTATCAAACAATTTATTCAAAATATTATTAATTCATAAGATATATTAAACAGTAGTAGAAAATTACCTTTAAATTTAGTTTCTTTGAATTCTTTGTTTTCTGTCATTTTAAATAAATTGAATAGAACTATTTACTTATTAAATACTAAATAGTACAAAAATGACCAGAAAGTCGGAATGTCTGGAAGTGATTATAATATAATACCTAATTTATTACACTGATTTTTAGTGGATATAGTGAATTAATCGCCCAATCATTATAATAAGTTATTTATATTATTATTTATTTTATTCCTTTTCCCTATCATCTCGTATTATCATTAGGCTTGTACCATATCTATTCTATGCTGTACCGCGGTACAAATATTTTCAAATTGTTAAATAATATCACAGAATCAGCCACTTGATAAAAAGTTCATACTCTTTGGAAAACGACTCTTAGAATTTTTTGAGGTTATCGAAAGCCGACGTCAACGTGTTTTTTTTTTTTTTTATCTTGAATAAAATTGAATAATATTGTGTTTTTCTTTTTTTCGCTGTGAGACACCTATTTTTATGGGTGAATGTTCTGAATTTCTGTTTTATATTTATTCTTGAATTATAACAAGTTCTTTAGTTATAAGTTAAGTCAATAATATCAGTTTTTCTATATTGGTTAGTCATTACTAGTTAATAATTTCATAAGGTACGAAAACTTCGTCATTATTTGTTGTACATTCTTATAACTATTTTATTGTGAAAGTTAATAACAATATTGAGTGCCTTCTAACTTGTACCTAATAGAAATTTACCAAACACATTATTGAATAATATTAAAGGATTTTTTTTTAGCTTTAAAAACTCTTCGAAATGCCGCGAAACAAAGCTGTCGAAGAGACGGATAAACAAATCCGAATAGCTATTGTGAATAATGATAAATGTAAGCCCAAAAGATGTCGTCAAGAATGCAAAAAATCTTGTCCCGTTGTGAGGATGGGCAAATTATGTATAGAAGTAGCACCAAATGATAAAATAGCTTCAATATCAGAAGAATTATGTATTGGTTGTGGTATTTGTGTCAAAAAATGCCCATTCGAGGCAATAACTATCATTAATTTGCCTAGCAATTTGGAAAAGGATACTACACATAGGTATTCCAAAAATTCATTTAAATTGCATAGATTACCTACACCAAGACAGGGTGAAGTTTTAGGTTTGGTTGGAACTAATGGTATTGGAAAGTCTACTGCATTAAAAATACTTGCCGGCAAACAAAAACCAAATCTTGGACGTTTTTCAGTGAGTTGATATAAATTAGATAGGGAATTCTTTCAATGTTGTTTTCGCAGATATTTAAATTAAGTTTTACTATCTTGAAATATTCATAGGATCCACCCGATTGGTCTGAAATATTAAATCATTTTAGAGGATCAGAACTACAAAATTATTTTACTAAAATTTTAGAAGATGATTTAAAAGCAATGATAAAACCTCAATATGTTGATCAAATTCCCAAAGCTGTTAAAGGTACTGTTCAACAGTTGTTGGATAAGAAAAATGAACGGAATAATATTGAAGAAATATGTGATTTCCTTGGTATGTTAGTACTTATAATATAACTATTTATTCATGTATAAAATACTAATCTTATATAAATATTATTATACATTAATAACAATATGTTACACATTTATTTTAGAGTTGGATAAGATAAGAGATAGATCCATCGAACAACTTTCTGGTGGAGAATTGCAACGTTTTGCATGTGCAATGGTTTGTATTCAAAATGGAGACATATTTATGTTTGATGAGCCTTCTAGTTACCTCGATGTTAAACAGCGTTTAAAGGCAGCTTTAACTATACGGTCCTTAATTGCTCCTGATAAGTAAGTTATATTTTGAAAATTCTCTTTAAAATACAAAATCTAATCTTTTAAAAAATAATTTTCTAGATACATTATCGTAGTAGAGCATGACTTATCAGTGTTAGATTATTTATCTGATTATATTTGTGTTCTTTATGGAGTACCTGGAGCTTATGGAGTTGTCACTATGCCTTTTTCAGTGCGTGAAGGTAAGAAATATTTTTTTATTGATTTAATATTTTACTTTTCATATATTTATTTTAAATATAATTTATTGTGCATATTATATTTGTTTTAAATATATTTAGGCATCAATATATTTTTGGATGGTTTTGTGCCAACTGAAAATCTTCGTTTCCGAGATGAAAGTCTTATTTTTAAAGTCTCAGAAAGTGCTACTGAAGAAGAAGTTAAACGCATGACTCATTATGAATATCCAGAGATGTCAAAAACATTGGGCAATTTTTATTTGAAGGTGGAAACAGGACAATTTACAGATTCTGAAATTTTAGTTCTGTTAGGTGAAAATGGTACTGGAAAAACAACATTCATTAAACTTTTGGCCGGTATTATGCCAGCCGATGGTGCCAAAGGTATTATACATTTTTATTTGTATTTGATTGTTTATTATTTTTTATAATTAAATCAATTGGTTGACATAATGTTGCAGTTGAATTACCAAGGTTGAATGTAAGCTATAAACCTCAAAAAATTAGTCCTAAAAGTCAATGTATGGTGCGAGTACTTTTACACGAAAAGATTCGAGATGCTTATATACATCCACAGTTTATAACAGAAGTTATGAAACCATTAAAAATTGATGATATTATGGACCAAGAAGTTCAAAATTTGTCTGGTGGAGAATTACAGAGAGTTGCTATTGCACTTTGTTTAGGAAAGCCTGCAGATATATATTTAATTGATGAACCATCTGCTTATTTGGATTCAGAACAACGTTTAGTAGCTGCTAAAGTTATTAAGAGATTCATTTTGCATGCTAAAAAGACAGGATTTGTGGTAGAGCACGATTTTATTATGGCAACTTATTTGGCGGATCGAGTTATAGTTTTAGAAGGCCAACCATCAGTATCATCTACTGCAGATACTCCTCAAGGATTATTAGCTGGAATGAACAGATTTTTGGAGCTACTCGGAATTACTTTTAGAAGAGATCCTAATAACTTCAGACCTCGAATTAATAAAACAAACTCTGTGAAGGTGAGTGGGAGCATTTTTCAATAATATGATGTCATGAGTAGGAGGAAGTTACAAAGTCATAATTGATAAAATATGCACTTAAAAAAATGCAAAGTATTCAAACAAAAATTTTAATAATATGCAAAAAAACAATATTAGTCAAAACGTTAACTTATTATGAGTTACATATTATAGTTTCTTAGTATAATCCAAAATTATTATTTTCTTTAAATAACTGATTTAAAGAAATGTGGAAAACTGATTGGACAATAATAATAATGCATCAGTGCGTCAGTATCGGGTATTTAAAGTTCTGTTATAGTGGAAAAATTGGCTTTTTGCTATTTTGTACTTATTAGAAAAAGAAAAAGATATGTATATTATGCAATCGAGTATGAAATACCTACGTAGATATTACATTAAAATTTGTTTCTAAAATATAAAATATGCATAAATACATAGAAATGTAAGAAGTATGCTATTTCATTATAAAATTGACAATATTGCATTGATGCATTGATGAATTTTAAATTTTTGTTTTTTTTTAACTTATTATTGTATTAAATGGATTTCTACTTTTGTCTACCTAAAAATTGTATAAACAGGTTTAAAATAATATTTTATATGTTATAAGTTGCATATTATATTATAGTTAAACATGGAACTTCTACAAATTCCAATCCCTAGTAAGGCTAGTGTTTCAATAACACGAATCTGATAACATATTCTATACACTGCATTAAGATTGGTACTGAACTGTTTAAAGCTTTATACATTTCCATGGTCATATGTTAACAAGATTAACCTATGTTATTATTTTTATCTTTAGTTAAAATATTTGATTTATTTTCTAGGATGTGGAACAAAAAAGAGCTGGACAGTACTTCTTCCTGGAAGATTAAGAAACAATATTATTCAATTGTTTCATAAATTATTTATCTCAAACATCAAATAGAATACATTTTTATAAATATAATAATTGAATCAATTGAATATATATTTTTTTTTTATAATCATATGTAAAATAAACTGATTTATTACCTTCTTCTGTAGGTACCTTATCTAACTTATTTGATAATAAATTTAAAACATGACTTATAAGTTATAATATTAATATATGAGTATAATTTTAACTGATATAATATTTTGGAAAATTAAGTATAGTTCTGAATATAGAATGACAGCTAATTTTTTATTGATATTAAATACATTGGTACTCAAGAACTACAATTGAATATATTACATTTTCTATGGATACATGTAAATAATCTTGGTTTAGCTGAAAAATTATTAATTTTATGATACATTCAAATATTAAAAGTGGTGTAGCGTAGATTCCATAATATTTAGTAATTGTCTATTTTGAAATCAATGTCAGGAGTCAGGTCCCCCCCATTGGCTTTTTATTACCTTAGTAAAAAGTTTTGAGAGGGTGGGGGATTTTCCAATTTCCCCCCTCCCCTTAATTAGCTGTTGTTTTTTTTTTCAGCCCCCTTTTCAGTAACCATGTCTACGCCACTGACTTGAGAGATAGGTATTTAACTAATAATAATAAAGAGATATTAACGCCTACTAAACCTATCAAAAAAAAATTTATTAAAGGATAGATAATAAAATTTAAATGTGTCAAGTAACGTGGCAAGTATTTTTAAAAACTATTTAATAGTTATAATTTTATACTTATATTTTGATCTAATATACATAATATACTGTACTAAGTATATAATATATATATATGTGTAAAAAAAGAACGCACCATACATTACGTCATATCGTACCACAATTTAAAATTATAGATAAATAACACACATTAACGTATACATATTGACGTAATTTTTATCTGATGTATTCTTTATGAATTATAGCATGTTTGTGTATATATTTATATTACAATTTACGATAAAAAAGTTCCTATTCATTACCTTTGTATTTATAAACTACAATGCTGTATAAATAAATTTAATATTTTTTCTCAAACCTTTGGTTTGTATATCATAATATTTAACCAATTAATAATTATCAATTGTTCTCAAAAATATTATTTAGGTACCTATTATAATACTGTTATACAATTTAATGAACAGATAGAAAATTATCCGTATTCAAGTGTTTGATTGGACGGCCATGGCTGTAGAGTATCCATCAGCAACGTCTTCTAATATCATTTTTATGCAAACGAATTATCATTGATTTAATTACAAATACCAATTAATTGGATACAAGGTAAATGTAAATTAATTAAGAAAGCGTTGGAAACCAGTTGATGGTGGAGGCCTGAGGCTCTTCTAAGTATTATCTAAAGCCAGTTTCACACGTAGCGAATGTTAGTGATATACATTTAAAATTGGTGTAACCATTCGTTTAAAATTGAACGCATTTGATTTCTTGCAAAGTTGTGAATAATATTCCATGTAAAAGCAGTAACTGAGCAACATAAAGTTTTCAAAAAGAGAAAAGTGAGTAAGAGGATGTCGCTCTGCTGTGGAGTAGGTTACAAGCGGGTCACTGTAATGGATGGTGTTAAATTTGAATTCAACGATATAATATAATTGTATAAGAAAAACGATTCTGAGCTAAAACGGTCAGTCAGCCTATGATATTATTGTGCATAAAGTAATCTATATATTTACCTATTTACGGGAACCTCGTTTTAAATTTTCAATGCTTAGGTACCAATACAATTTGAACATTTTAAATATTTTTAACTACAAAATAATTATTAAATTTTAAATTTGATAAATGTTGTCAAAATTCAAACTATAAATGCTTATAAACAAAAATTATTCCTATGTATTTTTGATATTTTTTAACTGCTATTCTAACAATATATCAGATGCCTTGCATTAAATTTTCACGTTTTTAAAAAAAAACAAAAAATTGAAAACTGCAATATCCGTAAACAGGCCTAAAAGAGTCAAAATATTTTCAACGTTTTATGGTGTGTAGAAAATGAAAATATAAACCTTAAGTAAAATTTTCATGTATCTATACAGTTATTCGTTTTTTAATAGCAATAAAATAACAAAACCGCTACATCAAATAATTTGCTAATTTCCGTGATTTTTCCGTGTCTTATCAAGATTTGAACTTTAAATGCTTATAAATAAAAACTGTGACTAAGGATTTTTAATATTTTTTAAATGTCATTGTAATAATATAGTAGCTAGGAGCCCCGTTTTAAATTTTTAAACTTTTTTACCCAACAAATAAAGTTTTATTGACATTCGTAGAAAAAAAGACTAAAAAATTGGAAACAGAAAATGTTTCTAAATAGTGCAAAACAAATCAAAATATTTTTAAAATTTTATCATGTATAGAAAATGCAAATATAAATGACCAGTTAAAATTTCTTGTATGAAAACCGATTTTACGTAAATATTCTCGTGTTTCTTTAATTTTTATGTTGTTTTTCGGTGTAGTCAAATCTTTCATTTTTCCAGTCAGGTGGACTCCAATAATCTATAATTTAAAAATTAAAAACATCATTTAAAATTATTCGATAATTAATTTTTTTTTTATGCAATTCGATATGCATACTATATTCAATATTTTGGGTTTTTGTTTTACTTAATGAATAATCGCTGAACAAGGCTTCCACGTTTACCACAAGCTGTTTTCAAATAACTAAATACTTTTTCGTTAACTGCATATGCTCTCATTAAGTCCTCAACTTCACCAGTCTGTTGTTAAACAATTTTTAATATAGAAATAATATACACAATTTTAAATGTTAAATAAATCGAGTTTACTTGAGCTTCAATTAAATTTTCACAATAGGTTTTAGGTACTTAAAATGTCTTTAAACCAAGTATTTGCTATATTATGACTAATATTTCAAGAGTCCATAGTTATGTGATTGAAAAGAGGGATAGGAGTAATTTTATTTGTAATTAAAAAATAATTTATTGCTACACGTACTTATTTTTCATGATTCTCTTTTTGTAGGGCAAAATGTTCTTGTGAAACATCGTAGTTCTGCTGAACATAGCTACCCATACAGCATAAAAATATTTCCAGGAAAATATAGTTGTCAAAATATTTTAAAAAGTTGCGTAAATAATTAGGAAATATTTTAGTTATATTCTTTGGCCCAAAAGTTCATATATTTGAAAATATTTTATAAAAAACATTTTCAAAATATTGTAATCATATATGTTCAAAAAACATTTTTACGGAAACTTTATTAAATATTAAGTCAACATTTTTATGCAATCATATAGTACAATATTTTTTTATCATAAGAAGAAAATATTTATAAAATATTATTAACCACTTTAAGACATTCACAAAATATTATCATTTCCCAAATGTTGTGCGGGTAGCGGTTTGAAAAACATCGAATTCCATAACGTCACATTCAATTCATTCAAATGATTGAAAAACGAGGCCTTTTATAAGCACTATTATAAATATTATTATAATATAATGATTATATACAATATATATATTTTAGATCAATACATTGTAAAATATCCATGGTTACGACAAATATTACAATAAATTCATAAAAAATGTTTTAATATTATTTGTAGGTGGAATAACACGTTTATATAACATGTGACAAGGATTTGTTGCTAAAAATCACGGGTGGTCACCCATCCGGGAGCTAGCGTTGCACTCTTGATTGAAAATATTACCACAGTTCTATAGTCACCAGACGGCGCTTCTTGTCCTATGAAGGCCTTGTTACTGTTAAATGCAAAATGTTTTAAAACTTAAGAATTAAAATTCTATTATTTTTTGAATTGAAGTTAGTATTTACAAAAACATTGAATTATGATATATTTTTTTTTTAATCGAGATGGCATAATAAATTGGAGCTTGTAATTATATATTACATTTGAATTTTAATCATTTGCAAATTTTATATCGAGCAGACATTAGTTAAAAAATATGATGTAAGCATAATTTAGTCACTTCTTTGGATATTTGCATCCTTCTTTAAATCTTGAAATGTATATGACTATTATGATTCTGCTCTTAATTTTAATAATAGTCTGGTAGAGTTGAGTATTATTTTCTAGTGCTCATAAAAAACTCTAAAAACATGTTTAAAATATTTAGCCTATTTTATTATATGATTAGGTATATTATTTATATTATAAAATTATTCAATAATAGTTATCTTCTAAACTTCAAACTAATTTTGAAAAATTGGTTAGTTTTTTTGGTGTTTTCTTGTTCTTAGCAACTTGCTCATTTTTTCTTTTGCAAGTGAATATCATTCTTGTTTTGACATAATGCGTTATGATATATTTGGTTAATATTTGACTGTGTATTGAGCAACCAACCTTTGTCAAAAATGTCGTTAGTAAATTTCTTCAATAACTACAAATTATGTTTGAAAAATGAATATGCAGTTTTTAAATTGAAATGCAACATTACAAACATGAATTTTTATCGAAACAGCTAGTTATATATTATACAGTATAATCTAGTACAATGCTTCTCAAATTTTTTTGTCACGAGACTCCCTAAATTTTATGCAAAATTGTGAAGACAGGGAGCCTTTTAATTGTTTTTTCTAAATTAGGTACCTATATATATTAAAATTACGTGTACTATTTCACACAAATAAATTATTAAAATATATAGTACATTAATGTTTTTATATACTTTTGAAAAATATTAACAATAGTATTAGAATTTAACTCTTTAAACTTTTTTCATAAACACTTAAAGTCTAAAGAAAATAAGCTCTGATCTAGAATGCAGTGGCGTATTTAGGAATTTTGATAGGGAGAAAATATATAATAATACACCCATATAAATACGTACATAATATACATTTTTGAAATCCTCGAACTTGTTACGTATTGAAGTAAGTGTGGATCAAGGCGAAATAAGAATTAACACAAACTGTATAGTACCTAATACTTAATAGCAATTATTATAAATTCATACTAGTGCCAATCCCGTTTTAATATGATAAACAAAAAAAAATTGTAATAAAAAACCCAGTTTTCTAATTTTTTGGATGCTCAGTTCATCGATAACCCATCTAGCATTATTATTGTATTGACCGGTAACACGCCAATAAAGCCAACACATCAAGGAATAAGAGCCCGTATTACAATAGGTTAAGCCGCGGAATTCGGCCGGTAAAATCAGTGGGTTAAGTGTAACCGAGGTTTAAACTATGATTGTAAAACACTCTAAACAAAGTATATGATAATTACTACTTAATTTATGGTTATTATTCAATATTAGATAGGAAAATTGATAAAATATTTATTTCTGTCATATTCTGTTATTAGGTAAGACTTAATGCTTGGTAAAAACTTGAAAAACATTGTTCAGGTGTAGCAGTCGATACAGGTTAAGTACAAAAATTTTCGAGAGTTCATGAATATTTGGATAAAACTCTTTATCACAAATATCCAAAGCATGTAACCCAGAGGTGAATACACTTTTTTCAGTCACTAACTACACTTCAGTCACTAAAAATAAACCCACGCCCCATGGTAAATCTACGGTCTTCATGGTAATTTTGTTTTAATACCGACTGTTTATCGGGTTTATTATAAACACTCATGCATGAAAAATAATTCGCAGAAAAGTAAAAAATACAGTACACCATACTACCATAGAGATATAAGTTTTTGTTGTCCGATATATATGCCGCGAACGACTAGTGACGTATATCAGAGCGGTACAATTACCACGGCTAGAACATTTAGAAAACGGACATACTTAAAAGTAATATCATATTGAGAAATACAGAAAATGAGAAAACTTAACTTTACAAAAAAAATGTCAAGGGGGGATCTATCCCCATATTCCCCCCCCCCGTAAATACGCCACTGTACAGTGTACATACATACATACATACACACATACATACACACATACATACATGTATGTATGTATGTATGTAGTATGTATGATAAGGTATATATGTTGAGCGTGTGTGTGTTGTAAATATTATTTTATAAGTTCGGAATGTATCAAACTGATGAGTACTAGGTATATGGTATCGTATGCTAATAATAAGTTTTATTGATATGTAAGTATATATATATGTAAATTGTATGATATGAGTTATGTAAATTGTACCTATACATATTTTTATGTTCATATCATCCAATTGTCATTATTTTGAAACATTAATGTCCGTGTTTCTCAATTGAATTCATATTGACGTTAAAATCAACATCAGTCAACCACTGGTCATTCATATATGATATATGGTTGTAACCTACAATAGTGGCGTATCCAGAAACAATGTTTGGGGTTACAACTTGGATATGCCACTAATAACCAACACCTGCAACGTAATAAGCATGAGTACTAGTTTTAAGTTTTAAGTCCCTCCAAATAATATTACTATAGCACATTGCAATAAAATAACTGCCTAACTAAAATCTTATTTTTTTGTTTGAATATATTATGTATAAAATTTCGTAAAAAAATTATAATTTATAATTTAAATAAAAGTGCACTTTTACACATGTGTATCTATTTATATATGCGGATCTTAATGAAACACTTCCAAAAGCACAGGCGTCATAATCAGTCTACGTCGTTACCGTACTCCCAACCCACTGAAATTTGATAATGAAAACATAATCTCTTAGCAGCCGATAGTGTCAAATACCTCGGCCTAACGTTAGGCGAAAGACTAACTTGGAAGCCGTAGGTTGAATTAAGTAAAAACGACAAGCTCAGATACTTTAGAGTTAAATTTTACATTTACGTACCTATAAACAGCACTGCCGCAAGGGGTCCACGATCAACCGCAGGTAGATTGCCTACCTGATAAAATATACTGCTGCGAATCTCACGGAGAACGCCGGTCGACAGATGGCTATACATTAAAATATAATATAATTTACACTTAAAAAGATATTACTCTTCCACAGTGTGTTACACCCAAGAAAAATATTTTTATACTACAAAGTAACTAAAATTGATAGTCTGTGTTTAAAGCTATATAGTTTCTATCTAAAAAGCAGAGGCGATTACCATTAACGATAAATGTTAAATATTTTGAGAGATTGCTACACCAATCAGCTCTAAAATTGTGATTCACCTGCAGCATATGTCAAAATAAAACCTAAACAGATAATCGTACCTAATACGATAACGGCATAGAGATATCCGGGGCCGATGCACTGTTTGCAGGAGTACGATAACCAATAAGTGCTTTAACTTTTACTAGATAATTATAATGTATTATAATTTACAATTCAATGATTAGTCGTTGAAGCGATACATCGGTCACGCGTTAATACGAACTTTAATTAATTTAATGACAATAGTGTTAAAGTAAGTATTATTATTTTACATTTTTGCAAACAATTTTTGTCTAAAAAAAATGATAAATTTAACTTAAAAGTTAATACAAAACATAATGTTAAATGTAGTAAATATATTAATTTATTAAAATATGAGTTTATATCATATAAAAAAATTATTCGGAATCACTAGATAGGTTTCAATAGACTATGTTTTCATAAATACAATAGGTATACAATGTGATTTTAGATTCTGAGCGAAGCGATGAATGTATTGATTTTACAATGATGTGTGTTTTTTTTTAATTTTTTTATTTTTGCGTCTGTCATCACCTTTTAAAACAGTAAAAGTGCTTGGGTTTTCTTCAATAGTAACTTTCCTGATAGGAAAGTGAATTTAGTTTGTACTTTGGGGGATCAAAAGTAAAAAATTCCCAGTAGTTTTCAAAAACGACGTGAAAAACAAAATAAAAATTAAGGAAAAACGGGAATTTTTACGCAAAATCTGTTTTTGAGAAAATCGATTTTGGTTTTTAGTGCAACTCAAAAACAAATGACCGTAGGCACATGAAATTTTTGACTGAATGCTTATATTTGCAATTGCTAAACACGATAAAATTTTAAAAATATTTTGATTTGTTTTAAACTGTTTAGAAACATTTTCTGTTTCCAATTTTATTAGTATTTTTTTCTATAGATGTCGATAAAAATTTTATTTGTTGGGTAAAAAAGCTTGAAAATTGAATACAAGGCTCCTACTATATTGTTACAATGATATTTGAAAAATATTAAAAATCCTTAGTCACAGTTTTTATTTATAAGTATTTAAAGTTCAATTATTGACAAAATACGAAAAAATCACGAAAATTAACAAATTATTTTGAGTTGAGAATTCATAAAAATTTTTCTTTTTCAATCTAAGATTTGAAAATGTAATACAAGATTATCCATAAGTTTATCCATCTTTATCAACAAAAAAAATGTCTACAAGAAAGTCAAATTAAATTTTTATGAGCGTTTGAAATTCATATTTTTACTATATTTGATATTCACTCGATTTCTCATGTAACGATTTTCTTGTTTTGTTGTAATTAAAAAACGAATGACTGTAGATACTTGTAAATGTTCACTGAATGTTTATATTAGTAATTTATACACACCATAAAATTTTAAAAATAATTTGACTTTTTTTGAGCTGTTTACGGACATTGTCAGTTTTCAATTTTTTTATTTTTTTATTATTCTATAAATATCAATCTAATTTTATTTGTTGGGTAAAAATACGTGAAAATTTAATTCAAGGCTCCTGATATATTGTTACAAAAGCAGTTGAAAAATATTAAAAATACATAGGCACAATTTTTTTTATAAGCATTTAAAGTTCAAATTTCGACCAAATTTAATAATTATTTTGTAGTTAAAAAATTATAAAATGTTCAACTTTTATAGCTAAGGATTGAAAATTTAAAACAAGGTTCCACGTAAATAGGTTATATATAAATTACTTTATTCACAATAATATCATCAAATATACTTGGTAATATCATAGGCTGACTGACCGTTTTCGCTCAGAATCGTTTTTCTTATACAATTATATATTATATCATTGAATTCAAATTTAACACCATCCATTACAGTGATCCACTTGTAACCTACTGTACATCAGAGCGACATCCACTTACCCAACTTTTTTTAAGCATGATTACCCCGGTTTTTACCTTTTATAGTTAATTTATTCTAATTCCTGAAATAGTTTGTACTACTTTAAGGAGTTTACGGGAAATTATTTAGTGGATGATTTTCTTGAAAAATCTCAAGTACTCGGAAATATAGTTCAAGTTCGTATTTAAAAATTTCAGAAAATCAAAATTTGAATATATGCATAATGTAAGGATAAAAGTAGAGTGAGAATACTTAAATATCACCATGTATATACACATTCGTATTTAAATCAGAATTATTAAAGATTTTGATAATTTTGATAATTTCATATATTTCTATTCGAAGTTGGTTTGAAGATTTAAACTATGTTACAGATTATTAACATTAAAGCTTTAGGAATTATTCTATCATTTGACTTATCTTTTGAGAGTCGTATTGAAATTATCTGTGCTAAGGCGAATAGGAATCTTGGTTTTATTAAAGGTTCATGTTCAACCTAATCTTGCTAAATAAGATTAATTTTTGGATTCCAATGATGAATAATCGCACAAATAAAATACATTCACCATAGCAACTGGTACACAAAATATTGTCCTATAAATAAATAGCCCTATTAATCGAATTGTAAATTATTGTAATAAGTAATGATATTTGTTTACTACGCCACATTGTATAAAATTTGTAAACAATTGAATATTAATACTTATGTCCTGTACTATTTCCCATCATGCGTTAATATTAAAATCAATAAATATTTATGAAAATTAAAGGTAAGTTTATCCTGGAAGTACTTAGTCTGAGGTTATACATAAACTAATGAAGATTAGTGACTAATGACACTAGTTTTAAATATTTTATTAGTTAGGTATACATATACAAAATAATATTTTTTCGAAAAAAATTGTATACCTACTTAATTAAATACTTCTATTAAATAATAATTCGGGTTTTAAGAAATACAAGTTTTTATAACTAACTAAATAAAATTTTACTACAACACAGATTCGTATTAAAACTTACCTGAATTTAAATTTAATACCACTACTTGAGTTTGATAAACGATACAATAATTAAATTGATATTTATAAACCTATATTATGTACTTATGAATTATGTTTCATCAATTAGAATTGAACAATCTCTAAAGTAAACATGATATTATTACTATCCGTCGTATACCTGATGATTATTTTATCATTGAACACTCATATTTCAAAAAGTATAAATGTGTTTAAAAAAAATCACTTACATAGTTTCTAGTCGTTAAAAACAACATTTTTAAAATATGTATCTATATTTTTAAATATTTTTTATCCTTAACATTTTTTAGGTTTTTACTATTTTGAATGACAAAATAGGTACAGTTTTAATTTCAAAATATTTTCCTAAGTATTTCGATACATAAAAATCAAATTTAGAATGAGTTGTTTATGAGTTATAACTTATAACTACTAATTTCAAATTCACGTGAAGGGCATGGAGTGGTGCGCGATTATATCCCACATGTTGGTCCACTATACTCCATTCATCTTTACTTAAAATACATATAACTTATAACTTATAAACTACTCATCCTAAATTCTATTTTTATGTATAGAAATATGAATTTTAAAAGTGGTTCGGAGCTATACATTGTAAACCAAATATTATTTTTTTCAGATATTGAAAAATAATATGGATGAAATCAAAAACAACAAAGTTTTTTTTAACATAGTCCCCATTACAGATAATGATAAACAAATTATGCAGAATTCGTTAAGACAGTATTTTTTCCACGATGAACCTTTATGTGCAAGCTTAGGATTAATAGAAGAAAAAGAATCATTAATAAAATTTGAAAATTTTTGCATTGATTTAATAAAATATGGTGAGTTAATAAATATTAATTATTAACTATTATCTAATGGCTAATACATACATTTATTTTTTATTTTATTATAGCTCTTAAAGGAAAGTTATTACATTTATAAAATATATATATTATTATCCACTCTGTAGTAAGTTAACCCTAGTATGAATGTATGATATTATTATGGGCGGGTCCATTTTATTCATCCGAAAATGAGATACAATTTTCTCCAATAAGGAATCAAGAATAAAAATTATGTTTAAGTTTACAAATATAATAGTTATTAAAATAGTTATAAGTTATAACAAATAAACATTTAAAAGAAAAATATACTTATGAATTATTAATAATTATTATGTACCAATATTTTTTAAATTTTACAATATTTCGGCAACACCTGTTAAAAGAAAAGAAAATTTAATATTATACGGATGAATTATTTTACTTTTGGTATTACTTAGAAATTTCTTCGTTTTCAAATTTAATAATTAGGTACTATATATTGATTGATCGCCGTTTGTTTGCTCGTTACCTAGTCTTAACATTTTTTTTGGAATATGAATACTTCTTATTTTACAATAAATATTTGCTTGAATTTGTTTTACAATATTAAGCCAAATATTTGGTTTTTCTTTATAAGAATATTGGCAAATATTTTAATATTTGGAGGAAAATGGACATAATTCTAGTACAAAAAAAAGTTTTGAGGAAAACGGCGTCTCATTTTTGGAGGATAATGGACATGCCGATATTATAATGACTATGGCCATTATTGTATGTACCTATACTTATTTATACACTTATACCTACAATAGTACAATAATATAATGTCATAATGTGTAAATGTGTTTCGGTGTTGGGAGATGAACAATTTAAATAGATGAATTATAAATTATAATGTTGGTTTTATACGAGTTATGTTCCAAATTCGGAATTATGTTCCTCGTTTTATTTACCAAAGACCTATGGATTTTTTTGGATTACCTATATAACGCTTATGTAACCGAAAATTATGATAACAGAAAAAAATACTTTGTAACAAAAATATATAAACATTACAAACATAGATATATTTATAGACAATTTAAGTAAAAATTTGGATGAAATTAAATATTATTTTAGATTTTAGTGATTTTTATTGTAATTTAAGTGATATCAAACATGTTTTGAATTTGGCTCAAATAATATGTATACAATTAGGTAAAAAGTAGCCAAATAATAAGAATTGTGTGTCTATTTTAAATTGAAGTTGGTATCAATCATAAGCAATAATACGATTTTTTTCTATTTAGGAGTATCGTTTATGGCAATATCTGTAGAGACAGGTGAAATGATGGGTGCCGCGTTGAATAGCACAGTGTGCAGGAGTAACGAAATAAAACAATATGGTGATGAGAACAAAAGTTCGAAATATAATGATATTATGGTTATCTTAGACAAAGCTGGACGAGAAACTGATATATTTGGGCAGTATCCAAACATAGATCGTATGATGGAGCTAAAAATTATTACAGTTAATAAGGAATATAGAGGACTTGGGATTTGCAAAGCCCTCATCAATAAGTCTAAGTATATCAAAAATAATTTGTTCATATAATAACATAATAATAATAATTGCAGGACAATATTGATACATTTTTCTAGACATCATTAATATTATTGTTGACTATAAGTACCAATTTTTCATCTATAGATACTCCTCTTTCGCAATTTTTTATTTGTGTTAGTTAAAATTATAAATAAAAAACATCATGATGGTATATATTATGTATTCTCAGAGTGTTTAGGCGATAACCCGTCATTGCTTTCAAATTTTTGACAGTTAATATTTATCAGTAGGTAGGTTGTTATAAGTACTCAATAGCTCTTATCTAGATGAGCAAAGCCTGACAAATGCTTTTAACAGTCTCAGTCACCATTATTTTGTTAGTGCCGTTATGACTTCTACCGATTTTTGAAATCAATGTTTCAAAACCCTCAAAATGTTTAACTCAAAAGTTTTTTCACTTATGCACATATTATATGGGCTGTATATAGCTATTATAAATTCTAATTTTTAATTTATATATTGGTCATGAATCATGATTAATAATAGCTCCTGCTCCAGCAGAAAAAAAAATATATTTGACTGTGTATGTGCCCGAAATAAACTATAAAAATGTTAAGTGCCGAAAAA
The DNA here is from genome assembly GCA_008086715.1 of Sitobion miscanthi. Lineage (NCBI taxonomy): Eukaryota > Metazoa > Arthropoda > Insecta > Hemiptera > Aphididae > Sitobion > Sitobion miscanthi. Next base: position 24,478,539 of record CM017799.1, on the reverse strand, counting down.
AAGCCCTACAACATTAGTTTCTAATTATTTATTTAAAAAAATACATACAATTTATATAATGTACTGTCCATACAACCATACCATATTATATTTACATACTATTGGACATTGGTGATACCTATACTTGATTTACATTATTACAATAAAAACAACTTAATTTCTAGAGAGTTGGCATTGGAATTAGGGTATCAAATGATGTACGTGGAGTGCTCCAGTCATTTTACTGCAAAAGCTGTTGAAAGATTTGGATTTCAATGCATATATTCGTTGTCTTATTCGGATTATGTGAACAAGCAGGGTGAAGTGGTGTTCAAGACACAGCCTCCTCATACAATTTTCAAAATCTATGTGTTACTTCTCTAATATAATCAATATTTATTAACCTTTCATAATTCATGACGAGTTAATGACCTAATTTTTTTTTTTAATTTAAAAAAAAACATCAAATTGTTTACATCTAAAAAAAAAATATTTCACTAACTCGTCATGAATTATGCTTTTTAGATAAGAAAAATAGCTTGTTGAGAAAAATTGCCTGGTAAAAATTAGTATTATAAAGTAATAATTATAAAGTATTATAATTTATAGATAAAGTTGTCTGAACTGTAATATTTTTGTTATAGCTTATAGCTATTAACTTTTTAACTATAAAGTGTTACTTATAGAATAGAATTCTTATATTTACTCTGTGCTGTATCGTCGCGGACTGCTCACGGCATCGGCGTTTGCACATAGAGCATTGTTGAAACCATCGATAATAATAATAAAAGTGTAGCTTGGCTGCTACCAGTCGTGCAATACGCCTGAGAGTAAGTAACGCCCGCTGCAACTAGTTCCCGGATGGGTTACCACCCAGATCCGTAGTAGTAAAAACCTTCCTACACATGCACGTGTTTGCATACCTACCGTAACTACCGTACCAACACTTTACCATACCTACCACAGTTAATAATCCCTTACAACAGCTAATGGCCATAGTTGCCGGGTTTAAGTTCAATAAAAAAAAATAATAATAATAATAATGTAGCAAAATGAGTATCTGTTAATAATTTCATATTGGTGATTGGCATTACCTATTTAGTTTATGTATTGTTGTATTGACAACATGGTTTTTAAGCTCCAGTGATATTTTTGAAGGAAAAAAGTAATTTTTATTGTAATTATGACTTACTTTTTAAACTCAAAAGTAATGTAACTTAATCAAATAAGAAAAATTAACTTAATTTAGTTACAATTTTGATAAGGAATTAGTAACCAAAAATAAGTAACTTCCCCAACACTGAAAATTAACGACCGATACTCGATTCTAAGAAAATCAAGATTGTAATGGAAGAAACGAAAACCAAACTTTTAATTTATTTTAGGTATTATTCAATAGAATAATACAATAAGCAAAATACCTATAGTAAATACTAAATTTTGTGGAGTTATACGCGATTTACTTTTAAAAATATTAATTTTTGATATAAAATAATTACTTTTTCAAACTAATAAAAATAACAGCACATTTTTGGTTTAATTGCGTATGTTGGTTGATAGAACACTTAAATAGCTTTAAGATAAAAAAAAAGGGACCTCTCTTCGCATGCCGGCCCAGGGCGTAGCAAAAATAATAGCGTATTGGGTATGCGTAAAAAACGCAAAATTGCTTACTTCGAAACTAAGTCTGACCGACAAATTCTGATTACACCATTGTTCTTAAATAGTTAATACAAGTAAGTTCCAAAAAAAAAAGAATTTATCCCGGTTTGAAAGATGCTCGCCACGCCACTGAATGGTATGGTATATATCTGCGTGAGTAAGTTATACTGAGTCTATGGATAAACTATACATTTCAATTGTTATATTATGCACGGTTAGGTGCCATGGGTATAAGTTTTTTTTTTTTATTAGATAAAGTAGAGTATTTAGTATTTTTGTAATATTTATATACAATACAACAAGTAAATTTGATAGCTAATATAAGGTACATAACATGAAATGGCGTCAGGGAGGCCCATCAGTGTGGATACCCTCTAACTTGGGGTAAAGGGTATAAATTTAAGTTATAAATTCGAATTAAGTCCGAATCGACAATGTCTGATGTTTTTGATTGCACATTGCACCATCGTTCTTAACTTAATGAAATAAGAAAGTTCTACCAACTTTTTTTCCCCCGAGAAGCGGCGTAAATTGAATCTTGTTCCAGTTTAAGATATACTTAAATAAACCATAGTTTATAAAGATATTTAATTATCTATGTCTATGAAATAACGTAATTATTACTTATTACTTAGTACTTACTTCGTGACTTGACTACTCATTGTATTTCAATGTCCATTAGTATTACAGATTTAGTGCTTTTAAAATGGCTTAGTATTATACCTAAGTCCAGAAGACGAGACTCCGCTCCTGTCGCTTCTTAGGCCCCCCGCCTGAATGTAACAAACCACACTAGATGTCAAAATAAATTGTTTATTTTAATATACCTATATATACTTGGTACCTCTGCAAGAATAAAGTAGGAGTACTGAGTAGTCACTAGTTAGTAGGTTGAGCCATAGACATATAAATTACATTTATTAATATGTCCATGGTTGAAGCGTTTAAAAATGTATGTTTACGCTGATGGATAAGACAAAAATGTTAAGCCCCCCCCATGGATGAGACCAAATATCCGCTTGAACAAATATCTATGCTTCTGACAAGTGCCAAGTACAACCACGATTTTAAGATATCTTCATTCGTGCAATCATAGAACAATGTGCCGAAATGAGTCGCACAATTAAACGGCCATAGGCTGCGCTGTGTACGCTAGGGTTGCAACAACAGATTAAATGAAAATTAAATAGTAAAGTGTAATGAAATATACACATTATATGCACGTCATGTATAAATGCATAATCGTACAAGCTTTAATATCTAAAGAGGGTCGTGATTCAAAATAATGCATATATTTTCCAAAAAATGCAAAAAAACATGAATAATTTAGGTATGGGAAGACAGATTAACACTGGGAGCACTGTCGACGTCTATCGTACTGATGGTTAGGCGGGTTCCCCCCTACGTGGAGTCGGGAAATAGTATGTATTTTCCCGACATTTCGCATATATTTTGCTTTAAGTGAAGTGTATTTGAATGTATTTAATAATATAAGTAGAAATTGTACTTACCAACGTATACAGTTAGCTATAAAAGCGTATAAAATTTCGATACCAGAATTAATTTATTATAAAAAATAAAATAACCAATATAAAATTATATCTAAACATACCGAATCGGAAGGTACAAATTGTTTCCACCAGAGCGCGTTTTGTTAATCTGTTACACGGGTCAAAGTAGCAACCCTAGCGTACGCAGCGCAGCCTGTGGCCGTTTAATCGTGCGACTCATTTCGATACGTCTTTTCATGCGGGCGGCCGTACGAGATTGGTCTCCTCTATTATATTCTAGACTTTATGGGTTTTATTGTTCTATGGGTTTAACGGTCACTGCTTGTATTCAAGAATCAAAAAATTTGTTGAAGTTGGTACTCCTTTCATATCACATTTTATCAGTAATATTATTGAAGTAAGTTGACAATCGTCATTGAGTTGAGATTTCAGTTATTTTCATTCCGAGTGTTTTCACGAAGTTTCACGTTGTTTTTATTATTATAGTGTTTTTCTTTTTTTGATATATGTACCTCAGATATGACATTATAATTACAATTTTGAAGTAAAGGTTTTTCAGACTCTAGAATGTTTGGTAAGTGGTTTGAGTATTTCGTTATTACTAGTTATTTTATTACATTATTATTATACATACATTAAGTAATTTGTTAAAATAATTACAGTTTTTACTTCGATATTTTATTAATCTGTGTACACAATTATATTTACCAACGTAATCTTTATTTTATGTTGTACTAAATATGGCAGGTTCTGGATCAGGTGCATTCTCCGGTGGGGCCGGAAACACGTCAGGATTTGGTCAGTCAACATTTGGTAAGCCCCCAGCACCTGCAGTATTTGGTCAAACAAATACATCACTATTTAATCAAACTACGCAGCCTAATACGGGATTATTTGGGTCTACTGCTGCTGCGCCTGCATTTGGTCAGACACCTACCGCTCAACCAACATTTGGAGGTTATTATTTAGAGTTAATTTATAAAAGATTAGATGAAATGAAAGTATTTTATTAGGTTTCAATACCGGCGGAACTTCACTATTTGGAACTCCTACAGCAACACCGGCGTCTACTGGAGGGTTATTTGGCCAGCAAAATGCTTCAATGGGGGGAAATACTGGAGGTGGATTATTTGGTTCTAGTAATCCTAATACTTCATTTGGACAATCAAAACCTGTTGGAACAGGATTTGCTTTTGGAACACCAGTCGCGCAGCCAACTGGTAATATATTTGGTACACCTCAAGCAAGCACTGCAGGAACCGGAATGTTTGGAGCCTCTACTACTGGTAATCCATAAACATAATCATTAGGATTGGGATATTTATGATAGGATTGTCATATTTTATTTTACTTGAACCAAGACAAACATTTTTTGAATAATTTTTTATGCAACAAATCTTACCACTTTTCCATGGTCAACCACCTGTTTTAAATTCCCTATTTTTTGGTAACTGAATGAAATACCACACAGTACTTACGACATGCAATTATAAGATCCAAACTAACTACATTTTATAAATCAGATTGAGTAACCAGCAAAGTTATATATAAGTGTTAAGTGATTACCAAAATAGTTGTGAGGAAGCAGGAAAACAATGAACATATTAGTCAATAGTTGTATCTAAAACTATAATTTAAATATTTAAAAATAGATTTTATCAGTATATCAAGTTATTAACTTGATTACTTTAGTTTATCATTTATTCGAAATCTTAACATAAATAACTAATGAAGTTTAATTCATATTAATATGCTCAAAAAATATCAAACTAAAGCCATCAAATTTGACAAAATAAAATGTGTTATTCATTCAAAACCTTCTCTAAATATTTCCTAGATTATTAATTGAAACTACATTATGTATAACAGGCTTTTTTTTCATAATTTAATTCATTTTAAAGCAAGTTATGATCATTTTATAACTGTTCACTTTTTGTGAAATTCAAAATTCTTATCACTTGCTACACAATTTAAGCATAAAAAAGCTTCCAAGGGATCCTGGATAGTATTTTTACTTTTAAGTTTTATTATAGATCAATTCACTATGTTAAAAATTAAAGAAGTAAATTAATAATTATATGCTAATGATTATTTTGAATCTCTAGCGTTAAGAAAAAATATTATATATTCATAAAAAATTTTTAGTTTATTCAGATTCTTTAAAATAAATATATAAATTGATCTAAATTACAATTGCTGGACTTAAGGTATTTAAAATGAATATTATCCATTATTTGCACCTATTTTACAGGTACCTTTGGTGCTACAACAGGATTTGGAGCAACATCTGCTGGTGGTACAACCATAAAATTTAACCCTGTGACTGGTACTGATACAATGGTCAGAAATGGTGTAAATCAAACAATTAATACTAGACATCAATCAATAACTGTTATGAAAGAATATGATACAAAAATATTTGAGGAACTTAGATTTGAAGATTATTCTGCAAACCGCAAAGTTGGACAACAGGTAACCTGAAAATAAGAATAATTTTATGTTGTGCTAACTTTTTCTATTTTTCAATATTAGTTTTATAATTTATAACAAATATTTGAAATTACAATAATTGTTAGTTTATTATTATAACCTAAACTACATCTCATTTATTTTTATTTTATTATTTTTTCATAGGGTGCTGTTGGTGGCGGAATTTTTGGATCTCCTAAAACGTTGTTTAGTTCCACAACAACGACAAGTACAGGTTTATTTGGAGCGAATGATAATAAACCGCTTTTTGGTGCCACTTCAACAACACCTGCACTTGGAGGTAAATACAATTTATTTTTTTTAGGATTATATTATATAAGATACTTCAAATCAGGGCTTTGCACCGTAAACATTTTTTCGGGTGTTGAAAGAAAATTTAGGTTATTGAATTCGGGTGTTACGGGTTAATACACTTTTCTGGTTACGGTTGAATGCAAATTTATTCGGGTTAATTATGGTTAATTCAAGTGTTTAAAAAAACACATGTTGTATATAAATTAACATGAAATTTGATATAGTAATTTGATTTTATATTTAAATTAAATATTAATACTTATTAGTTATTAGTTTATTACTTATTACTTAGTACTTACTCAGTCCTTTTTATACAGAAAAAAGTTCTCCCTTATTACATATTTTAATTTTTAACTAAACATATTTTCGTTGTATTTATTTTTGATTAAGAATGTTAGACAACACAATTACTATTGTCTATTATTGAATATTGTGAAATAAAATAAAACAATCATCTAGCATTAAGGTCTTTTTTAGTTTTTAATTAATTATTTTGTAAGTTACAAAAAAAAATTGAGTTATCCGTTACACATTTACACTACTATCTACTTATCTTCTTAGTCGTGTTGGTTGTAAAAAATATACACTAATTTATATGCCTCTTAATTTTAAATAATTCGGGTTTCCAGTAAACTCAAATGGAAATTCAGGTTTTGGGTTATTTCGGGTGTTAATTTTTTCAATCGGTTTTGTATATACGTAGGTTTGGGTGCAAAGCCCTGCTTTAAATACTTAATTTATGTATAACAATTTGTTCAAACTTAATAATCAAATTGTTGACTGATTTAAAAAAAATCTTGGTGAAGTATTTTATGTTCAAGCATATATTATTAGTTTTTATAATTTGAAAAATTTTGATATTTCAAAATTGTGTAATCATTTGGACTTGCCCAAATTAAGGTTATGTAAAATAGGCTATAGCCATTGATTATAAATACTATAGCCTATAAAACCGCGATTGACCTCCATGGTGTTCCTTAATCTATTTAAGGGGCACAATCAACAATTCATTATTTTTATTTTTTTTGATTAAGTATAAAAGTTTATACTTATAAATTAGATTATATCTGAACTTAAAAACTTTTAGTTATAGTAATATAATTTAATTTAAATTATTTTCGGGAGCTGTTGCCTGTAAGTCATAATTCAGGCCTGTATTGAACTTGAAGTTATTAAACTTTAATTGTACTTAAATATAAATAAATGTATTAACATTTGTATAAAATAAATAGGATTTGGAAACACTGGTACTTCAAATGTTTTTGGGGCACAAAATAGCATATTTGGAAAACCTCAGCAACCAACGTCAGCATTTGGTACTCAACCATCTACTCAACCGTTTGGTATGAATACAACTCAACCAAATATTTTTGGATCAAATACAGCTCAAACAGCTAAACCATTTGGAGGTAATTTTCAAAGTCAAAATAGTATATATTTAATCAGATTTCTCTAATATATTATTTATAATCAATCAAACCTTTCCACGGTCTATTTCTTTCCTCATCTTAAGTCATTGCTAAGTATATTAGTTTCACTATTTGTTTGTGATTTATGCCTATGTACCTACACCACTAATTATGCTAGCAATCATCCTCTTATTAGAACTTATTTAGATCAGAAAGCTGGTCCCATCGTTTTATATGAATTCTTAATTTAGTTATATAAGTTTTTGTTAATTAATAATTATTTTTATTTTTTTTTAGTGTGTGTAGTATTTTTTGTTGAACTCTGGATTATCTTCCAATATTTTTGTAAACATACCTTAATATTATAAATGCATTTTAATATATATTTATTTTTAAGTTGCTGCTCCTCAGACAAATATATTTGGAAGTACTGCTCCTTCAACTTTTGGTACTCAAACTACTGGATTTGGTCAAACTGGATTCGGACAACCCGCTCAGGTAATTATTATTGCTTTAAAAAGTGTTTTTATTCCTGTAAGAACTATCAAAAAATTATAAAAATATTTTTAGAACAATCTATTTGGTCAAAATAAACCAGCATTTGGTCTTGGATCAACACAAACAACAACAGGTTTTGGTTTTGGAACTAATACATCTACTAGTGCAAATGGTCTTTTTGGAAGTAAACCTGCTAACACTGGTTTTCAAATGACTACTCCAGCTTTTGGTACAAACAATGCTTTTGGAGCTACATCTACAGCACAACCAGCTACTGGTGGGTTATTTGGTTCTAATGCTTTTAATAAGGCTCCAACCACATCATTGTTTAACCAGCCAACAAATCAACAAACAGGTTTATACAATTATTATAATCCAAATAATAACTATAGAAATAAATTGGTTATTGTTTAGTATGCAATCTACCATCGAACAAAAAATAATAATTTAAAAAATAAAATAAAAAATTCTTTAAAAAATATTATATCATTCCATAAAAAAAGAAAAAGTTGTTTGATATCCCTATCAATTGCAAATTAATACTCTCCTTTTTTAGCCCTTTTCCTCTTAATCAAATTTTTCTCACTTCTACACTTATTAGTTCTTACTTTGGGCATTTTCATCGTTGCCTAAACATTTTTATTAATTAAAAAATGGTAGTTGATTTATCACTACTTATGATTAAATAAAATTATTTTTCCTACATATTGAGTGTGTGACTGTGTGAGTGTGCAAAAGTGTAGAATAAATTGTAGTGTTGTGCAATAAGTAATAAGCGTCTATACATTTACGAAATCGTTAAAGCATTGTTATCAAAAGTTATAATGATAAAGTGTTAACCAAAAAAAACTTGTTCAAAGCTCGTGTAAATACCAGCCGGCTGCAGGTAGACAATGGCTGGTAGAATGCATACTATGACAGCCAATAAATTACATTGAAAATACATGATTTAATTTAAATTGTAGGTGTATTTAATAATGCAGCAAAACCAGGAGGGTTATTTGGACAAGGAACACAAGGAACTGGACTTTTTGGATCTTCTAATCCTAGTACTTTTGGTACAGGTGGTACATCATTTTTTGGTAATAACCAACAACCTAGTGGAATTGGACTTTTTGGAAAGTAATTAAGTTTGAATAAAAGTAAATTTATAATTTCTGAAACTAAATATAATATTTTAATTTTAGTACCAATAACGTTCAACTATCTACCAATCAGGCATCACAAAGTAATCAAATGCAATTACAACTAGATACATTAAAAGCAATGCCATATGGAGATTCACCTTTGTTCAAACGATTTTATAAGGTACTTTAAATAGTGTTAAAAGATTCATTGTATATTTTATTAAAATTAAAATTAAATATGTCTTATAATTAGGATGTATCAAAAGTAGATGATTCATCTCTTGTGCGTTCACAAAGTGTATCATTTGAAAAGTTTGGTAGCTATAAAGTTTCTCCAATACCAACACCAAAGAGAATACCTCAAATTCGTAGAAACTTCCCTCAATTTAATCGTAAGTCCTTATTTGATGGACTTGAAGAATCTCCACCAACAATGAAATGTCGAGATAAAGTTGGTGATAATTCACTACTGCTTAATGTTTCCTCTCCGAGATCAGGCTGCAAAAAATTGAATTTAAAAAAAGACATTAATGACAGTAGAATATTAAACAATGGAAATAGTATAATTATGCATACAAAACCACTTGCCAAGTAATATATAAATACTTGTTATTTAATGTATTAAATTTATAAATTATTTTTTATTTTTATTTTAGATTGGAGCAATATTTTTACAATAAACAAAACTCACCGGAAGATAGTTCACACACTGTTAATTTGTCTTTAATTGAAGAAAACAACACAATTTCTCAATTACAAAGCAACAAACAAAACAATTTGAATATTTCAAAAGGAACAGAAGCTAATGAAACTTCTCGAAATAATATTACTGGTTAGTAAATTGTCAATTTTATTCTTTAATGATAATTAATAAATAATATCAAGATTAAACAAGAAACATTGGAGACATTTTTGAAATAATCGACATTAGTCTTGTTTTTTTTGATTCATTATTTCAAATTAGAGATTTAAATCTAAATGCGGTTAATTTAACATAGCATTATTAATTTATTATATGTTTAATAATAAAACAGAAAAAGATTTTTCAAAAATTGTATTTAGAATGATAAACTTTGTGTTTAGATTCTAAAATATACAGAAATTATTCACCTATATGGAAATAATAAATTCTCAGTCCAATTACAAAAGTCTAAAATTGAACAAATGTAAAACAATTTCAACTTTCAACAATATTTGGGTGTATAAAATAAAATACTTAAGTTTAATTTATATTGTATTAGAAATGTGGATACCTGGGGACTAGGGGTATAATAAGCAATTTTCAGAGCATGTAACCCTTAGTGAGAATGTAAGTGTTGATAATGAAAAACAAATGTAAAAGCATTAGTTCCTTGCTCTAAAACAATAATAGCTAAAAACTCAAATTATTTTAAATATTTATAAATCAAAATATATTATTGTATGTAATGTTTCTGCCCGGCTATAGATACTGTTGTCAATGATAACCAAGAACCTTCAATTGATCCCAATTCTCCTGAAGCAGAAGATCATCCTACTGGGATAAAGTTAAGACGTGTTGGATATTATACTATTCCACCCATGAATGAATTGGCAGAACTAGTAGATGATGACGGATCATGTTTTGTAGATGGTTTTACAATAGGACGCTATGACTTTGGAAATGTTTATTTTCCTGATCGTTTGAATGTTGCAGGTCTAGACTTGGATACTATAGGTAAAAAGAGGCAGTGTTTTTTTCCATTAAATTTTTTAGTTTGTCATTTCAAATGTATGGTGTATTATTAATTATCCAAAAAAATAAAATATAATTGCATTATTATTTCAGTTCACATAAGACATAGAGAAATTATAATTTACCAAGATGATGAACTCAAGCCTCCTCTAGGGGAGGGGTTAAATAGAAAGGCTACTGTTACTTTGGATAGAGTCTGGCCTAATGATAAAACAACAAAGCAACCAATCACTAATCCTGATCGTATTGCAGCTACAAATTTTGTTGTTAAACTTCAAAGAGCATGTGCCAAACTAAGCACTCAATTTGTAGATTATCGTTCGGACACAGGATCTTGGGTTTTTAATGTTGAACATTTCTCAAAGTATGCTCTTGTAGATTCTGATGATGATGATGATGAAAATATTGTGGAACGTAATATTGAATCCAAAACTTTTCCTAAATCAATTTTACAAAAACCTAAAACTATAAAATCAACAGAAAACGTTAGCCCAAAGCAAAATGTATGTATAAATTATCTTTTGATTTTCCTCTTAAAGTGTAATTATTGTATATTTTTGTGTATTCATATTCTACTTAAACATATTTAAATAGGTTATGAAACCATTGCTAGATCTGTCTGTTGGTCTTGATAGAGCTCAATTACCACATCAGTATTTATTAAAACCAAACTTTCAACTCTCTGCTGTTAATGAACTAACTAATGATTCACACATGCATTATTATGGTATGAATTAATTCTAAAAAAAGCTATTTTTTACATTTAAGATGATTTTTAATTGGAATTTATCATATTTTTTTAGACACCAATAAAGAAAATAGCATTAATGTGACTGCCCAACTATCTCAACAAATGAATTTAAAGGCATCAAAGATACAATGCATGAAAGCTTCATTTGATGATATTTTTTATAATGAGTTAGAATTGATGGATCAAGATGATGATACATATGGTATAATTATATATAATTAATAACAATGATACAATTTATTAATGAATGAGTCTTGCAGGGCAAAAAGATAAATTTGAAGACAAGTTGGAGAAAATTTTGGAAACAATTCCTGAATGTTTAATTAGCCCTAAAACTCAAGATAGTATTTCCAAATCAAAGTCAGTAATAACACCAGTAGATAATCAAGCGTCTCCAAAGTTTATCATCACAAAACAAAGTAATTAATATTATGGATTTGGTTGGGTTTTTGTGTTTAAATAATAATTTTTTCAACTTTTATTGATGTAACATAATTGAAGGGTACAGTTTTTGGGTATGTTTTGTGCCTGCAACAGGTCTTATAAATCAAACCATAATTTCATGTAAATCACATGAATTATGGAATTCTACTATTTAATAAAAAAAAATTATTATTTAAAAATTTGAAAGTTGCGCAATCAATATATGAATAAATTAAGTTACTATATTGTTTGTTAGTTATATTCTTAACTTACTCTAGTAGTTTTTTTATTAATTACTTTGTTAATTATTTTTAGAAAATAAAGTTATTCAAGCTGTAGAATTAATAAAACCAGTTTTAACTGCTCCAGTAAGTATATATTCATTTTTCTATACCGTTTTAGTTTGATTTATTAATTATTTATGATCCTTATCCTTTTTAAATTTATATTTTTATCAATGCCTTTTATAATTTATTACTTTATGTAACTAATATTTACTCAAATATTTATATTTAAAGTTTCGCTGTTTATTGTTTCTTAAATAATTAATCAATTACTTAACTTTTCTGGTACATAATGTATTACATATTTTATTCTTTTTTATCAGCTTCAAGCTCAACGGTTCAATTTGCTATATAATTCTAATGTTCGGTTACCATTTGAAGTAAAATTTGATCATACATGCGAGCCTAGTAAACTAGCATTGTTGAATAACTTATCAATAAAAGTTCCTTGGTCTGGCAATTTGACATTTATTACGCTTAATACCAAATCTAAAGGAAGTTGCTTACCAAAAAAAGGACTGGATATTAGTTATTTATCAACAGAGTTGTCTGGACGTGCAAAAAATGACTATTCTTCTACAATTGTACAGAAGTTACAAATTATTACCCCTGTTCAAACAGAGACATTCATTGTAAGTTATAATTCATATACTTACTTAACTTATATAAATTCATGGCATGTATTGATTATGTAAATTGTTCTATTTTAGGAATTATTGAATGAACATTTAGAAATTTGTATGATGAATAGTAATTGTGATGCTAAAAATGGCAACATTCCATACTTTTATCCAACATTTGGAGTTGATGCATTACATTCTCATTGTTATTTGCTGTCTCACTTCTCTGAACTGCCCGAAGAAGAACATTATGCTCATGTATGGGAGCTGATTAAAGCATTATGGGGAGATCCAGAAAATCTGTATACTAAAGACTGTCCTCAAGAACATGTGTACAACATGGCTAGACGCCAGGCAGTGTCCGATTGGCTAGAAAATATATTAGAAAAGAGAATAAATTCTAATAATGCTGATGAGAGTGTCTCTCAGAGAATATTAAATCTTGTGTCAATTCATAAAATTATGGAAGCTTCTAATTTAGCAATTTCCAATAGTGTGTAACATCGATATTATTTAATTTCAAATAATACAATTTATTATTTGATAGTAATATTTATTTCATTTCATTACTATTATTATCTGTTTTAGATGAATTCATCTTGGCATTATTATTAACACAGTTAGGAAGTGAAAATTCTGTCAGATGTTGCATTCAACGACAACTTTGGCAATGGTTTAACAGTAAAGCTGATCTGTTCATGGATACTGATCACCTGAAATTGTATACCATGATTTCGGGTCAACCTTTATTTGATTCCAATCAAGGAATAATAAATGTGTGTGAAAATCTAGACTGGATCAGAGCTTTTGCCATACATATGTGGTATGTATTATTGGTGGCTTTTATTAACTTTCATAGTATATGTTCTTTAATTCAATATATAATTAAATTATAGGTACATACAACCTTCAACTGGTACTATTGGAGAAGTATTAGATGCATATCAAAATTCATTTGAAAGTGACGACTCTTATGCTTTAAAACCATATAAGACGTATGATGGCATTATTGATATTGATGATAAATTTGCTACTTATGACGTCTGTTACCATTTACTGAAACTTTACACCGATTCAGCATACCAAATGGACAAAATTATAAATCCCTTTACACATACACGAGATCCGTTGGATTATAATTTTAGTTGGCTTTTGTACAACACATTACAATCCCTTGGCTATACACAAATGTCTGAAACATATGCTAATCAATTACATATAAATTTTGCTTCACAGTTGGTGTCACACGGACAGTGGCAATGGGCCATATTTGTTCTTATGCATATAAAAGATGAACAATTGTAATAAATCCAAGTTTTAAGATTACTTTGTTTGTAGATGTAGATTAGTAACAATATATTGTTGTTCTAGGAGAGAAAGTTTAGTTGAAGAATTTATTGGAAGAAACGTTGAACTACCCGTTTGCGATATCAATGAAATTAATCTTTCTGAGAAAGAAACCTTTGTAATAGAAAAGTTAAATGTTAAAGAAGTAATAATATTTAACGCAAAGGCTATTTTGGCTGTGTCACAAAAAAAGTATGCCATTATCAACAATTTTAAAAGCTAAAATTGAATAATATTTCCAGTTCTTGTATAATTTATTTTTATTGGTTTTAGGTATTTAGAAGCCGCAATTTGTTACCTAAAAGCTGAACAGTGGCAGGAAGCACACAATATACTTTCAAATCACTTATTTGCAAACTATTTGCTTCAAAAAAGTATTGGTTATTTAAAAATTATTATTTTGTTCATAATTTTTATTTTTATTTTTATTTTAGATGGACAAAAAACATTAAAACATTTGCTGAATTGGTTAATAGATGGTTCCAAAATAAACGGGTCAATACCCACAACTTTGCAAGATAGTTTAACTATTTTAGAATATTTAAATTTAAATGAAAATTTAAGTAAAATGTCTGTTGAAAAATCAATAACACACATTGCATTATTATGTGATCAAGTCTCGTGTTTGCCTGAAATCACAAATAAAGAAAGGTAATTTGGTTACAGTCACGTTTTCAAAGTAACATAATCTTTCTGTTTTAAAAGTTCAAATATTTTTGTTTTTTTAGAATGATAAAAACTGAACTATCTAGTTTTATAACTCGGCAAATTGGACAACTGATATCAAAAATTGAACCAACAAATCGTAAGATTTTAAAATTATTGGTTCTACCTTTGAATAAGTTATCAATGACAGACGATTACACAACAGAAGAATTACTTAATACCTTATCCGAATATATTTAAATTTTTTTTGAGTATTTTTATCATTATTATATTATTTTTATATGTCTATATATAATATTTCAGTTCAATAAATTACAAATTTGTTGTACATACTCAATTTATGTTAAAGGTTTTCTTTATTATTTTGAAGGTATAAAATAATACCACTTTTATATGTTAAATATAAGTATGAAAGAACTATGAACATAAAATAATTGTAATTATAAATTTGGCCAATAATTTTAGAAATGTTAATAAACTGATTAATTTTGAAAAATAATAATAATTTGTTTAATAATTGCTTAATGGTTAAATTAATTTTATGAAAAAGAAGCATTTATTAGTGTTTCATATGAATAAATAAAATCTTTATTGTTTAGCTTTGGCTGCTTGTCGTCGTTTTACGTCCCAGTTGTAAACCCTGGCCATATTAACTTCGGTTGTAGTGAACTGATCCCTGAGAATAATTACAAACCGGTAATAAAAGAAAAATAAACATAATATATTGAATTGTTTAAACGTATACCTTAGAAAGTCAAGATCATCATCAACTTGTCCCATATTATCTGTAGCCAATTGTATATTTCTTGAAATAAGTTCAGTGGCATCATCTAGATTATATTCCAACATGACATTAGCCTGTAATAAATATAAAAAAAACCAATAAATTAAACACCTTATGTATTTAGTTTATTGATAAAAGTAATAATTAAATAGCTGAACAAAAAATAATTACACCAAGCCAAAGATACACATTATCAGTTCCTTGTATATGAGCTTTAGCATAAACATCATCAGATAATAGAAAGTCTGTCTTCAACTGTTGTCCTTTATGAGCTTTCATTGTTTGAATCATCTCCAGGGTATTTTCTAAATCTGGTAATTGTGATTGCAATCTATATTAATAAATCAAAGGTAAGATTTTCATAATATATTTTATTTTAACTGACAAACAAACTTAAGAGGATATGCTTATATTATATACTATCTTCATCCACACAGTGTATAATTCTACTAGGTTAATAAGTAAATTAAAACACTAACTACCAAATTTTGAGAGCAGAAAATTCTTTAAATAAATATTGTTTTAAAAGAAAGTTGGAATAGTACACAAAATTGTAAAATGCTATAACTTCTTTGTTAAATAATATTTTATTAAAAGGATAATATGAAATAACAAAAATATTTACTTGACACTTCATCAAATTTAACAATAGGTGTTTAATTTTAATATAATATAGATGCCACAATTTTGATTTTATTTGATAATAATATTAAAACTCAACGATAAGTAAAAATTTTAGCTAGTGCCAATTACAACATTTTTGGGTCCCATCTAGAAACTCAGTAAATTATTATGAATGTTTAGTCATGAATAATTGAATTGATTTCTTACATAAAATATAATAATGATTATGAGAATTTATCACAAATTTTAGAAAATATTACATTTTATTTAGTAACAACAGGTAAAATACAGACCACTAACTTAACTTTCAGGGCTCTAATTACAGCCTTACAGGAGGTACCTAACCTAACCTTATTGTATAATATTATCAACTTAAAAATAAGCAGTAGGTACTTATATAAAAATTGACCATTTTACCTAATAGATAATTATAATTTACAGATATTACGAACAAAACTTTGATATTTTATATGAAATAAAGGAAAAATCAAACAAAGTTTAAATCTAAACAATGTTATAGTAATATAGTGTATAGATTTACGTAATATTATGATGTCTTACTCAAATAGAAGAAATGTCAATGAGCCAGAGGTTTACAGGGTGTAATGGTTAATATGATACTAAAAATAAAAATACAGGAGTAATTTTAATATATTGATATATATACGCCTAGTTTCAAATTTGAAAAAAATCCTCTTGCACATCCACACTATTGGTTCACAGAAACCAATTATTTATTGAAAATTCTAATCTAAGATAACTTAAAATGGATAAACACCACTTTAAGGGGAGAAAACCCTACCAGGCATAAATCTCAGTTTACAATAATTAATAATCATTACATAGGTACTTTAGTCGGTAATGACAATTTTTAGAATACCTAATGGTAAAATATTTTTTTTCAACATTTTAATGTATAATAACAAAAAAATAATAAAAATGTTATTACAATTATGATTTATACTTTACCTTTTTCTCTTAGTAATTAAATTATATTCAAAAAATTTATATTTGCTATGTTGCTCATCCAATCTTTTAAGTACATCTTCAACACTGCTATTTTCTGTTTTTTCCATAAACTTATCAACATCATCCTACATAAAAAAATATTGTTAATGTTAGTAAAAATATTAAATTAATATATTATTTAGATTAAACAGTTAAAATTGTTTATATTTACAAATAACTTAAAATATTTTAAATTGTTAATTAAAAAATTTCATACCTAGCTCTGACACAACCTATAATTTCTTAAGAAACTTCATTCTGGGGTGGAACTCACCATACTCATCTTAAGAATCTTGAAGTTACTTTGAATTAAATTAATTTTTAAAATGCCTTCTTTTTATCCTACTATTTTATATAAAAATTCAAATATTCTAAACTTAAATTCCTTTTGTTTTAAAAATATATGTTTATTTAATGTATAATGTAAAAGATGACACTCCAGCACCGAATTTTAATTACTGAACTCATCTAAAATCTAATTTGAATGTTAAAATCGATAAAATGAGAACTGTTTTTGAAAACATAGCGCCAAATACTTATTTATACAATTTTGCTTTAGGCGTAACTTACATTTCAGTCATTTCAATAATTTTAAATTGTTCAAAAATGTATTATTAACCTAATTGAATTTAATTAAACTAGCATTTAGCACACTATTAGCTTCTCATTAGTTTTTAGATGATTCTTTAGTTTCTAAATTTTTGGTCAAGATGACTAATTTTCTTCAACCTATAGTTAAGAATCTCCCTCCTCCAGCTAAGAAATTGGCTTTGGAGGTGATCTTTCTATCTAGTAATGCCTATATATAATATAATATATCTAAATTATAAAATGTAATTGATGGGGAAAAAAATATATAATATATAATTATTAAATTGTAGCATTCACAAACCACAAAGACTGCTGATGGTATTCGAGGATTATTTTCCTGTTTGCTACCTTCTTTTTCCATGGTTAAAGTGAAAATTTACACAAAACTACAATGTCCAGTCCTCGATTCACTATTCAATATTCACCAGACGGGTTAAAATTTCGAACACTAATAACAAATTTTCCAAATTTTCTAACCTTAAATCTGATAATAAATTATTGCATGGAACATAGAGTACTCTATGGCATGGAAGCACGGCCATAGATACTATCATTTTTTCAACAAACAACAACCTTATTATTATAAACTGTAATTTTAAAATACGGTAAATATTTTGTCCAAGCGAAGGATTCGTGAACAAAAAAAAAAATGTGAAATCTCCCTGTAAAATGCTATACGGTCAATATTATTGTATGGGGGGGGGGGGGGCAAATAGGTGGTCAATGAGTGTGTAATCTCCGTATTGTGTAACACGGTAAGTCGGAGTCCTCTGAGGGGAACATTCCGCCTTGAAAAAATTTTAGTCACCGTGGAAAAGCTGTCTGTATATACATACAAATGTATACTACAAAATTTATTGTATTTTAAAATGACAGTTGATATTGTTTCAGTTTTATAATGAGGTTTGTTGAAAAAAAAAAATTTTGTGTGTACATTCAAAATCGATTTTGCTCCTTACTCAAGTAAGTATTTACCGTGTACACACCAATTTTTTTTTTTCAACAAACCTTGTTATATTACTTAAACAAATACGCGGTAACGCCGAATTTTAGTTTTCAATTTTACATATTTAATTAATGTTGTTTTTTTAGAAATGCAGTCGTAATAATTTAAGTAGGAAATATCTTATAATGTACAAATTAGTAAAACTATAATGTCAGGATCCTGATGATTTTCCATATGTTAAACTGTTAAAGTTATAAGGGATACTCGGAAAGTATAAATTTTTTTACGTTAAATCCATTGATATTCAATGACGAAATGCATAGCCTTGGTAATGATATGCACAATCATCATTATTAGATAGCAATAATATAACATATCATTGGTCAATGGTCTGAGTAAATTGGTTATAAAATACAAATAATACCTCTACTTAGTATTTAAATTATGAGATAGTACCATGAAGAATAAAGATATTCTATTTCTTTATTCTTCATGGATAGTACCTATATTATGACATACCTAAAGAAGTCAGTTATAAAATATAATTAATTAGTTACTTAGTTCGATTGCGGATAAAATAATAATAATATATAAATGTAGGAATTTATTCTATCCGCAAGTCGATTGGCTAATGAGTAATTTATTTTACAATCAACTGACAATTGACTTCGTTTGCTGGCTAAATTGCCCCTTATAATTCTAGTAAATGCAACTTAATATAAGCGGTATCAACCAATTGTTTATCAGTGGTATAAGAGCTGACTGATAATAAACATGTAATATTATCTATGCTACTATCTACGATTGTTCTATGACGGAGTCACGGTCTGAGGAGCAGCAGGCTATCCTTCATAAAGACATGAAGATAAGAAATTTGCGTTTTTAGTGTTTAATAAAATCGAATCAAATTCTAAATTCTGTTAGGAGCTTATAACGTGAAAAATATTTAAAAATATTTATATGTTGATATATTATTATATTGTCTTATAACCAATAAATGGAGTTTTCTTAATTGTTTAATCCGTTACCGTGAACTAAGTCAAAAGCTGTAGATAGAGGATGGCTGATGACTTAAATGCTGATGCCGCTTCATCGGCGACAGCATCGGAAAACAACGAACTAATAATCCCATTTGATGAGTCGCTTGAATTAATTCATAGCGATACAACTGACAAGAAACACATAGAAGATGTAACTCCTGACAATTGTGCAATCACCACTGTAGACATTAATGAACCAATCGGTACTACTAGTGAAGTAATTAACAGTTTGATAATGACCACAGAACATGATATAAGTAATGAAGATTTAGAAATAAAGGTTGATGAAAAAGACACCAATGAAAAGGTATTGGTGATTGACAGTGAAAACAAACTTGATCAAATTGATACAGGTGTAACTGAATGCTTGGATAATGACGAGCCTGCTATGTCTGTTCCTAACGTTGAAAACAAAATTATGGAATCAATCAGTAAAATTGAAATTAATATTGACCAAGCTGACCAAATAGTTGACCAAAATATTACAGGTATAAATTACAATTTATAATTATTGATCCATCAAATTAATTATTTAAAATTTTTTTACAGACCCTCCAACAATTGATATTTTAACATCTATTAGAAACAATGATTCAAATGAATATAGTGGTGAAGATAAAATTATAGATGAAGAATGTCTGAATCAAAATAATATGATATTAAATTCTGAAATACACCAAAAACATCAACAACAAAATGACTTGAGTGAATCACTTTTGAAAACAAGTTCTAGACCACAACGCCAAGCTGCAAAAAAAGCAGAAAATCAAATTAGAGTAAATACATTCAAAACTAATATTATATTGATTAAGAGGAAGCTACAACAGTAGTTGTTGTATCCATCTTACAAGTGCGTAACATAGCAGCTTTTAAGCTCAACAGTTTACGTTTGGCTTCGTTAGTTTATAAATTAGAGAAAATCGTCCTATTATGAAACTTAACGGTAAGAACATTATCAGTATTTGTTTTTTAGTATTCAGTTTTTTAGAATAATTTAATTTTTTAGCGAGTTTTACGTAATTAATTAGCGCAATTTAACAATTCTCATAACTTGCTTAAAAACTGAATTATTGTAAAATACTGACACACAAATATATATGACGTTCTTACCATTAGGTTACATAATAGGATGATTTACTCAAATTTTAAACTAACAAAGCTAAACGTAAACTGCTGATCGTGGAGATATCAAAAGCTGGTGTAACATCCTTTAATAGTTATTATACATTTTTACAATTTAAAAAACACTGTATTATGGTAGTATTTGATTTGGATTATAGGAAATAGCTAAGGAAATAATCAAACCTATTGAAAGTATTGATGACAAAATTATAGATACAGTTGAAGAGTTATCATCTCCATTAAAAAAAGTGTGCTGCCAATGTAACAGGGTATTGAATATTTATTTACAATTATTTCTTGTACACATATCATTAAAATTTTAAATTTACAGTTTCGTTTATGTAAATTTACTGTAAATGACCATAAGTCTATCTATTTGTGCCAAGAAGAGTGTGTTGAAAATTACCGTAAGAAAAATAGTCAGTGCGACTTTGAAAAAAAATGCCAGTGTTGTCAATCAGTGATTTTAGAAAACGAAGATAAGAGTTACTATTGGCAAACAAAACATTTTTGTTCAGTAAATTGCTTAAGTAAGTAGTGTTTATATATAAAATAAAGAAAATCGGTTGATTGTAGTTTAATATTTTATTATGATATATGTTATATTATTTAGGAGACTATCAAAAAACAGTTTTTGATTCAAATTGTAAAAACTGTGAAAATGTTATAACCTCAAATGTTGAATTACAACAGTATTGTCGATATATTTCTGGTAAACTATTAGAGTTTTGTGGGGCTTATTGCACTGAAAGTTATGAAAGTAGGTTACGTTTGTGCGGTTTTTGTCAAAAGGATTTAGTTGATTGTGATTTTGAAGTAATAACTTAAATAGTATAAATTATAATTGTGTTATTATTATAATATTATTTAATATTTAATAAATATTTTTTAGGACTTCTGTTCATCATTTTGTCAAACTAAAGATTATGAATCAAGGAGAAAACACACTGAACCAGATAGTTCTGTTGCGGATTATGGTTCAAATGAAAAAACTCAAGTCATTGGTAAGTCCACATTAAAACATATACTAACTCATATTCAGAGGCGGCTCGTGGGTGCTGGTGTTTGGGGTGCGACTTTAAATATAATAGCAGTAGCCATAGGTATATCAAATTATTGAAATATACAAAAATATATATCTTACCATGACAAAATAAATGTATATTGTCATGCATCTCACTTTTTATAGTCACAGTAGAAAATGGAAATCAAAATAATTATAATAGCAATAAGCTTCCTATAACACTGTTAATTTTAAAAATAAATTATCCAATATAGTAATATATAAATATTTTACTATATGGACGACACTGCCGATCTTCCAAACCCGTGTATAACATTGGAGCAACAATAAACGTACCAAACTAAGCATCGCTTATAAGTTATTATATACAAATTCTGAATATTGCTTGTACGACTCTGCCAGTCGTCCAAACACTGCTCGTGTGTACATGCGTACTCATATGCTCCTGGTATCTGAGAGAAATAACCAGAGATACAAATTTAATGTTCGCACATGACAAATATAATAGACAAATGTAGAGGTGGAAGTAACTAGTAGGTAATTTATAACTATTTTACTATTTAAAAATTTGCAATATTTTTTAAAAATGTAAAATTAAGAATATTATACAATTAATATAGGGTGCGATCGTCCTGTCGTCCAAACCACGAGCTGCCACTGATCATATTAATTTTTATATTTTTTGTACATAATATATTTTACATAATTTAATACCTATATAAATATTTGTTTACAGATATATGCAATGTGTGTTTCTGTAAATTAAATTCTTCACCCACAAATGAGTTTCAAATATTAAGTAATACAAATAGTTTATTTAAGTTTTGTTCAAATGAATGTTTGAATAAATTCATTGTATCAAAAAAGAGAACTGTTTCTTGTTCATTATGTAAAGTAAGTGTATTTTAATTGCATGAATTATTTTCTGAAATTTTACTTTTTTTTGTTGCTATAAATATTATATATTTAGAATGACCATTTAAATAATTGGCTGCTACATTTTCTCAGGCAATTATTTATTTTTTTGATTAAATTTTAACTAAAATTATTAGTGTAGTTAGTGAAATCTGTATAAATATGGTGATTCATCAAGCACGCTTGTCCCCTTTGGATGGCGCAAGTGAGTAGAATTGGGTTGTTCAATGCTTACTATTACGATTAGAATATGACACCAGTTTTTCTTTGAGCATGGTGAAAGTGCCCAAGTTAAAATGCTATCAAACAAAAAACCAAACTAGGCCTTGTGCCTACTTTTATTCCTGGACATATTGTACTTTACAATAAAATAATCTGTACTAAAGAGTAAAGATTAATCATGATAATCCTTAATAAAGGTATCAAATATAAAATTTGTTTAGTATAAAGGATAGTACTTGTTATATTTATTATACAATTCTAATAAATTTAATAATACTAAAATAATATTAATACTATAATTCCTAAATCATAATAGACCTCATATCTTCAAAAAATCGGTTGAGGATTTCCAGTTTGAATATGATTTAGAAATTGGAGGTCGTGTGTTAATGTTTTGTATAACAAAGATTGAGTGTTTGAAATATTAAAATATAAAAAAAATGGAACATTCTCAATGTAGTCTTAGATTTTTTATGTTATGTAGATCTACACATTTTGAGCAAATTTCGACTTATACTTATCTTAATAACTTTTTAATAGCGGTATAAATTGTAGAAATCAAGAAAAGCCCTATTAGTTCAGGGTGTTGTTTTAATTTTTCCGAAAGTTTGGGTATTGGGATAAATCGGGATTCTTCAAACAACTGATTCAAATGTTAGGTTTGTTATGGGAGTTATTCATCGATAACATTTAATCGCAGTTATATGATACAATTGTTTAATGTTTTAATTAATTATTTCAAGTTGTTGAACGTATGAACTGCTAACTTTCTTCTTTTTAAACTATTTTGATATTCTTTTATTATCCTCAGGATATTAAATGTAATAATTCAGAAACTATTTATTCAAATTTTTTATAAATTCATAGTTAAATTTTTTAAATGAATTCAAGCATGATTGTTGAATCACCAAGTGTATAATATAAATAATAAAACATTTGTGTAACTATGTTCTTCTAGGTTAAAAAGTTTAACATTGATATGATTTCTACCAAAAATGTATCTTCTAATAGTCTTACATATATGTGTTCAACAAATTGCATTGATCAACAAAAACAATTAACAGCAGCAAAACTTAAACAGTATTATAAATTCAATTAACTATTATTAATATATAATCATTGATTTATATTTTCCTAATGATTTTTTCCTAGGGTTTGTGATCATTGTGGGTTTTTATGTCTTGCACATTATAACACAATTCATATTGGAACAATCTACAACTTCTGTAGCCAAAAATGTTTAAATTCATTTAAACCAGAAAAAAAACAAAAATCCAAGTCTAAATCTAAAAATGGTTTGTATAATTATATATTATAATACTTAACTATCAATATTTAAATAAATATATATTTTTATATACATTATACGGGAAATAACAGGCAGATGTAATTATTTTTATTCTTGCCAATTTATAAAAATGTTATTTTTAATTTACTCGTATATGATTCAATAATTGTTAATTATTAAAATAGTATAGTAGGTTTCAAATCAAATGCGAGTTGATCAAAACGTGTCCGGTGATGGTTTCTACTCAATTCAATGGTTTGTAAATTAGGCGGGAAAATAAGAATATAATCATTTTAAATTTCCCGCCTTATTCGCGCTCTATTATGAGTAATCGTGACAAAAAACCGTCTCCCGGAGCACTTTAATCTAGTCGCATTGGATTTGAAATCTATAATATTAGAACAAAAGTTATTACATAGTAGATATTTATATTTGTCAGCATTTTCTGTTACTTTTTGTATATGTATAATAACTAAAATAATCAATTACTCTAGTTTTTAATTTGTTTTTAATATTAAATTTGTATGCAATTGTAACTAGGAAAAAAATCTTCAGCTTCACGAATATCTACTCGGCAGTCTGCACGTAAAGAAGATAATAATGTTGATGTAAACGCAAATTATTAATATTATTCATATCTTTTTTAAGTAATTTTTATAAAAATTAAATTTTTCTACACATTTTGTTGTTTTTTAGAGCGATGGAGTTCATAATTCTCAACAAAAAACTTTTAAAGTGAAACAAAAAGTTGGTAGAAAAATAAGTCACAAAAATGCGGTATCTAAAGTTGATAAAGAAGTACAAACAGGTAGGATTTAATTTTCTGAAATTTATATCAAATTAACATTTCGATTGATAATATGTGCGATTTATTTTTAGATCAAACTGGTAGTAAAGCAGTGATAATACCAATTCCAGTGCCAGTTTACATTCCAATGCCTATGCATATGTATGTAATGCCATATCCAGTACCAGTGCCATTTCCAATACCTTTACCGATTCCAATTTTTATTCCTACAACTAAAAATACTACTAAAGCAATTATGAAGGATATAAAGGTAATTTAAAATAATTGATCTCATTTAAATTAAGGCTAAAAATTGGTCAATATCCAAACAGGGAAAACTTTGGTTTTAGATTTTGAGTTTTCCGATAAATTAATTAGTTTTTCAATAATATGTGATTTTTTTTCGTGAGTGAAGACATTTTACCGCAGAAAAATGTTTCATTTTAAATGATTAGAGTGGTTTCTATACTCTATTCAGAATAAGAGAGGTACCGGGTGGTGACCGGTTTTTGTCCGACAGTGGTCAGATACTTCTCCCACTAAGTCAACCACCCAGTTTGGATTTGAATGAAGCCACGTCCATGTGCACAAGTTGGCTGCCCAGTACAGCTCTTATTCAGATAGAGTATAGTATGATCTAGTATGGTCTTAATAATTCTATTTCCAAAATCTAGTTAAAAGCTCTAGATTTAATAAACTAATATTAATATTTGATTTAAAGAAAATTAGAGAAGAAACACCAGCTGATCCATTTGAAGCAGAACTGTTGTTAATGGCTAACATGGTAGCTAACGATCTAAAACCTGAAACTGTTTCATCGTCAGATAGTGAAAACGACGTATCAAATAATGGTAACATAATTATATATCTATGGAAATTTTATTTTTTAATGCACACAATATTTATTTAGAATATAATGATGACACAAAAGTTGTTTCATCAAGCGCTCGTAACATCAATTCTTTTGGAGATGATGTTCTCGCAATAGCCTTAAATATGGCAGGAGCAGATACAGAAAGTCTTGAAGGGGCTGACGAGATATCTAATGATCAAAGAAATCAAATTATTGATGATGTTGAAGCAAACTTGGTTTCTTCTACAATTATGCCTCAAACACCTGATCCAATGGAGAGTAAGTTTCAAAACTAAAAGCTACTAAAAAAATGTTATTTTAAAGTAAAATATTTATACTTTTTAAAGATATAACCCAAGAAAATATGATATCTTCCCCTCAAGATATGTTATGTCGACCTCCAAGAAAACGTGCACCTCGTTCACAGTCTCAGCGTAACTCAAATTCAAAACGCTCTCGTAAAACTGAATATCCTCAGGCACAATGCATCCCAACAGGATTAATACAACAAGTTGTACAAAATCCTCTATACACCATTCCGATGACTGTAGTTAAACCTGATGCAAATATGTGTCTCAAGTATACATTAGGAGTTAATGCATGGAAACAGTGGGCTTGCACAAAAAGTATAGAATTCGAGAAAACATTATCTAGTTATGTGTGTGGCGTGAAAAAGACAAATATATTTAAGTTGGATCTCCTGCAGTTAACAGCTCATGAATTAAATTATTGTTTGTGCTTGTTTGTGAAAGAGGTACGCAAACCAAATGGAAGTGAATATGCGCCAGATACAATTTATTATCTGTGTTTAGGCGTTCAGCAATATTTATTCGAAAATGGACGAATAGATAATATATTTACTGATATGTCTTTTGAAAAATTTACCGATACTTTAAATGAAATAGCTAAAAGATTCACTGAACTCTATAATGATACAAGTAATACACTTTCTTTATTGATCATAATTTATGTGTTATAATAACCATTTGATTATAGAGTATATTGTTACACGAGTTGAAGAAGAGTATCTTTGGGAGAGTAAACAGCTCGGGGCACATTCTCCTTACGTATTGTTATGCACATTGATATTTTTCAATACCAAACATTTTAATTTGACAGTAAGTATAGTATAGTAAGTATTATATAGTTTTCATTTTTGTTTAAAATATTGTGTTTATTACTATTTAGAGCGTTGAAGAACATATGCAACTATCATTTTCACATATTATGAAGCATTGGAAAAGAAATCCTAACCAGCCATCAACATCTGGGGTTAAAGCACCAGGAACCTACAGAAACGTATTACTGCGTTTTTATCCTCCACAGGCATCCATTGGTATGTATTAAATATTCTTCAATACTAATAACTCAAATAAAAATATTCATTTTTTTTTTTATTGTTTTATAGACTCACCAAATTCTCGAAAGAAAAAAGTGTATGAGCAGCATGAGAATGAAGAAAATTCATTGAGGTGTCCTGTAAAGCTGTATGAATTCTACTTATCAAAATGGTTATTATTTTATTTACAATTTAACAAACATTTTGAACTTGTTAGTTTTATAAAATATATTTATATACATAATTTATTTTTTACAGCCCAGAAAGTGTTAAAACAAGAAATGATTTGTTTTACCTCACTCCTGAAAGATCTTGTGTACCCGATAGCCCTGTATGGTATTCAACTTGTGCATTAAATAAAGAATCGCTTGAAAAAATGCTCAATCGAGTTAAAATGGTAAAAGAAATCAATGTAGCTTTGTTATCTTCATAGTCGAGTTAAGTTTATAAATTATTGTTGATGAAATGTTTTAAGTTTTGTAAGACTTTGTAAGACATTTTTTTAATGTCATATTAAACTTTTTTGAGTCTATTTGTATAGATAATTTATAATTGTTAAATATTGATAGTTAGTTGTAACAAAGACAAATTATATTTTTTAAAGTGTTACTTAAGTAATGTTACTGATGTTTTGTAAGTAAAATTTTATTTTACTTTTCTTGTTATGCAACAGAAACATACTAATGTTCATTGTACCAACACATTTGAATTGTCAAACAACTTAAGTAGTACCTACTTTTCATATCTATACAATAATGTAGACCAGGGTTTCCCAACTGGTGTGCCGTGAGGCCCATCTGGGTGTGCCGCAAAATTTCATGACTATTAATAAACGTTTCCGTACAATTTCAGTAATTGGTTAAAATAGTTTTAACGATTCTCTTATCGGGGATTATTGGTTCACTATTTCTTATTAATTCATTTAAAATGTTACCAACCATTCGACCTCGAAGGAACCTAATAATGAAGAGAAAACAGTCCCAAATTTCTCACTAAGATTAGGTTTTTTATAAAAATTGTAATGTATCTTGTTTTTCCATTTCAATAAATTAAATATTTAGGATAATTGTAATAATATTTGTTTCTATCCTACCATTTTAAAATGTTTGATAGAAATATTATACTGATATAACTACTTTGGTATTAATAATTAATATGATGAAAATCTAGTATAAAAAAATGTGTATACATAAATAAGTCAGTGACAAGTGTGCCGCGGCTAAATATGGGTTGGGATTAGTGTGCCGTGAGGGAAAAAGGTTGGGAAACGCTGATGTAGACCTTTCAAAATGTACTTTTTACCCATACAGTAACATTTTTATATTAGTTTGTTTTATTTAAATACAAAGCGAGATTGAAGAAAAACGTTTGTTACATTTTTTAAAAACATGAACCATCAATTATTGATTTCAGGAAAAACAATTGTTTGATATAAAGATAACATCAGCTATAATATTATTGAATCAAATGATAAATGAGCAGTATTTTTATTGTTCGTGAAATCTCAGCATTGCTTCCGGTGCCAATGTAATTTTGTACACAAAAATATGCTCTACGGGAATAATGATCCCCTGTTCTGTAAAATCAACCAAATTTGATAATTTTTTTTAACCAATAGAAGATAATATTATACAGGCTTTATCGAACTCTGTTTTTCAATATTTTAATCTCAAACTTTATAATATGTCTTTAAAAATAATATAATTTAAGTGTTTTTTTTATAAATTATATTATTCTATTATTTGAAATAAAATAAAAAATCGAAAATCGGAGTTCAATGTGGCCTGTGGAAGTCTTCTTCTTTCAGATAAAAAAATAGTAATAGTTATCAAAATCCGACAATTCTACAAGGCCTGAGAATTACTTACCGTGAAGTATTGTTTTTCTATACAATGCACCCTATCAACTCCTCCTTAAATAGGTCTCGGGTAGTAGATTAATGTAAAACTGTACAAGTATTATAATTAACTATTAAGATAGCAACTAAAATATAAAATTTAATTTTCAAATTCTACAGAATTGCGGAAATTTGAAAAACTGGCACTGGGCCCCTTAATGCAATATCTTAGGGTAGGGGTTATCCTGTGCGCCGAGGCTTCCAGACGTGTAGTCGGTTATCAAGGGAGTCGCGTCTGCATTAAAACATATTGTAAATTAATGTATTTTATTATCATTATTCGTATGAGAGCCGTTAAAATAGTTTTCAAAATCAGAAGAGCCGTGCGACCCTAAAAAGTACTGTTGTAACTTCCGGGTACCTATACTATCAGACTACTTATAAGTTATAAGCATTAAACGATATTACAATATTTTTCCTTAGGGGGACGGAGTGGCCGACGTTGGTTCGATACCTCGGCCGCGGGCGGCATTTTTCTTCGGGCAAGTCACGGTGTCCAGAGAACAAGTGCCACCACCCCCCACCCGGGACATGGTAGAAACCTACTGGTGCCCCATTAGAAATTCTGTCAAACAACACACACGTGTAAAAACTCTACCGTTACAAACCCCACTACCTATAATCATTAAAAAAAACCCACAATAAGCTAGTGGCCATAGTCACCGTGCTTGAAGATCAGTTAAAAAAAAAAAAAAATAATAAATATTGTTCAAAAAAAAAAAAAATAAGAAAATCAAGTGTTTTCAAGAAATTATAAAAACACCGTTGGTTTATTCCAACGACAATAAATAATAATAGTAAAAAAATATATCTAATATTGCACATCATAAAAATCAAAATTATACAAAATTTCCTCCGGCCGTGCGTGTTCGTCTCACCGAACGACTGAACTATTTAGTAAAGTGGTGTTCATCTGTATGATTTTTGCCAGATTTGTAACAAAAGCACTCCCGAATGGAACCTGTAGAAAACTACCAGTGGCAATGATATCCTGGACAGTAATCCCCAGGACAGTAAACCCATGAAACGCAGTTGTCGTTCTTGACTAATCCAACTCTGCGTAATAAACGAATCGAACAGCCACAGAGAGATGTTGCTGCACAGCAGGTATGTGATTATCTGAAGGTACAAAAAAATAAAACGTCATTAAATCATCTTAATGGCTACGATATAGATTTACTGCAAATATGTTGCATTGTTATTTGTTGTGAATTGTACATAATATATAAGTAGAAATCGGGGGGATGAGAGGAGGGGATAAGCCGCCCGAATATTCCATTGGCCTGCCTACCGAAAACAGACAGCTTTTTAGTCGTGTGGGATCGAAGCCCCCACGGCTCACATTTAAGTTAAAACTGTTTGCCCCAACCCCTGAAATTGAAATGGATTTCCGCCTATGATTGTACAACTCGATCGAAGCAAGAACGTCAAAATGTCCATTCTACCCGCATGTATGATTTCACTGGTGAAAAATTAAGGATTTAAATCGTCCATCAAACATTCAAGCGTCAATGAATTTCTGAAATACATATGTTAATAATATCCCATGTAATCTGTATTATTGACTGTTTTTACTATTTTTTGCTATAATACCTAACGGCTAACCTCGTAGTCATAGGCGTAGAATGATGGGGGATAAGGGGGCTACACCCCCAGCATTCTATTAAGCTCCCCGGAAATCTGTTTAGCCCCTTGTGTAAAAGTTTAGGGGGGAGGGGGGCTAAAATTGTATCAGCAGCCAGGCGCGGACTGGCTGGATGCTACAGCAACCCTTGCCCTAAAGCAAATTATTTACTATATATTTAGAGACTCTAGACACCTAATGAACGGTAGATTGTTACCAACTTACGATTAGGTACTATAGTAATCTATAATATTGTACAACTTTGATTGAAAGTTGGTTGTGACTTGGTACTTATTTACGTTTTTAACGTAATATATTCAATATTTTTTCAAAACAAAATAAAATATATTAATATTTTATAAATAATCTACATGCATTGAATTCGCCCCGACGATTTTTGTTATTTGCCCCTTAAATTGTGTAGCATCCCGTGCCCTATTTTACCAGTCCGCGCCTGTCAGCAGCACCAACCCCAATAATTAATATTTTAAACTAAAATATGATTAAACAATTTGGGGGCTACGGATAACTGTGGGGACTAGCTCCCCCAAGCCCCCAACCCCTAAACGCGCCTATAGTAACAATTGTTCGTAAATTTGTGCACAAATTAGTTGTTTTTGTATACGCATGTGTGCAAACTGTAAACTAGTTGTGATTATAGTTGTTTGACACGTCACCTAACTACATAATAATTAATAGCTCGTAGACAGTACGTTAGTATGAGAATAACAAAAAAAAAAATTATAAGATCACATACTATTATCTTCTTAAAAAATTTACGGTGGTGGGCACCATCATGCCCCAATATAATATGCGTCAATCTGTAGGTTCGTAGATTTTAAATAGTAAAAACTACATAGCTAATTATAATCGATTAGCGTATCGATGTGTTTATTTAGTTTACTTTAAATAATGAAACAATATTAAAGATTGCGAATTAGGTAGTTAAAAATCAATTAAATTATTGAAATTTCGTAATATCACCTAATTTATTTTTGTTTTTGATTAAAACGACGAAAGTACAATAATTACGATAAATTAGGTATGTAATTTATACATTGACAAATGATATGTGATCAGGCATTGATAGGAAACTATATTGGATATTATATATAGATAGAATTATGGTGAGCCTATTGGACAATGGCGCTAAGTCACGGTTTTTAATAGGGCCAAAACTTCAACAGGTCAATTTTTCTCCATTGTATTAAATACCTACTTGTATTTTATATTTTTATGTATGCATGGTGCATGATGTATGGGCTTGAAAAGTTAAATATTTAATGTTTTAATGAATTAAAAAATTTGAATAGTAAATAAACATTACCTCTTTAACTCCTTGTACGAGTTACCTTTGCCTATGGTTTTCAAAATATATTTTAACTTTTATATATTATGGGTACATACGTCCACTGCACATCTCTCTCCCCCCAACGTTGCCCCTAATATAGGACCACTGCCTGACAAATGATGATTTATAGAATTTTAGGGTTATAATAAGTTATAAAGGTTACCTGACGACCAGGTTTGGTGAATAGTTGATGTCTCGACCACGAGCTCCTTCTGTAGGCCTCGGCCGTGAGTGAGCTCTGGACGGCCACTTGGACCAGCTGCAGCACGTTGACGGCGGTCAGCATGGCGTCCACCTTCTGTTCCGGGGTGCCAGGCTGCGACGTGGCCACTCCAACAGCGCCCACCATGGTGCTGAACACCGCGTACAGGATGACGCCCGCGCCCGACACGGTGGCCAGCATCGAGTCCAACGCCGTCAGGTGGTTGCCGTTGTGGCACAGCTTGCGGACCTGGTAGAGGCCCACGCAGCCCAATAGCGTTCCGGCGGAGAGTATTGTGGCCAGCGTGGTGGATGTCATCCAGAACAGGGTTTCGGACGCAAAATCCGCGTCGTCCTTGACCACCAGAAATATGATGACCACCACGATCACCATGACCAACGTCAGCAGACCGAGGAACAGGCCCTTGTTGGCGCCCGAAAAGCTCACGCCCTCGGACACATACATCCGACCAAGCTGAGCAGCCGAGTCTTTTTGCAGGTCTTTGGGCGTCGTTGACGACGACATCGACGACGACGGTGGTGGCTTTTGCATGTTACGTTTCAACGGTTTTATCTGACAAGTGCCCACGTTCTGACCCATAATATATGTCACTCCAGCAGCTATTAAACTGTGATATGAAAAATTGTATAGGTACATTATTTTTTCTATCTTTAACAAGTGTTCTATTTTATGTAAGACATTCAGTAACAGTAATAGTTTTTGAAAATAATTTATATTTTTTTTTTAAATGTAAGTCGACATAATAAAAAAACATAATTTTTTCTATCGTTGTCAATTTTTAAATCTTTTTTTGATGACAACATATGTGTTTTAATTTCTTTTTCCTATGCAGAATATTTTTGGAGTACTTTTATGTATACAAATCGGGTTTGTAACTACCTAGTATTTATGAGTTATAGATTATAAGTATATTTAAAGCTTAAAAGAACAGATAGTTTGTGGTACAGAGCGAGTAGCCCGAAAAATGTTGGTCCACTACAACTCCGCTCATCTAAAGCTTAACAACGGTCCAGTTTACAGTTATACGATAGCATTTTATGATATTTTTTCCCTTGCTTATATTCACCACCGTTGAGTTAAACATTTCACCCCCCCCTTCCCCTCCAGCAATAGACATTTCTCTCATTAATATAAAATATATAAAAATATAGTACAATTAATATTAAAAAACCAAAATAAACAAATTTTAATATTTTTTTAATGTTATTGTTGGATATTTATGTTACATATTATTAATCCATTCTAACATAAAATACACGTTTATTATAACCCATATTATATTTATTATTTTTAAATCGTAATGCACTCTTTTATGGTCAAACTTAAATAATGTTCGGAGCCCGGAGGTGGAGAGGTTGTACCGTTATGAAGAGTTTAATCGAATTTATTTTTATTACATTTTTCAAAGTCGTATTACACATTCGCGTTTTCGTACTTTACCTACATAATGAGTCACACTGCACACTAAAATATGGGCTAAAAGCCTAGAACAGTTTAAGTTTAAGACTTAGGTGATAGGTGAAATACATTAAACATAAATAGACGTAGATTAGAGAAATAAAATGTATCGTATAAAAAAAAACGGTTTGTAAATAATTAAAAATATTATTGTTTGAAAAACTTTCACATGGACTATCTTATATCATCATCAATCATGGGCGTATTCACTGTCATCAAGACGTCAACAGTGTCTATTAAATATTTATTTTTTTTATTATAGTTTCGACTTACCTAAATTGCACAATGAACGGATAGAGATATGGCATAGAAGACGTTAAAAGTTGACCGAGTGAATTAGTGTTTAAACAATGATGAAGTGTCACTACTTGTGCCACGTGGTTCTCGGACACAGGTTGGTAGATGGCATTTCTAAATGTTCCGTTATAATCTGCAAATATTTCAAATAGTAGTATGTTTATAATAATACCATTGTCATAATATAACTTGTAAATTGTGTAAATAAGATTAAACATTTTCCACCTAAAATATCTATGATTATGTTTTCGCTGATTTGTTCGTGCGTCTTTATTTACAGATACATATTATACTTGAACTATATAATATTGTCATACTTAGTTAATATTTGTTATTCATAATAGTTTTGATATTTCTTAGTGACAGTTGTGTATAATTCTTCCGAGTTATAACAATCGTATAACGATTAGTATAATTATAGGTACCTACCTGGTGTTACGTCTCGCGTATGCCTCGAGGTGATGAAACTGGGAAATCCACGCAATTGTAAGGGCGTAGGAATGCTGGATTCATATGTCGATGCTGACATGCCTATGCTCGATGTCTGTGCAAGATGGATGAAGTAAATCCATTCGATGCCACTTTCCCAGATCACCAACCGCACCCATAAAGCAATGTTTGTGGCAGCTAAATGCATGAATCCGAATCTGGCGGCCAAGCCAAACCTTTCGACCAACACCTAAAAGCACACAGGTGAATTTATAAGTTTTTTTCAGACATACCATGTTATTGAGTAGTTTTTTTCATTACAATTATTCTATTTGATTCTATTGATCGTCAGAAAGACTGTTTCACAATCACAAACGATAAAGCAATTTCAACAGATTATATTATATTTATAGCTGTATGACTAAAATCGTGTAGAACGTAGAAAACAAAGTCAATACAGGAACGAACGATGATGAATACGTTAAAATATTTAATATGCTGTAAAGATAAATGTTTTGAAGAAAATCTCTCATGGTAAATCATATTTAACGAGAATTTATTTTTCATAAACCGTGCATGATGATTCTTTAATCTTTTTAGCAAGTGGTGCGTGATTCCTGTACATGACGTATATATTGTACAATACGTATCGTCATGGACAATGCTTAGAATATATTTTTCTTAATATAAATATTATGAACATCAACGGATTTATTATAAATCGTACTCATCACCGCTCACCAAATTAATATATTATAATGTCACGTTCTAAAATCTTCAATAATACATTAAAGAACAATGATTTAACAATTCAATTTAAATCTATTTTACTACTGTTCTACTGTTGCACTACAGTGTATAAGGTTCACGACAGGTACATATACTACTATAAAAGGTTTATTCATTCTACTTCTTTCACTTCGCCTATATTAATTTAGGCATTGTGGGACAAAAGTGAAGTCGTATTATTTACCTTTATCACCGCCCTCCACGCTGCCATGTCCATATAATATAATCCACTAAAATCCATAACTCTATAATATCTAACCGTTTTGTCTTATTCAACCAGCCAAATGGAATGTATTTATACTGTAATATATTCGACATATTTCTATGTAAATCAATACAATTTGTCTTCATCAATTTACACGTGTTCCCTATTAATCGCTTTGTGTGACATACATCGCGCCATGACATACGAGAATATATTTAGGTATTTAATGTTATGGGCGTGCACTGATACTATAACCATATCAGATGCAGCATAACGAAACAATGTGGAATCTACCAAAATTCAATACTACCGGACACTGGTAAATATTATTTTTATCTATAGGTAAAAAAATATATATACCTATATATTAGTATCAAAGGCACACCTCTACTGATACCTATATTATTAAAGTATCACTTTACTATTGAGTATCGTGTACTGGTAAAATATTAGATTTTGTTCTTTATCTATTTTTGAACAGCATTTTAATGTCCATCGGTCGCGGCCCGTCAACGCAAACTTTCACCGGAATTCACAGATAAGCCCATCAGGTAAATAAAAATGCAACCAAGTTATTGTTGTACTCAACTAATCACAATTCATATTTTGACTATTTTGACTTATGATTTATTATCTATATATAAGTTTACCTATTGTAAAGAAATTTTGAATATAACCGCGTACTGCAGTTGAATCGCGGACGTTTCGCCCCCGCCGCATAAAAAAATGAGCCCATGGACGAAACGTCCCCGTCTGTTATTAAGCTAGGAAATTTGGCCCCCGGGAGTTAATATTATCGTCGTTGTCGTCGTCGTCTTTGTCGCCGAACAACTCAAACAAAATTGGTAATTTGACATGTTAGGAAATTCCCAAAAATAATATTTTGAAAAAAGTTATTGGTTTTAATGATAATAATAGTAGGTATAATATTTATTAAATAAATAATTATATTATGTAAAACCAATGAAAGGGTAAGAATACAGTATTGAAAGACTAACGTTAATTTAACACATGAAGACAATAGTTGAAATAACTGAGAACAAATTAAACATTAATATTCAAATTATAAATACAAGTTTTTAGCTTGGAGCAGAAATCGAAAAAAAAAATCAAAATTAGGAATTTTATTACATTTTATGTTTAAATTAAATGTAGGCCCATCACCAAAAGAAAAAATTAAATAAATTGTTATTCGAAAAAAAATGGAAAATATACCTTTTTTAATAGATTGATATTATTTTAAATAAGTACTATTATTTTGATATTATTCGAAAAACAAAAATTCAAACAATTCAATAATTGACATTTTATATTATTGCAAATGATCTTTCGTCCCTATATAGTGAAAATCTATATAGTTAAATTTTTATTTATCTAAGTCCCCCAGTACACCAAAAACCAAAATCGATTTAGTAAAAAATCGATTTTGCGTAAAAATTCCCGTTTTTTCTTAATTTTTATATTGTTTTTCCCGACGCTTTTGAAAACTATTAGGAATTTTAAATTTTGACCTCCCCAATGCACCAACAATATTCGCTTTCCCATCGAACAAGATACACAAGTTGAAAATCGAAGCATTATTTCGACTACTTATCGTGTACACAGACACAAAAATAAAAAAAAATTTAAAAATTAAAAAACAAACATCATTGTAAAATTAATACATTCATCGTACCACTCAGAATCTAAAAGCCATTTAAATGTAGTGATTTAAAACACCGGGGGGCAAACATCCTATGGGTAGGTAAATAACATCACATAATTCCCGGGGGCCAAATGTCCTATCTTAATAATAGACGGGGACGAAACGTCCGTGGACTCGCTTTATTGACGGGGCGAAACGTCCTTTTGCCATTGCAGTTATTAATAAATAATCAAATTTTTACCTGAGAATTTATGAAAAGAAAATGCATTTGTAAAAATGTAAACAGTCCGTGTAGTATTGGATGTACGAATATGACATCGTTTAAACAGCTAATGTCCATCATGGAATACATGGCCATCTCCAAACCGTTGAATACGAGCGTTCCTAAACCGAATACTGAAACAATTAAGAGGTCATCAGATATTATTATTAATTAATAACAAAAATACAAAAATATAAAATTATAGGTATTATAATAGGATTGCGCAATGTGTTTATAACACAGAACAAATTCACGAACTAAATGGTTTCTGCAGAAACATATTTTAGTAGGTTTTTTAAATGTATTTTTGATTTTATCTTCCAAACGTATTTGAAATATCATCAAGTAGCCCTTAAATAATACAATGATCCAATTTTAAATTTTAAATTTGTAAATAAAAGTATTCGGACAGTGATTACTGATTAGTAAGTATTTTAAATAATTGTCAGTATTAGGTATTTGTGTTAGAAATATTAATAATTTTAGATATTCTGAGTGGAACGATGATTTTATTGATTTATTGATTATATTGATTTTACAATGATGTGTGTTTTTTTATTTTTTTTTTTGTGTCCATCATCACCTTTTAGGACAGTATAAGTACTTAGATTTACTTCAACAGTATCTTTTCTGATAGGAAAATGAATCTAGTTGGTAATTTTTTTTGAGGGAGGAGGATCAAAAGTAAAAAATTTTCATGCCACTTTTATAAAAATATTTTGATTTATTTTGAGCTGTTTACGGACATTGTCAGTTTCCATTTTTTATAGTTTTCTTTTCTATAAATATCAATAAAATTTTATTTGTTGGGTAAAAAAGCTTGAAAATTTAATAGAAGGCGCCTAGGTTATTGTTTCAAAGGCGGATGAAAAAAATTAAAAATTTAAAAATTAAAAAAACAAACATCATTGTAAAATCAATACATTCATCGTACCACTCAGAATCTAAAAGCCATTTAAATGTAGTGATTTAGAACACCGGGGGGCAAACATCCTATGGGTAGGTAAATAACATCACATAATTCCCGGGGGCCAAATGTCCTATCTTAATAATAGACGGGGACGAAACGTCCGTGGACTCGCTTTATTGACGGGGCTAAACGTCCTTTTGCCATTGCAGTTATTAATAAATAATCAAATTTTTACCTGAGAATTTATGAAAAGAAAATGCATTTGTAAAAATGTAAACAGTCCGTGTAGTATTGGATGTACGAATATGACATCGTTTAAACAGCTAATGTCCATCATGGAATACATGGCCATCTCCAAACCGTTGAATACGAGCGTTCCTAAACCGAATACTGAAACAATTAAGAGGTCATCAGATATTATTATTAATTAATAACAAAAATACAAAAATATAAAATTATAGGTATTATAATAGGATTGCACAATGTGTTAATAACACAGAACAAATTCACGAGCTAAATGGTTTCTGCAGAAACATATTTTAGTAGGTTTTTTAAATGTATTTTTGATTTTATCTTCCAAACGTATTTGAAATATCATCAAGTAGCCCTTAAATAATACAATGATCCAATTTTAAATTTTAAATTTGTAAATAAAAGTATTCGGACAGTGATTACTGATTAGTAGGTATTTTAAATAATTGTCAGTATTAGGTATTTGTGTTAGAAATATTAATAATTTTAGATATTCTGAGAGTAACGATGATTTTATTGATTTATTGATTATATTGATTTTACAATGATGTGTGTTTTTTTATTTTTTTTTTGTGTCCGTCATCACCTTTTAGAACAGTATAAGTACTTAGATTTACTTCAGCAGTATCTTTTCTGATAGGAAAATGAATCTAATTGGTAATTTTTTTTGAGGGAGGAGGATCAAAAGTAAAAAATTTTCATGCCACTTTTATAAAAATATTTTGATTTATTTTGAGCTGTTTACGGACATTGTCAGTTTCCATTTTTTATAGTTTTCTTTTCTATAAATATCAATAAAATTTTATTTGTTGGGTAAAAAAGCTTGAAAATTTAATAGAAGGCGCCTAGGTTATTGTTTCAAAGGCAGATGAAAAAAATTAAAAATCCTTAGTCACAGTTTTTATTTATAAGCATTTAAAGTTCAAATCTTGACAAAATACGGAAAAATCACGAAAATTAGCAAATTATTTTGAGTTAAGAATTCATAAAAATTTTTCTTTTTAAATCTAAGATTTAAAAATGCAATACAAGATTATCCATAAGTTTGTCTACCTTTGTCAAAAAAAAAAAAATGTCTACAAGAAAGTCAAATTAAATTTTTATAAGCGTTTGAAATTCATATTTTTATATTTGATATTCACTCGATTTTTCATGTAACGATTTCCTTATTTTGTTGTAATTAAAAAACGTATGACTGTAGATACTTGAAAATGCTCACTGAATGTTTATATTAGCAATTTCTATACACCATAACATTTTAAAAATAATTTGACTTTATTTGAGCTGTTTACGGACATTGTCAGTTTTCAATTTTTTTTGTTTTTTCTATTAATATCAATCTAATTTTATTTGTTGGGTAAAAATACGTGAAAATTTAATGCAAGGCTCCTGATATATTGCTACAATAGCAGTTGAAATATACATAGGTACAATTTTTTTTATAAGCATTTAAAGTTCGAATTTTAACAAAATTTATCAAATTTTAAATTTAATAATTAGTTTATAGTTAAACATTTATAAAATATTCAACTTTTATAGCTAAGGATTGAAAATTTAAAACAAGGTTCCACGTAAATAGGTTATATATAAATTACTTTATTCACAATAATATCATCAAATATACTTGGTAATATCATAGGCTGACTGACCGTTTTCGCTCAGAATCGTTTTTCTTATACAGTGATATTATATCATTGAATTCAAATTTAACATCATCCATTACAGTGACCCACTAGTAACCTACTGTTATGAACGCACTTAGGTGTTCAGTCACAAATAAATATAGTCACAACACAAATTGAAAAGAACTAAATTAACTTTATTGGGTGTCATTAATAACGGCAGATGCTTCTAAATTAATATAATTAATATAAAATGTTCCGAATGTTATGTGAGGTTCTGACAATCATAAGGCTCTGCTCTTAAACCAAGACTGGCTCGCTTGTGTTATACACAGCGAGTCGTTGCTCCGTCCGGGCCGAAAAGGGTTTGCTCAGCACATTCCGTTTTGGCCGGAGGTGGTGTACAATATCACTAATACTAATAACATATATTCTACATATAAAGTAACCAGTGGTTCTTAGCATTCACAACACTACTGTACAGCAGAGCGACATCCACTTGCCCACCTTTTTAATATTATTAGTAATACTTTTGTATGTTTCTGAGACCGAGACCTCTCAAGTATAAATTAATTAATTTAATGGTGTAGATAAAATATTTCGTTTATGGTTTTTATTTTTTACACTATAATCGAACTTAAATACCTACACATTATTATAAATTATAATATGAAATGAATAGGTACAGATTTCATTTTAAATTTGCTCAATAGAGACTTTAATATAAATCATGGGTATTCTGGTATTAAAATGTTGTAGTATAAATTAGTAGGTATAGGCACCTATAGTGGATACCTATGAGTATACCTACTCATTTTAAACTTACCTAAAGCCCCTACTCTCAAATAGAAGCTGGTGTCCGAAGTCTTTGAACGTGAAATATGCGCACGTTTCAACGAACTGAATTGTTTCAACGAGTTGAACCGGTTCAAAGTAAAGACACCTGGCGATGATGAGCCAGATGTAACGATTTCAGTTTCGTCCGACGTTAAGCTGACGCACGAATCGATTAACACCCACACATAAATGCATATAATTACGGCTATGCTTCCCAAGTACAGGTACATAAGATAAATTCCCTGTATAGATAATAACTTAACAGGATTGTCCATTACTTCTATCAAACAGATGGCGAACATGAGGATAACCAACACCATGCCGTAGAACGAGCTGAGGGTCACCCAAAAGTGGTGGCTGTAATAAAAATCAGGATTATAATTTTGATATGTAACGCCTATAGGCTATAATAAGTAAATATTATATTTTAACAGGTGTGATCACATTACTTGTCAGCAAAAAATTGATTTGCCTGCATAGAGGTATAACTTACAAAGATTCCGTGTGTTGTAGCATGGACATGTCCGTCCCTCTATTCGTCAAAAGATTCATTAAAGTACGACTACTTTTGAGTTTAAGTCCATCGGATCGGCACATTTTGGAAGATCTTTGGACTAGTTTACGATTTATGTGTGAAAAATGATCATCAAGACTATCTTGTTCGGTTAATTCACATATACTATGCACTGAAAGATAAATCATTTTAAAAGTTAAACATTTATTTTATTAAAAAAAAAAATGTTGAATAAATAATTTAATTTATGAAAATAATAACTGAAGCAAAAATTTACAATATATAATTTACGTATAGGAACGTATATTATATACCTACATATAATATTATATTCGATACGTTTATAGTATAAAGTTTTGGTGGCGCGGTGATGCGGCGCGGTGGCTGCAATCAATCACACAATGTGATAGAGAGTAAGTAACGTCCGCTGCCACTAGTTCCCGGATGGGTAACCACCCGGGTTTCGTAGTGGCAAAATCCTTGCCACATACACGTGTTGCTAACCTACCGTTTTAAGCTTACCAACCCTATACCAACCGTATTCGCCCTACAACAGCTAATGGCCATAGTTGCCGTACCTATAATGGCTTAGCGTGTAATTTATATTTTATGTCGTTGTAAAATGTTATTTAAAATATGCAGGCAACCTGCAGTAGGCATATAGGTACTATTTAAATTTATTACTTAATAAATAATAATATAAGTAAAAATTATAATATAATACAGCAGGAGGACGTTCTTGTACATTGGACACACGTTTCACTAAACTGACTTAAATGCATGATACATATTGATATACCTACCTATTATTGATGTTATGATATATTTATTTGATTATGTTTAACAGGTTGACCGCCACGGGTTTTTTTCAAGTTACTTAAAGTCGATTTTGAGAATCTATTTGGGTTCTCAAAAATATTACTAGGATTAACAAATTGAGACCCTATTCGGGGTCTGACTGAAAACGATTTTTCAGCGAAAGCTCGTTTAGTGACTATAATCAGTATTTTCTAGTCGGATTTAAAATGTACAGTGTTGCCACTTTCTGATAGTATAACAAGCTTGCAGATATTATTATTAGTTTTTTTTTATCAATTTTTGTTTAAATCGTCAAAACTGTTTTCAAGTAAACCTATGAAAAAACCCATAGCGTACGGTAGTAAACTAATGAGAGCCCAGAAAGAGGTTCATGGCGGTCAAGCTGTTGAACAATATTATAGTACCTTTATGAGTATCTAGGAATTATTATTTTAAATAGTAAATGTGTTTTTTAATCTACCAAATATTTGAAAAATAACTTTTTTAGAGTAGGTACCAATACCTATATTCTTTGTTTGATATGCAATCTAAGCAAATTTTATGCCGCTCGAATATTTTTAAAAACTACTCGCCAAAATGTAGGTATGTTTCTAAAAATCGCTAACATAAACTAATATAAAATCATGATACCTGTACATTTTAATTTCGTATAATTAAAACTAAAAGTTTGTACTTATATTTAATTATTACATTATATTATACAGGACAATTAATCAATCATTCTCAACCTCTTTTTCTTCTTCAATAATGCAGTTATTCAAATTCTGTTTTTGAAATTTAGGTAAGTATTAATAATTTTAAAGACCATATTTTCAAATTCTTGAGACATTTTTACTATTTAAAGAGTGTCATGTGAAGATACAAACTTCTGTTTTTAAAAGGGTAACCCTATTAAAAACCAAAATTCAAACTGATAGTTTTTGAGCTTTTTAACATTATGTACTAAGGATAATATATAGGCCAACGATAATAGGTTTGGAAGATATTGGGGTTATAATAATTTGAACATTTTAGTAGTTAGTAATAATTTATCAATACAATTTATACAAATTGTCCTAGCATAATAAATACTAAAATACTAAATCTGGTATTACATCTATTTTATATTTTTAAACACTATAGGTACCTTATTTTTATTACTACTAATTATTTAGTGGATAATTTTTATAAAATTTTGATGTAGGTAGTATAGGTAGTAGGTACCTATTAAAAATTTGAACAACTAGTTTTCCAGTTATTAAAATGCCTATACCAAGTAGTAAGGATAATAGTATTTATAATCAATGCTATTATTCTCAATATATTTTAATAGTTGAAAAACTACTTGTTCAAATTTTAAATAGGTATCTACATCAACATTTCCAAAAAATTATCCACAAAATAACTTTCAGTAAAAAAAGAGGTTTCTCATTTTTTAAAAACAGAAGTTTTTATCGCCACGATACACTCCAAGCATTTTAATATAATATAGTTTTTAAGTGTGTACAAAAATTCAAAAGTCAAAATTCGAATAAATTTCAAAAAATTTTGAAAAATTAGTGGCGAGTGTGCTTGGCGAATCACCCTGTATAGTGTACAATATATTTTATTTTCGTCTTTAAGCTAATTTAACACTCGAGGTTTCAACGTGGATTTTAATACCCGAAGGCTACGACAACAAAAATACGCGTTTCAAAGGCGCCGAAGTTGCAAAATAAATAATTGCAGTTTATATCCATGCCGTTCGTTCGATGCCGTTGGCATAAAAGACAGAAACAAATAATGATAAAAAAAAACCAAACTATAATATACGGTGGCGGCATTCAGTGATGATCATTTTCCCTTTCAAAATAAACCACCGTGCATAATTACACTCTAACAAAATAAAATATACATAAATATACATATTATATATACACACGTGTACCCTGCAGAGCAACGTTTCCAGTCGTTGCGGGCCTATATATATAGGTAGGCAGATACCTACTGCATTATAATGTTATTATGTTACACCACGCGGCATGCTACACACATATATAGTTATGTGTTTTTGCGCAAATTGCTCATATACCTATATACAAACGTATGTACACGAACTCGGCGATGACATTAATCCAGGCATATATCTCGGTTAAATCCGTCCAGC
Source organism: Sitobion miscanthi (assembly GCA_008086715.1). Taxonomy (NCBI): domain Eukaryota; kingdom Metazoa; phylum Arthropoda; class Insecta; order Hemiptera; family Aphididae; genus Sitobion; species Sitobion miscanthi. The sequence continues at coordinate 24,433,962 of CM017799.1, read as the reverse complement.
TGTGCTCCTCGATCCGCCTGGTTTGCAGTGAGCAAGTGTAATAATTGTAGTAGTTATAATGTAGACTATATGCGACGAAATGTAAGTCGTGTAACAGCCCGACGAAACGATCTTTGCCCACCGCGTATACCATTACTATACAGAGATTAACTAGACCATAGTCATAAGCCGAGTTGTACCATGTATGTGTATAGTCTAACGTGGTAGGTATTATATTATTATTATATTTTGTCACATAGTAATATGTGTCAATAAAAATATGCACAAAGTAGGAAGGAGATACATGCTTATTATCATAAAGGTGTATCGTAATTATAATCATTATGACGGTCAACGGTTTAATTTTTTATTTTTAACGAAAAACTAAATTCTACTACGCGTGTTGTTTAGCAGCAACACTGCACATTATTCAGTCAGTTAACCATACACGATATAGCTAGGTACCTAATTTTATTTTATAAGTTAACAATTGTTTCCCCCAAATTTATAACGACACAATTTTTATCTTAACCTTTTATCGAAGTTTTTATTATATTTTATGTCAATATTCGTTCGTCTTTTCATGGGTATAGTGTCTGTATGACATTTAAACACACGTGTGCATAATATACGTCATTACTTATTGCACTACGTAAAAGTGTAAAACGTAAAGGTTTGATCAATATATGGCGTATCATATGCTCTATTTTTATAAAGCCAAATTTATCAGCTTGGACGTATACATTTCACAGTTCACTTTAGATACAAACTCTTTCAGGAAATATAATAATCATCACGTAGAAGCGACTATAGATATATATGCTCACTTCTCGTTCCGGTTCCTAAATATCTACTTTCCCACATTACAATGATGGAAGTCTGGAAGAGTGTTATATAGTTTTGGTGATTACTGATTATATATGTTATAGCGGTTTATGTTGATAATTTGTATTAATAACGTAATGTTTTGTGTGTAACGCGGATGAGCTTAGGACACGTCATAACTATTGTATTGTTATTTTAACAAATAAACAAAATATATCATATAATATGTATAATTTCATTACACTACTGTATTATATAATATAACAGTTTTTGATTATATATCATAGAATCATAGCCTAGGCTTCCTAGCCACAATAACTATATTAATATTAACAGTAGCGAAAATATAAATTTACGGTTTGCTTCTAATTCGGTTATTGGAGCGGCCTGAAAAATATTCTCAAGACGACTCTACACCCGCATGTGTCGTCTCCGTCTTACAAAATTTATAATTACATTTAATGTACAACATGGAAAAAACTGTTTTTGAAAGAACCGAAAAGGCTATAGTCACAACTAAGAAACGAGTTTCCACCACATAAAAAGGAGAACTTTGGCTGGGCAATGTCGTTTTTATTTTTTCGATATCATTCATATGAAAAAAGTTTTTCAAATTTGAAAAACACAAACAATAATGGTTTTTGAAACAGTAAGAATTTTTTTCACGTGAGTGATATTAAAAAATATAAGAACAACGTTGCACAGCCAGTTCTCCTTTTGATGTGGTGAAAATTTCGTTATCACTGTATAGCCCTCTCGGTTCTTTACCGTGCAAAACAGTTTTTGCTATGTAGTACATTTGTAAGACGGAGACAACACATGCGGGTGTAGCGTCTCCTTAAAGAATATATTATACTACCTACCCCTAAATTTCGACTACAACACGAGCAAGCAGGTGACTGCAACTATGAGTTTTTTTTTCGTGGTGTCGAGAACCGGAGGGGGAGCTGCGTTAGCATTACGTCCCCCAACTATGAGGGTTTATAACACAGCAGTTTGCTCCTGAGGGTCTAACCAATGGGCAAATAATGATAAGCCTCTAAACTTGTGTCGTTATTTTAATGCGTGTTACCATTAACCATTGAGTATATATTATGTTGCGCTATATAATATACTCAATGGACAATGGTGTTACTATTATATACTTAATATAGCTTATAACAACCATTAAGTTAATTTAACGATATTTCAACAGGATCTAACTTGTATAAAAATTATGTAAACAATTATTTGAATAAAATAAAAATAGGTAGGTATTTAATTTTTGATAGATTTGCCAGCGCGGGAGATATGCCTTTTAAATTTCTGATAAACTCGCCTATGCAAAATATGTATACTTTTTTAATTTGTGACAAATTCCCCAAAGCAAAATATGTAGGTATATAATTCAGGTGGGTACCTATAGTTTGAGAGAAACGGCATGATTGACAAACACCGACGAAACTATTTCTTCAACATTTAATAATATTTAAACATATTATTCAACAACATTTTTATCAAAGTTATATATTTTTGATCGTGCAACAAAGCAAAGAAATTATTATTTAAAAGAATGTAAGAATTACATATTAGTATATAAAATTTTCTTTGAAAAAAAAATTTCAAAAAGCGTTAATTTGTAATGGAAATAATGCGAGTGGTGTCCGGTCTGTATATATATTGTATAGTATAACGATTGAGAATTAAAAGTTTAAATGTTCGTAGTTCGTACAAACACTACAACGTGCTATACAATGCAAAGGAATAGAACAAAAATTAAACGTTTTTATGAAAGACGAGACAGCAGGTGGTATTACCACCAGGTTAGGTATTACTATATATAGCAGTATAGCATCATATGTACAAAAAGGTAACGTTATAGTCAGTCATAGTGGTATGCAAATGGGTAAGGATGTAAGGTATTCGTTGTACACGAGTTCGGGAAAAATTGTCATTATTGTCCGTAGGTATTATGTATATAGGTAAGTCGGATGTCGGAAACGAACGCGATCGTCCCCATTCGCTGCAGAGTCAGAAAAATGGATATCTAGCGGTGCGCATATACGAGTTATGAATTATGATGAGCTACGAGTACTTCAGTACTCTATAACTCCGAACTCTTTCTAACCCTGAACTCGCTGACCACAGTGGCGTATTTACATGTTGATCAAGGGAGAGGTTTGGAAGAAAAGTTGTTATAGGAATATAGGATTAAGACGGTACAATTTATACACGATGTGTTGAATGAACATTTTTGCAATAGTACACGGCTAAAGCCGATTATTATTTTTGGAATTAAAGGTCTCCGTATATACACCGGCGCTATAACTACAGTTTAACGTACCGAGGCGTTCATTAGAACTTAGAAAGCATATTGATTGGGAGCACTGAATACTGATGCTTTTTAGCTGGACTCCGAAAAGTAGGGGTCATATAAATTAAAAACTGCGTTCCCCATCAAATAGTTTCAGAATATGCTATTTTCGACAGTATTTTTTTAACTTTTTGATGATTTTAATTAGGTCTACACTAAACTGGTAGTATGATCACTAATCAGTTCACAATTGTATACATTAGATTTTAATAATTAATTTTCTAACGTTTTACAGGGGATTATAACATTATGCCTTGCTTACACCACTACGATCCAAGAAAAAAATGTTCGCGAACACGCCACTGCAGCGAATTCGTGTACGCGCAGATTACAACTACTCACTCGTCCAATCGCTATCGGCTGACCCACCTTTAGCGGCGGCTGCGATGCCTCGACAACCGTCGGAAGCGGAACCATTGATGCCGTGCTGCGCCAACCTCCAATTCTCACGTCCCACGGCGTCCCGCGTGCCGGCGCTCCTGCTCCTGCGGTCGTCACCGCCGATGTCGACAGCCGCCACCGCCGCCGCGGTCGTCGGAGGCTGCGGCTGCGGCGTCGTTCCGGCGGCCGCGGTCGTCGGCGCGTCGTCGACGGTCCCGGCGCGTACCGTGGTCATTGTGGCTGTGTGTCTTCACTGCTGGCGGGACCGTAAACGCGCGGCATCGCGGATCGGCTACAACTATAATATTATTGTAATACGACGGACGACGGTGCGCGCGTTCGCGCTCGCTACCGCATGACCCGCTGGGGGGGAGGGAGGGGGGAGGCCCTCCACGACGCGAAAGTATACAATGCAATATTATAATATTATATTATACGCACTTTATTTTATAGGAACACTGCAGCACGCGTGATATTATTGTAGTGATGGTACGTATCCATAATACCGAGACGGTCGATGCAATTATAAAATATTATTATTATAGTATACGCGTATGTTTATTATTATATTATATTATGCAGACCGGACGATGGCCATTGTGGAAGTGATACATTCTGAAGTATGTCTCGCGTGCACGAAAATTATATGGTATTAAAACATAAAATACTTACTGTGTATACGATTAGTATTAATAATAATGATAGGTAATAGTCCGAGTGATGTGGTCCCGCCGCTGCTGCTGCCGTATGTCGATATTACTATAATTATTGTAATCAACACGGGGCTGTTCCGATACACGAACGTCTTATCCGGCACTTTGACGACTCCCCCCTCGAGAATATTAAATTGAGATTGATGGACCGCGGCCGGCCGCTACTGCACGCCGAAATAATAGTATGATAATAATATATATTATTTAATAACAATATAACATATAGGTATATTATACGATTATGACAATATTATATGATTATATTTAATTTTCGCGATGTTGTTCGAGGCGTAGGTATGTCTCCGGGACGGTGCCGCATCATTTACTGCGGCGATCGTCGCACGCGACCGGACGGGGCTCAAGCATGTGCTCATGCCGCAGTGTTCCTCTTCCACGCGACCGACAAACCGGTCGGTTCGGCGGGATCCGTATTCAATATTCTCTAATTAAACACGGTCTTGTCATATATATGTATAGGTAAGTATTTATAGTTTTTTTCGGCATAGTTTTTACGTTCATATATTAATATGTTTTTTTTTATTTATTCATTAATATAATACCTATTTTATGTTTGTTTTTATTGACCGCGTCATCTCCGCGCAGACGACTTTCCAACGCATATATTTATAATATACGAACCTGCCGCGGTGACTTTACGGAACCACTCTGCACACGATATTATAATTGACCACGTTTAAATGTTATTATTATTATTATTATTCTCGTATAATATAATATATAGCATGTACCTACCTAGGCCGTGGCCTACATTTGCGTACGCTTATCACGCGGCTCCAATAATATTATTATTTAGACGATGATAATCTGTTTTTGTTATTGAAGCCGTCGGGAAGTGACCTGTCGACAGTCGTTTGCGCATACGAGTGTATTATGTTTTTATTTATTATACCGTCCAATGCAGATGGGACGCAGCCTGCGCGTTTCAAAGGTATATAGTGGGCAAGAGTGAAAATTACTTTTTATTTTCATCTTGTTTTTTTATGGTACTACCATTTATGCACCGTTTGTGAGTGCACAGGGTGATCGTTTTAATGGTGGATATCCGCGGATCGTTGCTAAAAGTATCGAACCGAAAGTCACTTTTTGAAAACTTATGCTTAAGTCAAGTTCTTAAAACTTCAAAAGTTTGCGGTAAACAGGGAAATAATAAAAATATAACTCGGTAACAGTATGAGTATAAGTGGATAATCATAAGACAACTTAGTGGATAACGATCGGAATCCAGAAAAACGGCGGTGTGACCGGCCCTAAAATTCTATTTTTTTTTTTTACTTTCCTTTACACTATATGTGAGAGCTAGATGGTTGGCTTATAGCTGATTAAAAAAGGCTTATAAAGTAAATACAAAATGTAAAATAAAAAAATTAGTCAACTTTTTAACCGTTAAAAATATAGGCAGGTGGATACTCAATTTTAGGAAGATTTTCCTTTAGTGACGCTGATCTTCAAAACTGGGGAACGGATTTTGTTGTTTAGGATCTTGTTAGAATCAGATTGACTAGGAGAAATGAAGTGTTTCAGACCACTGCCTAAAATACGATTTAATCTAATTCTACTGTATTAAAATGTATACATTTGACACACACATATATATAATAGAATATATATAGAATTATTAACTATATATTATATAGTTAATAATTCTCCAAAACTTAAAAATCAAAAAAGTATGCTCGTCGACCCTGACTTGGCTAACGGTTTTTTTTGTAGTATTTAATAGTAATTTATATTTTTTTCATTCAGAAACGTGTACCACAAATCTCGCAGCATTTGCCTATCTTAGCTCGAATTTAATCACTCAGATAACTTAAATTGCCGTTTATTAACCGGTTTTAAATCCTAACGCACTTTGAATGCTTAGAAATAACAACCTATTCTTCTAAATCTTCCAGCATAATATTCAAAGTATATAAATAAATTAAAATCAGAAATTTAATATGGAGCGCCTTTTATCAAAAATCAAAAGTTCTTAGTGTTGCATTTGCCGATAATAATAAAATTAGATAAACCTATGTTTACGTAAATGGTTAGTAAAATATACATTTTAAAATAATAATCGAATGTTCGTAGTTAAAATAATCATACTGTATAATATAGTGTATCAATAATATATATTTTATAGGTTAGGTTAGGTTAGGTTATTACATTTCGATTTACGGCTTTCTAGCGCTTTCAATTTATACCCGTACAGGTGTCCATTTTTATTGATTGGGTCTTAATATAGTTAATATATATATACAAATCTATTTATAATATATATATACGTTATAGGTACGCTATTCCAATTAATCGTTTTCGAAAGGAACATTCGACGCAAATGAAAAATGTGTTCTACTATTATAAATTATAATATACTGCAGCAGATGTAGGTAAATACTAAATTATTAATTGTTTACAAACCGACCGTTTGACCAAATATACATATATGTATAGATTATATGTTTGTTGTCTTAGCTTTCGAGAATAAGTGCTATAAATCCAGTGGCAATAAATAATAATGAAATACCTATATCTATACCTATATATAATTTTATATATTCTAGATGAACGACTAACAAAATGTGAGAGTTTATAATACACGTAGATAATAATATTATTCATACATTTATACGCACGCATATACATATACCGATATTATTATATGTTACTCAGTGACGTCCCCAAAAAAATTTCTAAGGGGAGGGACTGAATATAATAAGTATTATAATACATTATTTATTGTACATAAATATAATATATAATATTATGTTCACTGCGGTACAATGATAAATAGATCGAGAGGATTGAGGTCAAATCGCGTGTAAAAGTAAATTAAAAATATTGATTTTTCCAGTTTTAGATTTAAAATCGTATTTATCTAATATGCAAATTTAAATCATATGCGACACATGCTAAAGTGAAAAGAAAAGGATTAATTTCGTAGAAACTACGTTCTTATAACTTGTTTAGTGCTGAAATTCTGTCCTCCGATATATCATATAAATTATAATTACTATACTTACCTATATACAGTTCAAAGTGTGATTGCTGCATACATATAGCACGCATATATTATATGGCTCGAACACAATCGTTTTGTACGTGTATTATAGTCCTATATTATGATAGTCTTGCGAATATAATATCAAAAGCCAGAGGCTGCTTGATCACTGATCCATCAAAAAGTTTGTGTTGAGTGTCATTTTAATAGGTAAAAGTATACTTGGTCTTGGTAATCAGTGTCCGGCATAGCCGTATATAGGTAATATAAAAATGGTTGATTTGATGGCCAATTCATTATTAGCAACAAATAGATACATATATTAACAATCAACTTATGAAGTTATAAACAGCTTATTATGACGAAAATATAGTCACATATAGACTAAGTATGAAACGATGTGATATTATTTTGTTATTCGAAAATCGCAATCAATTGTATACTGAACTACTCTCTAATGAGAAATTGGCTGAAACGTAGTCATTTAAGGTACTTTAATATATTCAATTCAACAACTGCAGATGTGTCAAAGCTCGATCAATTTGCTTTTGTGTATAAGTGTATTGTAGATGAATTTGAAGTTTTTTTTAATTTGAAAATTCGTCTTTTTTCTATAACAAATGACAAAATTAGGAAATTTTTTTTCAAATTAAAAAAAAACCTGAAATTCGTTCACATTATTAAAAAAATTATTTCATCAACTCGTTATGAATTATGCTTTTCGGTGATAAGAAAAAAACTAATTTATCATAATATCATTCATCACAATATTATTAAGAGGACGCCTCACTCGCATATATTGTCTCCGTCTTACAAGTGATTAACCTCTTATAAAATTTATAGATAAGATTATTATCTGGGCAATATCGTGGGTTTTTTATTATATTTTAAAGCGAGTTATGAGTATTTTAAAATTGTAAATTTAAATATAAAATATAGTAAAAAGTCTATAAGATTGCCTAGATAATAATCTTACCTTTAAATTTTATAAAAGGTCAATTTATTCTATTTTTTAAACTAACGGAGCTACACGTGCAGTTCTGCTGAGCGTACAATTTGATATGTTACGCACTTGTAGACGGAGAGAACATATGCCGGGTGAGGTGTCCTCTTAAACATGTTTTAAAATAAATAATAATTGTCAAAAAAGTTATAAAAATTAGTTAAGTTTTTGTACCTATTATATGAATTTTTGGTAGGCGGGTGGGTGGGTGGGTATTAACTATTGTTGAATCACCAACTGAAAAATATCAAACCACCTCTATCAAAAGCACACTAAACCGCATTTAATTCAGTGCACTTGACAGTTGACCGTAACCTGCAAGTGCAGGCGATTATGCCGTTACCGATCGATAATTCATATTATTATTATTATTGTTACATACATTTAATGATTAATAACGAAAGATTGCAGTCGTAGTTGTATCCAGGGCCGTCTTGAAGGTGGTTCGAGCTGTGCAGTGCCACAATAAGGCCCCGTGAATTTAAATGCCTATTGAATAAATAAATCATCGAGCCCATAGATCATGAATCTAATGATTCAGATTCATCGGTATATTATGATTAAAATCAGTCTGTCTTTGCACTCTGAGCCTTCAGGCACCCCTGTAACACCTAATACGCACCAACTAAATGGCCCTAGCAAAAACATTTCACACATAGTCTCGATATTCACCAAACCAGCCCGTGTTGTATCATACGCATTTTGTACCAGTATACATAAACTAAAAAAAAATCATGATTTTTTTAAGAGTGACAAAAACCGTTCGGTATAATATTATATTATTGTGGCTCGGCGCGGCGCAGTGGCCGAAATCAATCACGCGACGTGATTGAGAGTAAGCAACAGCCGCTGCAACTCTAGTTCTCGGATGGGTGACCACCCGAATAACGTAGTGTGCAAAAACCTTGCCACGCATACACGTGTTCCTAATTAACCGTCCCAACCCTACCGTACCTACCAAACTTTAGGTTTCAGGCAAACGACCTCAGTCGTCGAAACCTTAAACCTAATAAAAATATAAAATAAAAAAAAAAGCATAATATCATCATATTGATTCACAAACTCGTAGGTAGTGAATAAAAATGATACATAAATATTATAGCTACGTTGATTGGTCACGTTTGTTTTAGTAATACTGTAGTAGAAAAAACCGCAGACTATACACGCGCACTTCGATTTAATTATTTTTAGGTTTCTAGATTTTTGCTATGTTTTTTAATACGTTTTTTGAACCGAACAATAAAATAGATAAACTTGCAGAAGTTTTCTATGTCATCCGCAGTTAGATGTATGTTAACAAATTATGGGAAGTATTAACACGTTTTACTATTGTTCAATAGCTTTCAAATATGCGGACATAATATGCTATACCTACATTTATTTTCGTATGGCATTTACCAAATTTTACGGTACACCTGCAGCTATAACATCTTGGTTAAGTTATTTTATCATAATATGGAAAAAACATGTCTATTCTTATTTCTTGATCGCGCGTACTGAGATAAGAAGAAGAATTGAGAAATCATTTAAAACATTTCTATTTCCCGACTTCCGGGAACTCTAGTCGAGAAATTCTAGAACCTGCAACTAAATCATTCAAAACTCAACATACTTTTACATATTATACGTATTCATCAATGACAAGCTGTATGTGCTCAGACTCAGAATACAGTAATAATTATTATATATGTAAATTGTAACTTTGACAACCAATAAGTTATAACCCCGCAGTCGTTGATTGTTAATGCACCGCAATATTCGCAATCGTTATTTTGTCGTTGACAGTATAATCATAGAACAATAATAAAATTATAATATATATATATAAAACAGTATGACGAGAATACGGAATATTGTATTCGGTACTTGGGTAGAACATAGCACGAGCTTAATGTATAACGTATAACTATTTACCTCCAAATATTAATATCACAGTGAATTGTTCACAATTTCAGCTCATGCGCGTCAAACGAATTGATTTTAAATAAGTTTTAATTTCATATTATGAACATAGGTAGCAGCTATACCTATAGTTATAATATTTTTCATGTACCTTGCAGTGTTGTACGAATAGTAAATATACATACACTTCACTTAAAAATAAGTTTAATTTTGTCTTATATTGATTTTCTTTTGATTTTAATATGTAGGTACACAATATTCGTTATTGTCTTAAAATATTTAATGCTTTAAATAGCTGGTATTTCAACTTTCATTTTTTGTACAAGTTCCGTTCTTTGGATAGTCAGATCAAAATTACAGTGAATCGTATTATTTATTTGATAATATGTTTTCACGATATAAATAATAAATATAAATGTATACAAATATAATATAATACATTTTTGAAAAAAATTATAATAATTAATTTTGTCACATTATGCTATTACAGTATTAATGTTATGCATAATTTGTCTTGTTATAAAGTATAAACCAACAATTCGGGTCACTACGCCGAGATGCACAAACATAATCATACGCTAATTTAACAAAAACAAACAAATGTAGATTGTTAAATGTTCAGCATTAAATAACCCGCTTGGATATAAAATAGTACTGTCATTTATTATACTATTATTACTTATACTCAGAATTCAGATTGGTGTTTACTATATTTAATAGCCTTTAAAATCAAAAGTAATCATTATACCTACTCAAAAAATGAAAACTAACATTTTTATTTATATAATATTCACTTTGACGTTTTTTAATTATATTTTGTATTCGTTATTCAGCTGATAAAATGTTCCTCTAAACTGGTATTTAGAAACGAAAATTATCCTATAGCAATAGCTTAGTAAAGGCTAATATATAAATAGTTGTAAGTTGGTAATATTATTACTATTAAAAAGTAAAGCCAAGTTTGTCAGTAAGGTAGTATAATATGATATGCCTACTTAAATATTTGTATGTTTTATTTCTGTAAAGATTTTATAAGGTGGGCACCAAAAAACAATTTATTTAAAATTTTGACTGATAATATTATTATAGGTATTATTTATTAGTTAATTACCTAAATATTGTTATTAATAATTAATAAATATAATCTATATATATAAAAATGAAGCGTGAAAAATGTACGTTACCTCATTGCAATTGAGAACGACTGGTCCGATTTGGCTCAAATTTTTTTTAAGATATTCGTAATTGCCAGGAGAAGATTTTTACGAAAGATGATTTTGGGAAAATCCACCGGAAAAGTAGAAAATCTGGATGTAAAAATTAAAAAATACAACAGTGGCGCAACAGTGTATTATATATATTGTTTGCTATTGGTTAATCGGGCATGTTTGTTGATTTGTTATTTTGTTATTTTTTGTCAATATATATATATATAAATGAATGTTTGTGTGTAAATTAGACCTCTGGGAAGAAGACAGGTTAATTTAAAAATGGTTAAATTTGGTTTTTTTTTATTCATCTGTTATTAGTACGGTTAGGTTAGGTTAGGATTTTGTATTAATTGATTGTGTTAATCCACCGTAGATGGAATACGACAAACTTGATATAACTTTGATACTTTAGAGTTAAATCATACACTTACGTACAAACAGCACGGGGTCCGCGATCTACACTGCTGCAAATTAGAATTTTTATTCCGGGCAACGGAAAAGTTAAAATAAATTTTGAACACAAAACACCGAATATTAAATAACGAATTGAACAAAGTTTGAGTCATGTAGAGTAGTTGGTAGGTACATTTAACGAGCAACGAAGTGCACGGGATCAGCTAGTATATAATAAATACAATCTATAGTTGTAAATAATATATTTCTATATTATAAACATAAATGTTATGTATTATTATCATGTACCTATGTATTAAATATTGTTATATTATGTTTTTAAAAATAATTCATTAACTGTAAAATGCACCAATACTGCAGAGTGTGTTTTTACTTAACAAGACCATCTAATTTCTCGTATTTAATATGCATACATATATTATGTAGTACTTGATCCGCAGTATTTCGTACTCAATTAGACATAAAATAAAATGAACAGTATATAATATTATTAAATAATACATATTATATTATATATTATTATAATAGTTTATTCAAAGATAAAATGCTTAACACGAGTATAACATTATGTAAAAATCAAATGTCGGGCTTTGCATATGCACATGTTGAGATTGTTATCGTGTAGGTACAGTTCATTGTCGGTTTCCAATTCGGCTTTTCTCTAATTAAAAATACGGTTTAGCCAAAACGATTTTCTAACATTATAACTACGATAATGTAATATAAAAATATAATTCGCGTGTCGTAAGTGAATTTATGTACCATAACGGATCTTTTTTGTGTAACACGAAAATAAACAGTTTAATAAACGGTTTGAATTCATCTTAAAAACAAAGATAAGTCTAATTAAAATAGTATTATGAGAGTTTTCGGAGATAATATAAATTCACAATTTATTGTTCTTATACATGTTATAACTTATAGTGCGAAAAAACTTTTTACTTAATTGAGCTATTAAAAAACACGCATCTCAACAGAAATAAAATAAAATATATATTTATCGTTTTTTTTTTCTCAAAAATAATAAAATATGAAGATATCGCTCGAAGACTGTATATTTATACATATATTATATTATATGGGTTACGATATATCAGACTAGATCAACGTGCGGGTATATAATATCATAAAAGTTTATGCGCTGTTTTCCGTGTCAATCGTCTTTAACGTGCAGCTCTTTGAATATTATAGTTTGGCGATTTCGTAACGTTTTCTCGCACTCTGAGCGTAATATAATAATAATAAAAATTATCATAAACATACAATGTGAACTTATGTCCTCATATTGTCGTCGAGTGACATCTTCAATATATATATATATAGTCTGTTTGGGCTATGTTATAAAGCGTTTGTTATTTAAAATGACTTTTTTTTGTTAATTTTATCTCTCGTTAAACTTCGATCGGGTCCGATCTCGTAAATATCGTCTATAAATGGTGTATGTTAAGGAAGAACCCCATTATGGTGACGGCGGCAGTAGCTACCATTGCTGTGGCGGTCGCGCTGTACCAGTACGGTCCATTGGAGACGACATCCTTGGAACCGTTGCACATGTCCGAGGTACAGGAGCAATGGGTCACGTCGATGTCATGTGACCCGAGTCTACCATAGCATTCCTGGTCATCGTGAGCAGGATCCTCCACGTACCCGCAATCCCGCACTATCCGAATACTCTTGTGAACTGTTTAGAAATATGACAAAATACATCTATTATATGAGTCTACAATCAATAGTTTACGGGCGGGCAGGGGTAATAGAGGTAATAAACTAATAACGTTTCAAGAATAATATAAATCGAATAATGAATATTGAAAGGTTTTTAACGTTTAAAAAAAAAATAATATTATTCGAATAATATTCATGATATACCTACCTACCTAATATATATTTTGTACCTCTATATAATTATACGTTACACTGTATATCTGTATAAAAATATAAAATATAATGTTTATGTATATACTAACTGTTTTGGACAGTCTTCCGACATATCACTGGTTCTTTTCCTTTCAAATGACTAGGCACGTCTGTTATGTTGCAATCAACTAAACCAATGGTGTACGGATTGAATGGATCTCCGCATCTCGGATCATATTTAGAATTGCACTTGTAGCATATTATCGATTTCGCACCTACACACAGTGAAAATAATTATTAAATGTAATTGCAAAATTCAAATACATGGTTAAGTATATATATTACAATTTATAATATATTCGTATATTAATGCAGTATATCATTGTAAAACGATTAAAAAAAGTCACGTTGTATTTTACTTAAGATAAATTGTAATACATTTTCATAGTAAATTCTTGAGATTTTTTTGGATTTTTAAATATATCAAAATCTTATACCTATGTCCTAGATTTTGATGTATTATAAAGTATCTAAATTTCGTTGGGGAAAAAATGTTGATGAAGAATTGTTTTAAAATATTTAACAATTTAAATGTATTTCAAATTTATCAATTATTACTGTAGATATTTATAATAAACTACCCAAGCATTATTATGTTTTATAATGTTAGATGTTTATAGACTTAGTGACTATAGTCTATAGTGAATGAAATAGTATTTTTATTTGTATAGTTGTGTTGTTCAGAATTTTAAACTTAATTCGGTACTCATACCTAATCTACAATCACATACATATTATATTTACTATTTATATAAAAAACTTTATATTCAGCTTCCGGGCATTAAAAAGTGTCTACTTTCTATTTTGTCTATACACTAGTTCATTACACTGGATGGGTGACTGCAAAAATACCTTTTCCTATGTTATATTTATAGGAAAACATGCGGTAACACGTCCTGTATATTATAATAGCTTATAAATGTTCCGTGGTCTGCAGTGGCGTAGGCGTAAATAGCCTAATTTTTTATGGGGATTTAAGCCCCCCACCCTATTTTCACCAAACCCAATGGTCAATGGTTAATGGTCACGAGTGCAATTATTGGTTTATTTGATCTATCATTATTCGTAATTTTATTGATCGGGTTTATTTTATTTTAACGTTCGATTTTGTAACAAAAATAATTCAAGTATATAAAATATCAAATAGTTTTTAAACAACTTGCTCAACTATTGTTATTATAACAAATAATTCATATAAATATATTTGTATATGTACATATAGAGTACATTGAGTATTACATACGGATAGGGTGTTACTTTGACAGTAATATATTGTCTAACCCAACTCAAGTAGTCAAGTGTATTCAACCATCTTATAATAAACCTAAATACATTTAATAAATTTAATTTGATCGGTGCATACTAGTTGCCTCCCAAAATATGCGAATCGCCTTCCATCCTTATCGTAAATAAAAAAGTTAATATCCACTAGTTGCGTTCGATGATCAAGTGTTTCATAATATTATAGGTATATGAGTTGCCTCAAGAATTTTCACACCAGTTGCCTCCCGGCTCCCGCATAAAACTAAGTAGTGGCTAATAAAATTTATTATAATACACCATGTAAGTATTAATTTGTGTTATAATTATAAAAATTATCGGGAGGCAATTCTATGACTGTAAAAATGATTGACCTTTTAACTTCGGGTGGAAACTAGTATGCGTCCTAATTAGACTATCTTTGTAATTATGAATTATGAATTATTATTGAACAATCGAATATTTCCACAAAACTATATAATATATTAAAATATATCAGTATAAAGTATAAACCATAAAAATAATCAATAACATAATATTTGATTTATAAGTAACATATATTTGAATACTAGTTTGTTGGATGCACTACAAAAATGTTTCCAGGAAACTTTCCAACTCATTTCATTCAATATGCAATATTTCAACTATGATGAATTGCTAAAAATATTCGTGGGATTACACCTTTTTATCGTAGGCAAGCAACAATGGTAAACACCTTATTAAGTCAAAAATATAGTTCTCACTTCTGACCAGTGCTCGAATTGGGGGGGGGGACGCGGGCGGACGGAGTCCGCTTTCATTTTTTTCATAGATTTCAGCGTCCCCCTTCATTTAATTAAGCGGGGAACGCTAAAAACGAGTCCCCCTCTGACCCCTGGGGATGCTTACTTTTGAACGGTGTATTTGGATTTTTTTTGTTTCGGTTATTTCTATTTTCTATAGCAAACTGCAAAGTAATGGTTATTTTTTCGCAGAAAACGGTTATCGTTGACGCACGATGTAGATAAAACGGTGTAGTCACTATCAATTGTACGTATGGATAGTGTATTTCATATACGTATGAATGATTATTACCGCCGCGGTGGTTTCATTGGTTTGTACACTACCACGATTAAAAATATCATGTCTACCTTATCTCTATTATCTGCAAGTGTGATAATTTTGAAGTGATTTCGGTTGTATTGCAGCCGTATACGTGTTTCTACATTCTACTTTTGAGAACTTTTTGTTTAATTTTCACAACGGGTTACTTTACAATTTATTAGCTATGGAACGGTGTTTTTTGAACTAAAACCAGCGTCCGTCCTCAATTTTTTTTCCAATTCGAGCACTGCTTCTGACTATACACGAAAATACATTATTTTCTTGCAGCCTTCATGACTAGATATGAGATACAAGTACTTAATAACTTAATACATATTAAGAGAGTATAATCTACGCTAAAAAAGTAAAACTAGAGAAGGATACGCCCGTTGTCCCGTATGGCCGTATACCCCAAATATAAATCACTAGCCTAATACATAAAAGCTTATAGGTACCTAGGTACCTACTACCTATATAAATTTAATGTTAAAAATTATAGTAAGATGTTATTACAGTTGTATATTATATATTTTAATCTGCTTATTATTCTTATATTTTTTTTTTTTGATTAACTAGAATATATTTAAAAATAGATATACTCAAAATCGTATTCACCAGTTTAGACATCATATAAAGTTATCTTTCGGCCTCTGCCATAAAAATGCATGTATTTTTGTCCTATTATGATTTACTAGTTTATGAAATACCAACCACTAACCCACCGGCCACTGCAGGTCACTGAAGTCAATAGAAATAATTTTTAAATAAAATCCAGCCGAATAGAATGTGATCGTTCATATTTATTTAATAATTATTTCACAATTAATACTATACCGGGGGCGGGTCATTTTCATACAAAAATGAAATACCGTTTTCCACAACTGTCCATTTTTCTCTACAAAAAATGTTAGATTCATATATATTAAAATATTTAGCCGATATTTTAGCCGGCACCAGTGATTAAGTGTACCGTATCATTAAAAGGGAGAGTAACATCGATAATATCGTAACGTCGCGCGTCATAACTTTTATTAAGCCTAATACGTACCTACGTAATTGTTAATAATTTAAAGGCATATTATTTTCATTTTTTTACGTTCTTATAATATCACTTAAAAATATATTTTTTTCTATTTATTTTATTTGTGTTAAACATAATACGACAAAAAACTAATGTAAAAAAAATGTAATTGTTAATTACTAAAAGGTAATTTTTTTCTTTATTAATATAATGTTTATTATAATCTTAATTCTTTATTAGAGGAAAATGGTCAAGATGGATTTTGAGGAAAATAGAATGGAGGAAAATGGCTACAGCCAGTTACCAGTTTAATTATATATAATTTATTTAGGTACCTATAATTATTGTATTTGCCTTTAAGTTTTTAATTTTGTTAGTATGTAATACTGTTAATTTATATATAATTGCTAATATTATTAAGAATTTTGATGATAAATTTTTTAAATAAATAACTTACAAATACAAATAAAATTATGTATAACATGCATTAAGGGGATGTCTGCAGCGTAACATCTGTTTTCTTATTTCTTATTTTATAACCTAGAAAGATTTAATTACACTAGTAATTAGGTAAACACTAAACCAAACTAAAGTCGTAACCTGTGACAAAAATTATGAAAACTAGGAAAGTAGTAATCTAGTATTCTACGTTGGCTATCATCTAGTTAACAATAGAAAAATAGTGAATACTGGAAGTTTCTTTAATAGTTTAAGTTTTAAGAAATAAAACTATACATTTTAGGATACTGAATAGTAAATAGATTAATTAACACTTTTTTTTATAAAATTTTAACATACAAGTTTCGAATCAAAATAGTATACTTTCATATTATTTTGATTAATATAGTTCTATAATTCTCAGGTCATTGCAAGAAAAAAATTAGATTAAAAAGATATATTTTAGATTCTGAACGGAGCGAGGAATGTAATGGTTTTACAATGATGTTTATTTCTTTTTTATTCTGTAAACACTTTTTCTCCCTCTAAAATTGCTCAAAAGTATCAAGTATAGCATCTTTTCTGGAAGGTAATGTTTTTGAGCTGGTACTTTAAAGAGGTCATTTTTCGATTTTCGAAACGCTACTCGAAATAAAAGCGGTTAAAGGAGAAAAAACGTACGATTTCACAATTTTATAATATTAAATAATTACGGACGACGTTTTCTACTAGAAATATTACTTTAAATGAAAAATGACAAAAATTTTTTTGTTGTATTTTGAATTTTGTTCCTTACGGTTTTAAGTTCGGAAAATTTTAGCCATTTTTGAGCTATTTATATACATTTTAATTTTGGGAGTTTTTTGTTGTAATTCGGTTAAAGACATTCGTAAAAACTTGAAATTTGGGTTGTTTACTTATATTAGCCTTACATAGACATGGAAAAATTTTCAAAACATGTGAGCGACTTATGAGCCTTTTCTTTTATTTTATATTTCCTAATTATAATTATATAAATTACCTATTTATATAAATCGTTCTTAAGTTGTTCTTAAAACGCTTTGTTTATCACCATAGAAACGAATAAAATGAAATAAAAAAAGATTCCCTCGTCCGCTCAGAATCGTTTTTTATCGAATGCAATCATTACATTCAAATCGAATTCAGTAAAATTACACTATCCTGTCCGAGGCCCGAAGGAACGATGGACAAACAACCACCACCACCGCTGACCTACTTTTTTTTTTAAGCATGTATTATAATTAGGTATACAGAGTGTAACAGGAAAATCTGACAAAAAAAATTCATGCTAGTTAAACGTAAGTCAAAAATTGTGAACATTACATGAATAATAAATAATTTAAGAGATATACTTATGTCAGGAAATTCCAAAGAATAATATTTTGAAAAAAGTTATTACGTTTTAAATTAATTAATTCCAAAATAATATTGATATTTTAAAACGTTCTAAAAAAACAACTACTTAACTTAGATAAATGTTTTTACCATAAAAATTTTTTACAATCAAATTTTTAAATTTTTATTTTCAGTTTCTACAAACAAAAATGAAAAAATGTATATTATAATTTTTAAATAAAACGCACGTATTTATAAATTATATAAAAGAAAATATTTAAAATATTGACTATAACCCGTGGCGTCATTTGGGGAGGGGCAACTGGGGCATTAAGTCGGTACATTTACCACCCCTCCCCACCCTCCACGTTAACCACTATGGCACTATGCTAAGAGAATCTTAGTGAAAAAATGTTGAGTCGGAAAAATAGTGAAAAGTTGTCCTAATCTAATAAAAACTGAAATGACACCACTGACTATAACAAAAGTTATTGTATGAGTCAGTTCTTTCTGTTACACCCTATATATGTATTGAAATTTAATCACATTAATTTGTTTATTCTACTTACCTAATACTAATACATGATGTGTTATAATCATAATATGTTTATAAATTAAATCTATTCTCGGGTTGGTAAAATACTGCAAAAATTGTTTAACATTTTTATTAGCTTATTATAATAGTTATTAGTTAGGTCTTACATGTTTCATTTATTATACGGTAATTAAAATTTTTTATTTATCTACTTTTAAAATAATAAAATAATACATACTTAAATGCATTTAATATTTATATGTGTTAAAAATAGGTTACAGGTGTCATTATACTATTGTCCAAAACCCGAGAACTAGTGATCATGTAAAATATGTATGATTATTGCATCACACATACGCCCACAACTGATAAGAATAATTTTGCACTACCTATTAACATCATGTGGCATGTACATAATGTTGTATATACCTGCAATAATAATGTTTAATATATGTTGAATGTAAAATCTAAATGCACAACATAGTTTTTTATTAAAATAAATGTGTTCCTAATGAAATATGAATGATGAAATAATAAATATAAATGTTATTAATTTCGTGATATTATAGAATATAGGTAAGACGCATAGTTAACTCTTAATCAGTACTCAGTGCATTCAGTTCATTTTTCGTTTTTTAGTATTGAAAATAAAATTATTTGAATACAGGTCATTTTTGGTCTTTACATTTTAACATAACGAAAAGTGAAAACACAAATACTTAATATTTATAAGTTTATAAATTTATAACCTTACTAGGTAAGTAATGACCGATATGGTTAAATTTACTTAAGAACCTTATTACAGGTAAAATGATTGCAAATTATCGTGTCTGAACCCATAAATTACATAAACTATTGGGATAAATTAATTAAAAATAATTTTCATTTGCTCCTTCAATAAAACTTTACTGTATTATTATTTTCATATTTCTTTTAAAAAATGAACAAAACATTTAAATTATAAAATATATTTTTTTACTCAACCAGTTATAATAAATCACTCTATTATAGTATTATAAAGTATGAAGTTATATACTTAGTTTTTATTTTATGATAGTTAGTGATAATACTAATACAAAGTTATATTTTAGCATATTATCCATCATTCACTTTTTGCAATTCAAAATTAATTCCATCCCAATTTTTTTACGTGTTATAACTATTATGTATACAGAAATAAAAAACAAAGTAAGCCACGTCCCACTATTCACTCTGCATAATATTATAATTTATAAATTATTATCATTACTCAACAAAATACGAGTAATCTACTTAATATCTGCATTAAGTTAATTATATTCAATATCCAGAATATCCATTATAAGATATAAAAATTCCATTTTTAAACTTGTACAAAGCCATTATATTGTTTATGTTTTATTGAGTTGCATAAAATATTGATTAATTTAATGGTTCACTAACATATAATGGTCAAATCAAAGTATCAAACCACTAAATCATGTTTAAGGATCCGTAATGAGCTTTAGCTCGCTTTTGCATTTTTGTTTCATTAAAATATGTTTATACGTTTAGTGGTTGTTATTCAACCCAACTTCAACCTATACCTCCACCTCATACATATTTTGTTGTGGCTTATGAGTTATGTTTACCAATGTATGGTACAGGAACCTACATCAAGAATAATTCTTTTTTTCTAATCAATATTGGATTATTATTTATTGATAATATTGTAAAATACTATTTACGTCATAAAATCATTAAAAACACAATATAATAATTTATAATACCCGAGTGCAAAAAGTGACAGTAAATACTGGTTGCAATAAACTACAAAATAAACTAAATCGATCCATTAAAAAATAATAAAAATAAAGATATAAAGATAATATTTCTGGTAATCGAGAATTAAGGTCATTCGAAGCTTATAAGAGACCTTATATAATACAGTCGGAATGCCCCCTATTATATTGAATTGCGATCCTCGTATAGGTGTACCTATAATACAAAATACATTTGTACGGCTTTGCGGACTTGCGGTGGACGTCAATAAAAGAATAAACCTGTTTCCAGAGTTAAATACACTACAAAATTATAGTCCATCAAACTAGGTACATAAGTTTTTGCCATAGAATAATATGTACCGCTCAGAAATAAGCTGAATCAATAATGTTTGGCGCCGTAAAATCTAGTCGAACGGCAGTATCCGTTAAAAGTTTAAAACTAAAACTAAATTCACATATTCTGTTTACATTGCATGAACCAAGCTACAACTAGTGAATACTGTATTAAGTAGGTATATATTTTGTTTGCAGTTGCGGACCTAATGATTTGCTAACCGATACTCAAAAGTATACTTAAGTAACAGATATTTAATGCATCTTTCACACAAAAATGATTTGTATTTCTTATTGATATGCTCCTACTTATGTATTTTATATTATAAAGTAAAATCACATACGCTAGACCACCGTTTATAATACAATATAATAATAGGTTTTTACTACACACCTACATTACACAATGTTATATAATAGCACAAACAAAAGTTTAATATAGTCACCTGCATATTATATAATCTGAACGTACCCTCTTGTTAGTTATTATATCCTAAAGATTTACAACTACGTAGGGACCTCTACAGAGTGGTGAGATTTATATGAGCGCTATTCATCACTAACAAAAAAAACCAGTATTTCAATCTTGGTGGTCAACATTTTGTCGTTAGGTACTTAAAATGTTATTTGTATGAATAAATTATAATATTGCATTCCCATAAACACTTTATGTAGGTATAAGATTTTATAATATTTAATAAACGTTGCACAAATATAGTTCTGCGACTTGTCTGTTATGTATTAAAATCTAATATAATATACATAATAAATTAATAACATAATAATATAAATAACTCATTTTATACAGGTAATAAACTTAATAATATTTTTTAATTGTCACCTGGGAAATTATAATCTACCACACTATGCGAACGTAATAATAATAACAGCAAAACAAGCTTTATAGATATACACATGTTGTGACATCGTTAACCCACCACCCCTCAAATATTGGATCTAAATTACCAGGATATCTAATCAGCTATATTATATAATATGAATTTTAGTCTTGGATTATTATTTATTACCACCCACATTATACACGTCAACACATGTACATCGTGACATTACGTCTTGTTTATTTCAAAGTGTGGCGCCAAATCGTCATGGTAATAATATTTTAGTAACATGTTAAAATCGATTTGTCACTACCAAAAGAAACGTCGCAACGACAACCAGTAACCTATATAAATAATATATATATATAAACCAACAAAAAAAATCTGTTTTTAAAACATAAACTATACATAGATACTATAATTATATACATTTATAATATATAAATCCGTGTTTGTGTTTCCGAAAATGCAATGATAAATCTACGTCCTACACGATCGACAGTTAGACTTAGCCACTACCTATATACTAATATACTATACATAGATTACACATCCTACTATCAGAGCTTATATCTTGGTTTTTCGCTATACAGCTCCAACATAATAACATCCCATATTTGATTAGATCTCTCAGATTAGGAAACTTATACCTACGACTTGTTCTGTAATTATATTTTTATTCTAATTTCTAATATAAAATAGATACATTGCAACTAAACGATTTTTACGTACCTATATACAGTGGCGTAATTGGGGTGCTGCAAGTGTATTGATGTTCATGTTTGTAAGTTTTTTCATTTCAGTCATGCTCTTTATCATGTTATTAGATAGTTAATCTATTAATGTATTAACTATTGTACTATGCATCTGCTTAATATTATTTATATTCTGCAGTTCAAAATTTCTTATAGCATTAATTTCAACGATGTTTTATTGACAATTGTTTGTCTAACATGAAAAAGTTTGCAATACCAAAAAAATAGATCAAATTACGCCACTGCCTAGTGCCTATATATTATATGTATATTATACTTTAATAGTATAAAAAGTAGACTAGTAAAACGTACCTAGTGCTAAACGCAGGCTGTCGTCCCGATTATACATATTTTTAAACTTAAAAGTTCATATTTGCTAAAGTTTTTACGATAATCAGTTTGAAATGTGACAATCTTTTTTTTCATATTGATAATATTTTCATAAAGCGGTACAATAAACAAACGATAAACATATATTAGATATACATAATATACCTACGTCGCATAAAACGTCATTCATTTATATACATAGTTCAAAACGTTTTCACTTATATGTAAAATTATGAATGAATGGCTATTATAAGTGATTCAGCTTGGTAGTAGGAGGACAGAGAAGCCCCCACAGCTTTGCGATCAGCGTTTAACAAAAACCCTCCCAGAATCCTATACGGCTATATAAATATTCATTATTCGCTATTGCCTATTTCCCTATGTTAATAAAAAGCTTGAGATTCCGTACGTTTTAGTGACGACAATCTTTGCAGTGCACAATGCACAATGCCTATGCGGTATTTTCCTATATATCACGGGTACCCATTTAACACTGTTTGTTTATACTACGTGCAAATTAATATCGTATACAATGTATAGGTGCCTCTTCGCGTGCAGCGTTACAATAAGCAATAACAATATCATCATGTATATAGGTACAGGACTTTGATTGTTGTGCATAATATTGTTTTGTGTATAGGACGTGTATGATATTATGATGTTATACATTATTATTTATTATAATATACATATATATTGTGATGAAAAAATCGTGCGCAACAATTAATTGAATTGGATTTATATTATTATTATTATGTGACAAATACCTTTGACGACGAACGCGAAAAGTACGAACAGAACGGCGGCTAGGCACGCGGCGCATTTAGCGCCATTCATACTTCCGGCGGAACAATATCCGGATATAATTAAATGCACTTGCTCGCCGGCGTGATGTGTGCGCACACCGCGTGTGTGTAATAAATATGAATATTCGTGTGTGTGTGTGTTTGTACGCGACTGTTTTTGCAGTACACTTAAAATATGATGACGATAATAATAATAATAATAATAATATAAAATAAATATAATAATAATATCGTGTTTACAAACTTCCGCGCGCTAATGTGTGTGTGTGTGTATTTATAAACGCGCGCGCGTATACTACCACGGAACAGGGTGTACCGGCGGACGAATAATATTATTATAATATTATGTACGACGACGGCGCCGCGACGGTGATAGCATACGACATAGAGTTTGCTGCGCGTTTGACGGTCGGGCGCCGCGCGACCCCGAAAGTCGCCGCCGCCGTCGCCGACGACGCCCGCGGAGTTGGCGCTGTCGGGGCGGTCGGTGTTCCGGGCGCGAAACGCCACCAGTCATACCAACCAGCGGCGTGTTTAGGTCTTTGTCGCGGGGGGAGGGGTACATGATTTTATATTCAGTAGCCCCGCTTTTGAAGATACGGAGGTCTTGAGTTAGGACTCCGAAAAATGTTGCATATCACATATACAGCCTATGAGGGGGATCGATTCCCTCGATCCCCCCCTAGATGTGTCACTGGTGCCAACCGTACCGGTACGGCGTTTTTGAACTACGACGATTATAATACGTCCAAGTAGATCCGAGTACGTAGACTTGCAGGCCGCGGCGGCGCGTATCGTCGTCAATAGCTGCAGTAGGTAACCTACTGAACAACTATTATAATACGAGCGATAATAATTTTTGACCCCGACAAAGGTCAAAATATCTGAAACGGTTTTTAATTACCTGCATTACCGTGTGGTACTGTTATGGAAATGAAATATGGATTTTTTTTTTATTATTATTATTCTCGTTCACTTCATAATCATAATATTTTTTGATTCAGATGGCTGTTTTTCTTGACTTATCGAAATTTGGAAGACTATTTTTTTTATACATAATATCACAATATTTTATAGGCAGTAGTAGCCTACAACGCGTGATCAATAAAATAATAAATTAAAACAAGTTATCTATATTATAATGTTTAACATTAAATTAATGAAAGTATGAGCAAGTAATTTTTGAAGTATAATACTGTAATTTCACTGAAATTATTATAGTTATTCCAGAAAATAAAATAAGGAGTCAATTTTCATTTTTAAGAACTTTTTAGAATGATTACGTGGTTTCTAGTTATACCGTGTGATTAATAATAACAATCCAAGCAATTCAATAAGTTCAACTTAACGGCATTTTATAACAATAAAAATAACTGAGTAAAAATATTTTAAGAAAACCATAATTTAACAAAAAATTATTATTTAGAAAACTGTAAAATTAAATAAGTACCTCTGGTACTCATACTATTTGTTAAAAAGTAAAAACGCTGTAATTATATAAATTAATACCTATATATCTATATTTAATAAAAATACAATATTGAATACTTCCATAAGTATTGAAAAAAAAGGAAAGACTTTTTAACAATATAACACGAATAAATACTATGAGAAATATTGTCAATTATTTAATAAAGTTATTCAATTTTGAATTCGCGAACTCTTGACTTTTGTGCGATATCGCGTATATGTGTTGGCCTTTGGAGACAGTTTCTAATTTTATGTAGAATGGAACTGATCGAATTTACTATACTGTGTTGTGTAGGTATGTAGGTAGGTATATCATCATAATAATTATATATGCACCATACACGATACACCATTAAATCAATTTTTAACGATTTTTTCCATACTATAAATAATTATTACGTAATCGTGTGATGTGACCCTTAGTAATCAGCGCTGGTGAAAGGGTTAAAACTTAAAAGTGAAACTTGCGAACACCGAATAAACAGCGAATAAATAGTTAATAAACTATAGCAACTATATTATACGGTTAATTCATATCTAATAGGTAGAAACGTAAAATTTTAAATTACCGACATTTTTACGAAATAGTTGACTTTGTAGTAGGTAAAATGCTATCGCTATTCCTTTAACTTTTAAGTTTTTTAACATCCTCTTATATGACATGACTATATATTTTGAATAATAAGTTCGATATAATATTATGATCTCTCATTTTAATAGCTTTAATACACAGGATCCATACTTCAATTTTCTTAATGATATTGCAAAACGCCAAACAAGTAACAACTACTGCAATTAGAATTATTATTGAAAAGTATCATTCATCAATATAAAATAGATACACCATTTAAATATGTATTATCTAATAGTTTCCTTATCGCGAATTGCATATATTAATTTAGGGTTAGAAATATAATTATTAGCCATTAGGTTAGGTACCTTTTTGATTAGTAACCATTATTAGTAACCTATTTAAAAATAGAGAGGTAATGCATTAATAACAAAATACTTTAAATTTTAAGTATTTGTTAATATCTAATGAAGTATTATAACATAATAAAGTAATAAATAAAACAACCATTGAACAAATACCAAAATGTTTAATTTATAAATCATAATCTTTAAAAATTTATGTTTTTAATTTTCTTTTTATAATTTTTGTTTTTATAAATATATATAGGTATTATTATTTATTAGGATTACCACGGTTAAAAATGCTTCAGTTTTTTTTTAAAATATTTTTAAATCAACGTCATTAAGAAATAATTGAAAGAAATGTCTATTATAAGTGTGTATAATAGTTGTTGCGAAAAATAATTATATACAACATAATAATATTCCCTAGATGATTAGATGTCTAATATGTATATAAACATTATAATTTGAAAATAATAATTAGGTAGGTCGTAGGTACCACTTATATATTATATTGTACGACAGCCGACAGGTTAAAAAAATTATTATTATAATTTATAATATTATATAAATATAATTATTGTTTTGAATTTGAGGAAATGTTTGTACATATACAGTGTGTAGACTGTATAATAATATATGTTTAATATACCTAGGCATACAATTATAAAAATAAAAAATTTATTTTTAAACATACATTTCAAAATATTATAATTAAATTATTTTTGGTATTTATAAATATATTTTTCAGGCTGAAATATAATGTGTTAAGTAAATAATTGTCTTAGCACTTACCAGTTACCATTAAAATAAAATATAGCTAGACGATCATTGATTATGGTTTATCCTCAAATGTATATAAAATAAAGTACATAATATAGTATGGTATGCGCAGCAATGTTATAATTAAAAAAAATTACAATAAATATAATAAATATTATAGGTACACTATAATTAAAATTCAATTACATTAATGATAAAGGTATATGATGCACGTAATACACATATATTAATTATATTAATATGTTATACCAACAATTCATACAGTCTCATATATATTTTAACCTTTGTATAGGAACCCCAGCAATAAAAGTCTAACCTTCGCGTTTGGTCAATGCGTATAATTCGTTTTCTTCGGTATCGTTGCTACCCTTACGCGATAAACTCAATTTACTAGTTCCTTCGCTAGAACCCTCTTCGTCTTCTTCTTCAATGACACTAGATTGGATCCACTGTTTGATACGTTCCTTCTTTGCGGCTCTATCGACAACAGCGGTTTCGATTCCACAGTTGGAAAATGCCAACAGAAATTTCTTATTCTCTTCCTGGTCTGTTTGATAGCTGTATAGAGATGGACTCAGCTCATCTATATCGTCTGAAACTGTGTAAAGCAAAACATGATAAAAAACGATGAGAAATAGTATTTTTCATAAATTTATCAAATTTAGATTTAACTACATTTCAAATATATAAATTTATATCCAATATTGCTTGAAGTCTAAAATATAAACATGAAAATGAGAGTTATATTGTACTTGTACATATACAATTACGTTAATTGTATGATTGATGTATTAATTTATTTACAGCTGATAATATTTTGAATTTTATAGTTTTTTTTAGTTAAAGTGGAATTTTTTTTCCAATTATCGACTACTGTCTATCATAGAAATATATAATACGTCAGTATATTATATAAGTAGGCAATATAACCTTACGATTTCTTTTTAACACAAAATTTAAAAATATCATATTATCGCTAACTATAAAACTACTAAATTTAATTGTACTGCTTTTTTTGTCGACATTACTGCAGGGCAATTAAAACATGATACAATTTTAATTATTTTATCCCAGCTGAGAAGATGATTTAAACCAGAAGAGCTCGAGTGGTAACCTATGTCCTATTTTTCATACAACTGAAAAGAGGAAATGCCTACTAGGAAGAAAAAAGGCACAGTTAAGGATAATGTGATTCAAGTCACAGACTGTCTCATCTATATAGATGTAGGGTTCGAAGTGAGTTTAATAATCCTTGAAACTAATGGTGCAGGGGAAGTAAACGGTGCCCAATTCGAAGACGGGTG
This sequence comes from Sitobion miscanthi, assembly GCA_008086715.1. Classification (NCBI taxonomy): domain Eukaryota; kingdom Metazoa; phylum Arthropoda; class Insecta; order Hemiptera; family Aphididae; genus Sitobion; species Sitobion miscanthi. The sequence continues at coordinate 24,405,293 of CM017799.1, read as the reverse complement.
AAAGTGAATATATATATATATAAACGTTTAGACATATTGGATTGTCAAACCTCTGAAAGTCTGAGAGGGATGGGATGACTCGTGGTAGTATAATGCATATATTATGCAAGAGTGAAAGAGGCATAATTGAGTAAAAGGGAGGATTACTTGAATAAATTGACAAGCGTTGCGTAAAAGTTTACCGTGAGGTGTGAATACAGAATATCTGGGAAGAAGCTGGCATTTTTAAAAGTGAAATAGAATTTACTTTAATATTGTTATTTGATCCATACCAACGCATAATAAAAATAAATAGATACAAATATAGGTCTAAGTAATTAGGCTTAAGTAAACCATTTTGAAAGTATATTATTTTATATAAAAGTAATAATAAGGCATAAAATATATTCAAAAAATAAAAATTATATTTTACTATAATAAGAGGTAGGTACACCGTACACGTAGGTACATTATCTATATTAGTATTTATTTTTTTGTATTTTTTTTCGTTGTGGTATCACATGGTGGTGTACCGTTTGCATAATACTTACCCCTGCACAATAAACTTGGCACATATTAGTATATTAAAAAGTTAGATATGAATAAATTATGATAATTATGTAGAGTAGTTGGGCTTATAAAGGTGAAACAAAAAAACATAACAAAAAAAAAATAAACGCATGACAAAAATTATGATAATGTATGGATAGTAAATAATTTAAGAAATATACTTTATGTCAGGAAATTTCCAAAAAGAATATTTTGAACAAAATTATTACGTTTCAGATTAATTAATTCTGTAAAACTAAACGACTGGTCTAAAATAAAATTTAGTATCAACATTTTTCTAAAAATTAGATTTACAAATTGGCTGTTTTGAATTTTTCCAACAAAAATTTAATACAATTTTTTGTTTTTTTTTTTTGATTTTCTGTATTTATTATCTATAAAAAAAAAAATGTAAGTATTGATTAGAACAAAAGTTATTTCACTTGTCCGGTCTTTCTGTTACACCTTGTTTACTATACTCAATATAGTAGTATACTAAGTATAGTACCTAATTAAACATTTATAAATTACAAAACAATCCATCTAAATAAAGAGCGTTCATCATTATAGAATACGAAACAATGTAATATTACCTTTACTTTTGTCTAACATGTATTTTGATAGCCACCGTTCGTCAATAAAATTTTGCACTTCGTCCAAGACACTAGGCCTGGTCTGTACATTGGGTTGTAGGAACTTTCGAAACATTCTTTGCGCATTGGACGTCAGCATCTTGAACAGTTTAGGCCTCCTGAATGGGCTCATTATACCGTTGCTGGACACCCAATAAACATAACTAACGAACCTCGGGTCTTCGGAACTGGCTTTCTGCCACGGCAAGCACCCGGTCAAACACACGAACAGCACTACTGCAAACTGCCAAACATCGTGTGAAGTTTCTACTCTAAATATATATAAAACACGCAAAATCATGTTATATGCCTACGTACAATAAAATACGTTCAAATGTATAATAGATGCACGTGTTTGTTTTTTATAAGCACGGGCCACGAATAAAATAATAATCTGTGCGTTTGATTAATTAATCAAAAATATATAAGTATAGGTAGATAGGTATCATCATAGTATCATACTTGTATTTGTGTTCGGCGTCTATGGCTAGGATTTCGGGAGGCATGTAAGGGATCCATTCGTTTCGACGGGTTACCCAGCTGCCGTTTTTTCTCGTCTCACCAAAGTCACATAGTTTTATTCTCGAGAAATCACTCTTAAAAACTAAAATGTTGTCTAGTTTGATGTCTCTGTGGACTAGGTCATAACTGTGGATATACTGGATCGCAGAAACCAACTGAACATATTATTAACATATTTTACATTAATATATTTAAACATAACACATATATATTACATATACGTATTAATCGGTATGTAAATACATATACAATACAATACAGTCTAAATAGACTGTAGCCCGTAAATAGGCTATAAACACGGATAGTGCGATCGATCAGTAGTAACATAATATGTTCAGCGATCCGATTGGCAATAACTACCTGTTTCGCGACGCTTTTACTGTGCAACTCTCCGATTCCAGTGTCGGATATGTTGGATGTTAGGTCGCCCAACGGCGCGTACTCTTGGGCGAACACGTAAAAACTTGCCGTCTGAAAGGCCACGTCGAACGTGGACACAATGTTACGGTGTGCGCTCAAGTGATAACTGAAATGGAATTCTCGATAGAAATCCTTGACGTTCGTGTAATTTTTGGGCAGCGATTTGAGCACCATCTCGTTATCCGTGCCCCGGTGTTCGACCAGTAATATTTTCCCGAACCATCCTTCGCCGACAATTTGAACAATATCAAACGTCTCGACCAAATCTATCTAGAAAAAATAAGAAATAAAAATAGGTATCATTGGGTTGATTGCAATGTGTTCTCTCGTCTATATTGTAGACAAAAAAAATTGTAGATAGTATATTATACTAAATATTGACATAGGTTTAGGTTTGTCAGTTTGTGTGTATAAAGTATCTAAAAACGAGATGATATTAGGTATTATGATATACCTACGCATAATGGTAATTTGTGTATACAAATTGTCTAGGTTGCTAGTCTTAGTAGGTATTAATTTTCATAAATGTAATCCGAGAGTATAATCATTTGCGTATAAAACATAATATATACAATATATAAGAACTTTTTTTTTTCATTAGAAAACAAGAATATATACAATATGTAATATGAAGGGGGGTACAAGTATACATGACTGAAGACGGCGTGATAAAAGGGGGTCCTACTAATGACCCTACTTCATAATTCTAAGCGATTTTATTTTTATTTATTTTTTAAATGTTAAGGAGGACTCTTGGCCAATTCCGTGAATTAGAAAAGTTATATAGGTTTAAAATATTAGATTCTAATATGTAAGAGTAACTAATCTGGGACGGTGGTTTTTTCAGGTTAAGTTATATTATTATGACTTATGACTTTTTGAGTAATATTAGGACCATGGATGTATACCATGCAGCACAACGCACTTGATTATTACTAATTTACTATAGGTAATTAGATTTGGGACATGGGTACCTAAATGGTTTTTCTCGGAGGGTTTACCTCGGTATTGTATCATAAATTGATAAAAATGATAAGGATAAGTGATAACATTGTCACTAATCACTATTACTTTAATGTTAATATATAATATTATTATGTAATTTGTATATTATAAAACTGTATAGATTTAAAATTTTGAATGTGCCTATACTATAAACCTATAGGCAATGAGATTACCTACTTTGATATTCGACTTATGCATAGACATTTGTCAGTATAGTTTAATATAAGATATTACCTACTCTAATTTTTTGGCTGTCGGATGGGTATGGATTATATGATGTGTCACGAATTATAATAATATTGAGTTCACAGCGTATCCGAATAGTTTGATTAATAAATAATTATGCTATCATTGTTAGTCACATTGCATTAGGATTATAATTTAATTATATTATTGAAATAACGACTATACGTAGGTAGGGAAATTTTACATTTTATATAATATAGGACCTAATTTTGATAAAAATACTATAGAACCACAAGAGAATAATAATTTTTAATTCAAACAATTCAAACAATTAATAAAATATATAGATAAGTAAGTTGTGGATACTACAAATTACAGTAGATACCTATAGGCATACAATACATAAGTACATATTTACCTTTTCCAATTCAAATTCTCGAATTTTAGATACGTTTCCTGCTTGTTTTAATTTTCTTGATACACCACCCGATTTACGTTCAAACTTAAATTGACTTTGTGACATGATTCATATAATTTCACATATTAAACTGTTTATAGGACTAATATTAATACAAAATTTAAGTACAACGAACGTCAAATATAATTAATATTTGTTCAACAGAAATGATTCAACACTTTTTAGCTTTTATAATACGTTCGACAATGCAGTATATTTATGTCAGACTCTATTTTAAGAACAATTATTTCCCCTTCTCCAGTTTTAAAAACAAAACAGAACTGCATCTCTAACATCAATCTGATTCTGATAAAGATGAAACAGTTTTAAGAGTGAAAAAATGTTATATTTAATATTTCTCACTTGTAAGTTGTAATTTTTTGTTTTATTAATAAAAGCATAATATATTACCAATACTGTTTCGAACGATACCTAGTCAAACCGAAGCGTATATAGGTACCTATAAAATAAAATATAATAAATGTATCAAACGATGTTCAAATATTGTCTGAAACTATACTACTATAATAGTAAACCGGACTACGTAACACAATATTAGTATAAACACAAAATAAATCTGACAAGTATAAATTACAAGACATTATAATAAGATATGGGTTCGTAGAAAAACATTTTAATTAATAATAATAATACTTGTATATTTATAAGTCCACTCTACACCTATAGGTCTTGGGGTAATTTTAAGCGTTTGAAATATTGTAAAATATTTTTATGTAGGTAGGTACCTAGGTAGTAACCTAGTAAAAAAATCCTAAAAGTCTAAACCTTCATAATTCATACAGTTAAATAGACAGAATACGAGCTATATTTTAATTCAAATATATTTTTCGAATTTCACAATTAGGAATAGTCTAAGTATTTTTCATTGCAAGTTGGGTATGTTGGTGAATACCTATAGTGATTTAAACTTTTATAATTAGTTTTTTTTAGAACACATTATAATGGAGGTACCTAGTACGACCAGAGTAGGGTACCTTCTATAATTACTGCTATAGCCACTATATTATATTATTACAGCCAGTACTACTATTAGTAACATAAAAATTAAAAGATTCATTCAATTATAGGTATTACAATAGTTATTTCCTAAAAAAACCGTGAAATATGTGATAAAATAAGCACGTAGGTATACCATCATATGCGATCTTCTGACGACTGTAACGCAAATCTAAAATCTGAATTAGATAATTTTCAATTTTCTCTTTGACTTGTATACATTTTAATGACCATTAATTATTATTATTCGTGTTTTTTTTAACATTTTATTTTTTTTACAAATAGTGTTTATTTTTGTGTACCTATTTACCTATTCGTCCTATTCTAAATATTTCAGGTAATTTCTTAATAATGCACTATAATTATTACATTTTTGTAGGTTAGCTAGGTTAATATGTTTGCAAGAAACTAACTTTAAATATGATACCACAGGAAAACTACCAAACTACCCTGGATACAGTAAATACCGAATTGATGGAGACGAAGTGGTGGAAACCTGGAGTCTATACATACCTTGCTCTTATTCTTAATGCTGTACCTTTTTAAAAAATACTGCTAAAACCTTAAATACTGTAATTCTACCCTAATTGCTGCCATAGCTGCCGAGTTAATTTGATCAATTAAAAAAAAAACAAACCTTTTTCTAAAAATTTAAATATTTATAAATGACGGGAACAAGGTAACAAATTATACTTTTCCAAAACTTTATTATTATATATCGAATTACTCCGAATAAATCAATATTATTCGGATAATGTTGATAGTAATGATATTATTTTATCTAAAATATAAGAACTTTTTGCAGGTCGGATTAAAGCCCCAATTTACATTTCACTTTAAACAGATACCGCCAGTCCTAACCTATACATTAGGAAATGAACAAGCGTAATGTAGGTAATATATAAACAAACTAAATAAAAAAATAGCATAAAACATATTTTTATATTAAAAATTGTAAAAAATCATTACATAGGTCATCGTTTCTCGACCTGTGTTTGATATGTCCCTAAATAATATCAATAACAATACAACCTGAATGAACGCCACTGAGCAAGATTGTCGAGGAATCTAAATGACAAACAATATTTTAAAACAGAACAAACTATATAGACAAATATACATTTGGAGAAATGCAAAACCACGGTGATCAATATTACACATATCATTCATTCCATGATATCGCAGTGTTTTTGGCGCGGACTAAGATATACAGGACTGGCCACGACAAGGTTGGAGGGTGTGGTGGGTTGACCACGAAATGTTTTACAACAGGCGGAGTTCGGGGGGTATTTGCCTTTTAGCATTACTAGCGCTGTCTTAGTGGATACTTATGGAACTAGAAATTTGTATGATGTGTTCCATAAGTATCCACTAAGACGGCGCTAATAATGCTAAAAGGATTATCCCCCCGAACTCCGCCTGTTGTATAACATTTCGTACGCACAATATTTATCTCGTGTCCAGTCCTGTACATCTTAGTCCGCGGTTTTTGGTTTTTTCGACGTCGGTACCCTGTTGATTACGCTTTTTGTTCTTTTGTCAAAAAGCTTGATAATTTAATACAAAGTTGCTAGTGAGATTTTACACTGGTTGAAAAAAATACCGTAAGTATACCTGAACAAAATACCAAGAATTTCCACTAGCCGCATTAATTAACTTTACACAAGCGTGTTGACATACTAATAATATTATCAAATAAAAACCAAATATTATATAACATGACACAATATTTTATTCAAGTAAATTTACAGATACAATGTACATTTTACATACGTCTGGTGCCCAAATACTTTCATAATAAAACCATATTATCCGTCTGCGCGGTCGATCTTACCGCAACAGAACATAAATCTGACGAACCGCTTCGTTCGGTTCCAAAGTGAACGGCGCGGACGTCTAGGCGTGATCGTTGTTACCACCAGGTCCGTCTCCGCGTCATCGCTGCCACTGCTGGTTACCGTACCCGTTACTCCGGCTTCTACCAGTGGCAACGGCGACGAGACGGATAATGGCGTTTTGATCGAGCAGTCATAATCTTCTGCGGTATCAGGTGGCATCAACGCCAGAACAAACGATTCGGCACGTGATGGTGAATCCATCGAAGCGGGCAATTCCGCGGACGTACCGAACAACAATTCTTCGTGAGCATCGCCTGAGGAATTTTCACACAGAACAAACGATTCGGCACGTGATGGTGAATCCATCAAAACGGGCAATCCCGCGGACGTACCGAACAACAATTCTTCGTGAGCATCGCCTGAGGAATTTTCACACAGAACAAACGATTCGGCACGTGATGGTGAATCCATCGAAGCGGGCAATTCCGCGGACGTACCGAACAACAATTCTTCGTGAGCATCGCCTGAGGAATTTTCACACACGGCCACATTAGGTAAGGACACAGATCTCTCGTTCACCGGGAGACCAAGGACATCGCTGCTGTCCAACGGTTTCAGCGTATTCGACCGTTGATCGTCGACAGCCGGTATCATCAAGTTGGGCATGGATACCCAACCGAGCTGTGTAGGTGCTTCGGCCGCGCAATTTGCACGCAAAGCCATATTCGGTAGCGATAAATATCTATTGAGCAGCGGCAATTTACGCAAAACACAACTCTCGAGCGGTTTTGGTCTATACGACCGAAGCTCGTCAAAAACCATATGCATCGTTTCAGTCTTGGATAGCAACTTGATATCCGAAGACTTGTTGTCTTGAACGGCAATAGTTGACATAATGATATGATGTAGGTAGGTACGTGAAATAAATATATTACTCGAAAATTCGACTTTAACTTTTATACCGTAGATATTAGCAATTATTCGTGATTTTCGTAGCAAATGAATACTGATAATGCGACACGAATTATAGATTTCCAAACACTTTTCCAAACACTTAGCAACGAGATGCTTGTTATTTTTGTAAATCTGAATATATCTAAATTGTTTATCATGTGTTATACGGTACAACAACTATTTATTGAATTCTTATTTTTACTTATTTTCTTAACCGCATTGCTGATATAACATTATCGCCAGACACCAAAGTTACTTTAATCTAATAAATTATTATCTAACATATTATTACTTATTGGGTAATTAGGAAAATTGTTATATAAATGAAATATGAAACATATTTTTTGAATGTAGGTATCTAGTATCTTTATCATAAAAAGATACTAGATACAAGTCAACAAAGCATTTAAATACTCGATACAAGATACATTTATATATAAACTATTTACGTGGAACCTTGTTTTCAATTTTCAATCCTTAGCTATAAAAGTTGAACATTTTATAAATTTTTAACTACAAAATAATTATTAAATTATACATTTTATACATTTCGTCAAAATTTGAACTTTAAATGCTTATAAAAAAGAATTGTGCCAATGTATTTTTAATATTTTTCAACTGCTATTAGAACAATATATCAGGAGCCTTATATTACATTTTCACGCTTTTTTACCCAACAAATTAAATTTTATTGATATTTACAGAAAAAAAAACTAAAAAAATTGAAAACTGGCAATGTCCGTAAACAGCTCAAAAAAAGTCAAATTATTTTCAAAATTTTATCGTGTGTATAAAATGCTAATATAAACATATAGTGAAATTTTCAAGTATCTACGGTCATTTGTTTTTGAGTTGCACCAAAAACCAAAATCGATTTTCTCGAAAACAGATTTTGCGTAAAAATTCTCGTTTTTCCTTGATTTTTCTTTTGTTTCTCATAGCGCTTTTGAAAACTACTGGGAAATTTTTACTTTTGGCCCCCCCTCCTCCCAAAGTACCAACTAGATTCACTGTCCTGTCAGAAAAGTTACTATTGAAGAAAATCCAAGCACTTTTACTGTCCTAAAAGGTGATGACAGACACAAAAAAAATAAAAAAAAAACACACATCATTGAAAAATCAATACATTCATCGCTTCGCTCAGAATCTATAAAATAATTATTTTAATTGTATTTTTTTTAAATAATTTATAACAATTTTAGATGTGAGATTTTTAGTTTGTGTAAGAACACGGCAAGCAGAATATTAATAATATACGAAATATAAAATTCGATATTGGTATTATGAAAACAATTCTGTCACCAACATAATTGTTTTCGTACCGATTATTTATAAACGGCAAGCGGTCCGGTCGCGATAAGAAATTCGGTTTGGACTATGGTGCGGTATGGCTACAGTCGTGCGCGGGGTAGTGGTATGAACACTATTTTTGAACGCTGCCGCTAGTGTCAGTAGAGCAGCACATGACTGCTGTAGAATCGTGTTTTTCTAACCGAAAACATGGTTTCGTACTTCAAGTTTTCCTCAGCTCTCGTTAGTCGTAGGAACATGATTTTTTCACGAAAATTAACGTGAAAAGTTTATCTAGGTTTTGTCGTTCCATATTTTCGATATCTTTTTTCGTCTTTTTTATATGATTTTTTAAAGATTTTGAAAATTTTGAAAATTTCAATTGCAAATATAATTGGTTTGAAAAAAAAATTCGAAAATCTGGAACGACAAAACCTAGGTAAACTTCTCACGTTTGTTTTGGTGAAAAAATCATGTTTCTACGACTAACGAGAGATGATGAAAACTCGAAGTACGAAACCATGTTTTTACGGCCGAATTTTCGTACCAGAACGGCCTCAAGACGGCGCTAATAATGCTAAAAGGAAAATATCCCTCCGAACTCCACCTGTTGTATAACATTTCGTACGCACAATATTTATCTCGTGTCCAGTCCTGTATATCTTAGTCCGCGGTTTTTGGTCTTTTTCGACGTCGGTACCCTGTTGATTACGCTTTTTGTTCTTTAGTCAAAAAAATTGATAATTTATTACAAAGATGCTAGTGAGATTTTACACCGGTTAAAAAAAAAACCGTAAGTATACCTGAACTACAGATACAAAATACATTTTACATTTTCTGACCGAAGCTCGGATCAATGTCTCTAGGTGAGGTGGGTTGGACCAGGTATAACCGTACTTGGTTGTGGTCCATCGAAGAATACAGTCCTGCGATCTTCTTTGAATTTAAAAATTATTGCATTGGCCACGCCTAACTTTAAAATCACTCACTGTAGTTAAGAAAAAAACAATATCATAATTTATATCGCCATTGGTTAATTTTATACATATATTGTCGATGATATTATTCTCACATAGTTTAAACCAAATTCCTAAAATGTATACGCCATTTATGTACAGTTTAATCGAAAATTGGATTCCCCCCGTAATCTTGGCCTGTTGCGATCTCGTTTTTGTTTGCCGATTGCGGGTCACGGCGACCACGAACACCGAACAGCACGATAAGGAAAAAACTTTATTTCGAAAATACAACGGCCGAGTTTTTTTCCCGATCCCGAAAACGATCGCCCGGATTCTTTATATTATACACGCACATCCCACAATATTATACAGAAATAATCTTAACGATGTGTATAATATTATCGTAATTCGTAGTTTGCTGCTACAAACTGCATCGGTGGTCTCGAGTGGTTGTGGTGTGTGGGGGGGGGGGGGGGGGAGAGTTAGGGGTCGGATAACTGAGTTTACGAAATTATGGTTTACCCGCAGAAAAAGAGGTCTCATTATCGCGAACGGCGTTGGGAATTTTTGCGCCACAGCTGAGGATATTTTGATTACTGGTTGGATTCAACAAAACTTTAGGCACCTAGTTTTAGTATATGGCTTAACTTTTTTAAAAAATAAACTACAATACATAAAACATAATATTATGAGTTACGGTTGCATAATATATAATAATCAAACATAATATTTCAATTATTACTGCAATATGTATTATTTGCTGTGACGCAACTACTTTTTTTTTAATTACCCATATCGAAAAATACCCGCCGCATTAGTGAAACGGTTTTATTTCCGGGATGAAAATATATACTTGGGTAAATTGTAATACAATTCGTAAATAATTTCAAAACAACAATATTCGTTCCAATATTATATTATACTTAAGTTATAAAATAAAAATAAAATATTCGTCAAACGCCAACGATATTTTATTTTTTTTGTTCGTAAATTAATGTTTTGTGGGTCTACGCACCCACGTAAGCCACCTTCTTTTCACATAATATATTTTTTTATTTAGTTTATTTAATTTGATTTAAACATTTAAAAATTTTAAATAAATGCGGGGCGCCGTCGCATCCCCTTAAGCCAACGATTTGCAGTCCTCTACAGGGGCATTGCCCCGGCTGCACTGATAAGACGGAGACAAGAAATGGGCCATATAGTGTCATACTGTCCCTTAAGAAAAACATGAATTTATTTAACCAAAAGCAGTTAAATATTCAAGATAAAAACGTTTAAACTACTTTGATATTAAAATGCTGAAAAATATTTAAAAAGTTTAGGAATATTTAGGTGCTTGCTGCTGAACATAAAGGAATCTATTACATAATAAATAATATTATTGTAGTGTATATTTATTATTTAAAAATATTAATAAATGTATGTTAAAACATAAAATAGACAATTAATAAATAAAATATATTAATATACTCATAAACTGGTAAGGCACATAGGTATGTTACGGTAACATAAGAAATTCAATTATAACTTAATTTTAGTTTTTATTACACATAATTATAATAGATAATACATTCAAATTTCATGTAGAATGCTTCTACAATTAAATAAAGTATTAAACAATCATTAAATTTGAATAACCAAACAAATATTTTATTTTCCATTTTTTAGAGAGTACCCCGTGAATATAAATAATACAACTTTAGTAACATGAAAATATTAAATACAAATTGTAATTACTGTTAACCATATAGGAACTTTTAATTTAATACACATAAAAATAATACAAATTTGTCCACAAAAAGGTTAAAAAAATATTGCCGCAATAATTGTGGTAAGTACATATTACGTTTGTATTAGAATTAATTATACATAAAGTATTGCAAAATATAGAGATCAACCATGGTGATGGGAATGGTGGGAAGAAGAAGTGGATATGTTTACAATGTTTAATATTCAATTTGATATACTTATATTTTTAATATTATCTATGTTATCAATATGTTTAATTCTCGGGACGTCTTCATTTACAGATTTTTCATTTTTATCACAATTTTCTTCTTTTCCTTCATTATTACTATGCACTGTTGACGTCAAATCTCGTTTATCTCTAATTGTTTCCATTTTGGTTTTATTAGGTCTGTTGGCTTCTTTCAACACTAAAGGTAAAGGCAACTTATCTTTAACTAATTGGTTTTTTTTTTTAACTTCTGGTTTATTCATGCTTAAGTTTAAGTCCTTTACATTGTTAACAGGTTTTCTTTTATTTTTCTCAAACTGCACTTGACGAGCTCCTTTTAGTTCTTCTAAAATTTTTTTGGATTCAGCTAATATTTTTTTCTCTTCTTTTTCATGGATTTTTAACTTTTCTAGTAATTCTATTTCAGGTCTTTTTTCCAATTCCTCATCCTCTTTGTTAATTGCATCTTTACTTATAGTATTTCCACTATCTACTTTAACTGATTTTTCTTGTTTTACATCAGCATTTGATTTTATAATAGGTTCCACGGGAATAGGAGGTTCAACTCTTATCTCTTCGGATGTTTTCAATTTTGGATTTATAATGTCACGATGTGTATCCATAGGTTTAAAATTCAATGATTCGGCTTCTATAACACAGTTTTTTTTATATATTAAAATAAGAAAAATATTTGATTTTAATAGAAATATTGGTACTTCTGTTTTACTAGATTAGGTGCACAACCGTGTTATCTCGACTAACACAATTTTTAAATAAAAAAGTAGTATATTCATGTTATATTTTTGACATTTAATTAACATTCAGTTATTATATTTATAATACTTTATTTATCCGGTAAAAATAATTCATTATAATATTTTTCAATTTAATACAAAAATTAAAAAACTCAAAATTATTAATTCAATATTATAAGTTTACAGTATATTATTTAGTTATACAAAGGGGTCTTGGAAATATTTAGGTAGTCAAGATAACCCAGATGATCAGTGGCGTAGCCAGGATTATGAAATGGTGGGGGGGTTAACTATAAACTAAACTAAGTTTTTTTACAATATTTGTACATAAATATTACATTTATTAAGGGGGGATGTCAATGGAGAGGGAGGGTCGTCAAACACCACTGGATAATTGTTAACAGGCAGTCTTGAAAATATTTGGGTAGTCAATATAACACGGAAGTACCAAAATATTATTAATCATCTATGCCACGGTGGCATTGTATATAATATTATTAGAAATAAAATTTTATTCAAATCTATATTTTAGGATTAAACCATAGCACGCTACTCGATATTTTTCCTTTACAAGGAAACCATGGCAACGAAAACTTTACGAAAAAACGGTCAGAAACAAAAAATGTGTACCCCAACCTAAAAAAATATTTGTATTAAAATAATATGCCTAACAGATAAGTAACAATTTTATAATAAGACTAGGATAAGATATATCAGTCACTAGAATAAAGTTAAAAAACTATGAAAATATGAGATACTATAAAACAGTAATAACACAAAGTAAACTTTGGCAAGTCCTGGGGAAATGTTCTTACTGAACTTTTTAATCATGATTTCCCACAGTGTCCACATAATAATTTATCATACAAAATTCAATTGATAATTTAATTATTATTAAGTTTAATTTTTATTAAATGTCATTCAAAAAAGTAAAAACTTAAAAAATATCTAAAAATATAATTTTTTAATAAATACGTTGTTAAGACTGTGTACTTTTTGAGATTTTGAGATTCTTTTACGCTCAATGAATCACCTTGTATATTATATATACTTTTTTTTTCTTCTCTCAGATTAGTTCCCTAACAAGTCACGGCACCAGCTTCTTTTTAGATGACACCTGAGGTTGCCAGGTAATGTTTGGGTGGATAGGTTTTTAATGAATGGGTTTTGGTGTGTTTGTAGACGGGCATGAAAGATTTTGTAGAAGCATGTAGCTTCTTCTGTCACGGTTTTAATTGACAGGTCATTATGTAAAGTGTAATTAGAAACAAAGGGTGGAGCATTTTTCTAAGGGCAATATTCTGAAACTGTTGAATTTTGTTAGTATTGGACACTTTAATTGTACCCCATAGTTGGAGACCATATGTCCATAGAGGTTTGAGAAATATTTTATACATAATAACTTAAATTTTTAAACTCGAGTGTTTATTATTTGTGAGTAGAGTTTGTAGCCTGCGAAGATGGGCGTTTAAGGCAAGTCTCTTAATACGGATATGGCTATTCCAAGGGAGGCGCTTATCCAAGTTAAGTCCTAAATATCCAACCGTGTCAGATATGGGAATAAAATTTAATGTATAAATATTAAATACTATTGTCATATAATTGATTTTGTTTTTATATAATTTATTCAAATCAGTAAAAATAATCTTTCACTTCTACTTTACCTTTATGAACTGTTTTCGTATTTGAAAATGTTTGTTGTATAGCAAAAAGATTAGCCGAAGTTCCCATTACCATAATGAATATACCTACAAAAAATATAAACTGAAAAAAAAAGGTATAGTTAATATTACTTCAACACAAAAATATTTATTATCATTTACTAAACAAGTTGACACACTTACTCTAGCCCAAAACCTTTCTTTAGGACTTTTATTTGCCACACGAACTAAAAACATAGAAGGAAACATAACATTTATCATAACTCCTATGGTGGATCCAATCAGTCCCAATACCACTTCTATATTAGGCATTAATAAACCGGTGACTAAAGAAAACAATACTATAAAAAATGTGATACATTTGAAAGCGGTTTCTGCAATATGTTGTCTTCCTCCAGATACAAGTACATAATCCTTAAGAAAACAAATTTAAAATTATATTTTACCAATCAGGATTATATTAATTATACTGAATTTGAAATTAATTGTAAATAGTCCAGTTTTCCGAGTTGTAATCTTACTTTTGTAGCAAGTAGAGAGTATATTGATGAACGGCATGGAAATATTACCAAAGGAAAACTTACAGCAATAGACATAACAAAACCAATTTTAATTATGTCACTGGACAGGCATTGTGAAAAACTAGTAAGAATGTTCCCTGTAAATAATATAACATTTTAATTAAATATTTACTCTAATTAAGCAGTATGCATAACAAATAAATTATATAATATAATAATACTATTCAATATTTTATGAATATTCTTTAAAATGTAAGTACAAATACTACAATACAATATTATATTTTTATTAATAATTTGAAAATTGTTCAAAACATTTGGTTGGCTACACTGACGGCTACATGATAACTTTTAAAAAAACAGTTTTATCACAGAATTGTATTGCCATAATTATAACAATCATATATGATAGTGTACAAAACGAAATTTTGATGATGTAAATTGTAAACAAAACAAATAATAAAATAAAACAGATCAATGAAATGTGATGAAGAAAAGCGAAGAGTATTACAGACAATTATTCGACAGTTAATAATTTAATATGCATCATTAAATAATTAATTCTAAAACCAAATTTAAATTGTATTAGTAAATTATATTAATAAATCATAGAAGCAGAGATAATCTGTGATAGAAGTAAGTACAATTGTTTAAAATATTGAAGTATAGAAGAGAGAATTTGTTTTGTTAATAATAAGTAATTCACATGGTTTATTATCATATTACAACTAATTAACAATAATTAAACATTTTAGGTTATAAATATGACAAAAACTGAGAAGAAAATACAAGAATTCAACATGGAGATAACCCAAAATCGGATAAATTACCTATATCAATTAAGTACAGCTCTGGCTGAACAATGTCCTGGCTTATCATCAACATATAACTCTATAATGAAAGGTTTATCACAAAAAAGTTTACTAAAAATTGATCCAGAAATTAAAAGAAACATCTGTAAAGGTTGTGATACTTTGCTAATACCAGGAAAAACTGTAACATGTCGTACAATAAAAAAGTCCAAAGGCACAATTAAATGGTCATGTAATTTTTGTGGAATGTCTAAAACTTTTAGAAAAAATAACAATAATTGTATGTGGTCAGAAAACCCTGAATTTTTGTTACAAACTATTATTTACGATTAATAAAATAAATTGTTTTACCTGTTAATACTGAGTCGTAATGTGCAATATATCCCAGAATTCCTACACTAATATAAACACTAGTGCACATATTCATCGATGAGCGTATTACTGCATTTAACTTATCCAATGATTCATTTGTAATTGTCTCAAATATATCGAACAGCTGTCTATTAATCATACAATTTTATAAATAAAATTAATATTTAATTTAATTTAAAAACAATCAACAAGTACAGTTAACAATTATAAATTAACAAATACCAAATGAAAATATTTCATATAATTGGTAATGATAAAAATATATTTTATTTTCAAAATTACAAAAATAAGTAAATTATACATTCACCATAGAGAATTTATTTTATTTTATAAGAGATTTAATTTTGGTTTGATTGAATAGTCGGCAAGCATATTTATTAAGTCAGCACGGCTACTTTAAATGCTTTTATAAACTATATATTACTATGAATATTTATTTTAAAATAAAATGTTAAATAGGATTAGATATTTTAAGCAATTTGTATGGGATAGAAATAAAAAAATATATTGACAAATATATAAAATATTCTTTAATTGTAATCAAACAACTCTTAATGAAATTATATTTTAAGTTTAAAGAAAAATATGTATTGAAGCGGCACCTTAGTGTGAATATTGGTATTTTTGGTTTCCCTAATTTTTGATAATTCGTACACTGGAATGCCTTATTTTCAATTCATTGATTTTTTATTTATTTAAATAATTTGATTTAACAGAATTTTAACTAGACAGCTATTTGTTTGACCGTGAGTTTACACCACAAAGGCAAACCGTAAACTGAAGATAATGCGACACCGACCGATATTTGCGTTATCTCAGTATACGTTTACAATTTATTACTATTATTGAACTAGACATTATGGTATCGAACATGTATTATAATTTAGTTAAAATCATATTAATTAAGTAGTATAATTATGATATCTACAAATGATACTTAATTCTTACGTTTGACAAAATAGAGACATTGAAAATATTGGTAAACATTGGAAAAGACCAACTGGTTTCCAAAAATATATTTCTGAAACCCAAACAAAAGAGAAAAGTTTGTCAAAAGCTTCAATGAAAATCTGAAAAAAATATAACAAATTATCAAAGGTGTAATTAATATTGTAAATATTGTTGAATTAATCTAAAAACATACCTTAAATACTAAACAAGCATAAAATATTATTGCTGCTGTACAAATTGTATTTAAACTATTAACATCACGCAACAACCCCAAAGGTAATATTACAAAGGCAGCTAAACCTATAAATAATTTGTATTAACATAAATAAAAGCAATTGCATAATATTAATCAAGCCAAAGGGCAGTTAAATAATCTTAACATAGTTATATAAATATATAATTTATAATTGTAAAAATGATGATTAATTAATCTCACAAATTATAATTTTTAATATCATACAATATTTACCAATCATAATGCTTGGACGAAGAGCTGCAGTATTTTTTATGTTAAACGTGTTACCAATAATCTGTGGTCCTAAATCACCCATAACAACAAAGAATGCAATACAGGTCCCCATAAGAAACATTATTATGCTCAACTCAACAGTGACTTTCCCTAATTTTCCAAATAAATGGAATGCTGAAATAAATATCAACAAACTATTAATATCAAATTTTGTAAAAATAAATGTAGTTGCTTACCTAGAAATTCAAAATCTCTTGTTCTCGATTTAATAGCAGACTTTAATAGAAAATGACAAGAGGCTCTTGACATTAAATTACTTAACACCAATAATAATGTTGAAAGTACTATTCCACACTATATATATGAATAAATATAGAGGTACACATTAATTATATATTTTTAAATTTTAATAAAATATCATGTTTACCTCTTTATAACAAAATGGCATAGCTAGTATGCTAACGCCGATAATGCTGTTGGCTAACGTCATGACATGGGCTCTCATTTTACAAACGTATTTCTCATTCAACTGTTTTAAATAGGTTAGTCATAGTACCTTATTAAAATATTAACAAATTTTAGAAACTTAACAATATAATATATAGTAAATTTTACATTCTAAAATAAATAATTTTAATGAAATTATGCTGTTAAAATTGTGGGGTTGAATGTTTTCATATTACATTAATTGTCAATCTTTTAACAAAAACAGAATGTAAAACTTATAATTGGATATTTATTATTCGCGTATACAGTATACCTATTGCCTAAAAGATTGTGTTGAATAGAATTTAAAAAACTGCCAAGTGTTAAAGTTAACATAAATAATATATATGAACTCAGAAACAAACACGTAGTTATGTATGATAAGACACTCTGGGAAACCCTGGACACCACATCAGCGGTGATAAGAATTAAGTTTATGGTACACGAGAAAAAAGTAATAGTGAAAGGCACTAAAACTTTATTAACTAATTCATTGATTATACTTGACTAGCTGTAAATATTAATCAAACATTGGTAGTTCTATGTTTTTTGACTTGTGTATAAGTATTTTCTGAAACAGTGCTAAACAAACTGTACAAAATGGGAGATTCTATTCAAACAGTAGGATTCAAAATAACATTAACATCGGATCCAAAACTACCATTTAAAATACTTAAGGTACCAGAGGCTGCTCCATTCACTGCTGTTTTAAAATTTGCAGCTGAAGAGTTCAAAGTATCACCCGAAACATCAGCCATAATTACAGATGATGGGATCGGTATAAACCCACAACAGACTGCGGGTGTTGTTTTTCTAAAACATGGATCGGACCTGAGGCTTATACCAAGAGATAGAGTCGGATTAATTAAATGTTAATATGTATTATAATATTAAATTTTTGAATAAATTATCAAATAAACTGTTTCGGTTTGTATTATTTTATTAAACATTTATTTTTTATTTTTTATATACAATACCTTATAGTAAATTGTGAGTAAAATAATTCCATTTGTATAAGAACGAAAAAATGTTCTTCAAGCAATTCTTAAAAGACATCCAGATGTTGTATTCATTCTAGGTAAATATTAAATTTATGTTAATTAATAAAATTCTTATTATTCATATATTGTTTGTAACTTATATTACTTTATTATATCTTCTGATCCTTTAATATCATGTAAAAAGTATTTAAAACCGAGTTCTTTTATCTTTGATACCTTAGCACAACGAACTTCTAAATCCTAAAATTATAAATATTTTACTTTTATTTTGTTTTAGTGTATTATTATTGTGCACCTATTTAAAGAAAGAAAAAAACTTTCAACATTAATTCAAGATGTTTGAAAAGCAATTTCCTAAATTAACAGAATTAAATTATAAATAGGAATTTTACTTGGACCCTGCTGTCTTTTATGACTTGTATCCTAAAATGTGGTCTCTGGACGTGTGAACTATGAACATTCCTGGTTTAAGAATATTTTTGGAATACTAGTTTATTTAAATATTAAATCTCATAAAAAAATATAACAATTAAAAGTCTTTTATCCATACACAATGACTGCTTTAGGCAATCATGCTTAATAATCTAATTCATAAATATTAAAATGTGTTTTATTATTTATTAATAAAGAGTATAGACCATAGAGTTAGTGTTATTTGCAAAATTTGTTTACCATAATACAGTATCGGTCAATATTAAATAAAATGATCAATTAGTTATTTTATTATATATTAAAATTAATTTAGAGCACTAAAACATTTTCTTACCATGTTCCCTTAACATTTAGGTATTAGGTCGATTCCATCTAAATTAATTTACTGTTTTATAAAAAAAAAAGTATGTAAATACTAAATAGTGATGACGACTATAACTATGATGTGTATTGCACAATTTATTTTAGTACATTTTCACTAAGTAATGACATATGATCACTGATCAAATATAATATTTAAAATTTTAATAGAAATAATAAACAAAAATAGCTTAAGAAGCAGTTTCAGTCAATTCGGAACATCTTGATTTACCAACTTAGAAACTTAGTTTAGATACTTGGAAATTAGTTTTAATTTAATGCCAAGTATGTAAAAAAAAAATTTAGTAATCCTTATTATACACGTCACTTCTAAATGATTTAAATTTGAATTCAATGATGAATCATTGTATAAAAAAGAAAAAAATTCTGAGTGAAATAAACCAGTGTCTAAGGATAGTTACTCATTGCTCAATCTTAAAAAATGTTTATTTAAACATCAGTTAAGAAAGTCTTATAAATAATTTAAAAATTATTAAAATTCCATAAAAAAAAAAAAAACAATTAAGCAATAAATTAATATATATATTATTTTTATTTTTACAAGATATTTACAGTTTGTTTATAGGAACAATAGGAAAATTTGATTTATAGTATTTACGTACATTGTGGGTGTCTAAAGTATAAGGTTGATCTGCAGCACATAAATTATAAAGAATAGGCGCAAGAACTCCCTTGGGAGGGTTATTGGAAAAAATTCTCAGAACAAAAACTCCCAAATAAAAAATACTCATAACTCGCTTTAAAATTAAAATATCATAAAAGCCTATAATATTGCCTAGATAATAATCTTACCTTTAAATTTAATAAGAGGTCAATTCACTTTAATTTTAGAACAGAACCAACATTGTTGAATAATGGAATAAAAGGTTCTCAAAACTAGTTGGTCAAAAATACCCTCAATATGGAAACTTATAGGAAAAATTAAAAACAAAATTAATGCAGATCGAGCCAAGTTAGCATTAGATGCTTTAGGTGAACCCAAAGAGAAAATTTCAATATAAAAGGCCACAATCAAATTGAAAACATCTGTCTAAATAAGTTATTTAAAAGACAAAATAAAAATAATATAACCATTGGAGAATTTTTAACAGCTGTGTTTAATAACATACGCAAGTGAACTGACTAACTTTTTTTATAACAAACTGACTGAAAAAATATTCATAAGCAAACTGTCTGACCAAGATAAAATTATAATAATTATCATTCAAATTTTATATTTTATAATTATTATTAATTATTATCATAATTTTTTTTATAATATGTGTAAGCAAACTGAGGTTTGAGAAACTTTTTTTTGTAATAAATTGACCGACTAAATATTATATAGATAATTTATTATTTATTTTTAATTTATGCGCAATCGAACTGTTTGACCAAGATATTATAAAAATTATCATTCATATTTTTCATTTTTTTATTATTATTAGTTATTATTTTTGACAGTTGTATCCAATAGTTATACGTCTACTAATGTGATTTTTTTTGCTGTAGATTTTTTATCCAGGGGTTTTTATTTAGAAGATTTTTTTCCTAGATTCCTTGGGAGACACCAGTTGAAATATTGAATGTTGGCTATAGTTGAGAGTGCATTTCCGAATTTTGAAACATCTAGGAAGACACACGTGTAGTGTAATTATTTTTTCCAATGAGCAAGATATGGTATCCATTACTCTGTACACTAATTAATTGTTTTACTCTACATACAACAACAGTTGTTGTATTGAGAATTAGGTAGAATAGTTTTGAGAATAATTGGAAAAATTTGCTTCAGAATTTTTGTAAAAAATAGTAGTAGACTCATAAGCAACTTACACTTTCTAATATCTCTTGAAATTTTCTCCGTTTAATTATTTGAATAATATATTTTCGACCTTCAATGTAACGCTTTATAAAGTTACCAGATGATGGAAAAGATATCCAATAACTTTCTTGATTTCTAATCAATAAAAGTCCACAGTTGATCAATTCTCTGTAAATAAGTCATATTACTTATTACCAAGATAATAAAACAGACATTTAATTTAAATAATTACGTCAATTCATATTGCTGCAATTTAAATTGTTGAATTAATGTACATTTTTGTACTCCAATGATTTTATTGAAGGTAAAATAACGTTCAAAAATTTGTTTACACAACGATTTTCTGGATATATATTTAATATGTACTTAACATAATCTTCATATAATATTAAGGCTGAAGAAGAATCAGAAGTTCCAATTGTAAGTTTTTGTATCTTGGACTGCTTTCTTAATATCTCCTATGGATAAAATTTAAATGACACATTTCTATAATGAACAAGGAATTCAAATTATATTTACCAACCAGCTCTTTATTAATTAATGTCTTATTATGTACTATATCATATAGTTGGTGAATAAATACAATCGGTGGGTATTTAAATGTATCCTTTACAGTTACTGGTAATAATGTTTTGATATACCTTATGGCTGCTTCTGTATCATTGGGTAAATCATTTATCGGTATACTGTTGTCATCTAAAGATAATTTGATATTAAAACAAATACACTTTTTAAAATTAACCAAATATACTTTATTATTCAACAGATAATGTAGTTTGTACATTGTACATAGTATGAAATCTGCAATAATAACTATTTACTTAATGTTTAAATAGTATGTTACAGCTATATTTACCAATATCCAAAGAAGACATTTTTCAAATTTCCAATTCAAAGTAAATAAATAAAAATTAAACGTATATAGTATACGTCTTGTATCTCAATATTATTGATTAGGAACATCAATTAATACATTAATTAAATACTATTTCGTAGAAAAAAATCATATAAGTTTTTATTTGTTAAACACATTATTTTGTGGGGATAATAATACAATATTAATAAAAAAAAAAAATTAAATAATAATTAAGTAGTAAGTAGTAATTATGTATTACCATTGACAATTAATACCATGATTTAAGATGATACCACACAACAACAAATAGAACATTCTGTGATATAGTTACCCAACGAATCTAGAAAAGTGTCTGCCAGGGACTAAGATAGTAAGATATTATAATCATAGAACAATATTAATGCATATAATGGACTGGAAACGAGCAGCTTATCACGGCCACGAATATATGTACAAGAGGCAAAGTGGGGGGGGGGTCGCCTGTGTTCCTGGAGTTCACAGCGCCCTCTGCATTTAACACGGACTGAGATACAAATTGTGTAGCCAAATAAAACCACCTGTAGCGCTGAAAACTTCAAGAACAGTATTCTTATCAACTAAGTGACACCTTTTCGTGGCCGACCCCCGCCGACCATGTCGTTTCCAGTCCATTATATTTTTACCGTGGTCGTGGCCTTTGTAAATCTGATTATTAAAACAATTTTGATGGTTTAAACATATATCAAGTAGTCAAGTGGTTTATTTTTTAGATTTTTTTGATTAAAGGAATTTGAAACATACCTAATATGTAATAACAATTTTTCAAAAATTTTTTTTGGGTATTCGTGGACATGAGTAAATTTCTTAAATTATTTACTAATCATATAATTTTAACAATTTTTGTCATAGGTTTAATTAGTAATAATAGTAACATCATTTTTTTTCGCAATTTTTTATGTTACATATTGTATGTTAACTCTCGAAGACACCACTACAGAAACTACCTACTTACGTTGAACCTTGTTTTAAATTTTCAATCCTTAGCTATAAAAGTTGAACATTTTATAAATTTTTAACCACAAAATTTGATCTTTAAAATGTTATGAAAAAAATCTGGTGCCGACTGCCGGGTGGGTAAAATAAATAAAATAATAGAGTACTTCCTTGTCTTTCTGTTATTCAGTTATAAAAGGTGATGACAGACACAAAAATAAAAAATAAATTTAAAATAAAAAAAAACACATCATTGTAAAATCAATACATTCATCGTTCCAATCAGAATATAAAATAAATGGATAATTCATGTTATTTCAAAAATTGTTTGATTTTTTTAAATAAACATTTTTTAAGTGCATAATTTTAGATATTTACTGCATATAAATGCTTTTTTTTTTAACTTTAAAGGCATATTTCTATGCATATTTTGCCAATTTCGAATGCATAAATGCATGCTTATTTAGACATTTTTTGGGGCATGAACTCACGAGCCTTGCTTATATTTAATAAGTACGTGATTTTTGACAACAGAGTGCAGAGTCGACTATCAGCATTTCCGGTCAAATCACGTTGGACGCACTGTAGTTTTATTTATCCATAATATCCCGATCCCTATCCCTTCCGTTCCACAATTCAGTATCCACTACATTTCCAAATCCCATATGGTTTTTTGTGACGTTTGTGTGTTTGTCGTTTGATCAAAACACAACATTGAACTTACTTCATCAAGCACTTTCCACTCGAGCACTTAATAGTATATACGTTACTTCATAATTTAATATTTAACTGATTTGAGTGACACACAAAATACAATTTTCAGCTTGTATCTTATAAAATATCAATATTTAATTCGTCAGTTTTCCTTATTTAATTATTTTCGTTTTTCTCGACTATATATCACCCGCTTGTTCACGCTTGACGTCAATACAAGATGCCTATGATAAAGCTGCAGAGTTCGGATGGAGAAGTGTTTCAAGTCGACTTTGAGATCGCCAAGGCTTCGGTGACAATTAAAACTATGGTGGAAGACTTGGGCTTGGAAGAGGAAGATGAGGAGATCGTGCCGTTGCCTAATGTGAACGCTGGTATATTGAAGAAAGTCATCCAGTGGGCAACCTACCACAAGGACGACCCACCACCGGCTGAAGACGACGAAGGACGTGAAAAGCGCACCGACGATATATCCAGTTGGGACGCAGATTTCTTGAAAGTGGATCAGGGTACGTTGTTTGAACTCATATTGGCCGCCAACTATTTGGATATCAAAGGCTTGTTAGATGTAACTTGCAAGACAGTCGCTAATATGATCAAGGGTAAGACACCTGAGGAAATAAGGAAAACCTTCAACATCAAAAATGATTTTACGGCTGCAGAGGAGGATCAAGTACGTAAAGAGAATGAATGGTGCGAGGAAAAATAATTAATTTTTATCTACAAATGTATTTTTTTTTTTTGTCAACGGCGTATATTTAATTTTTCATTCAACAATAAACCTTTATTTTATATTTGTTTACTTACTTTTTGTAATAGGAATTTTATTTTAGTTTATATCTTAATATAAGGAAAATTTGGATTTAAACATTTGTTGTACATTTTACCTGTTTAATTGTACTTGGCCTTATTATATTAAGTAGATTGACCTACGCATACATTTCAAATAATTGATTTGTGTGAGTATTGATTAATTTATAACTAAAATGCCTAAACTTTTACTGTAAGTTCCAATATAATATTGTGTATATTTTACTAACAGTGTAAATTATTTTCTTGATAAAATTCAATTGATACCTACCCAATACAGTTTTAAAATACCCATTCTTTTATTTAATTAAAATTCAAATCTCTTTTTTAAAGTATAATTTGAGACACTTAAGACTATTGACTAAAAAATTGAAATATTGTGTGGTAGAATTTTTATAAATCACCAATTGATGTCAGTTTTTGTCAGTTTTCTGTTAAGTTAGAGTTTATAGAATTAGTAATATTAAAAATGTACAAAAAAAAAAAAATAATAAACTAATAAAATAGCATATTTTGTGTTCCATCTTGATGACTAGATTAATGTTATTTGTTTGGTCAGCAGTACAGCTTAAGGAAAATATTTTCTTTTTATCAGCAGTCGTGGCTGTGTATTAAATAGTATGTTTCATATTTTGTACAATATGTCTATTGTAAATGTTGTAAAAAAATGTGAATTTTGTTACAATGAAACTTACTGTCACTATAGTCGGGAGAATGAAAAAAAGTGGCCCCTGATGCACAAACTTCTGGTGGTGAATTTCTGTGATGGTTTCGCAGAGCGCGCATTATGAAATATTAGATTTAGATATAATTACCTAATAAAAATGTATTGTAGAATTATATATATGATTTTTAGTATCCCTGCTCTCTGAAGAAAAAAAAAGGTTGCTAACATATAACCAGCGGCCACTTTTCATTATCCCTACCATAATGTTGGTGAATTGATATATTTATAAACAAATATTGTATCGACTTTCAAACATGAACTTAATGCTCACTGGGTAGGTAGTTCATGAATCATGGTATCAACTTCAAAAGTTCTGGAAGTTTTTTCATATTATGGCAATTCGTTGCCATTGCTGGAACTTTGAATCATTTCTATTTAGTAAAGGGTGTAAATTAAAATTTTTGTAAGGTTCTTTAGACAAAACTAGTTTATTTAAGAAATTCAGTAAGAATGAAATCAAATTTAGTACATTTCTGTGTTAGAAGGAGTTAAAACTCATTGTATTTATTCCAATCAAAAATTAAATCTGATCAACGGTTAACAATCTTTTAAAAATGTAAAACTATGAAGTTTTTAAAAATTTACAGCAGTACTAACTAATTGTAACTTGCAATAATCCAAGATTATAGTTTTTGTCTTGTTTTACTTATGGAAATCATGTATAAACTAAAAAAAAAGTATTGAGTATATATAATCTAAGAGCTGTATTAAAAAGGAATTATTCTCCATCTGTACAACCAGGATGAAGATTTAAAAAAAAAAACTCAGGAGACAAGAGGTGTTCTTTTTCTTTATTAGTTACAAAGCTGTATATTGAAATATACTGGCAAGAGGATTCTGCTAGCAATGTTCAATTAATTTTGATAGCGTTGTGGCATTTTTACTTAGTCTCGTACAATACGTCTATAAATATGTTAGTTATTGGAACAGTTCCAAAGACGTTAAGATTTTGGAAATACCTGTGAAAGTTTAGAACATTTCCAAAAATGTGCAAATATTTGGAACAATTCCAAGCGGCAATCGAAAAAAATACATCACTCGGATAAAATGAACATAGAAGAGGATGAAAGGTTTACGTCGATAAAAATTCCCTGAAATACATTTTACGTGTGTACATTTAATGGGATTTATTGCATTACACTTTGATACATTTTTTTTTTAAATTTTATTTTAACTCTAAACAATAATTATACATAACTGGATAATCGAGTCATATATATAATATATATATAGATATATTTTTTTTTTAATTCTAATCTATATTTTCATACAATCTTAATAACCTGATATAAAGCAATCACGCCTAATTAAATCATACGTAACATAATATTAGATATATATCGTATCTAAATATTACAATATTCATTAAATTGAAATGTGTATACACGATGTTAATTGTGTAATTTATTACAATGGGATTGCAATACTAATTAAAACAATAAAAGTTGTAATGTTCACAGTTTTAAAGACTAGGTTAAATTAATAAATAATATACATCATAACAAAATAATAATAAATAAATATAAATAATAATACAATAAAATAAATAAATAAAGTAACAAAAGATATAAAAAATTTAAATGAATTAACAATAAAAATAATACTTTTTATTTATTTATTTAAATAAAATAACAATAAAAAGAACAATAAGTTGGTAGAAGATTTAAATATTAACAATTAAACCGTATGTTATGTTTAAATACATTATTCCCTTCTCGCTAATGGTCATTAAAATTTAAATATTATATTGAGATTATTATTGATTTAATTTGAGGTGATGACAAACGGTGTACACTGTCTAGATGTGAATAAAAAAAAAACAAATAAAAAAAAAAAACAATAGTAATATAAAATATAGTGGACAAAATAGTATTTAAAAGCAATTTATTATTTCACATTAAACCTAATTAGGCCTATATAATATTATATTTAATTATCATTATTTAAATTGGTAATTACTAATTACCTACTCCTCTAGACTAGGATGTATAGTATAATATTTACAAGTTTTAATAACATATTATGATGCAGGAATTTTAAAATTAAAATGTATTTACAAATTTTGTTGGCCACAATATTGTAATAGATATATAGATATATATATATATTTTTTTTGATTGTCGACATTAAAAAAAAATTATAAGTTAGTTGGCATAAGAAATTTGTAAATTTAAGTCGTATTTTTAACATTGATAAGGCTTATTTGAAAAAAAATATTTCATTCTATTAATAATATATATCATTTACGAGGTGCAAATAAAGTGAAAAGTTAAGTCCTAAAAGTTGACAGTGATCAAAATATTGATGAAAATTATGGTTTTTTTTTTTGTTGTTTTAACACATCGAAATTATCAGTCTTGTTATAAATACAATTGTATGACTTCAATAGAGAGCCAAAAAGCGGATACTTAATATCAAAACCACTATGATGTATTTCCAATTTGTAATGGTACATGTTAATAAAGAAACCACAATTATTGGATTAATATACATAATTAACCGACTAGACATGATGTTGATTCAGTCAAAATGCATTTGAAGATACTGATAAACAAATTGAAGTAAATAGCTAACAGAACTTATATTTTTAATTGCAAATTGAAAAAAATTATGTTATTCATATAAAATTGCTAACCATTTATCTACTTTAGAAATTTAGCTTCAATTGGTTCAGTGAAGTTAAAACTAAACGGACAATATTTACAACTGAAAAGTTCTGCAAGGTTGTCAATTTACAACATATAATATGATTTTCATTCAATTCAAGCTACAAAATATACCAATGTTTGAGAATCATATTTAACACAAAACTTCCCTCTCTTTTTCAATATCAAAGAATCGTCAATATTTCTTCTTGATTATTCAATAATTAATATAAAATGATGAAATCTATATAATATTATAATCAATGAATTACCTTAGTTTTTGTTATTTTTAAACATTTTAGAATTGAAAAAGTAATAAGAAATATCATTTATTGCATAAACGACAATAACTTTAAATAAAAAATTCAAACAGTAAAATATAATATTATCTTACACATACTTAAGATATTGCATGCAAATAATTTTTCTTTTGTTTAAGTTTTAAATTTGAAAAATGTAATTTAAATTGATGTATGGAAATATACAGTCATTAACAACCTGTAACAGATTCACAATACTTGACTAAAATTATTTACTGGCACGAATAAACAAAAATTATAAAATAAATATGTACAATAGAAAATACAATACATGATTGTAGATTGAAATTATAGATTTTATGGCACCAAATATTAGAAATAATTTCATATGTCATGAACTCCTTTAATAAGTATGGTCTTATGCACAAAAATGTATGTATTAGAAAAAATTGTACTAAAAAATTATAAAATGTATAAAAAATAGTATTTTATAACATTGATCTATACTATCAATTCTCAATACAATAACAAGAAATAATGAAACACCACAGTTTTATATGGTAGTGTTACACTAAACTTAACAAATAAAACTCGGGTAAAAAGTCGACAAAAACTGGGAACTGGGGAAGGTTATGGATAAAGAAGAACATTTAAATTAATTCAAAGAGAAGCATTGAGATTCATCAAAGAGATTTTATTAACCTAATACCTTATTATGTAACTAATTTCCATTGGTGTTTGTAGTAGATGATAGTGGATCAGTTTCTTCTTGAATGAACATTTTTCCTGGTTTTTTCAATTTTTTTAACAGATCATGTGTGGATTTATGGGTAGAGCGTAACGACAATGCCCACTCTTTTAAACCAATTTCATCCTATAATTTAATTTAATTTAACAATAACATAATATAAACAAAATAAGGGGGCACAAATGATAACAATATAAAATGTTATTAATTCTCAATAAAATTAACTAAGACTTACACTGTTGGTAAGAACTAGTTTGCCATCTTTTCCATCTTTCATACGTAATACAATGCATTGCTCATTTTTAACTATTACTAACTCAGGACTGACTTCTAATACTTGGTCTAAAGTGATGACTTCAGTTTTTACTGATCCTGAATCTGAATGCAACTCCAACCGGTTAGGGTACAGTTTAGCATACCTTGTTTGCCATGCAGATGCAAATGGTCCACCTAATTTTTTAATATATCCATGAAGAATGCAGTCAGATTCTAAAGAAATCAAATTAAGATTAAATTAATATAATTTGTTTTTTTTTTAAATATATATAAACATACCTTCTTCATTGTGCTCATTGAATTTTTTTTGCCTAGACTTTCTTTTTTGATCAGCTTTATCAGCCTCAGAATTTACTGTTTCAAATACTGTTTCAGCAACTTCATTTTGCCATCTTTCAGATATAGTTATAGAAAAGTTCTTATATAGTTCTTGATCAGCATCAGTTAACTATTATTTACAAATATTCAAAATCAGTTATTATCCATAAAACTCTTCATTCATAAAAATAAGAATAATTTAAATTTACTTTGATGCCTTTTGTGTCTTCTTCATCAAATGAACCAATATCAAATGCATCAGCAGCATTAACTTCTCCTCTAGGAGGTATAAGAGGCGGTGTATATTTTTGCATGTATACTTGTTGCCAATCAAGTCCCGCAAAAAAAGGATGTTCTTTCAATTCATCTGACCTAAAAAAAATATTAAAAAATATAATTAATAAAAAAATTATATTGACAGTTAGAAATGTTGACAATTATTTTACCCCCTTCCTCGACACCCAATTCTTTCATTTATATCACGTTGTAAAAGTCCTTCTAAAAGATCTTTTAAACTTTTTGAAAAAGAATCTGGAAGTTCTACATTCTGCAACATAAACTGTTTTTGTTAATTTGAATTAACAAAATTAACAAATACATATTTTATTATATTATAAATAATAGTTAATAACTTAATTATTTTAGTGTGTTTAATAAATGCATTTAAGTCATGCTTGAAATTATTTAAATTTAAAAATAATGAATTGTTGTAATATTATTTACTTATGGTCTTACTACTATAAACTATAAGTAAAAAATATAATAGCTTATTTCATGAAATATTAAAAAGCTAAATAATTGATATATATACCATTGTTAGAGTCATTCGATCAATCTCATGTTTGTCCTTGGTTTTATGTTGTCTAAATGGACTGTGACCCTTAAGTAGTTTGTATAACATACAACCAAAAGAAAACCAATCTGCACTTGAATCATAAGCTGTTCCCTTTGATAACACTTCTGGTGCCATATAACCATGCGTACCCCTAATTATAAAACATATATTACAATTTTAATGCTCAACACATTCTTTTTTATTTAACTTACACGCTAGCATGTGGTTTCTTTTTAGAAAAGTCGCACGCTAAACCTAAATCTGATATTCGTACATGTCCATACTCATCTAATAGTATGTTGGCAGGTTTTAAATCCCTGTAGACAATAAATCGTCGGTGCATATGCTCTAAGCCTAATTATAAAATAATATATGTTAATAAATAATATGTATAACATAGTTTTTAAACATAAAATACTGATTTGCTCGATCAATTTTTTAAAAATATAATTTTGAGTGTTTAAATATTTCTTACTTTAAAAACCCAAAACCCTGACTGAGAAAATTAGTTTTAAATGATATATTTTTAATAATTTCTAATTATATTTACCTAAAATTACTTCAGCAGCATAGAACTTCATATCAAGTTCATTAAATACACCATGCTGTGCTAAATGATAATGTAAATCACCACCATGCATTAGGTCTAATATGAAACAAAGCTTATCAGGTGTATGAAATGCATACGTCATACAGACAATAAAAGGACAGTCCACCTACAAACCAAGTTAAATAATGAATGATTAAATAATTGCAAGTTTAAATAAATAATACGCTTTATTAGATTGATGTGGTCATATTTACCCCTGTACTGACTAGAGACAACATAATACGTTCATTTAAGGCAAGTGTTTCACCTTGTTTCATTTTTATTCGTTTTTTATCAAGACATTTCATCGCATACATCTTGCCAGTATCAGCTTTTCGACAACCATAAACTTCCCCAAAACCACCTCTGCCAATTATACGGTGAACGCTAAAATCGTTCATGGTCAACTACAATAAAAAAATACAATTGTTTAATGCTTCAATTATGTATGTGATACATAATATTATATATTATATTAAATTACTTACCGAAATATTAAGTTCTAAATTTTTCCATTGACAAAATCTGGTATATTTATCACTAATAAAAAATATTTTACAATTAGTATTATTAATATAAATATAGCTATAATGTTAAAATAGATTTTCAAAATGCTCATACCTTTCTAGAAATTTTTTAAAAGGTTCTTCCCGAAGATGATTGAATATTACTTTAATATAAGGCTAAAAATAAAAAAAATATTATTAAGTAAAAAACATTTTTTGGGTACAGTTTTTCTTACTTCAAATAAATTAACAGGCACTTCATTTTTCATCAAATATTTTTGAACATGAGCGACTGCATCTTTGGGATAATTCTAAATGATAATTAAAATCAATAATGTAAATTAATGAAACTACGATTATGAACCATTACATTTAAACAGAGAAACAACTTATAAATGTATAATAGTTTAAAAAATGTATGTGATGAATATTATTTAGATTTTGATTTTGATTAAAAGAAGTAAAAATAGGTGAAGATATATTTATTGAGAACTGAGAGGGAAGAAAAAAAATTGGCATTTAAATGATTTAAAAGGCCGATCAAGGATATAATTAATATAACAAATTAATAAGCTCTTTGATTAAGATCATTGGAGAGAAGGTTAGACCCAGATGTTAATAAAGTATAAAGATTGTGTTAATATAGCTATAAAATGTTAAAATTGTTAAAATAGTCTCTAAATTGACTATAAAATCATTTTTACTTACATGAGTATGTGATAAAAGTTCTTTCATAATATAATTATCATAAATATCTCTGGCTAATTTTCTTCTTTCGTCAACTGATTCTAATTTTTCATACCTTTTGATCTGAAAAAAAATATATATAACTGAACTCTTAGAATATCAAACATGTGTTTTTATAATAAATTATGAAGACAAGAAACAATACTTTAAAGGTTATAAATATCTTATATTCTATTGATTTATAGATAAAATTGAAAATTTAATTTTGAAAACAATGTATAAATCAGACAGCAATTTTTTGTTAGAAAATGTTATTATAACATAATTATAATAATATTTTGAAAACAATGTATAAATATACATATACTTGAATAATTATCATATAATAGATACTACTTAATATATTATAATACAAAAACAATTAACCTATTTTACACCTATACCATAAAAATGAAAACAATAACAAGATGTTATTTATTATTTTATAAATATGTTTATTAAATACATAATTTCCACAGTATGCATTAACTATCTAATTTATAATTCCATTCCTTTATTAATTACTCTAATATATTATTTACTATTAAAACATATATAATGCATTTCAAATTAGTATTTAGTACGACCACAGATATAACGAACAATGTATGTATATAAAAAAAATCTCAACAGAGATGCAAGAGTCAAGTTGTTGAGAATTTATATGGATAGCCCGCCATAGGCGTGTTTACAGTGTAATGAGGTCACTTATTAAAGTTACAAGGAAAGATGATGACTGGGGCTGTTTTGTAACAGCCACTTGACCATAAAGCTCACCCTATTTTCATGATGAAAAAACTTTAGTCTTCAGGCCTTCTACCATTTTCCTTTATGCAGTCATATACCATCACAAATAATGGTTGCTTTTAATAGTGGCAACATTTTGTATCCAGTAAATGAAAGTATATATGTACTAAAAACAATTTAGTCTGGCATATATATTTGGATTTTAACGTTTTTTTTGTTTTGTTAATTTAGCTTAATAATTTATTCATGCATTACTGACACATATCATACTCAATTATAATTTTTACCTAATTCATAATAATGATAATTTAATGTATTTACAGCAAATTACCAAGCATCAATATCATTATTATATAGACAGTTGGGATATTTTACAAAATAAAAAAAAGAAAAAGATTTTAAGTCTTTAAATGTTAACCAATTCAAAAACTTATTTTAAAAGTAGATATTACATTTTTTTCATAGGTAACTAAGGTTTGATTTATATAAGACTAGTAAAAAAATAACTTGAAATGTAAAGAAAGAATGCAAAGAGCCATTTTACGCGTAAATAAAGCAAGTCCACGTCAAAAATAAAAACTATCATTATTTATTACAAACAAAATGCTTAAACCAATTAATTATGAGTTAAAAAAATTTACAATAATATATTATTTTGACTAATTATTTTCAGAAAAACATACTTATGTACTATGTATATATACTTATGTACTAACTGATGTAAAATGTTCTTGTATGGTTGAGAATTGTACATCAAAAATGACCTTTCAACATTAACCAATGTAATCACCATGTGATAATGACAAATGTGGGTAGTTTCCAAAGTAAATAATACTGATTTGTTTTAAACACATCATCAACTACGCAAAATTTTTCACAATCTCTTATCGTAAATAGTAATTAGTTACAAAATATGTTAATTTAATACAAAAATATAAAATAACCTTTATTCCACTTGAATATAAATTAGATAAAATACATTTTAAAATAAGAGTGATCCATATTATATCAGTTTTTTTATTAGAAGATAGAATTTTTTCTAATCCGAACACGTTGGTATATGTTTAAAAGAATTATAAATCTTACCTCATCATAAAAGTTAATTTCAGGTATTTGCTCATCTTCAGGTAGATGTTCACAGAAATCTTTGAATAACAAGTAACCTAAAATATACAAAATCATAATATACATAAACATAATATTTTTTAAACAAGATTTCGGCTAAATATAAAATTTAAGCAGAATAGAATAATGTCTTGAATAAATTATGTATGCGAGTGGACAAACACTGTGAAAGTGTGAAACACATTGTAAATAATAATAAATTACCTAAAACTTGATTGAAGATTTTATCAAAATTAACTTCTTCTTTTTTTTCCAGGTATTTGTGCATTACACTTCGAACACTAAAACAAGAAAAAAATTTTATTACACAAAATATACTAATTTATTTAAATTTTTATTTATTAACAAAAATTTAGTGCCTGTTTATTCTTATTTGTAATAGAATTAAAATTGCTTTTTATATTTAATAAATATTATTAATTGTTACAAAGATAGAAAAATAATTTCAAAAAGTTATGGTTAAGTGAATGTAGGTAATACTTCTTTTGAATACAGCAAGTTTGTATTCAGCAGAACCAATTTTGTGTAGTTAGCTTAATATTAGAGGCAGTTGACATATTATCAAACTTGGAAGTGAGAATATTATCTGTGCATTTCCATTTTTTAGAGTTCTGAACATTTTTTAGTTTCAAGAATTTTCATACTCAGTCATAACTCACTTACAAATTGGAATATTGTAAAAACCTATGTATGAAAACGAATAATTTTTAAAAAAATGTAAATTAATTTCATAACACATCATGGTGAATAAAAATATCTAAAATTACAAAAATATTATACATAGTATTTTTTTTTAGTTTATTTTTTATTTTAATAAAATTATAAAATGTAAGAATCATCTGCATTTCATAACTTTGCTATTGAAATAAAATCGGCTATGTTCTAAATTTCTATAGGACACATTTTAAGAATTACACAAATAAACTCGGATCTGTGCAAAATAATAAATAAATATTGTCCATTTATTAAATTATCTGTTTACTTTAAAAATAAATAAAAACCATAAAAGCAAATTATTTATTTTAGTTTATTTTTTATTTTAATAAAATTATAAAATGTAAGAATCATCTGCATTTCATAACTTTGCTATTGAAATAAAATCGGCTATGTTCTAAATTTCTATAGGACACATTTTAAGAATTACACAAATAAACTCGGATCTGTGCAAAATAATAAATAAATATTGTCCATTTATTAAATTATCTGTTTACTTTAAAAATAAATAAAAACCATAAAAGCAAAATTATTTTTTTTAGTTTATTTTTTATTTTAATGAAAATTATAAAATGTAAGAATCATCTGCATTTCATAACTTTGCTATTGAAATGAAATCGGCTATGTTCTAAATTTGTATAGGACACATTTTAAGCATTACACAAATATACTCTGCTCTGTGCAAATTAATTATTAAATAATGTCCATTTATTAATTTATCTGTTTACTTTAAAAATAAAAAAACCAAGAAAGCAAATAATTAGGTACTTACCTAAATTTGTTTTTTAATTTAAAATGTTGTTGAATTATTTGAATATAAAATAAATATTTAAATAGTGGATAGGAAAAAGTTTTTATTATTGATTTTGAATGGAAATTCTAATATGTGACTATATGACTGTCAGACTGATCATATATTTAAAATTCCAGTAATGAAAATATTAAATTTGTCTTTATAAGAGTTAAAAAATAGACAAAGATTATTTTTCAATGTATAGCTTAAAATACTGGGTTTAAACCTTAAAATATTGTAATTTTATTTGTTTTTTAACACTTATCATAACTATTTCATAATTTCAAAAGACAAAAAATTGTTTAATGACATAAACTGTGAATTTTAACAATAATAAATGCATGTAACTTGTCTTATAATGATTATAACAATTACAAAACATTTTTAACATGCTATAGGTACTTACTATATCATGTTAAAAGTATAATGAAAGAATAAATCATAACCATATATAATTAAAAGGAAAAAATAATTTTTAACTATAAACTACAGAATATATTTTGTTTTATTGGAATTTTACAATATTTATTGATTTAAAATGCAAATATTTTTTAACAATAGTGAAGAAATAAATATTCATAAAAAATTAAGAATGATAATTCATAATCTTTGTGTATTGGTCAACGAAGTAATACATATTTGGTAAATTAACCCAGACAGCATTTTGAAATGATAATATTTTTAGTCAAACATTTGCTGTCTGGGAAGAGGACTTCACATCCGCATGTGTTGTCTGTCTTACAAACATGGAAAAAACTGTTTTGCACAAGAAAGAACCGAGAAGGCTACTTTAGATAACTAAGAAACAAAATTTTCACAACATAAAAAGGAGAACTTTGGCTGTGAAATATTAATTTTTTTTAATATCGAAACTACAAAAAAAGTTATTCAAATTTGAAAAAACAAAAAAATAAAAGATTTTAAAATAATAAGAACTTTTTTTGTATAAGTAAAATAAAAAATAAAAACGATATTTCACAGACAATGTTTTCATTAACATTGTATATTAATTTGTAGTCGTAACTATCACTACAGCCTGAGTGGTTCTATCCCGTGCAAATCAGTTTTTGCTTTGTTGCAAACTTATGAGATAGAGACAACATATGCGGGTATAACGTCCTTTTAATGACAGTTATGTTTAATAACAAAACAATATTGTTAAGAAATATCATATATATTCATATAAACAGCAATAAAAAAATACAATATTTAAATAGAACAAATGAAATTTAATGATGTTAGAAATGATTTTGTATGTAAGAGACAATTGAATTTCATAACTTTACTATTGAAATGAAATCGGCTAAGCTCTAAAATTCTTTAGGACACAATTTTAACATTTGTACAAACTCTATACAAATAATAAGTAAATAATGTCCATTTTAGATAATATCTTAATGCCTTAAGGTAGGTAGTAACTTTTATTTAAGAAGATATAAATATGAGAATCTATTATAAAGACAACTTTCCAATAAGAAATAATATTATAGGTACAGGAATTTGTATCAATAATTCTACTTAAAATTATTTGGTGGTCTATTTGCAATTTTTACTTTATAACAGCCTTGATTGTTAGCTTAAACCTACAAGTTTATTTAAATTAAAAAAAACCTGTTTAACTGAGATTTTTTCAATACTACTCTGTTCAGCAAGAGAAGCCGGCCAAAATTGGTTCTTCTGCAATGTCTATGTGATACCCTGCCAGAGTAACCAGTTTAGATAGCAGGATGACGCATGGGAATGTGCAGAATTGGTATGTTCTCTGGTTAAACCGAGTATACTAACTAAATATGTAGTAAATGTACAATACAAGGTACCTACCTATTGGCTATTATCATTGATCAAAATAGCAGAAAATTAAGTACAAACAAATTTTGTTTTTTGACCTACAAAACAATTATTTACCTACCAATCCAATAGGTAAGCAGATAAAAATCATTCGTTAAACATATTATAACAAATTGCAATGCTTCTATTCTAATAAATTATAAACTCACTAAATACAGTTTCTTTAATTCTTTTTGCTAAATCCTGATTGTTCTCACTACACCTATAGGCAGATGTTATTTGTTTTGAATAGGGCAAAAATATCTATTTTTCTGCAATTTTGAGTGCAGTAAAAGTATTTTAAAGTTTTGTTATTGGTTTTGCCAAATTTCTCTATCACTTGGAAATTTAACCATATGTTGCTCTCTTGTTCTCAAAAATGTAATACATAATTCACGATGTAGTTTTATAGAACCATGAAACCAGGTCCAGACTTAGCACACATCGTCATGTGACATATCTTAAGACATTGTCATTAACATTAGATAACGTTTCTGCTCATGAAAAAATTTTAGTGACAATGCCAAAAACATGTGTATGTAAGCTAAGTCTAGATTCGGATACCTAAATTACACACAGTATTTTCATAATTTTTCCACCTGAATTATGTTATACAGGTATGCAAACGTATGTTACCTAGAAGTGTGTACTTAGACATCCATAATATTCTTAACTAATTTCTATACTTGAGTATGGGGTAGTACTGAGCTAGGTACCCACTGTTTA
Source organism: Sitobion miscanthi (assembly GCA_008086715.1). Classification (NCBI taxonomy): domain Eukaryota; kingdom Metazoa; phylum Arthropoda; class Insecta; order Hemiptera; family Aphididae; genus Sitobion; species Sitobion miscanthi. Next base: position 24,366,969 of record CM017799.1, on the reverse strand, counting down.
CTACGTTGTCATACAGTGATCTCTCGGGATATTTTGCATTTATTGACGCAATTTTATTTAACGGGTGTATTATACGCCAAATACATATTAACTAAAGGTATAAAGCTATGAGGTCTCGTATATTCAGTAGCAAATTGAGAATGTTGGCATGTATTCAACAGTAACGACTTCTGGGTCCAGGCAGAGAAGATATTTATCGGACGATGTGAACTGCTCGTCGGGTCAGTTTACAGCAAAATTCACCCCATCAACAATATTATTGGAATTCTACGTATCAGAACAAGCGACAGGGACAAGAGCGTACAGGCCAGTAATAGAGATTCAAAAGTAGGCACACAGGTAGAGTATATTATTACCTGGGGTCAGGCAAGACGATTTTCTTGCTGGCTCTGGCCGCCGGCGTGCACTTGCTCTTCTCCATGGCCATCAGGTAGCTGACGTCGGCCAGCACGGCTTCCAAGTCGGCCATCGTGCGCGGAGGGTAGTTCACACGCGATTCGAACACGGACAAGACGGGCGTCCGTGCCAACGAACTCGACGGTTGACTGGCGATTTGATGGAAATCGCAATAATACGATACCGCGGTAAGAGCCGAACGACGTGTCGGACAACCACCACAATCGACGGCGGCGACGACGACGACGACAACGACAACTACAACAACCGATTTAACGCCACACCAACAACCTAGGCCACGACGGTCGGCAACCTAGACTCGGTGGAAACCATTATCACTTGTCGGTTTTCACGGCAGTCGCGTTCGCAGCAGTCGCGACGGCCGCGATCTCGTAAGACACGTAACAACCGCGGTCACCGTGGTGGCCGTCGTTATTGCAGCCACGGCAGCGGCCGCGGCGTCCGTCGGACATGACGACCACGGCTAATTGGACAACGACGATCCTGCGACGTCGTGATGTAAATTATTGTCGTTCCCGTCGGGTCGAACGAAATAATCGAAAAAAAACAAAACCGTCCGACCGAAGAGTCCGGGGGAGTGTGGTGTGTGGTGGTAGTTTTTTAACTACTAACCGGCCAGGCGCCAGCGGTGGTGGTGGTGGTGGTGGTAGTCGGTCCGTGAAATATTATTTATACATTAGGTATTGCAATTATTATTTATTATTATAGTTTAATGTGTGTTATGGTGTCGGACGGGTATCAGTCACCTGGGCGACGACAACGGTCGTTTAACCGACGGCGGCACGTAAGTGTACGTAACGCGAAACTAGGTCGCCCGCGCGCACATCACATTATTATTATCGTCGCGATATAATAATTATTGTCGTACGACAGGCCGACCACACAAAAGCACACCGACGGTCGACACACACACAAACTTAGTCACACACCCACACACCAACACACAAACTACTCACACCAACGCGCGCGCGCGCGCGCCCGCAAAACGATGGTGGGGTACGTGGTGGAGAGGGGTGGACAGCCGTACGAAGTCGTAGTAGTCGTACGTGAATGCGAATGCGGAACGACAAAAATCTCCGTCGGGTCCGTTGCACACTTGCACCGCCGCCGCTCGAGAGCTCGTGGCCGCCTACCGGTGGTGCGCTCCGGCCGATGCCCGCGAGTATCACACACGTCTCGCTGCAGTCGCCGCGTCCCCCCCTCACGCCCCTAGCGATATCACGTCCACCGCGCGTAACCAATGCGTGCGTGCTCGCTGATGTCGCGTGACGGCGAGTGCGTGCGACTCAAGGTTTGTAGATAAAATATATCTATCTATATTATCTATAAACCTTGCGTGCGACTGACGGCCAGGTCGCATCTGGCCATACCATAGACATATTAACGAACCTCTCTTTCTACGATCAGTCCATTTATAGCCAGTCTATGGTCCGTACTCGCCGTTTTCTGTCACGAGGTGTCGCCAGTAGTCATTATTGTTGTTGTTGTTATTGTAGTTGTGCTGGCAATACTGTGACTGTGGCCGGGACGGGTATCACCGGCCGGGACGGCTCGTTTCAAAATTATTACTCTGTGGACTGCAAGCCGCGGCACCCGTGCTCACGGCTCGTGTATTCAGCTGGTCGAGGGGAACGGAGCGGACACTGATAACGTTGGGGGCGAGAACTGCCGCGGCTGCGACGTCGGTGGTCCGTCCGACCGTCCCTCACTTCGAACGAGGCCTTGTGTGAGTGAGCACGCCAGTGCGTCCCGATGACCGAGCGCTAATGTCGTGGCTCGACGCGACGGGTTTCGAACTTTGCGCGCGCGTGCAAATAAATTATAATGTATCAACGTCTATACCTTTTTTGTCCTAACCAGGGGGCTGAACTATTTGCACATGTTTTGACTCCCACGCAGCATCGTTTATTGGCAACAAAAAATACAGCGATCATCGTTTCGAATGTCAGAAAAAATCCTTTAATAAAATCTTTTAAAAACATAATTTTACATATTTTGTTAATTATTATTTCTATCTGTAAAGATATTATTTAAAATTTAAATGTCACATGTATCAGGTATATATAGTTAGATTTTACAAGAAGCATTAAAAAAAAAATAAAACGATAGCCTTAAATTATGCCCTAATACAGTGGTGCAATTTAGGGGAGGGCGAAAGGGATAAATGCCCAGAGAGGCGAATTGTTGGGGTGGCAAAAAATTATAGCTTTCGCTTATGATGTATTCATGATTATTTTAATTTTTAAATCTTTTTGGTGTTATTATGTAATTAAAATACATACCTACAAATTTTGTATTTAAAAAAATATTGTGAGCATCTATTTAGAAATTATACAATATCTAGGTAATGTCGTATATTGTAGACAGTCGTTAAAATAATATTATTTAATATATATATGTAATATAGGTGGGAATATTTTAAATTGTAAAACATTGACATAGGTCAGGCCAGCGAAGCAATATGTATTGAGGCGAAAATAATATTTTCCATATAACACCGCAGTACGCGCAGGCACGGGACCTCCTTTGTCGCTGAGCGATTCGGCGAGGACGTAGGTACGACGTGCGTGTGAAACGCCGATCGTAGTACGGGCAATCTGAATTTGCTAAGTATTTTATTTATGTTTGTTTTAATTTAATAAAAGTGTTTCCGGCCTGAAAACCCGAGTTAAACATTATTTAAGTCATTCTTACGTTCTTACCTTTTATAGGGGCAGCGCCGGGACATACGTACTATGTGTCAATGAAGTTTTGTTAAACTGAATAGTGCCAAGGTATATGTAATCTTTGAGTCATTTCGACTAGATAGGAACGAGCTAACAAGAATTGACAAGCGCATACCATCGTACCTCAACGAGTTAACAGTGCCATTCTAATTAACTTAAGAGAGTGTCATTAACTAAAGAATACGAGGCCGCGAGGGTAAGGCGTATAGTTGGTTTATCGCGTATTGTCCAATACGGGTGATACCACAGTAATTATAGTTATATATTATCTAATATATAAAAATCTCGTGTCACGGTGTTAGTGTTCTAACTCTTCCGAAACGGCTCGACCGATTTTAATGAATTTTTTTTTGTATATTCGTTAAGTATAAGAATAGGTCGTAAAGTATTTTTCACCCTCCTGCGTCCTACCCGGGGAGGTACTCAAGCGGGGATTTTGAGATCTACGGTGGAAATTTTTGTTTGAAAATGGTTAGTAGAAATTAGTATTTATGTATTATTGGTTGTCATTGCCCATTGGTTTTTTGGCCTGCCTACTAAGATGGATGAGTTGCATTTTGTCCGTGAATTGACACGTAGTCGGATTGCCTACCAGGGTGGCTGAGTTGCATTTACTGCGGCGAGTTGCAACTAAAAGGAATTGAAAATTAAGTGCTATAAATATATTATACAATAAGATGTAATATTTTCGTTCGATGTTCATAATAATTAATAACTTTTATCCCTAGGACCTCGAGTTAGGGGATTGGACCTGGTAGGCGTAATAGGCACTAAGCGTCAAGCGATTACCGTTAACTTTTTAGTCTCTTAGGATCATTACTTTCGATATTAATAATAAAATATATTATATTATTAAAAGTAAATAATAAATATTTTAAGTTGTGGGCAGTATACATAATACCCAATACAAACATTTTTAAAGTTGATCGTAGTAAATTATTTTATGTTTATCGTCGTTTTATAATACTGAACGTTAGCTAAGATAAGCGAGCTGGCTATTATAGTATATTTTATTCAATTGAGCATTCAAGGTTACTTGAACTGAACCTTTGGTTACTATTTACCCTAACCGGCTTAACCATAGGACATAATTATTAACTACATTACATTTTCGGAGTTATAGAGGTCATTAGGGCATGATAAATTAATATTCCCCAAAAATAATATTCAATACAAATATTTATAATACTATTACCCTTTTGTACAGTTTAATCATGTATTGTATACCTACCTACTCATACATAATTAAATTACAATATTTATAAACAATCACAATGGTGCAATAGTTATTCCTAACTAGGAACAATATTAAAACTCGTTTGAAACCGCGCAGTATATATAGTAATAATATATGTGTATTTTGTTTATTGCTGTTGCATTACAATTTAAAGCTTACTGCTTAGAGTAATAAAAGCTAAAACTACACTACACAGTACAGACTATACACAGTTGTTATATCCATTGATTTAAATACTAGTATATCTAAGGCCACAGAGAACACATTCTACCTATAAATACAATTAATTATTATAGTTTATCGATTGCCGCTGATGCTTGAACTTGTTCCAACCTTCGAGACACGGCAGATGTTCGTGTTGTTGGTATCCAAAAACAACCACTGCGGATATTAATTGCTATGAGTTATAACAAGCATAATATAACCATTAAAAAAAAAAAATTCATAATAATATATGTAGTTAAATCACAAAAGTTAAAAACTATATACACATCTTATTCTATAAAATTAAGAACAGCTATGCTCGAACACGGACGCGTTTTCGCGCCACCGCAGCTTCGACGTATTTCTCTCTCAGCGGTGCATCGGACGATGCAAGTTCGCGAAGTGGCTTACCCCCTCCTCCGCCATCCGACGCCGGACGTTGGCCGTGCGTGTGGCCGCCGGTTATACTTGTACGAATGTACAATTGTACATAATACTTGGTTTTGCCCGGCGGTCGAGCCTGACGAATCTAGGAAAAAAAAGCCCCGTACCAACTAAATACATTATTCTTTTTTATTATGATTTACATAAATAATTATAATCATAATATTATAATCATTACATTTATCAATGTACCTAACACTTCTTTAATATAATATCTATAACCATAAAATATATAATATTCTAAAATACTAGTTTAGTAACAATTGTTTTTCATTAATTATTATTATATTATTAGGTATGTATCTAATTTAATATTTATTATACTAAAGCAGTGGTTTTCAAACTTTTACTGAACGCGGCAGGCCGTGCCCCTCAAAATATTTTCACGGCACACTGACCTTTTTTTTTGCACTTTAGATGATCAAAATTGCATTGAATTATAATTATATACATACATTTAATTAGAAATGTGTGGTTGACGGGCTAACAAATTTTTATTAATCATATTTTTATAATTTTATTTTTGTATGAATTGTTGAACTTTCCGAAAGACCGCGGCACACTCAGTGAATGCTCGCGACACACCAGTGTGCCGCGGCACCCAGTTTGAAAACCACTGTACTAGACAATACATTTATTTTATTAAAAGGTAACTATAAAAAAAATTACATCTAGTATATGACATTAAACAATAACTAATTAAATCACAGTTAAAAAATAATATAACATAAACCATAAATCAAAATATATATAATAAATAGTTCAATAACATTTTATATATTATGTATTACTTATTAATTATTATAAAGCATACAAGTATAGCTGCAATCTTTTATCTTGCAATTACTCTTATTACTCTACTATATTTTAATCTTTTATATTTCAAATGTATATTTATATCTATAGTTAAATACATATTTGATGTATTATTTTATTAAATATTTTTATGATGTAAAATTATATACTATACAGTATACACATATATATATGGTTATAAAATATACCTATCTCCAAAAAAGGTTAGGTTACCTATATACAAATATTAAATTATACACCATAATAAAATGCGTTATGTATTTAGTTAGTACGGGGCTTTTTTTTCCGATCGGTGGGGCTTTTTTTTACTGTATTTTGATATTGAGACTTTTTCTTCAGGGGCTTTTTTTCCGAATACCAGCCTGACGCAGCGTTGCGTTCGCTCGCCGCCTTGAGCCGTGGTTGTACCCGCGTTACTTAACGTGCTGTCTGTTTGGACGCTTTAAAATCCATTGTGGTTTTGGTCGACATTTTATTGTGTGCCGCCGCTTATGGTCGTCGTGTTCCAGCTGTCGGTGTGAGCGCAACGACCGTGATCGCTCAACTCGCCGTGCGCGCTTGCAAACCTCGTGTGAGCACGAGTGTTAAGATTTGTTCACGTTTGTGTGACAATAAACTGACAAAATGCGCCGGTATATCAGTGAGCTTAGTGATCGAAATACTGTTCGCGCGCAATACAATGATGATATTATGACAGGCGCGGATCTAGAACATATTTACGGGGGTGTCGAAGGGGCGTTTTTTTTTAACAAGCCTGGATTAAGGGAGGGGCCAAGGGGGGCCACATGTATGTAAAGCTGTTAAGGGCCCTTAGTCTTCTCGGCTTAAAATTACATTCAGTGGTAATTTGTACTTTTTATAGTGCCTAGAAGAGTATATATTTTTTTTCTTGTTTGATCTAACAGGCGTTGTGGCCCGGCACCCACCTACCATGGTTACCACCACGGGCATGGTAATTATGGACACATGGCCATTTTTTCATTGATGGTGGCCCACAACCATGTATTGGCCCCTGGGCCCCAGATTCCTGAAGGTCTTAATTCTGAGGGGCTTGCTTTTTAACATTATTTTTTATTATAATATTTGGCTAAACAAAAAAAGAATTAAATTTATGAAAGTTCGTCCCCCCCCCTTGTGTTAATTCTGGATCCGACACTACAATTGTTACGTTTATGCATATTAAAGATTTCCGAAGTCCGGATATAAGTCGGGACGATTATGGCAGCGCAATCTGCAACCGCTTTCGATTTCAGTGGTACAACGGAAAGAACAGACCAGACTTATTTATATCGCCAGATGGCGTCGCCATATACGAAGGTACGATTAAGAGGATTCGAAACCGTGATTTTCAGTTCTTGTCCAACACACGCGTGATATAGTATTTTAGACGTGTTTTTTTGCCAAAAATACAAATCGATCTAATGAAGCGATAAGAATTCTGAAAACAGATTTGAATTTGTCATCAAGTCTACTTGAATTGACTTTTCCACATTTTTGATATTATCCCCCAAATTCCTAAAAATGTCATATTAAAAAAGAGTATTTAAAAATTGTTCTATTTCAATTTTCGAAGAAGTAAAATCAAAAATGTGGGACAGTCGATATCAAGTAGACTTGACGACAAATTCAAATTTGTTTTTAGAATTCTTATCGCTTCATTTGATCAATTGGTATGTTTGGCAAAAAACACGTCTAAAATACTATGTCGCGCGAGTGTTCGACATTTACAGAAAATCATGGTATCGAATCCCCTTAAAGCATTTTTTATTGTCTTCGGTTCACGATGTAAATAAAATGGTATTTTAAATAAATCGGGCTTCATGAACATTAGAGCATTAATGATCTTCACGGGCTAAGATATATCATATTATATTATTTATGTGATTATATCTTAGTCCGTGATGGTCCCTAACAAAATATGTTTACATCGAATGTTCGATTTATTCTTCGGCCAATTAAGCTATAAACTTTTCACTTACTCGGTCACACTGTTTCTGATAATGGAAATTGTTTATCACTATTTATATCAACATAAACAACGTCATATTAAAAAGTGACACGATAATAATCATTGTGAATAATGTGAATTGTGATTCAGTGATAGTGACAGCCACGGGCTATGATATCCTGTGATGTAACTTAATTTTACGAGTTTCGTCTAGCCGTAAAGTAAATTATTAAAATTGGTAACGAATGTTTGTCGGTTGACTTTTTTAAATAACATTTATAATTTACACGAGAAATCGTATTCAATTTTGGTTTTTAGAAAATAATCAATAGTAAAGGTGTAAAAATGGATATGGAGGAGGAGACAATTTATGCAGACGAAGAAGAAATTTCATATTTTGAATCTATTACAGGTGAGCGTAAGACTTTAAATAAAACGTCAAGGTTGTTGAAATAAATTATGAATTTAATAATAAATTATTCAATACTATAGATAAAATGTATGACAATAGACTTGTTTTTCAACATAGGTTATCTATGGAGTTTTTTAGAATTTATTCAAAATAATGGATGGTACTTCCTGGCTTTTATAATATTGTTGGCATATTTAATCCCCAAATTATGGCCTCATTATTTAAAATGGTCAGAACAAAGAGCAGTAGCTGCATATGATGCAGACATTAAAAAAAGTATGTATAGTTGTCAATTTATCATATTAATTTTCACTGACAGAAACTAATAAAAATATCCATGTACGATTTATAGATCCAGATTTATTTAAACAAAAACAAGAGGAATTACAAAGAGCTCGATTAAAATTCCAAGAAGAATATGAGAAAAAGGCTAAAATAGCACTTGAAAAACAAAAAGAAGTAAAATTAATTAATGATTATAGTACATTTTAGTTCCAATTTTTTAATCAATATGTAATTATATAATAGAAAGAAAAGAAATTATTAGAAGAAAAACGAGCACTATTAAATAATGGAATGGCCGCAGGACAGTCTATGAACAGTTCTGAAAAGTCAAAAAATTCAAAACCAGGTAATATTTATTTTTAAATTTAAGTGTTGTGCATTGATTAAAAGATATTTTCGCGGGTCGATCAAAATTGGGTTTTCTGCGCATCCCCACGTTGCACCCTCCCACAGGGGATTCTGTTTTGATAGCAGGGTGACACAGGGTATGTCCTTTTTCTCGCTGGTATCAATTATGTATTTTATTATTCTACAATTTTTTGTACTCTCAACTAACTTGACCGAATATATAATGTATACCTCTAAGTATATGTATTATGTAGATCTGACAATTAAAACTACTTGTAGGCTCATTTAATAATTATTTTATTTTAATTTTCATAGTAAATAAATATACTGACATGGAAACAGATTTATTAACTGTATATACAACTTACTATGTTGATGTACACATAATTTGGCATTGGTTCAATACCTATATTTTTATTAATTAGTAAACATTTTGTGTTCTTTAGATTACAAACCTTTAATGGGATCTGGCAGTGGTTCAAATTACAGACCTCCAAGAAGAAGTGCATGTTCTGGAGGTGGGTGTGGATGAAAGTGAAAAATAAATATTGTATTCCAATAATTAATATCTATGTACAATTTTATAATATTATTAATAAATAGTTTATTTCTTCAGCTCATATTATGCTTATTGTAAACAAAATTTACAATAATTGTATCTGCACTAGAGTAAATATTGAAAAGTTATAGGTAATATTATCAATATTATCATAAATTTTTAGTCATCACTCATTATATGTTAAAACAATAATCTGAGAATATAATATTATTATTTATGCAACCAAGAATTTTAACATATGTAGTTAACAAACTTAAATTATATTATTATATTTTATTATTGATTTTAGAATAAGATATGACAATAGAATAAAAATAAAGTATAAACAATTTTATAACTTATAATATATGTATGAGTTAGAAATTCATTATTGTTATGAAGTATGATCCTACGAATAGCATAATAGTGTTACCATTTTGATCAAGCATCAGGAATATTGTATCAGACTATGTCAAGATAATTATGGAATCTGTCGTCAAAGGTATTTTATGAGGCCATTAATGACATAATATTGATAAGCTGTCAATCTTAGTATTACAACTTACTTCAGAGATTGTCTTTAGCTGAACATTTACATTAATATTAATTATTAAAAAGTGCTGGCATTTTGATGCACTTAGCGTTTTTTTACAAAGCTAGCTTTGTTATACATTGTTGTATTCTATTTATAATTCTTGTATTTTGAATGAGCAAAAGGATTTCATATTTTTTGATTTTAAGGTATTTTCTAAATAATATACATTTTTCCATATTAACAAAGTTCTTATTTAAGAATATAGCAAGTAATAGAATTTATATCAGTGATTGTCAAATGATTCTGTCGAGGGGAGAGATGATTATAAGATCTTATATATTGAAAATAGGGCCCCCTCTATCGCAGAATTATAATTTTATTAATCGGATAAAAGTAATTTTTTGAATGAATCCCATACTATGTTAAAATTGAAATATCTAATGGCAACTTAGTTGGAACTTTTGGGTCAAAATTTAAAATTCCCAAAAGTTTTCAAAACCGCCGGGAAAAACAACATAAAAATTAAGAAAAACTGGGAATTTTTACGCAAAATCAGTTTTTGACAAAATCGATTTTGGTTTTTGGCGTAAGGCTAAAACAAATGACAAATAAATGTATATACATGAATTTTTAACTGAACATTTATATTAGCATTTGCTATACACCCTAAAATATTCAAAATATTTTGACTTGTTTTGAGCTGTTTATGGACATTATCAATTTTCAGTTTTTTATTTTTTTTTCTGATTGTCAATAAAATATTATTTGTTGGGTAAAAAAGCTTGAAAATTCAATAAAAGGCTCCTCATATATTGTTTCAAAAACAGATGAAAAATATTAAAAATCCAGTCACAAACTTTTTTTTCAAGAGCATTGAAAGTTCAAATATTGATCAATACGTAAAAATGACTAGAGTTTGCAAATTATTTTGAGTTAGAAATTCATAAAAAATTTTCTTGTTAAATCTAAGATTTGAAAATGTAATTCAAGATTCCTCATAAGTTTGTTTACCTTTATCAAAAAAAAAAATGTCTAAAAGAGAGCGTTTGAAATTCATATTTTTACAACATTTGATATTCCCTCAATTTTTCATGTAACAATTTTCTTATTTTGTTTTAATTAAAAAAACAAAAAGACTGTAGATACTTGAAAATTTCACCGAATATTTATATTAGCATTTTCTATACACGATAACATTTATAAAATAATTTGACTATTTATGGACATAGTTGGTTTTCAATTTTTTAGTTTTTTTTATTAAATATCAATAAAATTTTATTTGTTGGGTAAAAAAGCGTGAAAATTTAATGCCAGGCTCCCGATATAATGTTACAATAGCAGTTAAAAAATACATAGGCACAATTTTTTTTATAAGCATTTAAAGTACGAATTTTGACAAAATTTAATAATTGTTTTGTAGTTGAAAATTTATAAAATGTTCAACTTTTATAGCTGAGGATTGAAAATTTAAAACAAGGTTCCACGTAAATAAGTTATATATAAATTACTTTACTCACAATAATATTTTAGACTGACTAACCATCTTCGCTCAGAATCGTTTTTCTTATACAATGATTGGTATAAATTTAACATCATACATTACAGTGACCCACTTGTAACCTACTTTATAGCAAAGCGACACCCACTTGCCAACCTTTTTATATTTTAAAAGAGCATAATTTTAATTTGATAGGATTTTAACCATCAAGCAAGTATTAAGGTTTAAAACAGTGTAGGCTACAGATGACGGATTTATGATTAATTATGGTACTTGTATTTTTTGATACAAAATCCAGATTAATAATTATCTTTTTACTTTTTTTGATTTAGTACAAATTGTATTTAGTGACATAACTAAAGACCAAATTTATATTTTCTTAATACACCTAATATATGATGCTAATATTCTCTTTATATTCTCTTAAAAAAAATTTTCCGGGTTCCGTAATATTGAAATTAATAATAAATAAATATTTTTTTCTCACAATTTACAAAATATTCTAAAATATGCTAAATAGGTTAAATATTCCCTAACCTATGAAATATTTTCAAATATGCTTTTTTTTTTTTTACAAACTCAGAATTGAAGGAATTGTCCACATTTTTTACTCTTATAAGACCTAGTAACAATATGAAAAATCAGTAAAATCATATAAACCCAGTGTTTAGATAAACCATGTATTTTTTGTACTATTGTTTGATTTAAATTGTTTAAATCAATTTGACCAAATTTATTTATTATTTATAATTATTTTATTAGTATTTAAAATAAATAAATCAATAATTTAATTTAATTTTAATTGTTTTACTTTTTGTTCATATAATATGTCTAGTATATTTAATCGTTTATTCAAGTTGAGTAACATGCTAATATAATATTTTCACAAAGGGCTAATATAATATTGGTACTACATTTTTCAAGGCTTAAAGACACCATCCTAGGTCTTGGATAGACTATAGATCTTGGCTGGCCTTCTGGCTTCTATGTAATAACTAATAAAGTATACATTTCTTAATTAAATTATTTTGTGTTGTTTTCCAATATTTAAGTTTTGTGATTTTGAGAATAAGCTATGTGAAACACTTTAATTAAATAAATATAAATAGTACTAATTAGAAACTTAGGAATTTTTATTTTTCATTAATCTTTCAATTTAACAATTTAACATTTATGTAAATATTATTAAAATAATTTAAAACCTAATGTATATAGGTTTATAACATCAAATAAATATTTTTAAACATATTTAGAATTTGTACTTACATCTTTAATTATTTTCTTAAATATTTCATAATTGTTACACAAGCGGTTATTCTGGAAAAAAATTATCTTATTAATGTTTGAATTTTTTTTTTTATATATACACTAACATAGCTAAACTGAGGCAAATAATTTGTTTGTTTTTTTTCTTCCTTTGATATATTGAATAATTTTCCACTTTGTAGGTTGTCTTTAGTTTATAAATGAAACGACTATGCCTATTAAAAGTTAAAAAATAATATTAATTAGGTAATAATAATTTATACAATGAATAATTTAAAACAAATTATAGAAACAAAAATACAGGTAAAATTAAAAAAAAAAAAAAATTAATAGTGTGATCAATTATTGGTACTTGGTCAAATTGAAAAATATAGAGACAAATTATGAATTTAAGTCTAACCAATAATACAGAAAAAAAATACTATACATTTTGATTGTATAGCTGGACCACAAAAATTATAATTTAGAACAAAATATCTCTTAAGGTGAAAAATCTCAATTTAAATTTACAACTTTTTTTTTTAAGATAAATTACTATTTTAACTGTTACTTTGGTAACAATTAATTTTTGAAAACTTAATAATATGTTATCACTCATAACATTATATCAGTAAGAAGACCAATAAAAATTGTATAGAGGATAATTAAACAAAGTAGTTAGTGGTTGGAGGTTTCAAAATTTGTTTTATCTACGCTTTGCTTGCATACGATTCTAAAAGTATTGAATTCAAACCTAACAAGTTACAGAATTGTGGCTTTAGATTAATGTCGTAGGTACAACCAAATTTGTATACTAAAAATTTTAAGTCAAATAATTTAGGAAAACGTACATGAAAGGGAAGGCAACTAATGCAGTATACTTTGAAAGTAATTTTATATCAAAATTACAAATTTCTTGGAGATCTTGTTTAAGCTGAAACCAAAAATATAAACACAATCATCATGAAATGAAATAATATACAAATATATAATATCATTATTAATACAACTTTATTATATTATTTACTATTTTTAAATCCAAAGCTTTATAAAAAATTCCTTTATTCTGAATAATTAAATAATTTGTGGGATTTTGATGATCATCTGCCTCCAAATCCTTTATTAAAACATATTTATTGAGTTGGTACATAATATATCATTTTTAATGTAACATAATATTATACCTCATACCATTAATGAATACTCACCAAAATATTTGAAATTGATCGACTGGTGAACAATTTATTCTTAGAAAATTCTACTGATTTTAAAAGTTCTGTTATGGTATATCTTAGACTCGTATTTTCACTATAAACATTCATTTAAATGTATTTATTAAATTAATTATATTTTATAAAAACATTCAGTATCATTGAATAATAATTATTCACAAAAAACAACTAGTCATATTGGTTATAAGCACCATTAGAATCATATTAAATGTACTCGGTTGGTACTATTTTTATATGTATCTAATAAAACAAGATAGAATTTACAAAAATTCATTACGTAAATTTAAGCTAATTTTTTGTGATTAATTACTGAAATATGATAGTTATATAATTAAAATAAGTCAGTATAATAATATAATACTATATAGAAATATAGTTAGGCATAGATGTAAATTAAGGAATTAACATAAATGACTAGTCATTAGTCAGTAACAATATTTCTGATAAAATTAGACCATATACAATATTGATTAAGAAATAATGCTAATTTCCATTATTCTCAGGGAATGATGAATTTAGAAATATTTTCTAGGTAATATATAGCTAATTATATTAATTAAATTATAATATTTGTACACACGCATGCCTAATAAGCACTAGCACATTGCGTCATTGCATAATATATATCTAGTATTTACCTGTAGTACCTACCTTCAAAGTGTCACAGTATATCAAATTGTGAAAATAAATTATTAAATTTATTCATTTTATTTATGTAATTTATTTTGTATATATTATTTAATTTCTGACCAAATTTAAATATTTTGGTAAACAAAATTATCAACTTTGTTTATCACTATAAGGCATCAAGGTAATTTTCTAGTCATAGTTGTAAATGTGATAATAAAATATTTGAATTTTACAACCCTGCCTACAGGGCCGGTGGCAATGGGAGTATGGTGGGTCATCACACCCCCCCTTTGAATTTTTCGTAACTATCAGTGGGCATTTTCTTAATAACAGAGAGCTGTCAGAAATTATACAACTTGTTAAAAACTATTTTCCTAGATTTTCTTAGGTGATAATTTTAATAGTAAAAACGAGAACAGGTCCTTGGCAGTCCGCAGTATTTTGATTTCTAAATCGGTAATTACAGAGGATGACATTATTAATAGTTTACTTTGCTATAAAAAATTTAAAATACAAGTGGATATTTATTATTTAATCAATGGCTATTGAATATTGACTCCACAATAGTGTTAGTATACAATTAGGGGGAAATAGAACTCCTTGTTTTCCTTATTCCCACTGAGTTCGACTATACCCACTTGACAATTTTAGAGTTCACTGATTTAGAAATCAAAATACTGTTGATTGCTTGCGTATATAATACCTATAATAACTATTTTAGTACTGTCGTCCATCGGTATGCTATCACTAATCGCTATCTCAAGCACCTATCTGTAGGCTGTGGGTGGTAGGCCTATATTGTTATTACAGTCAGTGGTGTCATTTCAGTTTTTTATAGAGGGGGTTAAAAGTTTTGACCAGCCCAAATGGGTAACTTAAAAAACAAACAATAGCAAGCACATATTAATATATTACGTTCCTGATCAATTTTTACACGGCGGTGATTTACCTAGGTTATTCTATAAGTGTAACATGTAGATGCCGAAGTTTTATTTTAGATTTTGGTTCCTATAACCCTTATCATAATATACTGATTTAATAATACACATTTTTTAAAGCTTAAATAATCCAAACAATCCTGTACCTGCACGGCTAGCAACTGTATGATATACAATAGTAACAATTAGTAGTATAACAGACTATATGCATATAACTGTTCAAAATGTTTTAGTTCAATTTTTTTATAATGTTTTTTAGCATAATATTTATCAAATTTTAATTATTTCAGCGCACCTTACCTATTATACAGAAAAACCAGGAATTTTTATAGGTACTTCATATCGTTTGTTTTAAGAAATTACGGTTCGACATTTTTACAGTTGGCATAAATTATATTTTAGTCAGCAAAATACTTGATCTCACCCCCCGTCAAAATCGTATAACGCCAGCCATGCTTGCCTATGTTGTCAGCTAATGCCTAGGCATTGACAATATCGACTACTTATGTTAGGAATTTACAATATTGGCTAGGCATTTACGTTATAACCTAATTTACATCATTGATGGTAACATATATATTATATATTAATTTAACTTAACATTTTAAATATAATATATTAAGTGCAGCTAAAATATTTAATATTCATATGATAAATCAACTTACGTTTTACAAGAGATGCTTTTAATAATATGAATCATTCTAACAAAACAATAACCAGTGTAATAGGCATCCCACCCAGCATGGTGTAATTTCATATCTTGAGCTAGAATATAAAAAAAAGACTTTTCAATATAATGCAATGAAATTTTATGTTTTTATTATTATTATTTATTTTAAGCAAATCTACATTCTATACAGTTTTGCATAATAAGTAGGTTTGATAAAAGACAGAAAAATTAACAGTAAGTCTTAAGATTAGGGAGATTACCCAGTGGTAACACACTACAGAAATTATACGTTTTTAATGTTAGTTAAAAAGAAATGATTGTTTACTATTTATATATTAAAATAAAATTTAGTAAAACAAATTTCATCATAGATTATTACACAAATATTATTTCTAAAATAATAATAAACATTATTAAAAGTTATTATTTTTACTTTAATAGATAGTTTAATATGAAATAAATATTAATGGTTCTTTTATATTCATAGGTTTTTACCAAAAACAGGACAAAGCAGTACATTTTAGTTTTAATGCTGTTTAAAAAAAAAAAATAATTTACTAAATATGAATAATGAATATTATGAAATATATTATATTCTTACGTTCTTCAACACCAGTCAATTGAATACGTATAGTATCTGGATATTTTTTGCCATCTCCATCTTTTAAATATGAATATATTTCCGGGAGAGAACTTCCAATCCATTTATCTGATAAAAATAATTTTCATTTAATTTATAAAAATTATAAGTCAATCAAACTTTATAATTTAATAACCTTACAAACCATTTTTAGATACTATACGTTTAACTTCTTTACATAATAATTTAGTATCATAAATTGGTCCAAAGTTGTTAGATACAAAATTTTGGAAATCTTTGAAGTTTTCTGAAATAAGAAATGTATAGAATGTATACATTATGTATGAATATATTTGATTTAATTTATCATGCTTCATACTCTTAAAAAAAAATTGTGTAATAGGATTTAATTTAATGAAATTGAAAAACTTGATTTGGTACAATCAACAATTTTATATGAAGCAGATCATAGAAGATATAGGAAAAACTTACAGACTAAAAGTAGCTGTGATGGATAGGGACGAATTCATCAGTCATTAGATCAATCTAAGGATTGCAAAACTAACAAATTGTGGATCTATAATATTACAATTTAGGTAAAGGTGAAATTTGGAAATATTTAAATTTTAAACTAATTTGGTATTTTAGCCTGATAAATATGTAAATATGTTTAACTATGTATATACACTGACCAGGCAAGGGTGTGAAAAATTGGTTGGATAAAATTAAAATATCTAAAGCACAGTTATGCCCAATTATCGGTTTTTTCAATTTTGATATTAGTTTCATTAAATATTTGACTCCCATCATTTTATTTAATAAACTTAATTTTAGATTTTCATGAATTGTTTTGTTCAATATTTCTGAATTTGTATTAGCTTCTATTTTTGTAATATTCAATCCTAATTGACTCTAAAAAAATATATTTATTTATATAAATATAAATATTTTAAAAATTATCATAGGTAATGGTTATTTTCTTTATAATATTACTTCATCTATGAGTATATATTTTAACTTTTTCAGAAGATAATATTGCATTAATATAGTATATGCAGGTTCATTGTATCCATTTATTTCTAAAAACATCTGCTCTCCATAACTGGCAGTATCATACCATTCAGAAACAATTTTTAAAACTTTCATTAATTCTTCTTCAATAGAACGAAATTTTTTATTAGTTTCAAAATATTTGTCAAAAAATAATTCATCCAACATTTCTGACTTTATTTTTAATTCTTCTTCGTCAGTTAAATATGGAACCCTACTATGAAACAACTAAACAAAAATATAATTAAATAATTGCAAAATATTGATTAAAATAATTAAAATAAATAGGTATAAAATAAGATTTACCTTGTTAAAATCAAAACTATGTTTGCATAAAAATTCAACACATGATGTTTGAAAATTGACCACACTATCAGATTTATAAAATGTCTGCGGATATGTATAAAATGAGTAAGTACTCGTTTTAAATGCTTTAATTTTGTCATCATAAACATAAATCGCCATACCAAACTGAATACAAGTTATATCAGATACTAATTGGTGCAATTTGTTGTATCGTTCTTCAGTTGTATCGAATAAACTGTAAATGCATTTATGATGTTAGTAAATTACAATAATTGATTAGATGATATTGTAAAAAAATGTTTATGAATAACTGCATTTGTAAAAGATAAACCAAAACATGGATATTAGTAATAAAAAAATATGTTAAATAATGTAGATATTTTACTTCCTAAATTAGCAATGAGAAATAACAGTCTTTCTAATACCTAATATTTTTTTATCATCAAGCAGCACACTAAATAAGTTACGGGTTTGGTCAAAGGGTAAAATAAAAAAAAATTATAACAATTTTTCTTTAAGAAGGTACATATTTTTACTTTTCAGTTATATATTTTGAGAAAATACTGGCAACTATTATTGAATTTTTTCAAACATTTCTGTATTTAGTTATAACTGAGCTTACTTATAGCTCTTATGGTTTGTGTTGGGTTTCAAAGTTTTTATTAGAAACATCAATATCCAGTACTGAGGGAAGTTCACTATAACTATCATAATAACATATGATTTTTGTCAGGCTTTTTAAACTTGTCATTGAGCATGCATCTAAAAAATATGTTTTTGATAATTTTATTGGTAATTTAACTTAAATTTGGCCATGTTATTCCTGTTGATTTTTATTTTTATTGTTGATCTATGTAAAAAACTTACCTAAATGGCTTTGATGCATTGTCGTATAATTTCGAGAACTCCATATCTAAGCTTATAAAAGAACATTCTTTGATTGCGCCTTCGATAACCGGTAATTCGGAAAAAAAATTTTCACAAGTTATCTCACCCATTTTTAAAATGTAAAATAAAATCAAAAAAAAAATTTGATTTTCAATCAATGTGAGGAAAACCTATAAACTTTAGATCTATGGGAAAAACCTATAATAGATAGGTATTAAATATCTATTACCTAACTTATTGAAATTCAACTGTACACATAAGCGTTGCAGTACCGTACGTATATTTTTGGTATAATATTGTACCAACTACATAATACCTATTATTCTATGCTACTACCTATTAGTCGGGAGAATGAAAATACTAAAATAGTTTATACTGTTTATAGGTCTATTATGATAGCGATAAGAGATAATATTTGCCGCGCAGTTTGTGGTAGCTGTTATTATAATTTCTTATACCGCGTTAGCGGTTAATAAAAATATTGTCTCAACAACAAACAGTCAACACGAAAAATATTTTGAGGTTGGTTGAGTGATAACATAGTTTCTTCTTTTCTAAATAATTGTGGTGCCTACTACTGAGTTTCGGCCGTTCCGTTTGTATTTAAGAACATTTTTCATCCACAAACATCGAAGTAAGTATTTATTTAATTAACTATTTTACTTTTTATTCAGTTATATTATACAATTTGTAACGCCATCCCTGTTTGATAAATTTGATTTTTGACAGAAATCAAAATTTATATTTTTGGTAATCTGTACATATTGTGTTGTAATATAAGTTTATTCTCAAGTAAGTAAATAACTCTTTTTTAACAGAATGTTGATGCCGAAAAAGAATCGTAGGGCTATCTACGAATACTTGTTCAAAGAAGGTGTTATGGTCGCTGAAAAGGATTTCCATAAACCTGTACATCCCGATATTGAAGGCATTCCAAATTTGCAAGTTATCAAAGCTATGCAGGTATTTAAGACAGTTATCCTGAATTTACTCTGTATTTATTAATGTTGTTTTCCAATTTATTTAGAGTCTCAAATCTAGAGATTATGTCAAAGAGCAATTTGCGTGGCGTCATTATTATTGGTACTTGACGAACGAAGGAATTCAATACCTTAGGGATTATCTTCATTTGCCAACTGAGGTAAATATAGGGTTTTATAAACTTACTTCAATGTTTTATTATTAAATATATTCTTAATTTAATATATTTGTATTGGTACGATTAGTAGATATCCTACATGAAGTATAGAAAATAATAATGGCTCGGATTTAAGTGCCCTTAAAATATTTAAAAACAATTCATTGAACATGTTAAATTGTATAAGTTAATAAAAATAAAAAAATTAATATAAAATTTGACAAATTGTAGTACACAGTCATACTCTGAAAAAAGTTGTATGTCATTAAGTCAGCTAATTGGTTGATGTGACATATAGATACATTTCAGTCTTGTCTAATTTAAAACCAGATTATCTGATATTATGTAGTTACAATGAAAATGATTTATATTACGTAGTACTATGTATATATTATTTGAATTAAGGCATTTTTTTTATCATAATACAAAAAATAATTTTAAAAATGTCCCAAAAAGTATATAATATAATAATCCGCAAAAAATGCCCCAAATAAATTTTGTGGATTTTGATGAAGTATCTACTTGAAACACATTTGTAGCTTGCGAAGCATTGTGTAAGACATTCCATAAAAAAAATGTTAATGCATTGAAATCCGCGCCATTATAGTAATTATGGTTTTTAAGTTCATACACTAAAAAAAGCATTAATATGTATGCAACTATATTCCTAAAAATGTTCAAATGTGCAGTATAAATTCTTAAATATGTAAAACCCAATCGCATCATAATTTTTTTGGTTTCAAATTTATATGATTAAATACATTTTTGTGTTTATATTTGTTTTTATTAGACTTCGGAAACTATAAATTATTTATCATCTACTTATCGGTTTTATTTTTATGTGTAGATAGTATTTAACTTTTCAACAAATTTAGCTCAAAATTAATCGTAAAAAAAACTGCTCTTTACTTGTACTTTAAATACATGGTATGTTATTATGCAGAAAAATGCAATCTTGTATAACAAATTTAAATTATAAAATCCTGTTGCCCTGAAGCAATTTTCTGTTTTCAAGCATTTAATAGGTCTTAGCAAGATTTATACTCAAATGTGTGAACCTACAACTCTGATCAATAACTTTTTGTTATTTATCTTTATATAATGCTTAGTATGCATATTGATATGCTTTTATAAACATTTGTCTTTAGATTGTCCCAGCTACACTGAAGAGACAAGCTAGACAAGATCCAAGAGGACCCAGAACCGCACCAGGTGGTAGGCCTGAAGGCGGTCGGTCAGGTGAAGACAGAGCAACATATAGGCGGGCTCCAGGTGCACCTGGTACAGACAAGAAAGCTGAAGTGGGTGCTGGTACTGCTGAATTGGACTTTGTAAGTATAATTAGGATTATAACAGATAAATAACTTTTTTTTTTAATATAACTTAACAATTATATTAATCATACATTTTTATGTTAATTCAGAGAGGACCTGGTGCATTTGGTGGATTTGGCCGTGGTAGAGCTCCACCTCAATAAATGTAATTAATTATATTACTTATAAATAAACAAAAATAAAAAAAAAAAAAGTATAAAATTTACAAATTTGTATATTTTTTTGTTTCTGGCAATTTTCCTATATCTTTAATATCTTGGTAATATTTAAAATTAAATTTACCTATCAGTTAGATTTATACTACATATTATTTTCTAAACTTACATACTTCTCTACACACTCATAATATGAATATTAATGACTAATTACCTAGGCTCAGAACTTAAAACACTAAAAAACAATGAAATATACGAATACTTATGCTTTAAAAAAAGCTCTAATGTGCAGTTATTTTTTTATAAAATATGTATATGGAAACAAACTTGGATAGTGTATTATTAAAAAAATGTATATATTTATAATATTTTAATAACTAATTGTTAGTGTACCCATATTTTCCTAGTTAAAACTCTCTAAATGATCATCTCTTGTGGCTCAGAAAGTTTTTGTAAACAGAAAATAATCATTTAACACTTCCGGATCTACCGACCTGATTGGTGTTGGTACTTGTAGAAAATTAGTTAATTTGTTATCAAATCTTGGGGAAGACAACCCATATTGAAGATAATATACATAGTATAAATAAAATATGCTTTTATCTTTTTATAAAGTTTTCCAATTTTTGTAAGCTTTCCCTAGAACATCTTAAATAGATTTTAATTTTGTTTGAATAAAGTGCAGTTTTAAAATTGATTTAAATCGGGTAAAGCGATAACAATTTACAACTAGTTCTTAATTTTCAGTAAAAATAAAACAGCAGCGTGCAATAGTTGTTTGTAAAAATAAATCTTTTATTGTTAAAAAAATAATAAATAAAACTGGGTTGATCATATCAATTTACAGCTAATACTTGCGTATGCAGTGACTTAACTTTTAAACTATTGAAAATTAATATGTTGTATGTATATACTTCACTTAATTTGCTTATAATTTTGAAATATGCAATATAAATGTTTTATTTTGGTTGTATGTATCATGAAACCCATTAGTATTGAATCAAATATTGAATATGCAGTTTCCCAAGATATATAATGCAAGTGTATGAAGTTCCGATCCCCGGTAATGGCTAGACTCAATTCAGAATAAGAGTACACTGCTTTTGTGCACGTTAATTGAGAATCCAAACTAATACACCTCCAGACAATAGGAAAGCGTTCCGCCATTGGCTACTCATTGATGATGGTACACGGAAGCTAATTATTCATAGTGTGAACTGGACCGGTTTTCTTCCACTGCCTGGTAATCTTTGATTCTAAGTAAAATATTAAACAATTTATTTCTTGAATAACTTTTCATGAAGAGTGCTAAAAAATTACTAAAATTGTTTTTCCAATGAAGTATCTATCAAAATAGTAAATACTGTAGTACCATTAGTACATAATGATTTTTGAGCTATTATATAAAAGTGCGACAAGAAGAGAATTAGTAATTATCATGCTATTTGTCTTTTTATTTATTAAAATGTTAGATGACCAGTGTTTTGTAGAAGGGCAATCAAGAGGTTAATTTATGATTTAAAGTCTTCTATGAAGCTTCAAATTATTTTATTAACACTTATGATATAATGGCGTGGGTGTAGGTAGATAGATAGATAGATAGTGTGATTCGTCTCATGTAACTTGGGCATATGCACATAGGTATTTAAGTATATTAGTTCATAGTTGGTAAGTAGAAGCAATAATATAATAAGTATTTTAAGGAGTTATTGTTTGTCATTTATGGGTGCCATACTGTCATTCTTTTACAGATATGAGGGAAATGATTAATGAATCAACATAGAGTTAAAAAATTATATTCCGTATTAGTATCATGGATAAATTATGAGCCGTTTGATTTGAAATCTTAAAATATTATGATGTTTAAAAGGAAACCATTATTTAAAAAAAAATCACATTTTAGATTTTGAGCGAAGCGAAGAATGTATCGATTTTACAATGTGTGTTTTTTTATAATTTTTTTTTTGTGTTTAATCACCTTTTAGGACAGTAAAAATGCTTGGATTTTCTTCAACAGTAACTTTTCTGATAGGAAACTGAATCTAGTTGGTGCTTTGGGGGGTCAAAAGTAAATATTTTCCAGTAGTTTTCAAAAGCGACGTGAAAAACAAAAGGAAAATTAAGGAAAAACAGGAATTTTTACGCAAAATCGATTTTGTTTTTTGGTGCAACTCTTAAACAAATGACCGTAGGTACATGAAATTTTGAAAGAATGTTTATATTAGCATTTTCTATGCATCACAACATTTACAAATATTTTGAGCTATTTACGGACATTTTCAGTTTTCATTTTTTTTAGTTTTTTTTTTATAAATATCAATTAAATTTTATTTGTTGGTTAAAAAAACTTGAAAATATAATAGAAGGCTCCTATAGGTTATTGTTTCAAAGGCAGATGAAAAAAATTAAAAATCCATAGTCACAATTTTTTTTTTAAAGCATTTAAAGTTCAAATATTGACAAAATACGTAAAAATGACGAAAATTTTGAAATTCATATTTTTACAACATTTTATATTCACTCGATATCTCCTGTAACGATTTTCTTATTTTGTTGTAATTAAAAACGTATGACTGTAGATACTTGAAATTTTCACCGAATGTTGTTTATATTAGCATTTTCTATACATGATCAAATTTATAAAATAATTTGACTCTTTTTGAGCTGTTTACGGACATTGCCAGTTTTCAATTTTTTTAGTTTTTTTTTCTGTAAATATCAATAAAATTTAATTTGTTGGGTAAAAAATCGTGAAAATGTAATATAAGGCTCCTGGTATATTGTTCTAATAGCAGTTGAAAAATATTAAAAATACATAACACAATTTTTTTTTATTGGCATTTAAAGTTCGAATTTTGACAAAATTTGTTAAACTTAAAATTTAATAATTATTTTGTAGTTGAATATTTATAAAATGTTCAACTTTTATAGCTAAGGATTGAAAATTTAAAACAAGGCTTGACGTAATTAGTTTATAATATATAAATTACTTTATTCACAATAATATCATCAAATATACTTGGTAATATCATAGGCTAACTGACCGTTTTCGCTCAGAATCGTTTTTCTTATACAATGATTTTATAACATTGAATTCAAATTCAACACCATTCATTATAGTGACCTACTTGTCACCTACTGTACAGCAGAGCGACATCCAATTACCCATCTTTTTTACTATTTAAAATACTAAAAGAATATTATATTAATAATGATAAATAATGATTAATAATGATTAATCTGCATGGTATCACCATAATTTTTGTAAAATTAATTATTTAATCTAATTTGAAAAATTAGAAATTAATCACTTATTTTTAAACAATAATATGAGAAATACAAATATTTTCTTGCACACAATTGTATTAAAAGGTTAAAATTATTACAGTGTTTTTATAATTATAGGTAGGTTTACTATAATAATAAATTAAAATATCTTATTTTATTAAATTTTGAGTAAGGATATGTGTTCTATAATTATGATCTTGGAATATTGCCCAGTCCTTAAAGTTAGAAAACAAACAAGTTAAACCATTTTTAGTTAAGTGACTAATATCTTAGCAGTTGTTGTTTATGCTGTATTTTTAAATTTTAAATTACTTAATTGGAGGCTGAAATAAAAATTGTGACTATAGATTTTTTATATTTTTCAAATTTAATTGCTACAGTATATCAATAGTCTTGTATTATGTTCAAGCTTTTTACCCAACAAATTACATTTTATTGACATTTATTGAAAAAAAAAACTAAAATAAAACTGAAAAAGTCCGCAAACCGTTCAAAATGTTTTAAATTGTGTATAGATAATGCTAATATAAAAACTCGGTGAACATTTAATGTATCTACGGTCATTTGTTTTAGAGTTACACCAAAAACCAAAATCGATTTTGTCGAAAACCAACTAAATAACTAAACTAACTAAATATTATTTCGACGACTTACCGTGTACAGACAAAAAAAAAATAAAAACAATAAACACATTGTAAAATTAATGCATTAATTGCTCCTATCAGAATCTTAAAAACTTTATTAATTAGTATACATATGTAATTATTTATTTTTATGTATGCTGTATGCATGTATTTATCCATATACTCTAATTACATTAGTTCATTACACAGATTACACATCGCAATGGTAGGTGTTAGGACTGAAAGGTGGTGGTGGGTCAATGTTTCAACCCCCTCCCTCCACAAACATGACATAATTACGCCATTGATTGATATAATGCTATTGTACATCCATTGATTATAAATATTTATAATCAATAGTACATCATATAAGATTATCTCTTGACTCTTTTAATCACCCTAATGTCTCCAATACCTATGTATATAATTTGTATATTAATTTATATTATAATATGTACTATATACATTGTACCGTGTACACGCTTTTGACACGTCTGTTCTTTTTTTGTTTGGTACTTGCAATGAGAGTACGTTTCCCAGTATCTGAATATTCTCATAATATCATAATATATGATTTATTATCTTCAATAGTTCAATATTAAGATAATGTTCATCTGACGGCGTTATAGATATAGGCAACCAAACGTACAACACTAGTAATTTGGCTTGGAGAAGGCGAAATAGTTTGTACAATTATTCATCCGGACCATATCGAGGGTATTAATAAATATTTTTAATTATTTAAATTATAAGAAAAATCGATTTAGTTTATTTATTTGACATAATTTATTATTTTCCTTTAATATTCCAATGATCAAGATAGCCACGGGTCAGAAAAAAAAAAGTCATAGGCCGCATAGTTGACCGGCTTAGAGAGCAATGATGCAATGTTTAAAATCAATTGAAAACCAAATGTCCTGTAACCTACTTTTACAAATTAATTTATTTAGAAAAAATAAACACCATTGTAAAACCATACAAATAAAAATAAAAATAATGATTTTAGTTATTTAGTTGTAATTTAGAATATTAAATCAACATATAGGCTATAATAAAATATAAGAGCAATATAAAAATATATCCAGACCGATGAATCGTCCCCACTCTGAATCGTTTTTCGTATACAATGATATGATATAATTGAATTCAAATTTAATACATTCGATTATACAGAGACCCACTTAAAATCTACTGTACAATAGAGCGACATCCACTTACTCGGTTTTTTTTTAACTGTATTGGACGCGTTAAAAAAATTTATTTTGGGGATAAATATGAGCCCCAGGTCCGTGCTCCTCCCCGTGCCTCCCCCCTTAATCCGGGCTTGTCGGTTCCATCAAAAGTGTATAATATTTTGACAATATTTTCTATTTTCTACCAATAGCCGTTTCCACTAAATCTATGGATTCCACGTTTCCTCCAAAAGAATAAATATAATATTAAATAATTTTTTATATAATATCAAAAGCTGTTACACCATAAGTTTATAAAAAACTGTACAATGTTGAAAACCAGTATAGATATATAATACTATACGTTTTAGATTTTAAGTGGGGCGCCGGATGTATTATTTTTACTATGTGTGTATGAAATTATATTTTAATATTTTTTAGATTCTGAACGGCATGAATATATTAATTTTACAGCGATGTGGTTTTTTTTGTGACTGAAGACACTTTTTACAATAGAAAAATGCTTAGATTTTTAACTTTGGCCTATTTACTGGTAGTTAAATGAAACAATACAAGTTGCTACATTGCAGGGTAAAAGTTAAAAAACCCCAGAATATTATTAATAATCGGGAAAACCCCTGAAAATGTTATGGGAAAATGGGTATTTTCACATAAAATCAATTTTATTATTTTGTAAAGATTCAAAAATGAATTACAGTAGATACACAAAAATGTTAAAAAATGTTTGTACTATAATTTTCTTTACATTGTTTGAATTTAAAAATATTTTGCTATGGGGTCAAAAGTAAAAATTTCCCAGAAGTTTTTAAAAGCGCCGTGAAAAACATAAGAAAAATTAAGAAAAACGAGAATATTTTAGCATATCTGTTTTCAAGAAAATCGATTTTGGTGTAACTCTAGAAAAAAAAAGAACGTAAATACATGACATTTTCACTGGTTGTTTATATTTGAATTTTCTATACACAATATATTTTTAAAAATATTTTCATTTGTTTTGAACTGTTTTGGAACATTTTCAGTTTCCAATTTTATTGGAATAATATTAATATATAAATTATTTAATTCACAATAATATCATCAAATATACTTGGTAATATTATAGGCTGACTGACCGCTTTCGCTCAGAATCGTTTTTCTTATACAATGAAATTATATCAATGAATTCAAATTTAATACCATCCATCACAGTGACCATCACAGTCGAAAACTAATGAAGAAGTACTTAGAACAGTGGAAGAAAAACGTACACTTATGGATGCGATTAGAGGAAGACGATGGAAAATGGTTGGGCATGCCCTGAGACACCCAGAAGAATTACATAATATAATATTAGAGGGTATGATAAAAGTAAAAAAACTGCAGGACGTCCCAGGAACAAATACAGGACAAATTAAATGCGATGCAAAGGTCAAAACCTTCAAAGAACTTAAAGAAAAGGCGAGAAATCGGTGAGAATGGAGAAATGGAGTTGTAAACCAACCTTAGGGTTGAAAAAAAATAAATACTATTTGACTATATATTTCATATAGTCTGTGATTTGGCTGTCCATTCCTGAGTCCTGACGACGGTTGGGAATTGGTTTATTAAATAAAAATTGTGTCATGGCAAATTTCACGAATTTGTGAATAGGATATAGGCAAGGTCAACGGAATAACAGATTTAATATTTTTTATTTTGAGTAAATACTCATCGCTTGAATAATATTTACTACTTTACTAAAATATAATTAATTGCATTTTTGTTCGATTCACTTCGCTGGGTTCCCTTTCAACACTTTATACATTTTACACGTCGTATCTTTTTTTAAGGATTGGGGATGGATAAAATATAAATGCAATATTCCGGTATATATAATATATATGTACATAATATATACCATGGCTTAACTTGGAATAATTCTATTTAAGATATCGATCGTTAATTTCTACTACCTGACAGTTTTTTTAATATACAATTTACAGAGCTTCAAGGACATTAAATTACATTTTCACTGTCCTCCCCATTGTCTTTTCACCGACTCGTTATCGGAAGATATCCGTCATTTACCTATTGAACCTACTTACATTATATATTTACATATTTTATTCAATTCACTGTAATTATTAAGAACAGCGTGAAAAATGCATTATTCAAAATAAATAAAAGCACGGCGCGCTAAATGCTTAAACTGTTTAGTGGTGCATATAGTGCATAATATAGCAACACGTCGGCCAGCTATATAATATACTCAATACTCCAATATTCCAATCTCAAAGTCCAAATAATATTAATAATATATATTATACAATTATACTATACGTCGGGTTATCATAATAATGGGATCTGCTTAGAGACAGATTTACACAATATCATCACCCCTAACCAAACATTTTTTTCATCCCCGAGTAAAATAAAACTAAAAAAGGTGGGTAAGTGGATGCTGCTCTGCTACAGTAGGTTACAAGTGGGTCACTGTCATTGGCGCAACTAGGGGGGGGGGCTAAGCCCCCCAAAATATCCCTTATTGATTTTGATATAAGCCTCCAATAGGTTATTTTAAATAAATAGTTTTGTTAGCCCCCCCAGAATTTTAACCCTAGTTGCACCTATGGTCACTGCAGTAATGGATGGTGTTAAATTTGAATTCAATGATATAATATCATTGTATAAGAAAAACGATTCTGAGCGAAAACAGTCAGTCAGCCTATATATACCTATGTTACCAAGTATATTTGATGATATTATTGTGAATAAAGTAATTTATATATTATAACCTAATTACGTCGAGCCTTGTTTTAAATTTTCAATCCTTAGCTATAAAAGTTGAATATTTTATAAATATTCAACTACAAAATAATTATTAAATTTTAAATTTAACAAATTTTGTCAAAATTCGAACTTTAAATGCCAATAAAATCTCTGGTCAGGTGACACTACTGAGGGTCTTCCTATTCGAATATTTTATAATGTTATATAAACTTTGTCATCATACTTATTGATTATTGTAAAATAGATTGTAAATATATGTTTTTAATAAAAAAAAAAAAAAAAAATGCCAATAAAAAAAAATTGTGTTATGTATTTTTAATATTTTTCAACTACTATTATAACATTATATCAGGAGTCTTGCATTAAATGCTCACGATTTTTTACCCAACAAATACAATTTTATTGATATTTGTAGAAAAAAAAAACTAAAAAAATTGAAAACTGACAATGTCCGTAAACAGCTCAAAAAGAGTCAAATTATTTTATAAATTTTACCATGTATAGAAAATGCTAATATAAACATTCAGTGAAA
Source organism: Sitobion miscanthi (assembly GCA_008086715.1). Lineage (NCBI taxonomy): Eukaryota > Metazoa > Arthropoda > Insecta > Hemiptera > Aphididae > Sitobion > Sitobion miscanthi. Next base: position 24,337,011 of record CM017799.1, on the reverse strand, counting down.
TTTTCAAGTATCTACAGTCATACATTTTTTAATTACAACAAAATAAGAAAATCGTTCCATGAGATATCGAGTGAATATAAAATGTTGTAAAAATATGAATTTCAAACGCTCATAAAAATTTAATTTTACTTTCTTATAGAAATTTTTTTTTTGATAAAGGTAAATAAACTTATGGATAATCTTATATTACATTTTCAAATCTTAGATTGAAAAAGTAAAATTTTTATGAATTCTCAACTCAAAATAATTTGCTAATTTTCGTGATTTTTTCGTATTTTGTCAATATTTGAACTTTAAATGCTTATAAATAAAAACTGTGACTAAGGATTTTTAATTTTTTTCATCTGGCTTTGAAACTGCCTTTTTACTGTCCTAAAAGATGATGATAGACCACAAAAAAAAAACACATATCATTGTAAAATCAATACATTCATCACTTCGCTCAGAATCTAAAAAAGGTAACTACCAGCTAACCTAACAAACTATACGATTTATTATAAATAAATCATTCATATAAGAATCCACTCAATATTTTATTTTTTATTAGGTCAAACAAGAATATATACAATCTGTAATAAAAATGTAACCTAACCTAACATGGGGGGAGGTGCAAGTATACTGGACTGGACGGATTGATCGAAGGGGGGGGGTATCCCTACTAATGACCCTACTTCATATTCTAGACTGCTTTTTTCTTTTTTTATGTTGAGGAGGTCTCTAGGCCAATTTCGCTTGGTGGGTTATCTGGGAGTGTAAGGGAAGAGAGGTTTAAAATTTTTTTTTGTACATTAAGTACATAGGTATTATAGGTATATTTTATAGTGTATACAATAATCTTTCGAATCGATATAATAGCATAATACATACCTACATTATACCTACCTACAGCTAAAAATCGGATATAAAATCTTTAATAATAAGAGTCTGACACAAAAACAATTTGTCCTACAGAGTTAGTCTAGCCCCTCTTTGTCACCCCTTTAGACGGAAAACTATAGATTTCCGTGTACATATATTATAACACTATATAATATATTATTATATCTTTACATCAGAAATTTTTTTTTCAAAACGTTTTTACTGCACTTCCTGACGACCGCCACCGCCGTGAGCGTCCACACATATTTTACGGTACTTATATATCGCTATCATCATCATCATCATAATCGTATGACATTATATGGGTCTGTTTGATTGTAGTATAAAAAAAATAGAAAAAACCTACACGATCGACGACAACAACAACAATTGTCGTATATTATATTATTATAACAACCCGTGACGTTTTCCGGCTTCCGATGCCGCTGCAGATATACGTATCAGATGTAGTTTACATAATATATATAGCGAACTAACGACGGCCTCATACCACCCTCCTATGGCACCGCCAGTCATCATGCACAGGCGCTCACACGAGAAATATAAATAATATATTATTATTATACACTCGCCGAAATATACGAAAACCTTTTATTTGAATTTATTTTCGTGCATCGGCGACGAACATACATTTCGGTCGGAACCATGTACATAACATTATATATTATAAACCTATACCTACCTACCTACCAAATTATATACATATATATAGGTACATTATACACACTGCACACTCACACACACGTATATATATATATATATTATATACCTCCGTCTTCGCGCGGGATTTACCCTCTACGCACCATCCTCACGTATATATATATACGATTTTACCACCGTCACCGTTCGGTCGGCCCGCGCACGTAACTCTGCCTCTCCTCCGCCTGCAGAGCACCGCGAACTGAACAACAAAGAAATCTCGCGGCGGCGGCGGCGGCTGCTGCTGCTGCTCATGCTGCATCAGCGGCCCGTTTTTACTGGGTCACCGCCGTGCGTATATGTGTGTACGCGTACACCTTTTCGTATTGATTAGTTATAATATCAGCTCGCAAACGGACCAGAAAAAGGCAATATTTTCGAATACCTATAATATAAAGTATATTAAATAATATTATCGCGACAGTGTTAGAACACATAATATATCCACCTAAATAATATATATTGAGTTATGTGTTTACGATTAGGTCACGGAATTCAACGTGACGTAGACGACGTATATTATATTATTGTAATATGAGTTATGATATGCATGTGTGGCAGTGGCTGTCGATTTACAGACTTAACTGAAATACTACTATATTAGATACATTTTAAAATGTGAATCTGCAGCACGTTAGCATTTTTGTTTTTGAATCGTGAATCGTGATGGATGCCGCGGGAGTCTATTGTATTTCATATTTCGTTTCAAAGGCGTATCGCGTACCTACATGATATTAAATAATAATACTATGTATAAGATACCTCTATACACGCTACACCAAGATGCGTGTTCGCTGCATATACATAAATACATTATACCTATAGCATATATATATATAGTATACCTATATAGCACCTATATTGTATATAATATAAAACCTATATGTAATATGTATAAGTACGAATATTATTATCGATTATGCCATAAAAGTCTTGCTCGACAGGACTTTTCGGATCGCACTGTAGGTATATGCATATACTTACTACAGGGTGTATCAGAAATATAGCTGAAAAACGTAATCAAGTAAGTAGTAACCATATTATGTAATAATAATTGTTCTAATTGGTTTTTTTTTAATATATAATTAAAAATCAACTTATACAGTAATTAATATCGAAATAATTTTTTTTTTTAAATTGGTTAGAATAAAATGTATTGCATGTAGTTAGTTTTAACTTATAAGTAAGTTAATTAGGGACTTCTAGCATTTGCATACTTTTGTTAATTATTGTTAAAAATAGCAGAGTGTGAAATAAATTCGTTTCTCTGTGCCATAATATCAGATCTAAAATTTGAATGTGCATATGTTGCATTTTTTGAAAATTTTTTGTAAAAAAAAGTATTTGGAAAAGAATAACTTTCAGTGTAACTTGGCATTTATTTAATAAAATTTCGCATTTTTACGCAAATCCATAACATTTTTAGAAAAGAAAGGAATAAAATTATCCGATTCATTAAAAACTGTCGAAAATACGAAAAATAAAATTGTTGACTTAAAATGTACAAAATGAAAAGCAGTTGTACAGAAGTTAAATGACGTTTTAGACAAAAATCATGGTAACAAAGCTTTATTAAAAATTTCAAAAATTTTGAGCGGCGAAGTTGAAGATTTGAAAAGATTGCCTGAGGACTTGACAAGTAATGATTTGGTTTATGTCATGTATATGCTCCAATGTCATCTGTAGATGTCGAAAGAAGTTTTTCCGTGTATAAAAATTTTCTGTCAAGTAAACGTTGTAGATTCACGTTTGAAAAGGAAATATCTCTTTATGCAGTGTAATTTTCAAGGTAAAGAAATTAATAAAAAATAAGAATTAAAACATTGTTTTGTTTTTTACTTTAGGATCGGTAGACACAGAAGAACACTAAAATGTAAACCAATTACCTTTTAAAAATTAAATTTATAAAATCATTTTAAATTCAAGTAATAATATTCTAATATAGTAATTTATAATATAAATTCTAATAAAACAAATATTTAATTTTACCACATATTTGTTATACTTAATTTTTTTGGGTATATCTTCGTGCATATACGGTTTTTTTAGGTGCATAATTTAGAGTATATTTGGCCATTTTTTGGTGCATATTTTGGTATTTTTTAGAGCTTGAAGTCCCTAAGCCTACTTATAAGTAATTACATTATATTATTATTATGTCAATTGTTTCTGTTACTTCACCCTGTATGGCTGTATGGCTGTATATTATATACAATAGTGTACGCATTACGGCAATAATAATAATAAAAATAAAAATAATAATATTATTGTTGGGGTAAGAAATATCGACTTTGCCGCTTAACAACCGTACACTATTATATATATATATATATACATATAACATATACAACCAACTCCATCTACTCCGTCACCCTTGCCGGGTAGAGCCCCGCAACAACCTTTTGGTAGGGTTTTTGTCTGTTTCATCGTAAAGTTTGCAACCGTCTTTGCTGTGTACACACACACACACACACACACAATACTCGGTCAAGGTCGCCGTATCGCCGCGCTGCTAAATATACGTCCTCACCCCTATATAGACCATTTCACGCACACTCCCTAGCGGCGAACTCTCGACCACCGCCCAGCAATTCTCCCACCGGGGCTAGGCTGCCAATACTCTAGTAAATACTATTCACCTTGATGAGGATTATGATGTTGATAATAATATTCTATCTATAATATAGGTATGCTACTTATTATAATAATAATGTTTTGATTGTAGTGCGCAAAACTATTTATTATTATTGTGCACAGTAATATTATATTATATAAAGATAGTGTGTATAATATTTTGATTAAAATGTTATGACGAATAATACGCATGATGTCATATCGATAGAAAAGGGAGGGGAGGGATACTGTGCACAGAGCACTGTTTGTAATCAATTGACACCAGCTAGGGACTACAATAATTTTTTTTTTTTTGTATAGAGCCCGGCATTGTGGCTATTAGTTATTGAAGGAGTTACGATTGGTAGAGTTGGAATGGTTAGTATGGTTGGTCTGGTACACATGTATGTGTAGCAAGGTTTTTGCCACTATGGACCAGGATGGTCACCCATCCGATAACTAGTGGCAGCGGCCGTTGCTTACTCTCAATCACGTTGCGTGATTGATTTCAGCCACTGCGCCGCGCCGAGCCACAATACAATAATTATAAAATGCGTACGCGTACATTGTATAAATGTATATGTACTCAACTTTATAATATAATCGAAAGTAACTTTGCAACTTTGAATTGTACCATTTAAAATGTTGACTTATTGGTTAAGACGGTTTTGGTTAATTAACAATTTTTGTAGTTATGTTAATAAATTGCCATGATATTTCATACTATTATTATAAAATTAAAAATAACTCACACGTGTATGTGTATAGGTAATAGGTATATATTTGCTGAGACCGTATAATTATTTTATGGTCACGTAATAGTTTTAATAATATATGCAACAGGTAGTGCATACTATGTATGTACCTATATAGTATATAAATAATATAATAATATATTGTAAAATATTTATACAATAAAGATGGTGCATTTTATTTATGAATAATAAGTAATAACTAATAAGCTTCTAAAACCTTTACTGTGGTAATTGGGTGGCCTGTGGAGGGAGCTTTTATTTTCATTTTATGCTAAGTGCAAAGTGCAGATGAAAATAAATGAAAATCATATAAATTGTTTAGTAATAATAATAATATATTATGTATTCTACGTAATCTAATGACAGTCATTAGTATTGTATATATTTATTATTTTGTATCAGTTGGTTGCGTCGCACTCGTCGATGCCGTTTAGCAGATGCGATATAGCCAAGTACCTATAATAATATGTACGACGCCACTGTTCCTTAGAAATTGTTTTATGGTGTAATCAATACAGTATTATAATAACTAATGACCTAACGTGTATAATATATTATATGCAAACTTAATGAAAAGTTAAAAATATTTTTTTGTTACGGAACTAAATTTGTAATAATATAAGGGGAGAGTCGGTCAGTGGGCATCGACTTCAATATCAATGACCATTTAGATCTTATAAAGTTGTATCGATCTACTATTATCAGGGGCGCACTCAAGGGGGAGGGGGTCAAACTCCCGTAGGCACTTGATTAATATATATATACTTACATAGTTACATATAATTATAAGAATTGCACTTATTTCTCAATCTTAGATCAGGCAATTTGCTATATATTTGTAAGCCCCTTCCCCCACATTTAAAATTCCCGAAAACGCCTCTGGTTAATATATTATACCACGCGAGCGTTATACCTAGCTCATACTAAATAATAATTACAACTATTTTTATAACGAAATATAATTATTCATTCAACAAACAATTGCAATGACACGTATATACCTAATCAAACATGATATAGTTATTACTTCTCAAGCGCACTCTATTTGAATAAGGAAATTTGAGTACCTACTAAAGTACCTATGAACGGTGTATATATTATAATATTTCAGCTAATAGCCACAGTTGCCGGGCTTAAATATCAATTAAAAATAAATAAATTATAATATGTATATTTATATAGTTCGTATTTAATATGCCATGTTTATTATCATCAGTTGAATGACGATTGGTATACAAACTACGAATTGTAAATATACCGGCTAATGAGACTAAAAAAAATATGGCTTTTCAATTTACTTAGGTACCTACTTTTATAAGTTATTAATTATTATTAATAGTAGTTCTGTAGCACTACCGCCTGCGTGGCTGCGTACATTAACGATATATCAAATATTGAACAAAATACCAATAGTGTAGGTAATTTAGTTGAGTGGAATGAAGCGAGTTCACATTTTGGTGCTTATTATATCAAAATGTCGAAAAAAATACTATTGGAATCAAACATACACGAATATAAACTTATAGACAATACTATTATATTAATATAATCACTAATTTCTACATCACTGTATTATATTTTCAGAGTGGCAGAAAAGCTCACGTGGTTTCTATATAATATTATTTACCTAACCTTATTCCTTACATATAGGCTATAACGACTGAGAAATCAGCAGCAATCTTAAACTATCCCCAGCCGGCCAGCCCCCGTATATAATCACTACTGGCAATTATATAAAGTGATAACACCGTGATGTACTTATAGGTACAATTATTTTATTGTCCGAAGTCCGGTGCACTGCAAACTCTTGCAGTAGAACGATATTCGTTGGTTTTTAGTATTATATACACTCAACTTTTACTCTTTATTGATTCTACATTTTTACCGAATTATACATATAGTTTCTTTTTGTTCTGTTCAGGCTTCAAAAGTTCAAATATTTCTCTCGTATAATAATATTTCTTGTCCTTTCCATACGCCTTTGGGCTTGAGCCACTTTATTATAAACACGTGCACCTATTGCTAGTATTTATATGATGATCACTTATACATGGGTTACGGGGGTACATTTGACCGAGTTAAGAGGACTACTAACGCATACAATAAATAGGTATATATATATATATTTAAATAGGTCCTCTGTCTATATACATTTTCTGCATAGTCACAGTTTTTGAGTCCAACGCACGATAACTTCTATAAATATATTGTTTGCGATCGGTAGATTATAAAAACTATTGACATTCAACAGTCACTTGATGAAGATTGAATTCTTTAATTACGTGACTACATCGGGTTTGATATCTTAAAAAAAAACTATATTTGTGTTATGTAACATCGTTATAAATAATCACTAAGACACTACTATACACTTTTTATTTAAATTTTAAATCTTAAGCATCAATCTTTAATTTAAATTTAAAATTTACTATTTTTTTCATGTAAAATATATATAATAATAACTTGAGGTGGAGTTTATCAGAGTAAATTATTAAACCATTGATTTACAGCTGGCATAATATTAATAAAATTGACGTTATAGATAGGTATAATACATTTTTTTGAGCAACGTATCATAATATGTCAAAAATAGTATATTTTATAAAAAGTGTACCTAACACTGTTTATTAATTACCAAATTATTGAAATCGCCTATAAATTCGCATACTTTTAATATAATGATAATGATAAATAATAAGCATTCAATGAATGTATTATATGTAGATATATATTATTTTCTTAAAATTAAGCATTGTGATTTAAAAAATTAACTGTATTTATGATATTAATTTTAACTTTTAACTTTTTAGTGTCGAAAATATTAACATTATTAAAACTATAAAACAGAAAAATTTGATTATAGTTCCTATTATACACGTTAAGTAAGACGTACCTACCTAATACATAGTTCACACTTTCACAGCGTTCACCCGGTTCACGGCGTTTACGCTCTAGTATAAAATTGTTGTTAGCTTTAATATTAGAGCAAACTGGCCTATTATTAAACTTAAAGGTAATTTGGCGTTTTATGATATTCAAATTTTTAAGAGGATGTCAGCGCATTGTTTGTTTTCTCTCTCTGGCCCACGAGCAACATAGACAAAATTAATTTCGCAGAATCATTTTTTAATGTATTTTATTAATCTTAGAGTAAAATCACCCATTACAAAAATGATAGAGAATATTATTTTGAGGGTATGATATATCTATTTGCCTAAATAATATTGTCTCAAAAACGATTGAAAGAACATTTAAATTTACAGTTTTTTTTTCTTTTTGAAAGTCAAATAATAATAAAATATAAAACCGATATAATATGTCATACCCTCAAACGTATTATCTATAATTTTTGTGATACGTAATTTTACTCTAAGATAACTCAAAAATCATAAAAACTATTTACATTGAGAGATGTTAGAGAGGAACCAAATATTGCGCCGACATCATCTTAAGTGAGTTATTTTCATATTTAAATGTACGCTCTAATATATTAGTAATAATAACACCGATTTGGTTTTGCTAAACGCAAAATTTGACATGTTATACGTTTGTAAGACTTTTATCTCATATTATTTAGGAATAGTGTCCTTTTTATTAGGTAAACAGTTATTTACTACCTATCCATAATCCAAGCAAATGCATTTAAAAAATTGTTATAGATTTCTGTTCAGGCTAACTTTCAAGGGGATTCCGTTAACTATTACCTAAATTTACTGTTTCTCTCGTATAGGTAATACTAGAAATTTAAGCACAAATACACTAGAATACCTCGTGATGTTCATCAGATATTAGACACAGTTTATTTTTCTCTGTTCTATGACAATTTTAAATAACTCAATAAAAAGATATTTCCACTATGATTTATTTACTGTAGCCAATATGCACGATAAACAAAAACGTATACATACCTACCTAATATTAATTTTAACGTTTTTATAATCAATTAAACCAATACAAATTGTTCATTGTTGACTAGTATAATATGATAGCAGTAGGTTTATCAGAATATAAATATAAAATCGCATGAAATACGTACCAATATATATATATGAACAATTAACAACATAAAAACGTAATTATTTGTTCATGCATAATTTTTGAATTATTAACTAAATAAACCAAAAATATTATCATTTTCTTAAATTGTCCTGACCCCTGCAGATGTATATTATGACGACTTTCTATTATAGCCAAGTAATTAACTGAACTTTTGCCAATTTAATTGCTATGTGAAGAATTACAAATCGGATGGCCAGAAAACTAATCCGAGAGTCATCATGCAATAACCTTTAGAGTAGCGTATAGATAGATAGGTAGAATACCAAATTTGTTATTAATAGTAACATATTATTAAGGAAACAAAAGTTGAAATTTATTTTGATTAACCCATTGTACAGTTGACCACTACTAGTAGTTTTCGTACAAGAACTATTATAAAAAATTTTTATTATATTACAAGTAATTGAAAACAACGGGAATGCAATATATATTTATAATTAATATAAACGATTTAATTACGTAGGTAGTAAATATGTAGTATAATTGTACACGGTTTTGTTGTTACAATTTGTTAATAATTTGAAAATCTATAGTAGATAATTATAAATTAAGTATCTATCAACAAATACTGAAAAAATGGTTTAAAAAGAAAATGTACCTATATGATTTCAGTTATTAATTTGTATAATAAATGCATGTTGGAGGTACCTTGAACTTTAGTATTTATTTGCTATATTGATAAAATGCTTTATAGATTATTTTAGGTAGTGTAAGTGTTCATAACTAGTTATACCTATGACTGTCTTACTGTCTATACAGTAATTCAATATCACGTGACTTCATGACCGATCGATACACGGTATACTTCATCTATAATATTGTATAGGTATATATAGGTATCAATAATTTATTTTGTTAAAAACAATTTGTATCGTTTTAAAGTATAATATATATAAATAATACGATGATCTAACATAAAAAATGAATTCAAACTACATGTTTATATAAGGTATTAGTGTATTACACTATTACGTAAGTACAACAATTGTGTGTAGGTAAGTGCAATACACAATTTAGTAAGAGTATTAAAAAATATAAATGTGTAATATTTTTTTAATCGATAAAATATGTATTAAATTATATTATACAAACAATATTTTTAATTTGATTACTATACAGCAGAACGAAAATTGACACATTTTAGATGCTGAACTTTATTGGTATTTGGTACCTATATAATATGGCTAACATCCCGAGTTTGTTAATATTGGACTTGGACTGTGATAGCCGGTAGGTATGCCGTATAATGTGTCAATTTATAGTGTACGAATAATTATTAGCTGTTATATAGCTAAGCATAAATATTCTATTTATATTTTTACTTTAAAAATACTTATTTTTTTAATTTTATTACACAATTCATCATAATGAATTATTGATGTTGGTAGTACAATATAAGCTATATAGTATAAGTGCTAACAAGTGACAAGTAACATTTAATTCGTTAAAAGTACCTATATATAATATGAAAAATTGTAAACAACTGTATACAAGATAACTACAATAAATTGTATTTATAAAATACGAAAATTATAAGGTCAGCTTAATGTTGGATTGTCTACAAATTACCAATTTTTGTGTAAGAATTTAAAAATCATAAACGAAACCATTTCATCATATTTCATAGACAGTAAAAATATATTTTTGTTTTATGCTAAATAGTGAATGAAACCAATGTTTATGAATAAACATTATCGTTTTATAGACGAATGAAGTACGTATATAAATGGTTCATATATTAAGTAGTCAAGTACCTACCTAATAGGTTTAATAGGGTTATAACTTATAATAATATTATAATATATGCAAACATCAGTATTGAATTATATTTAAAACCAAACGTTTTTTGCCGTAGGATGCGTAGGTATCGACACAATAATATAACTTATGTAATAAAACAACTGAGATTTGTTTTATAACTAGACACAAGGTAAATAATTAATATAAATAACTAGTTCACGTTAAAATTTGACCATGGAATTCGTTTAATGTAATTTTTTTAGAAGTTGGCAAATTTACGGAGTATCTAAGTTATTTTAAACATAACATTTATATTAATTAACATTTTCATACAGATATGTACGTATGTATATATTATATATGTTTATAATATAAATTATGCTAGGTTATTTTATTTTGTACTTTTCAATTTAAACTTACACTATTGTCTATTCTTATGAATATTACCTCATGTTAATATATTATACTCCCGAAAATAATTAATAAGCTATATATAGTATATATCGTTGTAATAATTTATAAGATTCTGGACTATAATGCCGTAAAACATGTATTTTGTGTCTGTCATCACAATTTTGGTACTTTTCAAAATAATCACGAGGGTGGAATATTGAAAAAATGGAATTTTTAATTAACACCAGTTTTCAATAAAATTTAATTTTTTTTTTTTGGAATTCAAAAAGGAAGTCTAGGGTTATTGTTTCTTGGTCAAACTAGCTCACGCAATTTTTTTTCTTATTATTTTTTGTCGTTTATTTTAAACTGAATTATAGATATTTAAACGAAAGTGGATGATTTTCTTCAACCAATTTTAGTTGTTTTACTGTAATTAAAAAAATGTTAATCGCTGAGAAAAATTGTTCTGTATATTATTATTTTGAATAAACACAGTGTAATAATTAGTGTAATAATAAGTGTAATTATTTTTAAAATACGAGTATGTAGGTACCTATAATTTAAGTTATACATAACAAAACCCTACACACCATTGCATAGGTATGTTGGTATTGACATATAAGTTGTAAGTGATATTTTAGGCAAAAATATAGTTAAGAAAATTATTTAATTCGTTAAAAATTATTAATTTTTATTGAATTAATAAAATACCAATTTAATAAAACAAACTATCCTCAGAAATATTTTCTGGTCCACCACACTTTCATTCATTCAAAATCGACAAAATCGTTTTTCGTATACAATAATTATAATATTTGAATCAAATTTAAAACATTTATTATACAGATATGATCTATTCAATGACGAAGTGCACACGAAACAGTTGAAACCTATCATATATACTTAGCAGAAGCGAGTTCTCTGTTTAGTTTTTAATCGTACATTATATAGTATGATATAATATAATAACTACTTTGAACTTCTATAGTTATAAAATTACGATTTATGGCTAGGATGCACACTAGCAATGTCCTTGGCCCGGTATATAGGCAGTGAAAAACTACCCCTGATTACGGAAATAAAAAAAAAGCTAAACAAGTCAAGGTTTATTTTATCATTAATCGTCGTTATCGATTTCTACGCTTATTCCATTTTAAAACGCCTTTACAATTGATACTTTAGATACCATACGGTGTTTAATCTCAGATACCTAATACCTACTAAAGTATTTAAATTTTTTATTATAATTATGTATGCATAATATTATAACTATAAAATATAGGTAATATGGTGGGTATATGCGTAGGTGCTTTGTAAAATATGATTTATTAAATAGTATAAAAATAATTATCAGAAAAATGCGTCACCTTTCGATTAGCTGAAAAAATTGTTTACAACTTAAAGTATAATATGTGTTTTGGTTGTTCGATTTTCATAAATACTCGATTGGAGATCCGAGACTAAATTCTATGTCAAAAACTATGACACATATTATAATGCTCTTTTTTACGAATCACAATAATAATTGTAAATCACGTAAATTATTTTTATATTATTGGTGAGAGCTAATTAGGAGTTACCTAGGTAGGTGACATCTCCATAATATTTTAAAACAAATTAAAGTTCATACAAAACTCTTACTGAACCACTCAGTATTTCAGTGGGATACTGGGATACTGGGATACTGCACGTGTATTATTTCGTACCATCCCCGCACGACACTTGCGCATTTCTATAGACCTTTACAGCGACCGTGACCTACTAACCGACGCACAACCCCCGGGAATATTTTATATGGGCCTCGGCATAGGCTCGTGACCCAAATGTGATGATGTAGTCTGGGTCGTGCACGAGCTGCGTATATTTTGTGCAAAAACGGGTCGCGCGGCAAATATGACAATTGTAGTTACATAATGTACAAAATAAGAATGAAACGAGCTCCACCCAAAATCGTTGTTAGAATTTATTCAAAAAAATAGTTTCATCGATTGTACTGATTTACTGCTGTTGATTTAAACGTAAGAGTATAATATTATAATATACATTTACATAATAATCATAAGTCATAATTCATAATATAGGTAATAATACTATCTGGCGACTCGATACGATGAGTGGAGCAAGTATAATATGATGCAAAATGAGTATTCCAACAAGCAACGCCTATACACCTATTATATTAATTTCTCTTTCGTATTTTCAAGTTTCAACGAGTGTATATTTGTTTAACTTTTGCTTTAGTAGGCACCTATTTTGCTATTTATAAGCATAAAAATGTAAAATGTTTAGTTTGAAATAATGAGGTACCTATATTACCAAAATATATGTAGTTACTTTTTCATCACCATACCTACACATCGTATAATCGTATATAATCTATCACCGTAATAAATTACGTATTATACCACATTATTGTACAGATTGTTTTTTTTTAAAATAAAAAAAATGTTGAAAGGAAATTTTCAAAAAATGAATCTGAGCTCTGGTGATATTTCTCCAACCAAGATAATATTATGGTTGCCAGTGGTTCCTTGCACATAGAGAATATATTTAAAAAATGTCTTCTTAAACGTATCAACTAGACGTCTAAACTTAATTACCAATATTAGTATATACCATATTGTAAGTACCTACTTAGTATTTATTATGGTCACAGTTTTCTCCTTCTACCTGCTGGGAATATAATAATTAATATAATGATAGGTAGCAGGCAGATAATTATTTAAGAAAAATATGATTATTGTAAAACCATACATTGATTATATATACACATAATACCTACGTAGGTTTATTGTTTAAATTAAAACAATTAATAACAATCATTTATGTACCTACTATAAACATTGAATGGTAACTATTTCTGTATATTATATTGTCCTAATGACAATGAAAAAATTTAAAAGGTTAGTTATCAAATTGAGATAGTAAATAAATTAAAAGTTATTTAATATAATATTATTATCACTATTATCATTAAGTTATCCTTAATTATGCATTAGTCACTTATTTGTAAAGCTGCAGTTGTACATATTATCAACTGCAGTAGGTACGTGTATATATTATGTTTTAATAGTTTTATAGTAGGTAGGTTAAACAAAATAAAAGTAATAAACCGTATATATTTAACTCGAATATAATAGAAACTATATGTTTACTTAAACATTGAAACCGCATTTACATGTACATTGTACATAGATATCGCACAATAATAGTTGCTCTAATAAAATACATGTACCATTTCCAACCGATTTGCATCTACTATACACTTATGCTGTATAGTGAGTGATGTACCATAAAGTTCATACTTTATTTAATCATTTAAAATATAAAATGCTGCATGTGTGTGCAGTGTCATCCTGGCAAAGGGCTCCCCTCCGTTTTTTTTTTTAGGGTCTCGTAACTGTAAAAGGAATATTGTAACAATACTGCAGAGTACTGTTATATTTTTTTTTTTTTTATTATTTTTTAGGCTTCAATTACAAAGGTTATTAGTGAAATGTACAAACTAAAAGTTTTATACAATATTAAAAAGAGAAAAGAAACATAATGTATACAGGAAATTTATAGTTTATCGTCTATACCAATTACTTTGAAAAAATTGAAGATATTGGCGATGTTGTTTTGGTTGAAGGCTTCTTCGAGTGGTGTAGGATTATTGAAAAGATGACGTGAAGTTGATGATTATATGTTGAATTGAATACTGTTATATTGTTATACTGTAGAGTACTGTTATATATTTTTTTTATTATTATTTTTTAGGCTTCAATTACAAAGGTTATTAGTGAAATGTACAAACTAAAAGTTGTATACAACATTAAAAAGAGAAAAGAAACATGATGTATACAGGAAATTTATAGTTTATCGTCTATACCAATTACTTTGAAAAAATTGAAAATATTGGCGATAGTGTTTTGGTTGAAGGCTTCTTCGAGTGGTGTAGGATTATTGAAAAGATGACGTGAAGTTGATGATTATGTGTTGAATTGAATACTGTTATATTGTATATGTTAAGGTAGGTAACATATACCTATTTATTTTGTAATATACATATATTACGATATTTAGGCGTATGAATAATGTATTATATGGTTGATTTTTTTTTTTTTGTAACTTAAAGCGCAAGTAAATAATGTGTGTGTGTGTGTTCTATATCTAGGAACATCGTGATTTTAAATGTGTGTATTCAAAACAAATTGAATATTATCTAATCTACAGACAACTAAAAGCTCTTCACATAGATTATATTGGCGCCTACTGTACAACATAATATATCTATACTACATAATGTATCTATACTGACGTAATACTATTTTGAAACAAAAATAATGGTCATAACTAGAGACCGGATTTTTATGTTTTTCATATCTTTACTGAGAGTATGCAGCTCCGATTGGATAAGCTTTTTCGACGATTCATTTACCTATGAACTGATATGCAAAATCTTTTAGCGCATAAAAAAGAATATTTTAAAGTTAAAGAATATTTTGTGTAAAAAACATGTTTTAAGAATATATTGCCATATTGGATTCAAATTTGAATATTTTATAAAAATCTTATAGATAATAACAATTTTTTTATTTTTATTATTTAAAACTTGTTATTATTATTTTTTGAGTTCATAAGGCGAATTATTTAAGTTTGAGTTATTTTAAAACATAATATTATTCTGTTGTTGAACTATGTGCAATCATTTTTTTATTTTTTATATTATTATTTTTTGAATTCATAGGGCTGAATTATTCAAGTTTGAGTTTGAATACATAATATTATTCTGTTAATAAACTATATGCAATTAATTTTTATTTTGGTATTATTATTTTTTGAATTCATAAGTTTGTGTTACAAGTTACTACAGTTAAATATATAGGTACACCAGTAAGGCAGTATATCACCATATTATAAATTAAATATAACTGTTTATTTTCATAAACTGTTACTTTTATTTGTTTTTTTAGTGTTTAATACATTTTTATGAAAAAGAATATTTTTACACAAAAAAAATTATTTTAATGAAATTATAAAGAATATAAGCATCTTATTTTCAAGATTTTAAGCGCATATAAATCCGGTCTCTAGTCATAATAAACGTGTACAATGTTACTAACTATAATTAATTTTTATCTCATCTCAACACTCAAGCATTCCATTTTCATAAAGATTGGCTTTACTTTTAGTTATGTTGTAACTTGTAGTACATAATAATAATATATAACTTGCCTCGTTCGTTATTCTTACACGAAATCGTTAACGAAAACATACAAGGTTGTTAGTTGTTACAAGTACTTTTGTTTTCTATACAAATTAACTAATTGCTCAGAACTACCTAATGGTTGATATTAATTCCGTATTGACTTTAATGAGAAAATCAAAATTCGAACTAAACATGCAATTAAAGAATGATTACAAATATTTTTAATTAAATTTAATATAAACTATAATCAAGTTGGATATAGGTAGGTACTACCTAAATATTATTCACGTTTTAATAGGTATGTCGTATGTGTAATGCTTATAAATATATGTATAAAATCCTAGCTGAATTACCCGGCGTTGCCAGGAAAAAAATTGTGATATCCGTGATATTCGCTTGTGGTTGTGATTATGCGAGCAGTATATTATCAGGTGATTGCCTACTTGCGGTAGTTCGAAAACCCTGCGTGATGCGTACGTAAGTGTATAATTATTTAACTTTAAAGTATCAAAATTATATCAAGTTTGTCGTTTTTACTTGATATTCAACCTACGGTGAATTGTATCCAATCCACCGTAGTTTTTCATCGTTGGAAAAAATTTTCAATGAATACAAGATCCTCACCTAACATTACCAATATATATATACCACCAACCATTCGTATGTATATAGATAAAGAAGTAATCAGAAAAAAAAACAATGTAAATAGTAAAAAGTACTAAAAACAATGCAAGAATTAGTCCAACGAAACCGTGGTCCGAACTCGATACATTCTGTACTTATAGAAGTGCCGCTGATGCGCTTACAGGCATTAATTATTATTAAAACCAATAGCAACCATTTATAAACAAAAATTTCTATCGTCAATCCCGGGTTGGACATATCGTGTCCAATTGTGAATCTAAATCATCCCAGGAACCACTCAAAAAACACACAAACAATTTCATCAAAATCGGCCCAGCCGCGAGCCGTTTAGGTTTCCATAACACACACACAAACAGACAAACATTCATTTTTATACATATAGATTATAGATTATTAGTTATTACAATATTATTTTATGATATACTGTATTATGTCATTGTATTTTAAATTTTAAATATTCTTCTGCTTTCTGCAATATATTAATAAAGATAAGACCCATTTAGGTAATTGAAATACTTACCTGGCTCTACCTATCTATTTAATCGATTTACCTGCAGAATCGACAAATAAAAAGAAAACAACTGTTGAGTTCATACAAAATGCATATTATTATGGTACTATTATTTTTTGACTACTGCATTAAATTCGCTTTATTGGAAATAATTTTTTCGGTAGAGATTTCTATCCTATGTGCAGAAAAGAAAGCGTACCTATATACGCGACAACAGGATGTCAGCGGTTATTGGTGGCCGTTGTTGTCGCGTATTATACGAATCATACAATTATTATTATTATTTTCCTAACTTATCGATCGGCAAGAATTTAAATATATTTTAGCCTTTAGGCATAGTATAATATATCACGTAGGTACTGCGAATTCCTAAACATAATATATTATACATGTTTGTTTTGACTGATATTATTAAAATTGGAAAAATAAAAGAAATGGAGCATTTGGACATACAATATATAGGATTTTCTAACTTTTTCACATTCGTATACAAACAAGTGAGTCTATAAAATTTAAACTTGGGAGGGGGTCCCACCTCAATAAATCTATTTAGTACCCATATTATTTAGCTAAGGAATAGCTTTAAATAGATAGGTGGAATAGCATAAACATCAATTGATATGGGTAATAGAATATTTTTATATCTTTTTATTTATTAGTATTGTCAAGGAGACATCTTTATCTCTTTAGCTTTTTATCATTTATACTCCTGACCAGCCCATCATTCTTCAACAAATCATTATTGTATAGTTGGCAATACCGATTGCAAAGTCATTATGTCTAATAGTGAAGATCCTTTAACTGGTCCATCAAACTTACAAATATATCTTATCTCATTCGTTCGAGTTGTATATGATAAATTACGAGTTAAAATAAAATAAAATATACTGATACATATATAACATTTGTACTTGAACATAGGTGACATAACAAGGTGAATCGTAATAATTCCTACGCCTGATATACAGCTAAGTACTTGAGAATTAACTTGGGCAAATAACTGATCTGAAGTAATTCAACCAAAAAACTGATCTTTAATACTTGAATGCGTATGATAAGACCATTTTAAATTAGAAAACATGGTATCAGTCTAAGATCAAATTTTTTTAATTTATAAAACTTCTTATACATCTGTCTGGATGTACGGACTGCAATTCTGGGAAAACCTGGAAAAATTAAACTTAAACAGATTTAAAGCTTTCCAATAAATATTGAACTCCGACGAAAATTTAACGAACTACCTATCTCCGACATATAAAACTCCGTAATGATTTTGGTATGAAAACTACTGAACAATATCATCAGCTTCAAAATCATCTCCTAATAACTCTCCATCTCTCCATCACTCCATATCTCAATCTTAACACTGCCAGGAAATCCTGGATGAAGACCAAACAATAAATAGTATTGTTGTTTTATCAACTAATAATATTCGCTTTATTACAGAAATTAACTTAAAAATGTATGATGATAATTGACACGTTTACGGCCAAAAAAAAACGAGGGAAAAAATAAAATCCAGTTAATATTATTGTTGTTAATTTGCTAATGAGTAATTGATTGCACCTTTAACAAGTTCTTTATATCTCCATTCTCCGCCGACCACCATGATATTACTAACGTATACATTTATTGTGAATTTAATTATACCTATAGATTGTTTATTGGTCTCCCCCAGCGACGCTCGGAGAGCTAGTGCCTATATAAACCGCGGAAATAGCAGTGCCGATAAACTGTAGGTATCCACAATAGACTACATCGGTGGAAATTTCTCAATTTTAAAGTCGTAGTAGGTACTATACATAATATCAGTGATGCTGTTAAGTACTAAGACGTTTATTAAATTTTAATACTAGGATCTCACGCTCAAGTTAAGTTATAAGTTTGTCAATAAAAAATTTAATGATAAATACAATACTATAAATAAAAAAAATTAATTAAATTAACTTCTTGTTGCCACAAGCCTAGCTAAATTAAAATAATTTATTTTGATACCGTACGTGTTATGGTGAAATAAGGTATAAGTGTGGAAGAATAATAACAATTTGTTGGTATTAATAATGCATGCTTATAAAAATAAATACTTGTTGTTACAAATTCTCGAAAGACTAACTATAAGACAATGCCAGCACAACTTTCGAGGGAATACTCAAGCGCAATATAGATAAAACGCATACAACCAAGCCCGGATTAAGACATTTTGAGGGCCAGGGGCCAAAGTTTTAAAGGAGGCCCCTGTACGAAAAATAATAATAATGTATATTATATTATTTAATATTAGGTACCTGTTATAATAAATATATATAGGTATTAGGTATATTGGTATATAGCAATAAATAATGAATAATGTATCACTTTATTTATAAATTATAATTTACATGCTTTTTTCCTCGCTAAATAATCATCGATTTTTGTTTTAGGTGATATATTATGCAGTGTTATAGACTATAACGAAAAAAGTAATGGACAATTAATCTGAGTCCCTTTAATAAATACTTATAGTTACAAATTCTCGAAAGATTAACTGTAAGACAATGTCAGCGCAATTTGTGTTTTCTCTCTCAGCGACGCATGCGCAATATAAATAAAACGCATACAACTCACAAAAAAAGAACTTTTGATTTGGCAAAACTTATTCGATAAATTGGTAACTCCTATTGAAGTATTTAATTTTGTAAAAAAAAGCAAAGGAGCTTTTCCAAACTCAGTCGTGGCTCTTAGCATAATTTTAGCTATTCTAATATAACTTCAGCTAGCACTGAACGCAGATGCTCAAAGTTAGAACTTAAAGAAACTTATTTGAGAAGTATCACGTACCAAGAGCGTCTTTCTGGCTTGGCTTTATAAGAAGAGCCCGTGAACATTTAAATTATGAAAAAATCATTAAAGATTTCGCAGCTTATAGGTCTAGAAAAATTAAGCTCGTTAGTAAATTTGTATGTATATATGACCATATAAGCATGGCACTTTTACCACTTTTACTACTTTCTATACTGTATCAAGATAAATGTGACGAATTTCGGTTACTGAGTTACTCTGATAAGGTAAAATATAAATATATATTATAATACATTCATTATATATAATATTTATACTAAAAGCGCAGCACCACTGTCAGGAATCAATGTACTTATTTGGCATAGGATTATGGGCTGGTCTGTAACAGTAAAAAAGGTCTGTGACCTAACAATAAAATATTATGTATTTCATTTTATTTTGTTGAAGTACCTACCTATTAATTAAAAACTATTTTTAACACGACGTATTTACTTATTATTTGTCTTTTAGTTTATCTAATTTTGTATGATTAAAATATGTTTCCTTTATACCCAAATAATTATTAAGTACAAATAATGTAGAACTCAATTTTATTTTAACAACAAATACTTTTATTAACTGTACATTTAGGAGCATTTAGGTGAATAATTATAATATTGCAATGGCAGATGATAGATGTAAGATGTATCATGTATCATGTAAGATGATAGATGATAGATGATAGATGATATATGATAGATGATAGATGATATATATGATTATGATGGAAAATGATTTATCAATACGATGCTGGATGGACTTGTTCAGTGACCGGCGTAGACTCGTTTTGTGGCGCAGTGGAAACTTCTTTCGGTTGATGTTCGACTGCCGACTGTAATATTATTTGAAAATATTATTTCTACTTAATCGTAATATTATATTATATTATAATAAATATTAAGTACCTGTCATTTTTGTAAATATAGACCCAGACAAAATGATGGTGGCCAGCGCTATGCTCCGATTTATGGCGTCCCTAACCGAGGAAATTGTTGGGAGACTTTTCGAACTGGCAAATCAGATAAACGGCGACGTGATCGTTACTTCGCCATCATGGGGTGGACCAGAATACACAAAATGTAGGTGATCGGGCTGTCAGCTATATGTATGAGTAAGTTCTGGGAAGTGGGAATTACAATAGCCCCTAAAATTCTGTTACACCTCAACCTTAATAAAAATAATGAATGATTAGAAAATGACAACGGAATTGGCCTAAAAATCTGAAAATGCATTCATAGACAGATAGCTTCTCGAGGATTATATGGCTGGTCCAATAATGACTTTTCCGTACGTGCATCAGACCGATGCGCGACGGCTGCTCACCAACGCGTCGACATCCACCAGGTAACTTTGGTAAGTTTGTAAACAATACCGTTCATTCTTGTGGAATGCTAAAGAAAATTAATTTATTAGATAAATATTATACTATAACAGTTTTTAAATATAGACGTTTTCAACTTACAGTTATGCAGGTGGATATCGACCAGTTTGGGAGCAACGTCTGGTACGGAATTGTTCTAATGAATTCAAACATAAATAATACATTATTATAATATTGTCATGTATACGTATATACGGTTAGGTATATTAAATTCATTAAGTAGGTATTATATTAATAATATAGTCTATTAATTATTTTTTTACTATGCTTTTATTGTATTAAATACACAATGACTTATAACTTACATTATTGGACCGGACATACAGCAATATCGAGTTAAGGTATTTGTCAATGAATACATTTTCGATTTTGCCAAGGCTGGCACCCATTCCGTTGCACATTTTCCAGCACTATAGACATTTAAAATATAAATTATAGTTCCACATAAATAATAATATAATTATATTTAAGCTAAATGATGTACAAACTTCAATTTTATCAAGGTTTTTCGGGAGATGTAACAGTATTTTCGGGGCAATCGTTTTCCCCACTTCCAGAATCTTATCCATGCTTAAAGCTAACGGCCCGATAACACCCATTTTGCTGTACTCTGGACCGCCCCATGGCGGCGATGTGACCATAACGTCACCCTTTATGTGCTTTGCCAATTTGAAGAAGTCTCCAACAACGAACTCGATCTTATCGAGTACACCATAAATCGCGGCATTTTCCCTGGCCATCACAATCTTGTCTGGGTCAATATCTACAGCAATGACTATTACAAACAGAAAATATTACGATTATTAGAATCCGCAGATAATAGGTACCTACTTAATATATTATTAAGGTACAGACAATTATTACATTTCGGTAATTACCAATTAAGTAGAAATAATATGTT
Organism: Sitobion miscanthi; assembly: GCA_008086715.1. Lineage (NCBI taxonomy): Eukaryota > Metazoa > Arthropoda > Insecta > Hemiptera > Aphididae > Sitobion > Sitobion miscanthi. The sequence continues at coordinate 24,314,424 of CM017799.1, read as the reverse complement.
CACATTTTATTTCTACGAAAACGGTTTTATTTATGTTTAATGCAAAAAATATTATAGTACCTTTGTCGAACAGTCGTGCAAGCTGTATAATGTTTCCGCCGGCGCCACAAAACGGGTCCACAGCCACTTTCACCCGGCCACACTTTTCCGCCATATAGACACTGAGTGTCTCGGGACAGACCGAGTAAAAGCTCTCTATAAAACCAAACATACGATTATAATATATATCGTTTTTATTTTTAACATGATATGATGCGTATATAATATATAAATGTTTTTTTTACATACCCTCGTCCATTAAAATCCCTTCATCAAATTTTGAAAATAAAACATGTCTCTTCCTCCAATATTTGTACGTGTTTGGTCTGTGGGCAATATAAAAAAAACATTATTTAATTTCTGATTATACCTATAAGTAAATGCACGTACGTGGTGTTAATACGCTCGGCTGACGCCTTCTTGACGTTGCCGAGAGGCAGCGGAGTGCCGTCTGGCGTACACTCGGTTTCCGCGGCGGATGGTGTCTCGACGCTGCCAATAGGCAGCGGAGTGCCATTTTCCGCGCTGGCGGCTCCCGCTGAGGACGGCGTCTCATCGCACGGCGAAGTGCCGTTTGGCGTAGACACGGTTTGCTCATCGGATGGTGTCTCGACGCTGCCAACTGGCAGCGGAGTGCCATTTTCCGCAGTGGCGGCTCCCGCTGAGGACGGTGTCTCGTCGCACGGCGAAGTGCCGTTTGGCGTAGACACGGTTTGCTCATCGGATGGTGTCTCGACGCTGCCAACTGGCAGCGGAGTGCCATTTTCCGCGCTGGCGGCTCCCGCTGAGGACGGCGTCTCATCGCACGGCGAAGTGCCGTTTGGCGTAGACACGGTTTGCTCATCCGATGGTGTCTCGACGCTGCCAATAGGCAGCGGAGTGCCATTTTCCGCGCTGGCGGCTCCCGCTGAGGACGGCGAAGTGCCGTTTGGCGTAGACACGGTTTCCGCGGCGGATGGTGTCTCGACGCTGCCAACAGGCAGCGGAGTGCCATTTTCCGCAGTGGCGGTTTCCGCGGCGGATGGTGTCTCGACGCTGCCAACAGGCAGCGGAGTGCCATTTTCCGCAGTGGCGGTTTCCGCGGCGGATGGTGTCTCGACGCTATCAACGGGCAGCGGAGTGCCGTTCGGCGTACTCGCGGCTTCCATGTGGAATGGAGTCTCAACACTGCCAACGGGCAGCGGAGTGCCGTTTTCCGTGCTGACGGATTCCGGGTTCTTCGCACAGTCCGGTAGCTCAGCCGTGGTGTCTACGACGTACATCGGACCTCCAGCGGCAGGCTTCAGCGGCGTCTGTCCATCGGGTCGGCTGGAGGGTCCGAGAAACTCCACTGCCATAAGCATCCCGATGCCGACGGACTGAGCGACAAACCAAATGCCAAAGACCAGCGTCGCAGTCGCCAGTCTTGCGCAATCCAACGCGATACGCGACGCTGTCTCCCCGTCAACCGTAACGGCGGCTACCGGCGAACGTCTTCTCAATGCCCGTTGCACTGCAGGACTTCTAGCGATGTCAGCGATAAACGCAGTCATCGCGAGTCCTGCGTACAACAGGCAGAGCGGCAACGCCAAGACGCTCACAGCCAAAGTCCCGACCACGGTTACGGCCAGCATTGAGGTCACCCTCATGACCGCTGCAGTGAGATTGTCGTCCTGCAATAAGATAAACATTAAAGTCAATAATTATTCATAGTTAATTCGTCAACGAAAACGTGACACACACACACGGGAGGCTTGCAGTAGCGTTTTTCTATATAATATCAAATTATACTTACGTATTCTGCTATGCACCACGCGGCCAATGTTGTTTGTACCCGCGTGTACCGTAACCTAAAGTTTTCTGGTGCATATGTCATGACCATTGAAAACTTTAGGCAACAAAAAAAAAAATAAACAAAAAAAAACAAAAAAAAAAATAAACAGAAAAAAACAAAAAAAAACTATGTAAAATCAGCTAAATAACAAAAAAAATTCAATTTAACTTAAACTATTACAAAAAAATACAAAAAATTACAAAAAGTAACAATAGAATACTTTGCAGTAAGGAATCGCTGGGGGTGTTCAGAGAGCAAGCTCGGCGTTATAGCGTAAGAAGGTATAAGCGGCTTGGCGTCTATGAATCAAATGTCATATTTTATCGAGTGTTTACGCCTTTTATAGGAAAAATGTTGGCCGCACACACCATTGGTAACAAACGCGACTGTTTATATACAGCCAGTATTGGAATTTTTTACGAGAAAAAAAATCTTTATTATATATTAGCCAACAAATTTACTATAATCTTACGACGAAAAATACGCGAGTACAATATATACCCTATATTATTGTGTCACTGTGCAGGTCCAGGACCGTATTTACAATTTTGTCACCCGTGAGCAACAACAATTTTAGCACCCGCGTTTTTGTTTATGATTAATTTGTCCCGTTTCAATATTTATTATCCACAAAAAATCAGAAACAACTGTTTTATTATTACTAAATATAATTAAAAACTATATAATATACCAAACAACTATGGACGACTTTATTATTATTCTCATAATAAATTGATGTGACAATGCTCTTTTGCAGAGGCAAATAATATTTAGACAGGTACCTGTTTTGTTATAAAATAATAAAGATAGAATTTCTATAGCATACCATGATCTAACATTTGTTATTAGGTATACATACAAGATTTATTGAATGCTTCAATGAAATTCAGATAACGATGGAATGGTAAAAGTGGTTTTAGATATTTTAAAAGCAGTGGGGTTGTAAATAATATAATATTATTGTTGTCGTTAATTCAAGCAGATAAATCTTTGGAAATGTGTTCTCATATATTATGATAAGCCACGTCTTATTTCAGTTTGATAGTAGAAAAATAATAATTAAAAACAGCTCGCACTTAAAACCACGTCATGCTGATTTAGGCAAGTGTATGTTTCTATAATTATGTGCTTCCGCGAATTCGGGGTTTTTTTTATATTATTTTAATTAAAAAAACAATAAATGCATATTTTTCATAACGTCTTGTTAAAAATAATAATAATAATAATAAAATCGTATCCACACAACGTTTGCAAACGCGTTACTATGTTTCAATGTTTGAATAATAACAAACGAATCGTATTCGAATTTTTGCGATCGTATTTTAAAAATACAAAATAAATCCTTATCAATGTAGCTTGTTGCACTTTTACGTTTCACACGTGATACTATACATAATAATATTACAGCGTTCCGTTTGCCGTGCTTATCAACTTATTGTGAGACCCACCCGGGCAGACTCACGTAATAGTTAAGCACGAACCGGACGTCAAAGTTCTAACTCGCGTATAAATGACATTGCGACCGACGGCTATAGGCTGTCACTCGCTCATCTGTGCCGTAGTAAGACCCACCCGGGCAGACTTACGCGACACAGGTTTTGAGATATCCCACAAGAACTCGAGCGAACGGTTTTAAGCCGGTCAATGGTACAATAGTCGGAGAATTCCGGCATTGTATCGATCGGCTTTTGCGTGGCATTCCATGGGGCAATAGTTGGAGTATTCTGGCATTACACCGTTTACCGACCTTTGCTTGAGTATTCTCACCCCTGCCCGTCGACAAAGCGTCGGTCGCCGTGGCCGTTCTATGTTTTCGTCGTTAAAAATTAATTTCTATACCTCATCCATCTCCCTGTAAAAATCGACTCGGAACTCCCAAATACATGCAGCCACTTGGAGACGTACGCACCACGCGTATTGTTTGTTTGGCCGAGAGACTCGCGAAGAAGCAAATTGCACCCTTAAGAGGTGCGTTGAACTTGAAATATTAAAAAGAAATATGCCGGTACGTCTTCGCGTGTCGTTTACCCTTATCGCAATAGCGACTGCAAATTATATAATACCAAACACCTTTTCGTGTTTGCATTTACAGGAGATATTATGATGAAGTACCTACTCTGCGCATGTACGTGGCACGGACTGAGCCTTGGAGATGACTAGACAAAGCTTCTGGTCCCACGGAACGTGTAGCTGCTGCGACAATGCCCTTCACGCTCGGACACCCACCGAATTCGACAATAATTCGTCGTTGGATTTGCACCCACGTGTAGCCGACAGCTATAAAGGTCCACAGTTATTCGTGTACCCTCAACACCGGCACCGCGGACATTACCAACGCTCCACCAACCATCGAACGCAGGCCCGAACCTAGGTTAGCTTCCTTCGATAACCACTACCTTCTATAATCTATACGATACTCCGATCTAGGTAACCGCGTCGAAAAAGACGCCTTCCGAGGATTTTTGTGAGGTGGCTAGTGATAAAATATACTGCCGTATACCCATTACCGAGGAGATCCGCCTGGCCAGAGGAAAGTAAAAAACCTGTTTGTCGACGAATTGATGCAGCGTTAATTACTCGTGGGAAGAAAGCGTTTTTCATCGAGAAAGCAAATTTTTAATCAAAGACAAGTGAGTTTGCAGCTCGTAAATGTCTACAAACCGATTGATAATCTAAAAATTCACTAACCATAATGTGCACCATGGTAAAAAAAAAATAGTGTTACACATTACACACAATTTGAAAACACGACATTAGCAATATCAATCTGTATATATTATAATAGGTACTTAATTTTGTATTTGTGTATAATGTTTCAGTGTCATAGCGGTGTTCTTGGGTATTAATTTATTTCAGAAGGCGGGCATACTGCACCGCTTCTCGACTGCGGGTGCTAGATCATGTTATCGGTGTGAGTAAATAGTTGCAGGGTGTCATCCTGGACCAGAGGCTTACGGCGTTTGCCAAACACATATTATGTACCTATTGATGTATTATCCGTACAATATTAATTGTAATAAAAATATGTAAGCAGATTCTGGTTGTGACCGTTTTTGGAACTTTGATCCGGCTGAAACTACAACGCGTGGTGCAGAGCAAAATGTCTAATCGATATCCAACAGAAATGTCCGATTCGTGATTCCAATTATTGGATTCGCAAGCCATCCGATGGTGCGCCTAACACAGTATGTATAATTAAATTGCCATTATAAAATATCAAATTGCGATAGTTCACAATATCTATCGTTTATACTCTCTGCTTATTGACCATCTGCAATCTGCACGGCTGTCATTACGACGTATTTTGTGACAATATGATTTATATTCTGTATCTTATTTTTTGCAGGTTGTATTTATTGTCAATTATTTTCGAATCGTATGCGAAATTTATGTGTTTTGTAAGTCGTTTACTCGTTTATAATGTATTAATATATTGTTTAAATGTTCATAATTATAAATGTATAATTTATCGATTATTATGCGACCATATTTTGTTTCAAAGTTAGCGTAGTGCGTAGATCATGGCAAAAAACACCTTAGTCCGTAAGTATATACCTATTGTATAAAATGCTTCACACGAAAAAATGACCAATTTATAGTTTACATGACACGTAATCGACAAAATCATTTAAAATAATGTTTTTTCAGCACCATATTAATATCAATAGTGTATTGACAAACGATGAAACTTCGGTATTATGGCATACCAACGTGAATGGCTAATATAAATAATAAAGATTAGATAGTGTAAAGACATAATAATATACAAGTATTGAAAACAGTATGAAAATGTATAGTATAAAATATATATCTAATACTTGAATACTTTTGAACCCCTCTTCGTCCCAGATTCGTACCATCCACAACATAACGTTTTATATATATATATACGTTTTACACTAAACACGCACACAATATATTAGTTCATATTTATTTTTTGTAACATTAGGAAAATCTAAACCAAGTTTTAATAATTTAATGATATTATATATTATTATAATGGTTTAAAATTAATAGTTTTATTTTTATAGCTTACACGCGTTTTGCTATTATTTATTGTCATCGCAATAAAGTCGGAGCTAATGAAAACAATGCAATTTAATATTCCTTACCTTCATAAATCAAATAGGAAACTACAATTGTTTTGGTTGTATATATAATATATACCTATAATGAATAATATGCGTTCCTGAGACTAAATAGTGAAAATACCTATATACCACACGTCCAACCCGCATATACCTATAGAGGTAATTGTTTTTGGAAACCTCCCTCAATGTCAAAAAAGGAACTTCCCCCGTTGTCAGAATGATATATCTCGTATACGCGTAAGTCGCCTTCGGACACGTCACACGCGTTTTTCTTCTCTGATTACTGCCGTAATGTATTTACATGAGCATATAGCGCGATTTAAAATTAAGTTTTGAAAGGTACTTGACCCGTACCTATATGCGCATATAGCATAATATGTAATATCGCGCCACGTCTGACGAGTAGCCAGGTGAATTCAACACTATCCGGTTCCCCTAGCTCAACACATATATTATGAGGTCTCATTTGAATTGGTAATCGAAAGAAAAAAAAAATTGTAAACGCACCAATAACAAATATTATACAATATAATGATACACCTTGCAGAACAATGGGTGTCCACGAATGTATGCAGTGTTTTCCAGGCCGTAATGCGATTGTGTTAACTGTTTTTTTGGTCTTTAAAGAAACCTGAATCGCTTATAACAGTTTTCTATGAGAACGTTTGTTTAACCCTCGTAACCTTTGGACACTTCCGATTCGAGTACGCAGGTTTACCGTCGATAATTTAATTAAAATAGATTAAAAATGTTCAATAGTCTCCCAAAAAATACATATAGGTTATGACGTATGCACGCACGTTATTTTTGTGCCAGGGAAAACTGCCTGCTGTAGGTATAATTCGCATTCGTCACTTTTTCACGGATATTTGATGAATTTAATCAGATACCCAAGTCTTTACTAAATCACATTTTACAAAAAGGAAATTTGCTTATTTAGGCACCGTTATTTGTTGTAATGTTTATGTATTATTTTGTGGGTATAATGTATTAGAGTTGAGAATCTAAACTAAAAATAATATTTTATAGATTCATCTGTATGGTTATCTATAATACAAAGCCTTAAAGATAAACATTATGTGCATTGACGATAAAATGAATAAAGGAAAATGAAAATTAAATTCCACTTATCAAATACAATTTAGCCTATATAGATATGTCAATATTATAATAGTATAGTAATATATTATTGTAAATACTAAATGGTCTTATCTTAATGGTCTTTATCAAATCGATAAAACCATTAATCCAACGGTCAAACGTACAGGGCCTTAAAAAAAAGAAAAGAAAAAGAAATAAACCGTACCTACCCAATAGTTGATAAATAATAATACGGTTTTTTTTTTGTTGTTCTAGAAAGATCTAAATAATTATTGATTCCTCGATTTCGTGCACATATATCAGTTTACAAAAAAAAAAAATGTACAGTTTCTGTACCGAAGACTTGTATTGTTTATGAATATTATGAATAAGATATTTTAAAATAAAAATATTTACCTAGCGTGTATTACGTAGGCACCGTGTTCGAAAATTCCATTAAAACGATGTTTAACTGTTTAAGTATAGTATTTGCATACCTACCGTTGTTAAAGAAAGGTAATGACATTATAATTAATTTTTTTTAGTCTGCACGAATCGTTTATATTATAATACGTCACACAATTTTATTCGCAATAAACGGTTTCGACTGTTCGACTTGTTGAACCTTTCGCCATCGACAGTGCGACGATATGCGCTTATGACGTATAGTGATCATCACATTATATTTTTCTAAATTCTCACAACTTATACGAGTCGATTGGATTGATATCTATATTCAATGCTATTGACTATTGTGCATACAAGTAAACGTTTTGTTTTTTTTGGTTGATATGCAGTTAAAATAACTACATTTGGGTACAGTGTACCTGCACTTTTTAGATAACTATACATTAGCCTAGGACAGAAATATTGCAAAACATGTCATACTAGAAAATGTAATAAAAAGAGCTACGAAAAAATAAATAAATAGGTATCATCTTATGGATATTATCATATTAATAATAATATTATTAATCATTTGTATGTGTCGATATATGTTATATGTATCTAGATACACGTTTCATAGGAAAACTTTAATTTCTATTTAATAATTAAGGTTACATTTTATTTCATAATCATTGATTATAAAATAATACAAGTTCTGAGTTCATATAATCAAAATTAAATAACGATCATTTCGAAGCGGTTATATTATCCGCACGTTACATATAATAAATATTAAATCAATATATTTCCATAATATACTTAAATATGTTGCACACTTACATGAAATACCCCTATTAAGAATCTGGATTCTACATAATTCATAAATCTACCTATATAATATTTATATGTATTTTTTACAAATAGTTTTATAAACTGCAGCTTTGCTCTTATTTAGGTAATTATATCGGGTCGTTAATATATTGTCTCTATTCCCTCTCCAAGTATGTTTGTACATAGGTAAAAACCAATACAGTTTTTGATTTTTAAATTTCGTGACCCATTTTGTTGGTACTATAACAAAGTCTCAGAATAAAATATTTTCATAAACACCTAAATAAATAAATATCCCAATCAGTTATTCATTGGTCTAAAAACAAATTACCACAGCCAGAAATTTCTAACACTAACGAAACCACAAGTCAACTCCAACTCAACAGACTCTCCTCAGCTCCCTCAAAAAACTTTTAACTTAACAACCAACCCCGTCCAAGGATAGTTCCTGCAACTTGAGTTAAGTCAACCTAACAAACCAACTTGCTACATTCGTTAATGATTTAAAATCCTTTGGTCTCACTGCTCACCATGGATATAGAATAACTAATCCTAAAAAATATATGCACAAAATGGACTTCCTTTAACATATTCGAATGGGATGCAACGGAATCGCTAGTAACGTAAATAAACTCCAAATAGCGCTAAAATAAAACAATGTCGCAATCCGAGACGGCGCCTACATAGCCGTACATGGCTTAGAGACTTACTCAGCATTTGAAAAACAAAAAAACAATCACAACTTCATAAATCATGTGCAGGTGACCCAACTGCATTGGCCCTCTTTTTCACGCCTTTCGTGTCAAATTTAGTACTATGTCAATTTTACTCACTGAAAAGACAAACTAAGAATAATGAATGACATGATAGGAAGTCTCGCATTAGAGACACCTATAGTGGCTCTATTACAGTGGCGTCATTTGGGGGGGGGGCAAGGTGGGCATTTGCCCCTGTCTGATTTTAGAAGCGGCTCGATGGGCCGGTGTCCAGTTGTTGCCGTTTTACCATTTTTATATTTTATTAGCGCAAAAACGTACCTTTAATAATGTTATAATAATATTTTTAGTCAAACATTTGCTGTCTGGGTATTTTATAATATTTTCAGAAAATATTATAGTATGTACTAAGAAATTATTGTCGCAATTATACATTTTTACTAATTAATAGTTGGAATATATTTATATTTATACGTACATTGTATGTATGGGTATGTATTTATGTATGTTTGTTTGTGTGAGTGTGTTTTGTGAAGGAAAATGAACAGTTAGTATCATAATCTCGTATAGCTTAATTTATAAAATCTAAATTTAATACAAATTCTAAAAACAACAACCGATTGGCACTCTTATTATTTATCATTGATCACGGACTTCAGTTAACTTGCGACAGTCGTGTGTGATTCAACTATTCTGCGTATTATGTTAATTTAGTCGAGTACCTTATTCTACCTAAATTAAAATTAATTTTTTTCGTGACGCATGTTTACATTAATCTTTTAATTTGGGCAAAATATGATCTGAAAAAATATAAAATTACCGCAAACTGCTCGAAAAGTATCGAAAATAATTTCTAGTATGTTTAATAAACAGACAAAACTTGAGCCGGTAAGCAAGCAATAAAATAAAAAATAAAAATATATTATAATTTAAGATAATATTAATTTGTAAATACATCATATACCTATATAAGAGTAATGAATCAGGTAAAATGTATTTATAGATAATGCAGTTGATATATTTTCAAAAATAAAAAAAAAGAAGATATCCTAATAAGCTATTAATATTTTTGCGGTTTTTTTCTTTTACCCATTCGGGCCGGTCAAAACCTTTGCCCCCCTTTATTGAAAACTGAAATGACGCCACTGCTTTATTAACCTAATAATCATAATTTTAGCTGATTGTAAAATTATTAGGTAATACGGAATCTCATAGGCTTTTATTGATATTTCGATTTTTAAGTGAGTTATATAGACTATAGTTATGTAAAATATTAAAACTTTAAAATTCTCGTAACTCACTTTAAAATTATATTATTAACTTTAAATTTGATGATAGGTAAATTGACTTTAATATTAAAGTTAATCGCATAAAATTGATTCCGCTGAATATATATGCATAAAATATAACTATTAATAATTAATTGCATTAGGTACTAAATATCTACTTTATTTCCCATTCAAACAAATACCAAGTTAATCTATAAGGAACTAAAAGTAAATTATTTTAGGTATATTTTTCATTTTAATACTCTAGTTGAACTTGATTTATCTAGTATATAATTGATATTGGTAAATTTAAATATTTACTTATAGTTATACAGTTGTGCCATACTTTTCTTTCCTTTTGACCTTTATTCTAATTAAAATATTGCTTACTGTACTTTTTTTATTTTAATATATACCATTACTTATGCTATTATATGTAAATTGTAACTGATAAGAACCGCTCCCCCCAGCACAAGTTTGACTTTTAGGGGATGCTGCAATTTAATTTATATTCATTATACATATTATAATGTAACACCTATATGTTTTGGCAAAAATATATTATTATGTAGCAGCACATACTTTTTGTATCCATCAAGAAATCAACTAAAAGTTGTAAAAACTGATCATTCAAATGACGTTGCTAGTACATTAAGGTATGGCAAATATTTCTGTTTTATTCTGTGAACAAGCAAATGGGTTTATATAAGCTAATTGTATACATTATTAAAATTAGATAATTTACTAAAGAAAAAAAATATTTAAACTTGTTAAGTTAAGGAACGAATTTAAAAAAAAGAACACTTTTTACTATGGAAAAGACTTAGAATAATAAATACATAAACCTTGGGTAATACCGTATTTACTTTGGGGCAAAACAGGACATGGCTTACATATCATATAATTTTTGATGAAATTAATTTTTTTAAACTGGTATACATTGGAAAAAATAAGGTCTATAACTTTTATTTGAAACTTTTTACGTTTGTTTTTTTTAAACGTGTTTAAATTGTGTTTTACTTTTTTTTGAAAAAATACGAATTTACCCACACCTGGGGTAAAACCGTATGTATTCCTGTGGTATATACGATTTTGCCCCAACACGACTATTAAAATAAATCGAGCTTTATAAAAAACTTTAAGTAGATAAATTAATGTATCCAAACTAGAAATGCAAATTACACTTAATAAGGTATTGAATAATAATAAAAACATATCTGTACAATTTTTTTTTAATACAATTTTTTATTTGTTAAATATTTGCAAACTTTATATCTGTATCATGTTTTGTATTTTTTTAGATTATATTTTAGTTAGAGTTTGATAGTTAAGTTGATTTGTGGTAAAAGCCATTCGAAATAAATAAACCCTAATATGTGGATTAAAATCTACATTTTATAATAAGATAAATAGTCCTTATAAAATAACCTCTATGATGTACACAGCAAATACTATGTAGACACAAAAGTCATTGATAAGTATCAAGTATTCGTTAGATTACCACAATTTACAATTGACGTTATACGGAAAATAACGTTATTCACCGATTATAATTATTATTGAACTTATTGACATTAGTAATTATTATCGTTATAAACCGGATAATCATGTTATTGACCAAATACACAGGAAATTATTGTTATAAATCAAATATTCACGTGAATCCCAAATAGTATATTAAATGAAAAACTATTTTACCTAAAAACATTTTCCTTCCCTTATTTCCTTTACTTATTGAAATACTATAAAATAAAGTTTATTTGACTCACTATAGGTATACTTATTTAAAGTAGTCGATAACGACTCAACACTTTCCAATATTACCTATTTAACTTAATTAAACCAAACACAATACCAATAACATTAAAAACGTTATTATTAAATATTATTATACAGCAGCTGTACTGTCCTATTAAACACGTGAAAACGATAATGATGTTTCGATTGGTTTATATTAGTTATAACTTATAGTTAATTATACTATAATAATTACTCTCCCAAACGGTCTATTTTATTCGTTTGAAGAGAATATACAAACTTCGCCCAAACCATAGATTGTAATTGTACATACCATTATACCTTATTCATATTTTTTTTCTACAAGACATTTAATAACATTTTAGAATAATATGATTTTTATACGTCGAAGAGAAAACTAAAGTTATGAATATTGTGTTTTTTGTAACCATACTTATAGATGATTCATTATTGAATTGTTCACTTATTTCAAACGCTATATAATTATCTTGAACTGTGCATATATATATATATGTGTCAGAGTGAAGTCAAAAACCGATTAGTGCTTAAAGAAACACATTTCTAATATTCCAACGGCACTAAATGTTTAATTATGTATAATAAACATAGCATTACCATTATATTTACATACATATACATATAGTGTCATTCGGTATGTCGTCACTACAATGTGTATACTGGTTTTTGTTAAATGAAATATTCCTTGCTCAAGTCGTAAATAATCATTTTTAATTGATCATTAAAAACAGATAAGTATAATGTTTCAAACTAAAAAATAAATACACACGAATAGATGTTGCATTGTGAATTTGTGACATTCAAATAGAAATGTTAAATAATTAATAAAGAAATAGGCATCAAATTAATTTGGAAATCGTATAGTCAGTTAACAATCATTATATAACATTATGCATTTTTTATTTTATTTTAAAATATGGAGGTAACTTGTGAGTTGTAGTAAGTACACGAATGTGTATGTATATAAAGTTGAACAAATATATATCAAGTAAATATTGTATATAAATATAGGCAAAATGTTGATTTTATATTTTTCATTGATTATTATTGGTTATTATTTATTAGCTAGGACGGTTTAATTTTTGTTTATAGTTTTATCTATTTTAATATTGAACAGCTAAATTTATACACAATAAGATAGGTAGGGTAGATTGATAGGTACCTACCAAAAGTTTGCCAAACTAACTGAATCACTATACAAATACGTGAATTATTTATAGTTGAATATGATATTTCAAGTATAAGTAAATAAGTGATAAAATATGATAACTTAATATTATATAATATATCTATACCTACTACCTAAGTATATCCATGCTGCATTATTTGTAACATTTTTATTAATTATAGGATCTGAATTTTTACTTTCTTAATTTAGCTTAAAGTTCAGATTATATAAAGATATAGTGAAACTGTATTTTAGTAATATATTATTGCATGCAGACGTACAGTATTTTATATACGTCAACCGTAAAATTTCAATACTTTTATCTCTTCGCCCTGATTCAAAGTTGTTACCTACATGTAAGTAAGAGTAACACAGTTGTACAATATGCATTATAATTGGTCATATATTTATTAAAACATAGTATTGTTATACCTATAGACAATCAATTATTGTCAATATTGTTCATTATATTATTGTCCTTTTTATTTTAAAGAAATATTAGTAACACTACTACCTAGGTATATAGTAAGTCGGTAGGTATGTAATGTATGTTACATTAACGTTCAGAAAAATAAAAATAATAATAATCGTATAATTATTATTATTCACACGTGCCGTAGAACCACGTGATAACAATTTACCTCGGTGACGATATAGTCACATAATTCAAATAAATAAAATGTAATCGCCAATAAATCTTATTACATTTTATACTTTTTTTTGTTCTAATGATGACGTTAAGGAAAAAAACCTTAGCAATAAAATTGATTTTTTCATTGATTTTTTATCATCATAGTTGTTATATATACTGTGTAACGCATATTATAGGTACATCATAATATATTATGATTTGAACTCTAGATAGGTACCCACATTAGCCAGTAGGTACAACAGGTAGTGGTGGTAGTGCATATATTATAGCGTGGTCAACCTAGCTAGATTAGGTAGGTATATTTACTGAGCAATAATATTGACGGTTTTGGGGAGGGAGTAAAAATTGCGAGTTGGATAACTGCTTTAATGATAATATATGATACACTCCACAAGTCCAGGTGATGGCTGATAACTGACATGACCTCTCCAAAGATAAACCGGCGCAGTGGATTATCGTGGCTTTAATTCACACTCGTTCAGATAAGAATGTATTGGAATTGAAAACATTACCAGAACTCAATGTTACAATATTGCGTTGTCTCTGTCCTGGAGACGCTATACTATCGTTGTTCGTAGTCAGACGATAAAAACACCCGATAACTATACGTTTTGGCATATTGCACATTCTATGAAATAACGCAATTATTATATTATCCGACTGTATGTAAGATAACACCTATGTGTATTTATAACAAAAATCGTGAGACGTACCACGTACGTAAGCATAATATTATATCGAAAATGGTATACAGTAGGTATACGAATGTGTAACAAATAAAAACAAAAAAATTACCTAATCAACTATTTTTGCATTAGGTAAATTGCTACAAAAAAATTGTTGCTACATCATAATAATAAATTATTTTTAACGATTTGTGAATAAACCTGTCGTAGAAGCAAATTAATACGACGCGTTGTATTGTCTAGATGTATAATAATAATTTGTAAATATTCGATTAAATCATTGAAACTGTTCAAAAATATTTTAGTATTGTAAAATGCAATGTTTATGAAATACAAGTATAAATTATAATAATTAACAATTATTAATTATTCATGTTGTACTGTTGTATGACGCATACCTATACATTTTATAGAATTAATTAAGTGTATAGACAAATAGATAATAAACATTTTAATATTCGATTAACGAATACAAATATGAATTAGGTTATTCTTGAAAACCAAATTAGTTTGATAATTATTCATAAAATAATTATTAGTGTTATTTGATGAGACATAGTCAGAAGGTTAAAAAACAGAATTTTTCTAAATTGTTTTTTTTTTTTTTATGATAATATATAGTAAGGTCTATAACCTTAAAAGTACCTAATTATAAATAGGTATTTAAAAATACTTACACATAGGTAAGTAACTGATAAAATACGATAATCTATATATAATGATATTATATGCCATGATATGATATATAATGTTAAATATTAATATAATAAATAATAATATATAATATACTAGCTGCCCGATCTTCCTCCGGAAAATTATTTTTTATTATAGTTCAACGATTATAAAGTAAACAAACAAAAGAAAAAAAAAGAAATAGATATCGTTATCGGTGAGTACACGAAAATAATTTGTAACTAAGTAATACTAAGTCTACCACTAAAAATGTGCAAATGCGCGTCATGCCTAATAATATAATAATATAATGTCACCATTGGACAAATATAAATTATGATAAACTATTAAACTCTTTATATTAACTCTTTTAACGCGAATACGTTTAGTCTTTAGGCTTTTAGCCCACTTTTTACTTATTTTACACGAAAAACAAGTGTACGAAATATGTGCAATGTGCACACATATTATATAAGGTAGATTGGTGTTTGGGTTGCATATTGAAATTATTCAGATAGTTTTTTCGTACCTAAAATTATAATTAATAATACATTTGAATAATATTTAACACATTATGTTGTTTGTAACTATTCGCGAGTTCATAACCACGAACTGTGATTTACAAGTCGTAGTTTTTAATTTTTTTTTTTTGAACGAGTTCTTTTTTTTTTTTAACTAGTCTTATGCTGTCATGCTTTAAGGTTTATAATATATATTATAATTGGGTGTCTTTATAATATGATACCTATATTTCCATGCGATCAATTACGCTTGTTTTAATATTTTTAACGTAATACCTATCCGATATTAAAGTTAAGAGTATATTGAGATACGTCTGATATAATATAATGTACATATATTATTTTAAAAGAATAGTATTGTTTTTAAATGTAAATATTTTTTCCAAGAAAATGTTAAATGAAACATTTTAATAATATAGGTATTATAGAGGATATAATTTCCTCTAATAGAAAAGAATTTACGATTCATATACGTTTTCAACTGAATAAATGAATAATTATTAATTTTTATTAGTAATGTTGTCAATTTATTGGTGACACTAAGTTGGGCAATTGAAAATCATAAGTGACAGTTTAGTGGGTATTTGGTCGTATAAATAATTAATAACAGCTACGTTTATCGAATATCATCGGATAATCAGTTTAGATTTGTTAATTTCATTACTACTTGCTAGCGATTACTAAAAATGATAATAGTAATAACAGTATTGGTTTTATTTCTGTAAATAAATAATAATAATTATTATAATATGATAGATTTTTAATTCATACAATTATTAGTATTATCAAATATTATTAAGTTTATTTAATTGTAGTGTAACTTTAAGAATATTGATCAAATTAAATTTAAAGTTCGATGATATATTTTATACAAATTTAAAAAATGAATACACAACAAAAAAGATCTACTAATAAAAATATTTTGTATATTAGGACAGGCGTACAAAATGTATTTGATACATTTAAACTTCTATTAAAAATACAAAAATTAAATTTATTACTGGAAATATTTTAGCCATTTGATGAGTAAAAGGGCGTTTTACAACCATAAAACATATCAAAACAGTACCTCCATAATAAACGTTCAGACAACGTATTGATACGTATTGATATAACGGTGTTCACTGTAGTTCAACACACTTTAAAATAATTCTATAAAAGGACGATCGGATTGAGGAAAAGTATACTTATTACTTACCTTAAAATGTCTAATAAGCACTATAATTATTATTGTAGTACACTTTTTAAGTATAATTTTAAATTTGTTTCTAAATGTTTGTTGTTAAGTCTTTATTTTAATTTGTCATAGGTATTTGTCAGTAAATTTTCGTCTATATATTAGTCATAATGTATCATACAGATTAATAGTTGATAACAGCCTTCGTATAAGTAATGCTGTTATATGTTATTAAATATTAATATCGACGGTACAGTTTCGGTTTAATACATATTTCGGATTTCCAATTATACGTCTGAACTACATAATACATTTAATATGCATATCCTCAATATCTTGCAAATCGAAATTGTTACGATTCTATATAGGTACCTCCCGAACTATCGACGGTTAATAACATATTACAATTTTACTAAACTATAATCACTTTACTCCATCCACCCAATAGGCACATGGCTTCTGCATCTGCATCGGTTATAACTTATAAGGATACCTACTTAGCATACTTACCGGCTACGGTTCATATATAATATTATGCTTATCTTTCAACATAGGCATTCAACCGTAGGACGTTTGAGCGTTGTGTGAGCGCGATTTCGATGGCCAATTTGAGCGCGCAGGTGGTTGTTTTAATCAGGTAGATAACAGCCAAATGAGAGCGATTATAAAATGTTCGAATTAATTTGTATTTGAAGCCATTAATTTCCAGTGCGTTTATCATTCACCAAATTATTATTTGCTATCCGTAGGTACTATATCTGTATACTATACGTGTTATTTGTTAAGTGCCTACGTTTAGTTTAAACGCGTCAATTTTCGTTACAGCTTCTTTTAATTATAAGTACTTATTAAGTTCGGAATGGGTGTACAAAAGTAAGAACATAGTAGCAACAGGAAAAAGTGTTTAATTAATGACGGGTACAAGTATCGATTAATAAGAAGCATAAGAACTCTTAAAAAAATTTAATAAATAATACGTTTTATAAACAATAGTTTAATTTTAAAAAATGTTCGTTTATTAATATACCGCACAAAAATGAGCAAAGAAAAGATTTGAACACGAGTGACTCAATTATTTTTTCATCCACAAAACAATTTTCGTCTTACACGAATCGGTAAAAATTCAAATAGACAACATCGTAAACGACCTGTGGTAATTCTGCTGCAGCGTTATCTAAAATTTAACTTTACATATTGTTAAATTTGTAGTCCACGCTAGTCCATCGGTACAAAAAAAAAAATGGTCGATAATAATATAATATTCAAAACGGCATTAACTGCAAGAAAATCAGTGTGTCACATTATATTGTGTTTTAGTGAACATTCAAATCCCTGCGGCACACAACCGTCATCCAGCCGGAATAGTAAGTATATAGTAATATTTGATCCTATACTGCACGCAGGACTGTACGTTTTGTAATATTTGGGTCAACGGGGGGCGGAACAGATACGAATTATATACATATATATAAAAGTATAGTGAGTTTATAGCTATATATAATTCGGGAGATAGTATAATATTGTCCAGATAATATATAATATACAATATAATATTATATAGTCATTAGACATAATATTATATTTGTTGGTATTGCAGTGTATTTACACGTGTAATATTCTTATATTATCATAAAGTTTAGACTGTTAAGAGTGTACTGTTTAGTGTAGAGTTTAGATTGTAGTGCAGGGTCCGCTTTGCCATCTGTTCTCTACTTCTCTGCATGATAGTAGTTCTGTGTATAATAAACGTTGAACGCCTATAATGGTACAACTATAATTTTATCATATTATATAGGATGACGTTTTACGATAACATTTAGGTTTTAAGATTATGATATTGTGTGAAACGTACCTGCGGTGCCAGATGCACAGCAAACCGACAAACCTCGGATGGACCGTGTTAACAATTTATTATATCTCAATCTATTTCCACACGTCGGTGGTCCGATCATAAAATATATTATTGATCATAGTCTATATTATAATATAGCGTATTATAGCTAGGTGATTATTATGCTCATATCTTCTAGCGATGCAGACGTGCAGTTTAGATTATAACGAGGTATTGCATGCCAGCGTGCCACCGCGGTTAAAACAGTTTTAATCGATAAATATAGGTTTACTGAACGAATAATACCTGAGCAAATTGCTGCTAATTAGATACGAGTGTTACACTTAAGAAAAAACAAGTAATAACACGTGTGTTTTTATGATCATTGGCCACTTACACAAAGACTTGAAGGTTTCACACAAACGCATAGGTAGGTGTACAGCACACGTTTGTACTGGCGGAGCTAAATAGGTACTTAAATAATTTAGTGCCAATAGGTCGTCCACATGTTTTAATAAAATGTATTATTTTAATCATCCCCCGCTGAATAGTTATTACTTAGGTACATCGCATCGCGGGTAGTCGCTGGAACAATTTATTATCCTATTACCTGGACGACAATATCATATTAAACTTGATAATAAATATTAAAAACACACCTATATATTATGTCGTAGCCAATCCGTTAAATCGATCTTTTCGTGAAAAGTTGTGCATATTTTCATATCTAATGGAATCGGTTTTTTCAAACTCTGTGAAACACGAAAATACTTCTCAAAACGGTCACTTCTTCATGGAACGGTCACTCCAATTTAACATTGTGTAATAATTGTTTTCACAATGGGGTTATTCGCTCTGTGGAATGAAATATTTACCGAACACAATTATTATTATCATTATTATTAGCTATTATTCATAACTCATAATAGTATAGGATTCAGGACTTGTTGTATTTGCAGGTTATTTTGGGTGGTTATATAGTGTTCAGAATTTATTCTAAGTAAGATATAGCATATGTTTTGTGAAAATTCAAATTAAATCCAAAGTTTGATTAGAATTGTTTGATTTGTCTTACTTTTAATTTAATTTTTTTTTTTGTCTGTCATCACCTTTAAGGACAGTAAAAATGTTTGGATTTTCTTCAACAGTAACTTTTCTGATAGGAAAGTGAATCTAGTTGGTACTTTGGGGGGTCAAAAGTAAACATTTCCCAGAAGTTTTCAAAAGCGCCGTGAAAAACAAAAAAAAAATTAAGGAAAAACGGGAATTTTTAAGCAAATTCTGTTTTCGAGAAAATCGATTTTGGTTTTTGGTGCAACTCAAAAACAAATGATCGTAGATACTTTAAAATTTCACTGAATGTTTATATTAGCATTTTCTATACACGATCAAATTTTGAAAATAGTTTGACTCTTTATGAGCTGTTTACGAACATTGTCAGTTTTCAATTTTTTTAGTTTTTCTTTTTTTTGTAAATATCAATAAAATTTAATTTGTTGGGTAAAAAAGCGTGAAAATATAATATAAGGCTCCTGATATATTTTTCTAATAGCAGTTGAAAAATATTAAAAATACATAGGCACAAAAAATTTATAAAATGTTCAACTTTTATAGCTAAGGATTGAAAATTGAAAACAAGGTTCCACGTAAATAGTTTATATATAAATGTATCTTGTATCGAGTATTTAAATACTTTGTTGACTTGTATCTAGTATCTTTTTATGATAAAGATACTAGATACCTACATTCAAAAAATATGTTTCATATTTCATTTATATAACAATTTTCCTAATTGCCCAATAAGTAATAATATGTTAGATAATAATTTATTAGATTAAAGTAACTTTGGTGTCTGGCAATAATGTTATATCAGCAATACGATTAAGAAAATAAGTAAAAATAAGAATTCAATAAATAGTTGTTGTACCGTATAACATATGATAAACAATTTAGATATATTCAGATTTACAAAAATAACAAGCATCTCGTTGCTAAGTGTTTGGAAAAGTGTTTGGAAAATCTATGATTCGTGTCGCATTATCAGTATTCATTTGCTACGAAAATCACGAATAATTGCTAATATCTACGGTATAAAAGTTAAAGTCGAATTTTCGAGTAATATATTTATTGCACGTACCTATCTACATCATATCATCATGTCAACTATTGCCGTTCAAGACAACAAGTCTTCAGATATCAAGTCGCTATCTAAGACCGAAACGATGCATATGGTTTTTGACGAGCTTCGGTCGTATAGACCAAAACCGCTCGAGAGTTGTGTTTTGCGAAGATTGCCGCTGCTCAAAAGATATAAATCGCTACCGAATATGGCTTTGCGGGTGAATTGCGCGGCCGAAGCACCTACACAGGTCGGTTGGATATCCATGCCCAACCTGATGATACCGGCAGCCGACGATCACCGGTCGAATATGCTGAAACCGTCGGACAGCAGCGATATCCTTGGTCTCCCGGTGAACGAGAGATCTATGTCTTTACCCAATGTGGCCGTGCGTGATAATTCTTCAGGCGATGCTCACGGAATTGAATTGTTGTTCGGTACGTCCGCGGGATTGCCCGCTTCGATGGATTCGCCATCACGTGCCGAATCGTTTGTTCTGGAGTTGATGCCACCCGATACCGCAGAAGATTGTGACTGCTCGATCAAAACGCCATTATCCGTCTCGTCGCCGTCGCCACTGGTAGAAGCCGGAGAACCGGGTACGGTAACCAGCAGTGGCAGCGATGACGCGGAGACGGACCTGGCGGTAACAGCGGTCACGCCTAGACGTCCGCGCCGTTCACTTTGGAACCGGACGAAGCGGTTCGTCAGATTTATGTTCTGTTGCGGTAAGATGGACCGCGCAGACGGATAATATGGTTTTATTATGAAAGTATTTGGGCACCAGACGTATGTAAAATGTACATTGTATCTGTAAATTTACTTGAATAAAATATTGTGTCATGTTATATAATATTTGGTTTTTATTTGATAATATTATTAGTATGTCAACACGCTTGTGTAAAGTTAATTAATGCGGCTTGTGGAAATTCTAGGTATTTTGTTAAGGTATACTTACGGTTTTTTTTTCAACCAGTGTAAAATCTCACTAGCAACTTTGTATTAAATTATCAAGCTTTTTGACAAAAGAACAAAAAGCGTAATCAACAGGGTACCGACGTCGAAAAAAACCAAAAACCGCGGACTAAGATATACAGGACTGGACACGAGAAAAATATTGTGGTTACGAAATGTTATACAACAGGTGGAGTTCGGGGGGATATTTTCCTTTTAGCATTATTAGCGCCGTCTTGAGGCCATTCTGGTACGAAAATTCGGCCGTAAAAACATGGTTTCGTACTTCAAGTTTTCCCCAGTTCTCGTTAATCGTAGAAATATGTTTTTTTCACCAAAATAAACGTGAGAAGTTTATCTAGGTTTTGTCGTTCCAGATTTTTGAATTTTTTTTTCAAACCAATTATATTTGCAATTGAAATTTTCAAAATTTTCAAAATCTTTAAAAAAATCATATAAAACAGACGAAAAAAAGATATCAATACAATTTAATTTGTTGGGTAAAAAAGCGTGAAAATATAATATAAGGCTCCTGATATATTTTTCTAATAGCAGTTGAAAAATATTAAAAATACATAACACAATTTTTTTTTATAAGCATTTAAAGTTCAAATTTTGACAAAATTTATCAAATTTATAATTTAATAATTATTTTGTACTTAAAAATGTATAAATTGTTCAACTTTTATAGCTAAGGATTGAAATTTTAAAACAAAGTTCCACATAAATAGGTTATATATAAATTACTTTATTCACAATAATATCATCAAATATATTTGGTAATATCATAGGCTGACTGACCGTTTTCGCTCAGAATCGTTTTTCTTATACAATGATATTATATCATTGAATTCAAATTTAACACCATCCATTACAGTGACCCACTTTTAATCTACTGTACAGCAGAGTGACATCTACTTACCCACCTTTTTTATATTTATTATGACTTAAATATTTATAAATATTACTACCTATGTAACATGTAAACTTTAGCGTATCATTATATAAATACAACTTAAATTTATATATTATGTAAAAAATATTTTATGGTTTTAAATATGACTTAAATAATTAATACCGAACAAGATTAATTTTGTATAGCAAAAGTTTGATTTCACAAAGTAAATTACCACATAATGAAATAAAATTACGCCATTTCAAATCGGAGTGACCATTTCATGAAATTTTTTTTGTAGTTCATGAAATGTAAAAATGGCGTTTCCATTGAATGATATGATAGATTTAACGAAGTGGCTACGACTTAAATATACAATATACAATGTTAGACGTAACAGTAATAATTAAATATATTATTTTTTTTCAAAAACAAATATTAAATAATTAAAAACTTAATATTTATGTTGAAATTACAAAATATTGAGTTCTACAATTTAATAAGTTTTTACTAATTAGTAATTACAGAAAAAAAAAAACGTTGGATGTTAACAGTGGTTATTCCGTTTCCTGTTTTATAACTATTATCGGTTAAAAATGAAGAAATATTGTTGGTCATGACGATTATTGACATTCCATAAGTCCTGCATAAGTAAAATGATGATTAAATACTATTAAATACGTGAGTTAAACAATAACAATCTCATTATTTTAAATTCATTTAAATTATACCAGTATTATTTTGAATATAATAATATGTGCTTGCACGTTTCGTCCAAAAATAAAAATAATAAATCAAACACAAAACACGCATAATACAGACATTAGACTCACAATTTGCGTGGGCGTGGTGCACAAAGGAATGTGTAATGGGAAAAAAGATCTGAGGAACCTTAAAATGTACCATGTATACCTAAGAGTAGGTGAATTAATGTTATTTGCAAGTAGCACTTTAGTAATAGCATCTTTTGGAATTTCTTCCAGGAAGGCATTTCATGCGCGTCTATTTCTGGTAAGGATTTTAAGTTTCAACCCAAGATTTGTTAGATGCGTTTAATTTTGAGGGTAATGTGCGTGGGTAGGTATACTATAGTTACCTAGAATTAATTCAGTGATTTTTAAAAACTTATTAAAAGTCTATTAATTTTTAATTAGTTTATTGGTCATACAATGTATCCAAGATAACCGCATACCGATGACTGTATAATAAATATATAATTAATAATTTGTCAGATATTTTAGACCATTCTCGTGGTTTTGATAAAAAATTGTTTGCTAGAAGAGAAAAATATAATTCGAAATTCGAAATTCAAAAAATTAAACTTTTTAAGTACCTATTATAATATTACCCATACCTAATGTTCTAAAGGCGAGAAGATTACAATATTGTTTATAAAAGTTGTATTATTGTTTTGATTAAAGGCTAAAAGTTTGCGAAAAACGTATTATATATTATGAAGTATCTACATGAGTGATGTATAATTTATCGCCAGGAAAATATGTATAGGTGCTGCTCATACCTCATACAGTCATACCTCAAACGAACATAAAAAGGTGGGCAAGTGGGTATTGCTCTGCTATATGGTAGGGTCGAGTGGGTCACTGTTATGGACGTGTGGCATAACATTGTATACGAAAATCAATTCTGAGCGGAGTCTGTCAGCCTAGGATATTTAATATTATTATATTAATATTACCGATTTATAATAGTAATTTATTTTTCTATTAGTATTGCGGTTATATTATATTCAAATGTCTATAAACAAAAAAAAAATTGTTTTTAATATTGTTAAATATAGTGATAAGAAAAACTTACGAGGTGCAACCTTGTATTACATTTTCAAGCTTTTTTACCGAGCAAAAAATTATTTATCAACGTTTATAAAAAAAAATAAAAAAATAAAAATGTACAACCTCTTGAAAATTCTATTATGTGCAGAAAATGATATTACCTATCTTAATAAGTAATAAACATTTTATAAACATTTCAAGGATCTATAGTTATTCGTTTTCAATTACAACAAAATGAGCAAATCAATTTCGTCAAAAACTGGTCTTACGTAAAAATTCCGGTTTCTCCCAATTTCTATTTCCATTATTCCCAATTATTGGGTAAAGTACTGGGAATTTTTACTTCTGACCCTCCAGTTGACTGGCTAAATTCTTGCCAGGAAAAATATTGAAATCGAAAATCAAATTTTTACTCTTCCAAAAAGTGGTGACAGACACAAAAAAAAAATAAGAAAAAAAAACATAATCAAATGTTAAATCAATACAGCCATCAATTCAGAATCTAAAAAATAAATAAATATGTTTTGAAATCATACAATTATTTATAGTAAATTGCAAAGACATACCATTGTTATTTGAAGTCTGAACTATGTGTACCTATAGATTGTGTATAGATCAACTGTATTTCTACTTATAGAATACATATTTTGATATAATATCAGCTTTCCGTACAATGTTATTGATATTTGATTTTACCTTATAATATTTAAAAAAAAAATTGAAAACCAACACAATCACGTTATAAATTCGAAGAAAACAATTTTTAGCGAAACACATTGTAAAGATTTTGATAAACCACTTTCATAAAAATATAATCATTAAATATTTTATAGTGATGCCATTGAAAAATATTAATCTTTACATTTGACCTCGACCTAAAATTAATTTACCACATCACTTTTTTTATATCAACAATATATAATGTTATAATGATCATTTAATGTGGACCTACCAGTTACCAAACCTTCATAAGTTAATCTTTAACTAATTATAATTGGTCAGCATTCGATGGTCAGTAATTTATGTCACCTTAGTCACCATACATATATTGAAAGGATAGCAAGAAAATTGTACTTATATTTAAAATTAAAATAAATGTTTTTGTATTATTTCAAACAACATCTGATATTTTTTTTCTATCATCATTTATAAGCTTTCAACAAGAAGTTACTCAAGCTCAACAATTACAGAAATAAAATCTGGTACCTACTTAACTATTAGTATAGGTATAGAACCAACTATTTGATTGAATTCTTAAACCATTATCAGCTATTATCTTCAGTCATATTAACTAATAAAAATATGTATGGTATCTAAATTTAATATGATTGCGACTTCCTATTTCAAATTAAATGTATTTTTCCATAAATGTGATAAATTGTCAACTATATAATATAATGAAAATTAAAATAGAATTATTTAAAATAAACTAAATTACGCTATAATAATAAATCAATCTTGTTAATTTAAAAATTACTTTGTTATTTAATCGAAAAAAATGAAATATAAATTATTTTTATTATTTTAATATTTAATATTGAGTATCTGAGTAAAAAAAAATAACATCTTAAATATTAGCTCATTGTTTATTTATCAAAATTAAAAGTAAAATTATTATTTGTATTTATTCAAACAGTGATTGGCGTATTACATTTGAACATTATAAAGACGATTTTAATTATTATTATTGCATAATCTTCGTCAAGACAAATAATAGCAATGTAAATGATAATGAAAGTTTTTTGTGTCTTAATATTTAACTTTTGTTTCTATCTTTAGATACATTATTAATATTTCAATAAAGTTATTTTTGAAAAATCATTTTCAGTGAATTGTCTTATCCAGTTATTGCACTATAATTTAAAGTACGGCAAAGATAAAAAAAAATTCATACAATTAATAATTATTAATCTATTGGATTCTAAAAAATAAGCGAATGAGCTCATATATAAACTCGTGATGGTTTCGTGTTTCCACGTCATTTAACACGTGGAATATCAAGGAATTAATTACCATTTAAATTCTTCTTAGCAAATCGCCAAATCATAATAATATATTGTATTATTGTATATTGTGTATAAGTGTAAAACGTTAACGATACGATTTTAAGTATGCATCTTTTTAGCAATAATGCAGATTCATTTGTAATTATTTTGTTTCAAAATAATTAGCCATTGTATCGTTTCAAAGGCTTGACATTATTTTAGATTCTAAGTGGAGCGATGAACACATTGACTTTATGATAATGCGTGTGTTTAAAAAAACAAAAGTTGTGTCAGTTTTCACTCTTTGGGGTACTAAAAAATGTTGAACGTTAACGGTAGTTTTTGCAAATTTAAATTAGTTGGTACATTGAGTGTTCAAAATAACCGGAAAAACAAAAAAAAAAAATAGCGGAAACCATGAATTTTTACGCAAAACTATTTGGTATATTTATCAAAATCTATTTAGTGTTTTTGGTGTAACTCAAAACCGAAAGACTGTATTTGATTAAATGTTCACCAAATTTCACCAATTTATGCATGCATTTTCTATGCTTTCTATTTTTGAGCTATTTTCAAATGTTTTTTGTTATATTTTTTCATAAATATTAATAACACATTTTACAGTCAAAAAGTTTGAAAATGTAATCCGAGATTCCTCTTAGTTATCACTTATTAATTATTATTACTATATTTAAAAATATTATAGATACATGGCACGATTATTTTTTAAGCAAGTTAACAAAATTCATTAAAATCAAGAAATTTCACATATTATTTTATAGTTAAAAATGTATAAAATGATCAATTTTTAAAGCTGAGGATTGAAAACTTAATACAAGGTTTCTCACAAGTAGTACAAACTGTAACCAAAAAATATATATAAGTACTTACTGAACATTTTTTTTTTTATAAATATTTTAATTAAAAATTTGGACAAAACTATATTTAAACAAAGGGTAACGATTTTAATTATTTTGTTGCAATTTAAAAATATTATTCGTTATGACCTTTAACGTATATTACTATATATAATTATTACGGACAGTTACATTTTAAAATGCAAAGTTATTGACAAAAATTAATTCAACCTATACCTACCGTAGTACCGTATATTACTAATAGTAAATAATAGTAAAACTACTAAAACTTTAACTGCAAAATAAATATATCATAAAAATATTATACGCTTAGTAATAATGGGTTGGCGGACCGTCTATGCTCAGAATCGTTTTTCGTGTGCAATGATTTATTATTGAATTACAATTTAACACATATATTACAGTGACTTACTCAATATCCAGGTACATTATACACAGACACCTATACAATTATAGGTACAGCAGAGTGCAGGTTACCTACTTTCTTCTGAGCCGATTATTTGTTATTCGGAGGCATGGGCATATCGAAGACATTGACAACCTTAGTATATATTTTATCAACCAAATCCAGGGAGGTAACAACCGACGTCTTATATTGAATTAAAATTTTTTTTGAACAAGACATGGTAACCGTTAGTAACTTATATTATATAAATATAATAGTTCATGACACGTTGACACTTGAACGATTACATAAACAGTTGAATCTAAAAATGTTCCTCTTTTTTTACTATATTTACTATATATATATCTACGTATATTTTCTTTAACCCATTTCGATGCACTCTATCTTTACGTTAATGTTCAGACAAGGTCCTAATATATTTTCGAATAAGAGTAAAATATGTATTATTCGATCATTTGTTTAAAAGCTGAAGTTGATGTTTATCTTTTAATAAAAAGTATTACATAGCCGCTTAATATTATAGATTAGTAGGTATTCATAATATTTTTATAGTGTTTATTGAATTAATTTAATTTTTTAATCTTCTCTTATGTGTAAATTGGATTATTATTATTTTTTTTTGTATGCAATTTTCATCAGACTATTTATTAGTTACAAATCTGAAGTGATTATATTATCATAATTATTATTCACATTAAGCTTTTACGCATAAGTACCTTGCTACTGCACGATGCAGGGTTGAAAACGTTTTCAAAAATATGTATTACCTAAAAAACTAAAACTGCACTTTATATCTGCAACTGTAGACCGTTTAGTCTCCTTTTTTTGTTTTCGCCGAGGGTGTGATAGGTACTCGAATGACCTGAATGAAGTGAATTATGGCCGACGACGTGGGTTTTTATTCGGAACCGATAGAAAATACATATTATTGCGATACTTTTTCGTGTCAAAATATCGTATACTCAAGAATATAATTTTCCAATCCGTCAAACGGGCCAGCACTCGTATTGGATCTGGTGGGAGGGTGCGATTTGCAAAACCACCCGTCGCACATGCGCTCCCACTGTTAACGACCACCAGCGTAAACATTTTGATTTGACCCAGTGCGCTAAATACATTAGACCAGAGCCTATATACTTTTACAACATAAATATTGAGTTTTTATAAACGTACAATATATACCATCATAAAATTATGTATTTTTGTATTTGTTTTTTATATGTTAATTGATGTATTAATATTTTAATTCTATACAATTGATATTATAATAGATATACATAGAAGTGGAGGAGGCTGACCGCCTCCGCTCAGAACCGTTTTTTCGTATATGCAATGATTTATAATTAAATTCAAATTTAAATTGAACACAGCGACGTACTCAATGACGAGGTTCATTCGAAACCAATACCGAACAGCAGAACGACTTCCTTGGTTTTTTATAAACCATCATTAATATAAAAACAAAACGTTATTTTATAAAGACAACGTAAAGGTAGGTAGTATTCATATATATTTCGATTGATACGGTGTATACATACTTTAAGGTTTAAGCCACAATAATAAGGTGCATAATATACATTATTATTTTCACGAAGAAATGATTCTTCCATTAATAATAATTGTAAAACAGTACCTACTTCGAGTAATATTTGTTTTTAAAGATATAATTATGAATATAAATTGTTAACAGCACCAACGTATAGTCGTAACATTTATGTGAAGGGAGGTAGATGTATACAACAAACGATGATAGTACATTATTAAATATTCAGTTATGTATATTATATATATTATAAATAGTTAAAACGACATTGGTTACCATATGATAAGATAAATAATATGGGTACATACTGGGTGATTAGCCATGATGCTCACCCTAATTTTTTCCTTCATTTTCTCATCAATAATGATTAATGTGTTTATTTCAATTCTGATTTTCGGAATTTTTATATATACCTACTTATTAATACATATAGTATATTATGTTGTATTATATTATATATACTCAATCCCCCTTGGGTTCTCATTTGAAAAACAAAAGTCCGTATGACTGCATTACACTCCTTATAAGTAGTACAAGTGTACAAAAATAAAATCAAGAATTTGAACGATATTCTTTGTGTTTACTATTTAAAGATTCTGAAAATCAGATTTTGAATAGCCGGTGAACACGCTTGGTGAATCACCCTGTATATATAGATATGAGTATAAAAATAGTATAGTGCACAGAATATGAGTATAAATTATTCATCTTTATAATTTAGTGTGTTACTGTATACTGTAGCATATTATATAAAGAATAATCTAGAAAAAATACAATAATAGAACGTGTTAATCTGAACAAATGAAATAAATATAGCGTATTGCTGTGTCAATAAAAAGGTACACGCGCCAAAAAATGGGATAATATCGTGTACGATTATGATACGTATAATATTATAATTGTACATTAAATCGTAACGGTCTCCGTGATTTAATTTAATTTTTTTTTTTTAAGACCATGCAAATTGTTTACGATTTTTTGTTTGCATTTCGCCGCCGCCACATGTTTTCGTATAATACCATTACAGCGCGTGTTTTGATGTAAAATTCGCATCGAACTGTGTGTACCGAACACCCCCCCCCCCCCCGCCCGCGCCGGAGTCAACCACCACCGCGGCTGTTTTCGCCTCGCGAATCCCGTTCAAAACGCGTTTGACGTCATCGGCTCGCCCGCCGTGGGGTTTTATTTATTTATTTTATTTCATCTCACCCCGCGCCGTCGTACTTTACCCGCCTACCCCCGACGACCCAAATCATCCCGCGGCCCTCGCCTCCTCCCGCCCCTCCGCCCCCCCCCCAACGCCTCCGACTTAAAAACCCGCGGCCACCACCCCGTGGGAGGCTTTATGTAATATATAACAACTCCGTCGTGTCGCGGGATTTCGTTTTCACCGCCGCCGCCGCCGCCGCCGCCGCTACGATGGAAAATATCTCGCGAGTCTGTGTGCCGATCGCGCGGTGTGCGTTTCGCGGCGGGTTTTTGTATGTGGGGGGGGGGGGGTAGTTTTGCGGGGGCGGTTCGGCGTGCGTGTGTGTGTGGGGGGGGGGCGCACGGGATACACGGCAATTATGCCGCCGCGGCGAAGCGAGGACCGCCCCCGGGACACATCCGGGACGCGCGCGGCGTGCGAGCGTGTACAGTACGCCTACGCGAGGGCCGCCGTGACGTCAGAACCCCCTAGCAACGGTGCTGCCGCCCGTGACGTATGCGCGGCTGTGACGTCAATCATCATATTGGCCGGAGCCCCCGAGGCGCGACGCTCGCCGTGGCTGCCGTCCGGGCCGCCTTGCATTCGGTCTGTCACACGCGCTCCGTACGCTCTGCCGTTCTGTTCCTTTAGTTGTTAATAATAATAAAAACGTTGTTGTTTTTTTTTTTTTTTTCTACACGGCACATAACGCATTGTTATAATATACCTATCCCACACACACACACAAACTCTTTCGGAGACGGTTTTTTGGATCACATCGCGTAGTGTGTGTCGTGTGTTTTTTGCTAACCGGAAAACCGCGCGGTTACAAAATATTACTCAGTCGATTTGTTGTTTTTTTTTTTTTTTATATATATTATATTACATTGCACAGTAATATATTATTATCGTACGCGTTTATTATCCTACGTATTGTTTTTTATGTACCGTCAAAGTTTTCGGTCCTGTTGATTTCGAATTAAAATTCAACGCTGGCAGCCCAACAGTTCCAACGGAGGAATCGCTCGACCGCCTTTGGTAAGTCACATCGGTTATTTAACCCCCGGCAATAGTAGAGTGCATTTTTTTTTTTTTTTTAATTTTACATTATAATACGGTAACATCAAAATGATAAACAAAATACCATACTGATCCGGGACACGTGCACGAAACCGGTTGGATGAACACCGCGGCAATCGCGGGATATCAAACCGATAGCAAACGGAATCTATCGTCCCGTCCCAAAATACTATTTTTTCTGTGCCTGTACCGGTTGTACCGATAGAGTCGTGTGGTAGTCATAATTCGACGTGATTGGAATTTCCAACACTCGGAAAAATACTATTCCGTAGGTAAAATTAAATTTAAAAATCTCTCGTTCTGTTCTATTAAATTGTCGAATCTACAGTTGATTAACGATCAGGTACATTTTCCGTCCGCGATGTCGGTTTAAAGGAAATAAATGAAAATACCGTGATACTATTCGAAATAGGTATCTGTAACAGTGATTTAGGGGCTATAGGGCACGCAATATTATGTTACGCTCATTGCAATTTTTCAAAATTATCGATTAGATCTAGCAAATAAATAATTTTATGAGACAATTTTTATTGGCACGGGTTTTCTCGGCATCACAATATTGTAAATATATTACTGAAATGAAAAACCATGATTTTTTTTTTTAATAAAATCATGGGATTTCCATCGTAATCTAAGCACGTTTATCTATCGATTAGGCGTTGACATTTAACCTAATGGCAACATATTATATTTTTCTAATCCTCACTTTTTTCATATTTGACTTTCACCTTCATTGTTAATTTAATTTTAATAAGAATAAGAATTGGCGATATGTTTTTTGTATTTTTCGTACAATAATAGAATGATACAATTATTGTTGTTAAATGTCTTTCTAAAAAATGTAAAAATAAAAGTATACTTACCTTCTAGATAATATTTATTTTTAATATTTTGGCGATATTACGGTATTTGCCTTGGAACCCGTTTACTTTCTTTGGGTGGAGGAATTTCGTTTGCGAATGGGGAGGGGAAAACACCGTGTATACAAAATTTCACCTTGGGTGAAGCATCGACCGTTAAAGGACGTGTCCCCGCGAACGCCATCAATTGTTGTACATTTTTTAAAATGGTTAATTAAGAAAAAACGAAAACGATATAGGTCAATGGCCAATAGAGAAGATACCAACGGGTTAATACAATTATGTGTGTAATCTAATGGGAAAGCGTTAATATAACGGATTTTGTGACTTGCACGCTCTTTGAAATTTACCAATAGCAATTTACTTAATAACTTTCAACGTGTGCGTGTATGATAATTTATAAAACTACCCGCAGTGATTAAAACTGCATACAACTGCAGCAGCAATAAGGTTATTAAAATGCACTATTTTTTTAATTCAAAACGTTTTAATTCTTGTAATAGATACCTATATTTTTATTTGAATTTTTCATTGATCCAACACCAATAAATTCAAAATCAATATAAACTGTTAAATCGAATGATCGTAGGATCGTATTATCGTAAAAACGATAATCGTTAAATATTATTATGTCTTGTAAACTTTACATGTTAATATTATGTTATATCTAAATAATTAAATATACCTACCTAGTGTTTGAACAATTAAAAATATACGCATTTCATTTGTATAAAGAACTTGAAATAATGTTTTTAATTTTACTGACAAAATATTGAGCAATTATTTTACAGTTGACAGAAATTAAAAGCAAATGTTCAAGGTGAGAAAAGAAAAATTAAAAAATAACTACCTACCAACACAATTTTAAATCATTTATTTATTTAATTTTATAAGAAATGTGTTACAACATTATTATTAAATTATTTAAAATTTATAAACATGGGATTCTATTTGGAATGTATTAATCATGTTTTTTAAATATAAATATTTAAGTTGCAAATTGCAATACAATTCTAACTGCTAACTGCAATTAATTACTCATTTATTGATTTTTCGAATCGACCGCGACACCTTGTAATAATAACTATTAAAGGACATTATTATTTTAGGAATAATTGATACGCAAATAATACAGAATTTATAAGTTGGACTATATTATTTTCAATTTAAAACTTTAAAAATAAATAATGATTATGGTAAATTAAACTGAAATTTAATTTCGTGATTAGTAATCCAGTTTTATAATAAAAATTGTTTGTAATCATGCATACAAGTAAAGGCAAGTGGTAAAAATAAAACAAAAGACATTTTCTTTTTATCCAATTTTCTTTTGTATACATTTTTACATTTTTAACTTTTTGAATGTTCATTGATACTTTTAATTTACCGATTTAATTACCAGCACGTGCTAATAAAACAATGAGAAAATGATGACCCATAAAATTCGTTGTCGATAAAACCATTAAAACCATTACATTAACAACGATTAAAATGAAAGAGTTTGCCAATGTTAATGAAGATAATTCAACACGATAACGAATCAAATAATTAGTTATAGGTAGGTATCGCCGTGCCAGGTTACTGTTTGTTATTTTGTCTTGGTAAAAATCAAATACCTAAAAGTTTTAATCGTAAGCCAACACTTTTCATTTTCATATTACTAAGAATTTTTACATATTATATAAATATATAACCTAATTAACTGTTTAATATTTATGATAAAAAAATGTTATTTCAGTATATATATTTCAAAACATATTGTTGGCATTAATGTATTATACACTTAAAATTCCCTAAAATATGCAAAAATATTAAAAATTATCGTTGCAATAATATTCTGAAATTTATAATTAATTTGGTTTATCGAGTACCTATGTAAGTATAATTATCAATAACTTTGTTTGAATGTTAATAAGTAGAGCCTATACTGAGTAAAAAGTTATTTAAATACATCATAATATAATATACTTTATTTTATTTTCATAATATTTTATGATTTCTGTAAAATCAAAAAGTTGTTGAATATGTGTTAAACTTTTTTATTTGCTGTTGGTATAATAGTTATGCAGTCGGTATTGGTATTCATAATCATCAAGTATTAGAAGAGGGACCAAAATTTAATGTACCTCTAAAAAATTACGAATTATAAAGATTATAATGGCTAGCAGAATGATTGGGATTTGGAAACATACTTCATTACTAATTCCGACCTATTTGCCATCTTGAACATATTTTTGTATGATAAATTAATAATAAAAGAGTGACTTGGGCTATCCAGCATCAGAGTAATAGGCATTTTGAATAGTGTCGCAAGATTCCATGGCATAAATATTTTCAGGTTCAGTCAAGGTCGTAAACTCGATTCCACAACTTGTCCAAAAATAGATTTAGCCTGGTTTGTTTTTTTTTCACCAATCTCAGTTTTATATTTAAAATACATGCCATATTGTAATAAATTAATAATAATATCATCTCCGTTTGTGTCTTACTGTATTTATTTGAATATATCAATACTAAAACCAGCCCGACAAGAATATAATATTATATTGGTATATTACGATGATTATATAATATTTTATGAAAATTGAAAAGTATCGCGAAAACTTGTATTTTTTTTTTTTGTGATTAATGTCGTGATCGGGAGAAGAAAAACTTGTTCAAGGTTAATAATATTAGCAAAAAAAATGTAAACCGAAATCAAGGTCGAATGGAAACGTCACCGAGGCACATCCGAAACTCTTTATAAAAGACACTACGACGATGAATGACGGCAACGTTTTTCAATAATGTTGACACTTTATAGAAGGTATATCGCATACAATAATATATATATATGCATAATTATGTAGATAGGTACCTACTTCCTTTCACGTGTACACTGTGGCGACTACAACATAATAATATAGGACGTAATGTGGCCTAGTCCTCCGTGGGAATTTCGTCGTTTCTGTTTTACACATTACGTAATCGCCTCGACGACTTATAAGTTACAATATAATATTATTTTATACGTATATATATGATATATTGTGTGCATACTGTATCGTCGTTATCAGCGCACCGGGCAGATAACACAATAGAACCATTGCCGGATATCCAATGCCATTACGCTGGAACTACACATTATACGCGTTTATCAACGCCGCCGTACACACAATAATATGTAATAAGACGTATATATATGGCTATAGTATAATATGTATTATAATGTACAATAGAGCGGCAAACCAGCACCACCACCACTTGGGTTTTCGATTGATATTATATTATTATTGTGTGTGTGTGTGTGTGTGTGTGTATACACAGTGCGCGCAGAAAATATTTCTGACCCAATTTACGATCCAACGGCAGTTCATTAATT
Source organism: Sitobion miscanthi (assembly GCA_008086715.1). Lineage (NCBI taxonomy): Eukaryota > Metazoa > Arthropoda > Insecta > Hemiptera > Aphididae > Sitobion > Sitobion miscanthi. The sequence goes on along the minus strand of CM017799.1, from coordinate 24,278,656 downwards.
ATCATTACTAAACCAAGGCTATATTAATTCGTAATAAGTCGACCGGCGTTCTACGCGTAGAGTCTCTATACGAATTATCTGAAACTTTTCAATATTTAAAACCGATTGTTCGTAATATTTTAAACATGAGAGTTGTCGAACACGCGCGACAGTCGAAACACATTATCGTCGGTTAACAGCGCTTACCGTATACCACTATATACAACGGTGATAGGTATATTGTGCTATAATTTGCTCCAGTTCACAAGTTCCGTTCACTTATTCGTCAAAACGATAGTAATAATATTATATTGTATCGGCGGCGCTCGGCGTGCTTACAAGTTACAATACGACATAGGTACGTACGTACTTAAACGTGAACCGGTGTGTATTTTTTAATTTTTTTTTTAAATACACAGGCCTACTCGATTCGTATCCATCATTCGGTCGCTTCGTTTTTAACCTCAAACATTAGCGCCTGTTCGAATGCGTATTATAATACCGTCGTAATAATGTATCATAATGTTTCTGATTTTCTGATTATCACCCGCGTGCATGCAGTTGGTTACCAACATAACCCAACATGATCGATTACCCGCGGTATTGTGCCCGTCGCATAGCGAGTGATTCGCCACCAAACCGAAAGGCATCAGCTGTAATCTGTTTTTACAGCTGATACCTTATTTTTTTTAAATATTTATTTAACCAAAATGTGAATTAAACATAATAGTTGAATTTACTATTTTCGTTTTATCGGGTAGGCACCTTCTACTAATATAGAATGTTCTATTACCCATATCGAGCACATGCATAAGATGTAGGTAGGTAGGTACACAATTATTGACGCACTTCGGTACCTAATGTATAATAAGTACACTCAATATTTACGATTTCTATTTTTACAATACAAATAATAAATATATTTTTATCCGAAAATAATAATTGAATATCTTATTTTTTAGATATATTTATACAAGAAAAGGGTGGGGGGAGATAAGTAACCACTCTGCTGTACAGTGAGTTGTAGTTGACGAGTGTATTTCGATATTGAACATGTCACCGTAATGTATGTGTTGAATTTGAATTCAATGAAAACAAAATAGAAAAGAAATATTCGATTTTCATGAGCCAAAACGAAATTCATGAGTGGGCCACATTATAGAGATTGAGAAACGAAGCAAAGAACACTCCCCGATTTTCAATGAGTATGTGTGCAAATTGCCAAATTTTGTGCCGATAGGTTCAGTAATTTTCAAGTCTATAAGCCCCACACAAACGTACATTAAATTTTATGTATAATATATAGTTTATTTATTTATTATAACAGTATACAATATATAATATGTACACATATTGTATATATTATCATACACTATTGTTATTAACTTTCGAGGCATTGAGTCAATACCGAGTACCCGGTATCGACTAACCGCATAACGGCAAGAGTGCCCGAAATTCCCTATTATTATTTAAAAAAGTAGGATTAGGATTTTTTTTACTTTCGACTCCCAAAGTACCAACCAGATTCACTTTTCCACCAGGAAAAAAATATTGAAGTTGAAAATCCAAACATTTTTATTTCTCCCAAAAGTCGATGACGGACACAAAAATAAACACCACACACGCATCATTGTAAAATCAATACATCCATCGCTCCGCTCAGAACCAAAACTTGTAAATATTTAGTGTCTTCTAAAATATGAATTGGGTATTTAATTAACGATTATTAAAACACTATTCGATACCGACGTGAGTAAAACTTTCACCGTATCGACTAACAATGCGCCTGTTGTGTCTATATGCGTAGCTGTCAAATATGTCTAAAATACTAATGTAATTATTATAAATTATTATATATACTCTATGACGGATGTTCGGATAATGTATTGTTGGCAATTATAATTCGTATAACGGCCAAATTGATTCAGCCTAACCTCGCTCGTTATCGCAAAACATAAAAAGAGAAATATAATATAATCGTACGCCTTCTCCGCACTGGCTGGCTGGAAAAGACCTAGGACACCAAGAATACCATCGTATATTCGCGTAGTCGGCGGGGGCGCTGCGACGAGAGGGAGGGTTCGGCGTGGTGATAAACGAGCGTCTGCGGAACGGCGTGTGCGTGACGCGCCTCCTCGGTCGTGATGTCCCGGTCGGTTAGGGGTGGTTGTAGAACAGTGGTATGTAGTGTATATATGTAGTCGGCCGTGCGGTGGAAGAGGGATTTGACCCAGATACTTCCCTTGGTTCCCTAAACTTTATATACACGGAGGGGTTGGCTGTGTGCACGCGTGTGTGTGTGTGTGAGTTTACGGTTTGTTTGTGCGCGCTGTAAACTTGTGCCCTAAAATTCAATCGATTCGGGTGTATCTAACGACTAACACCCCCCTGCAGCAGCCCCTTCACGCCGAACGTGTTAAAAATACATTCACTTTATAGTGGGATACACAAATATAATATATACGATCAAAGTCCATAAAGACAAAGACTATAAGCACAATATATATACTTAATATTATATTATACTATATGTCTATATATATATATATCACTATAGAAGTTTTCATTTTTTTTTTTTTTTGTCCGCGTGTCGGATGTGTACGTGTGTGTACAGCTAGTGCCTACCTCGTACACCCACCTATAGTACCTACATATGATATTATTACAGGCACTGTGTAATAATTCCGATGTCTCATCGCATTATATGGTTAGGTGTGTGTGTGTGTGTGTGTGTATAAACATATACTTAACAATTATTGAGATAATTAATATTGCATAGAGAATAGTAAATTCTCTAAAACGCGGTTCGTCTATTAATCGTTATTATAAATAATATATCGTTGAGGCCAGACACTTGTGTCTGCGCAGACATATTCAGAGACGTATGTAATTGTTTTACACATACCAACTTGAAACTACCGAGTATTCGTTTCGATAAATTACTTAAAAAAATATTATACTTTATCTCAAAACGATAACAATGTACTGCACAATAAATTGTATTGATTATTCAATTCCACTGTGCAATTTAATAAATTTTACTTTAGATGTCCTTATTGTTTGAAATTGAAAACCTGCAAAATAATATCATAATATCGCGTGTTCTGGTGTTGTTAAACCAATGATTTCTATTATTGTTATTGTTATGGTTTTTTTCGAGTATTCTGCAAAATATAATATATCTATAGTTATCTGTACTACCTACTGTTCCAACTTCCAAGCAATTATTGTGTTCATCGTACAATGCATTTACATAAATAAATGTATAATGCTATAATATAAATATACCTATATGATGCAGTAAAAAATAAATATTTTTTACAAAAACTATATTATGCCGGATTTTTAAAATTTTTAGGTATGTGATCAATAAAAAAAGTAGTTTCATAATTTTCACCTATCTAATTATAAAAGATAATATTTTTTTTATAATTTAATAATAGTCATTTTTGATGGAAAAGGACTTCCCCTCTTCCCCCTGCCATTTGTAACTAACAATTTGACTAAAAAGAAGACGATTAATAAATATAAATAATCGTTATATTCGCACTTAATGAGTGACAACAATAAGTTATGATACAACAACAATTTGTCATCTTACATCTCTATTTTCTACAATAGATTATTGTATCCTGTCCACCGGTAGAAATTTTAAATCATGTTTTTTTTAATAACATACCTACGTTCCATTTTTTTTTCCATAGACATTTACTCAGTATAGAAAATCGTACAATATAAATGATAATAAACTATTTATTTGATAATTTTATCATGATTTTTGCGATCAATAGAATATGACATTATAACTGTGCATAATTTATATATGCGTGTAGTGCGTATTTGAATTTGTACCTTTATAATATATTAATATGTAAACCTTAAAACCGTAACTACAAAAATAGTACCTACCTATACATAAAAGGTACATAATTTAATTTCAAATATTTTTGGTAAGTTCGTTGTAATTACGTCAGTTAGCCTGGCCAGAGGTCACTGTAATAGACACGTGGGACAAGAATGCTTGCCTAAAAATAATAATATTACTGTCACTAGAGAAGTATAGAATATGGGTACGGTGCGAGTGCATACACTTATACATCGAATGATCGTTGCCAAAACACCCAAAACCGTTTTGCACTTCCGATTGTTGAGTACATATTCTATTTAGAATCATAACTCAAGAGTTAATTGTGAAATTTAAAATTTGTTGATATGCGCGTTTAAATTTATACCCGCTTGCGCATAACATACAATAAAATATGTGAAATTGACTTTTTTTGGTCATATTAGCCAGTAGTCGTTTTAAAAAATACATTTAAAAGAATAATTGTTGTTAACCCTCTACGATTTGTGTACGTAATAATATATTCCATGTATAAAACAAATTGTAATTCATAATATTATATATAATATAAATTATATAGTCATATATTATAAATAATACAATAGGTATCTTCTCCTATTGCTTTATACACATTACATATATTTTTTGACAAACGCCACAAAACTTTAAGTTGAACTATTCTCTAAAATTGCTTTTAAATTTTAAAATTTTGCCTTGTGTTGTATTATGGAGTTATTGATTATTTTTTCAACACAAAGTACTTTTTCTCGTCTAATATTTCTATTATTTAATTTTATATTTTCACATAAGAAAAAACATTTTTATTCAAATTGAATATTCACATGTGCGTTTGAAACTTAGTCCTTCCGTACAAACAACACATGTAAAATAATATCATACAAAACATAATATTCATAATATTGACTATTTTTTATTTTCTAAAATATTATTTTGTTGACTACCTACTTGAATTAAATGGCAATTATTTATAAGATTTTACTTAGTAATTTCAAACGAAAATAGCATTCAAATAATATTAGTTCAATATTTATTATAAAAATTCATAAAAGTGAATATTAACATTGTAGATAATATATATCATATCTATCATATAGTATGGTGTATTGGTATTAAAGTTAATACATAAAATATCACAATGCTATCGGTTAAAGATGAACAATTATAAACACTATAATTGTAGTGTTTGCTCTCTCTCTTTCATAAAATACATTCTCTATTGGTCACAACCTTTGTTTCAGATTTAAAATTTATTTGTCATTTAAATTTTATATTTTCAAGTAATTCCACTGAGGACTGAGTAAGCCGGTAATAACACTACTTATTTTCTTCAACAATTCAGTTATTGAACATTTTTTTTTTTAAGGACTATTATTCTTGTAGTATAAACAAGACTTTTAAAATAATATCTTAAAGTATATTTGAAAATTCCAAGAATCAGAATTTTAATAAATTGAAAAATGGGGGTGAGCATTCTTGGTATTGTATCACTCTGTATACTTTATTGCTTACTATAATTTATTATAGTTTATACTCAATGGTAGTACTTGTCCTATAGTCGAAGTGCATTCATTTCTTGGTATTATTCTGTACGTTATTCTATTAAAAAAAAACGACTACCTACCCTAGTACCCTACCGTCTTTAGTTCTTACCATCTCTATAGTGCACATTTGAATTTGTAATTTGTAACTTAAAAATTTAAATATTTTAAGTAAGTACTACAATATTGATCTTCCTTACTTTTATTTTTTTTTTATTTATTTTAATGTAGTAATAATTTATAAAAGTTAAAAATTAAAATAAACTGTAGGTATACACCTATTTAATAAGTATTCACCATATAAAAAAACAATCTGTTAACTAAATAAATATATTATCTAACTAAAACTCGATTCAATATTGTTTACTGATTAATATTGTGCGTTTTTTTAAAACGAAGTACTTTAGATACACCTACTGTTTAAAGTGTTTGATCAATCGAATATTAAAAAATATAATGTTGAGCTACTAAAACAACTAAAGACTAGTAATAAAAGCTTAATTAAATAAAAAACTTTTGTTTCAGGAAACTACTTTTGGGAACTAAAAACGTTGAGGCCATTATTACTCTGAGGACGACAGTCATAATTAACACTTAAGCCTAATTCAACCAGCATATACTCGGTAAGTAAATACATACTAAACAGTTAATACTTACATTATTTGTACAATTTTACATTTATTTTAGTAATTTTAGTATAAGCTATTATAGGTAATGGACATAATATTATTACATTATATTATTTATAAATTTATAAAAATATTTTCTAAACACTTTATGTATAGGTACAATAGTGTTCAACACATACCTCAGTCATAAGTAACATAATAAACAATAAAAATAAGAATGTCATAATAATATAACATATATTGTTGTCTTTGAATTATAAGTTTCTCTAAAAGTCCAAACTTATCTACAGAAATGTCCAAGTTTCTCTCATTTTCGATAATAGTGTTTTCCCGTAGTGTATTGTCATAAACAGTGTATCACAGAGCATACGTAAAATCACGTATCATTGCCAATTTCGCTACACGATTATCTTTTGTCACCATTGCATAAATTAAATTTACCGACTTATTGCTTTCTCTACCTATATATAGTATATATATATATATATATATATACATTCATACAAATAAACGCTTTCAAAACATTGTCGCCGGTTTAGCTGACTAGTAATTTGTTTTACAATTGTATGTTTGTTTTCGTTTTATAAGTTACAAAACATCGAATTTGTAGGTTTTTATTCATTATATACTCTTAGACTAAATTGCAATAATGGTCTTCTAAAAACCAAAGTTTAATTAATAATTGAACTCAAAAGAATAATTTGAACTCGCACTGAAAATATGCTAACCGGATAAACTTTATACTGCGTAGTTAACTCACAAACGTCATAAGATGAATTGTCAACCACACCAAACACTTACGATGAAAAACAAAATCCATCTTATAAATATTATTACCATAAACGTTTTAAAATTTTTTTCAAATTGTCTACAGAGTTATTTATATTACACTTTTAAGAGTTATATCATAATATTAAAAAAAAAAAATAATAATAGATCTAATATGCTTATCATTAAAATAAATTTAAATTTTAGGAACAAGATCGGCTACTATTTTATTTTTGCAACTAATTGATTAGTATTTTCTACTGAACAATTAATTTAGACTAGACAGATAATGACATGGTTTAAATTTTATTTGAAATCGTTTTATTGGATGTCACTTGACTTTTGTATTGACGTGTGATAACGTATTTCAAGGACGATTGATTAAATGCATTCGTATTATAAAAGGGTAAACAAACAATATTATAGGTAGGTGCCTAGTTAAAATGTATATAGAGATATGCGTTGATTCTCACGAAACGTTAGAATTCCGAAATCACTTACCTAATAAATACATTATCTCCGAATACCTTCTTAGAATTATAAGTCAACTATTATACTTATATTAAAATATTATACCGAGTATCCACACAAATTTTATATTATTTTATTAAAACGTACCACCTACATTATATAAAGGCACTGTTCTGACACCGTATTATGGCCGCCGACATTCCAAATTTGTTCTAAACAATTATTATTCGAGTGAGTTTATTGTGCTGAACGATAATGAATAAAATAGTTTAAATCAACATGTATCGTTACAATTTTATGCCGCTATTTATAAAGGTAGCGTTCAAGCGACATTGCTGTTGTTGCGTTGGTTCTTCGTCAGATGTAATAATGTATCAGTGCAAATTAAACACTGCGATTCGTTTTTAATTTATTGCGATCCTCTTCAATAAAACGTCGACTTAAATCAATTAATAAACGAGATAATATTGTCGTGTACTATATCGAGAAATTACTAGTCTACAATACTTTATGACTGCGCGCACGTCGTTAAACAAGAAACAGACAGTGGGTATAGTGCATTAGTGCAGCTGGTTTTATTTTGAAAGTACCCACACCGTTGTGTTGTGGCCCCAGCCGGAGCAAAATGTCAAGTTTCGTTTTCGTCGGAAACTTCGGACCATTTTCTAACTCGCTAAACCTTGTCCTATAGATCACTTTATTATGATTTCAACGGGTGAAAGACCTCGACATAAATCAATAATAAGTGCGCGAGGCCCCATATGATATTATAGCTACAACAACTACTGTATGTAATACGTACACCTGCGGGTCACCGTGAACGACCGTTTACTATCATTTCGTTTAACCGACATGTATAGGACGATGTTTTTATTTCTCTATTTGTCCCGCCGCCTCTCTCTATCGCTCCGTCTCCGTCTGTCTCGTACGCGCGCACACACTGCTATTTCACTCTCTACAGATCAAGTGAAACGATTGTTCTCTTTGTACCTCTATAGCGCATTATAATTCACAGTGGATTGCATAATTTTCAAATGTGTCTGGCTCGAGTTATTTTCATCAATCATAATATAGGTGCATGATATGATGGCGCGATGATGTCGACGCATGATTTCCACGGGCACCGGACCACGCGTGTGTTTAAATTATAATACGTCTAATTATATATTATTCTACGCCACCGATAACCGAATTGGCATTTTGTTTGTACGTTATAAACACGATATTGAACGAGTTGCTTAATCGCTGTGTGCGATATTCGTTTTTCAACGTGTCTGATCTTTCAAAAAGAGTTTAAGGTTGCTGCGCATTGTATATATGGATAAAGGATGCAATAGTAATACACATGAGTACCTACTATATTACTATAAAAATAATCTAATACCAAACTTCCTATAGGCAACTTAAACTTCAAAAAATACGTGAATAATTTATAGTTAAACAAGAAAAACAATTTTCTCAAATAAAAAAAAAAAAATGCTTGTAAAATAAATTATAATTTGTATCTAATTGATGTAAAAAATGTAAATATTAAAAAAAAAAATCGACAGGATGTTTCATTCAAATTTAAACAATGCTCACCTAGCCTACTGATATTACATAATATTCAAATGTAACATGAGTTTTTTATCTGAACTTATGAAGGTGAAGAATTTGTATCCTATACATACAGTATACGTATATTATTATATTCCATAATAAATGTTGTCAATGAACCTTATGCTCACACATAAGATTATAAGCAGAAAAAAAACTGAACGGTTTTTTATATTATTATAATTTATATTGTGGTTGTTAAATGTACGAGTATATAGATAATAGATATAGGTACCTATTAACTACCTGCAACGTTTACCGATAAAAAAATAGTTAGTTTTGTAGATAACTTTTGACTGAGCTACAAAAATACATAGTTGTGACTTGTAGTTTTGTCAATTTCGTTAAATTGATTATAGGTGTATCATGTATATCATGTATTCATGTGACACACATACACGCATATATATATAGTATTTACTGTTTAGTATGAATGCGGTAGCCGGTTGTTAACATACAAAAAAAATATAATTTGCCCTTTTATAAGAACATATTTCCTAAGAAGTGATTAATAATATTATTAATATATGTGCCGTAAATTCTTTGTAGATGCCAATATGCTATAGAACTAGCTAGATGTTGTAAATTAAACGTTTAACGTTTTGAATGTTAAAAAGAGATCAATAATCTCATTAAAATATTCCTTTAAATAAAATTAAGTATATTTATATTTTATTGAGTACCCATTATAACAATATAATATTATGATAATAAACAGGTACATTTTAATATTGTAAATACTTAAGTAAATGCTAAATATTAATAATTCACAAATTGAAAAAAGTTTTCAATAAGTATTTGGTGTATTTTTGTTTTTGATATAGTTGATTTTTATTAATAAAAAAACATGTATATATAAACACAGATGGCGTTAATGAAGGCTGTAATAATATAATATAAGGTCAAACATCGAACAATTGAAACATCATTTTCGTAGAAATAAATCGAATATTTAATTTGTTGCTAATGATAAGGTAATCAAATTATAAATACCAATGCATAATTAGGATAAATTTAATCAGCCTATGGTTGTATACATTGGTATGGAATTATAAAAATTGTATTCCATTAAATTTGAATGAATTATTCACAATAGATATTATGTTATGATTCGATCACTATATAATAATTTTTCTTTAATCGAGTATAATGTGTTATAAAATAATATACCTAACATAATCTTATAACTAGAGACCGAAATTTTTTGAATTTTCATACTAGTCGAAAAGTGAGCGTTTCAAATAAAACCGATTTAATTTACGAAATTTAATTTGGCATATTGATGCATATTTGAGATGTTAATAGGCATATGCCACATTTTGTTATTTAAGCATATATTTGTGTATTTCAAATACTTTTAATAAAAATAATAACTTTTAACTTTTTCCTTGATCCTCATTAAAATAAAAATGAGTATTAATATGTTTATCAACGGACAACAATTAATTTTAAATAATCATATGAAAATCTTTTTTCATAATCGAAATATATATATTATTTTGTTTGTATACGCAGTTTTTTGTTAGCAACAATGTATAACAACTATGTTACTCAAAAAATTGAAAATAAATATTAACATAGTTACTACCACGATTTATTAAGGATCTTTATTTGAACCCACTGAACAAAATATAATTAAATAAATACATAATATATAAGTGTTTGATTAAAATTGTAAACATTTTCTAATCAATAGAAATGTGATTTCCTTACTTATTGTATTACAGATATAATTTGACAATACGGTATATCTAAGATATTTTTTATTAAATACTCTGTTTTCATCATGCATATTTACATTATATTTAGCACCTTTTTAGTGCATACAATTCCGTTCCCTATAGTTATAACTTACAGATAGGTAAATGTTCCATATAAAATAAAAAAATTTGGAAATTTAGTGGTGCTTAACGCTGGTCTAAAAATGTAATGACCATCTCCTTAAACGGTCATTGGTCTTGCATGAATACAAAATTGGTCACGTAAACGCAATCGTTGTTTATGATTAACAGATAGGCGAAAAATGTTGGAACGTATGTGATTGCAGAACAAAACAAGAAGTCACACGCGAGTGTCATTCACAAGGTTAATTGTATTTTATTTTGAAACCAAACCAAGTAAATCGCAAGACATCACGATTATTACTTAAATTAATGTCCAACAATAATTTGTACGGTGAAAACTATCGAAGTATCGTTTTATTTTTGAAAACATACGTATGGCAAACAAACGGAACTAAACTCTTCACCTTGACTTAAATTCGACACACACCAAAACGTTAATGCATTTATTGCAAAAAAAAATAGTTTTATTTTTCGTCCGCTGTGTCGAAACTATTCATTATAATAGATATATAAGTATAATGTTTAAAACTATAAATATTAATGTGTTCTTCTATCATTTTATAAGTGCGGTTAATCTTATCAATAAAACGATTTTAATAATTGCGAAATAATGTGTAAAATGAAACATTGCAATGATCATCATTCATTATAATTATAAATCATCTAATGAAAAAAATAGCAATACAATTATAATATCTATACTATACAGAAAATATTATTACAACAGATATTGTAAAGTGGTTTTAATTTTCTTATTTTTTTTTTCCATACACACAGTTTATTATCATGAAATATATCTTTTAATATTTAAAAGCTTTGGAACTAAACTCGGCATGATAAAATTCAAATATTTTACAATAATTATTATTCTCCTGATTTTAATTTACCAAGTTATATCTTTCGTTCTTATCGATATCTATCAGAATAATATATGTAACTTAATCGAAAATCAAAATCACATAAATTATACGAAATAACATCTATAATATTATACTCTTGAACTATAAATTATAATATAATATATTGACTGTATTATACCTATATATTAAAATATGTAACGTTCCAATAAAGAGTTGAGACATCTGTGTATTTTTTTTTTTTTTGTAACACGATCAACACGTGGGTAAATAATGCAATAACGTTATTATTTTTAATATGGGTTGTTCAAGTAGTTTTACTTTTTTTTTAACGAACATGTAGTATGATGAAGGTACATCTATATTGTAATACTCTCCCCCGTAGTATAAAACAATTCGTACCAACATGGTACACATTGTTTCTGAATTCGTCATAATGTTTGATACATTATAATAGTTGTTGATCGATGTACCCACAGTAAGAAAACGAATTATGGCATTTGTCACAGCATTAAATGTGTATACCTACACCATGTATATGTATTGGGCATCATGTATAGTATTATATAATGTTGTTTTATTATAAATATAAAAATCGTGTAGGAGACCATATTATATGGCCGTAGTCTATTTCCGTCGGTTGTGCACATGTCGCTGTTATTCGTATTATTATATCACATTGTCGTTTTGAAACCGTTATAAGATCAATGCTCAAAAATAGCTAACTAAACGGATTCCGTCCACGCGGTGTGTATAATATTGTGAATGGTGGCACGGCAAACGTTTCGAATTATCGAGTCAGCCGTACTGTGGTAATATTTGCCGGAGAGTTCGGACGTACACCTATACTAGATTGTTTCTCGTTTTTTGTTTCCACCCCAGGTGTAGGTACTCTCTGGATCCCGACTCGTAGTAAATTACTGTGTTGTAATGCCTGTAGTGTGGATGAAAAAAAAAACAACGAAATTTAATGAATACCAAACTAATAATATAATAATGTAGGTATGAGCGATAAGAGTGTATTGCACCACTGAATGTATTATATTATTATTATTATAATATCGTAGACGTGACGCGCGACCATAAGGGACGAAGTCAAACCACCCAGCGCGCTAGTGCGGTAAAAACGTGTTTTGGAAAAAGTGACCACGGAAAATAATATACCTAACCTAACCGTAATAGGTAGTTGTGGTATAGCGATTAGTAAGGTAAAGTGAACTATTCAATCGTCATCTGCCCGCGACCTACCCATTCCGAAACGGTCGTTTAGCCGCAATCCGCGTATCGATATCGAAACGGTTTTCCGATCGTCGTCGTCGTGCCGAAAAGCGATCACTATTTTAATCATCACGTCCGCGGTATGTGCGTGCATATTGTAAATGTGCGAGTTTGTCCGTCAGTTGGAACTCGTCCAAGGCTCACTTGCTCTCCCGCGGTTGTCATATCGATTCATTGCAGCCCCCATGACCTACATAATATAGTATAATAATATCATATATATTCGTACTTGGACGGAATCGTGTCAGTCAATACGGCGATTAACTACTACTTCTCGACGCTGCCACGCGGACAATATAACATTATTATAAATATCATTCGGTCAAAGATGTACCGCGTAGTAGTACCTACCAATACATCGATATAAATCATGATGATCGTCGTGAAAATGATTTGCCGCAGACCCCCCCCCCCAACCATCCATGTGTTTTTAGTGTTCACTCGACATTTTATACTATTGGAATTCGTTTGATTTCCTATTCCAAAATATGTTATTGCGTTATAGGTACCTACCTGCTACCTATTATATGTTCGGTACAAATTGAAATATCGGACGCTAATGGCATAGCGTTCTCACCGCTGCCTCGATCGTGAAAAATATCGTTCGTTTCTCTGTTACAATATTATCGTCACGCAATTTTAATAAAATCGATTTTTCATTTTTTTCGTCCACACCGTCGTCGACCGTTTGTCATTTGACCTACGCGTCGATATTCGATTCCGCGTGTTAGTCGCATACATAAACCGCGTTCACACATTTTGCGTCGCCGATATAGCCACCACCGAATGCTGATGCGATATATTCAAATATTATTTAGACCGTGCGATGCGATGGCAGTTTTTTTTGCCGTTGGATCTGTCGTTCTATACTCGCGCGCGTATTGTTGTAAAATAAACCACGTTCGTTGTAATAATATAATATCATATTATTAATATTATCGTCGCAGCAGCAGCAGTAGTAAAACCCCGATACAAAGTCAACCGTATATCAGCATAATATATGCTATACGACTATTACTACAGCAGTGTGTAATGTGTATATAACACCCTAAAACATAAAAGCGTCGCTACTGCACTGCGTTCCGTCATCGGTATCTGTACACGTATCTGCTGTATATTATCTACACCGACGTGCAAACACGTCTATACAGTATATAATATGAAACACACATGGCACACGATATTATTATATTCTGTGTACACACACGGAGAGAGAGAGCCGCCGAAAGGGATCAAATCGCGTCGTTAATGTGCGTGTACGATATTATACTGTGCGCGACGACTGGAAAATATTATTATTAACGTCGTCATTATCTCCGCCGATGGGCGTGAAAAAGAGAAATAACGAGATTACATTGTGTTTCTCTTCGAATGTGTGTCCCCCCGCTGGAGAAGAACCGTTCGCCGCAAATAGTCTAATCTATTTTTGAGACCGTATACCTACACTGCTACAACAGCGGTGTTAATTACGAACGCGGCAAAACGTGTCGGGCCGAATGTGAGAGGAGTTTCCATACGACGACGACGACGACGACGACGAAGTTCCGACCGTGCGATACGCGACGATCGCGCGCACGTCTATTTTTCGTCTTCTCCGTCAAGAGGTCGGCGTGTTTATTTATACAAATCGCGGGTGTCCGACGTCGACGTCGTCGTCATCGTCGTTGCTGCCATCCTTCCCTCTAGGTGTGCGCGCGGTGCCGCATGACGATGATGACGATGATGATGATGATCATCATAATAATAATAGTAGCAGCGCGGCACCGCAGCTGCTGCTGCTCCGGCCGTCCGTGGTCCGTCCGAGGTGTGTGCGTGGTTTTGGCGTGTGTAATAAATGTTATATTTATAACGGAGATAATAATATGTTTGTTTTTGCAACAACAAAAAAAAAAAAAAAAAAAACATCAAAAAGGCTTGCCAAAAAAATAATAATAAACGCCGAAAAAACGACATAATTGGCAATCGGTACCTTCGCGTATGTATTATGTGCACGACCACGCGACAAATGTTTTGTCTGCCGTAATTAATTTTTATGTACATTTTTTTTCAGCCCGGCGAAGCGAGCTGCTATAATACTTGAATTTATCGCACACGATCGCTGCGCGCAGAGCAGTAAGTTATCCTTAGGATTTCTGTCACGTGCGGTCATACGATACCCGTAAATACAGTCGTTTTCCATATTATTATTATACACAAGAATTAATACGTGTTGTTCGTCGAGTCCGCGTACTAGGCATACAAAATATTATAAAATTACAATTTACAGGCCGACCGTTTGTATATTATATTTTTAACGACACGCGCACACGATTAATATTATAACTGTGTTTTTTCGACGCGACGTTCATCGTTTATAGTTTTATATTATTATTATTATTATTATGGGCACGAGGGGTGACCTATACCTATATCTGCTTGTGCGAAATTAATGTTTGCCGATAACACGACTCGTTATACATTATTATTGTTTTAGTGAATATTATTTCAGAATATTGTTCTCCGTTGTATTATAATAATACATAAATTCGAACATTTTTTTTTTGAAAAATTTAATATGATAAATTGTATTCGCTTCCCAATTTTATTTGCGGTTTTGAAGAAATCACCGATGTTTAGCAAATATTGAATTTATCGCGCACATGCGGTTGTTCTGCATCTGTTTGTCTGCCTGCTGGTAACAAATGGTGCCACCGTTGGTCTAAATCATTTCAGCATATTATTATTACTATAATAATTTGTGTTCGCGTTTAATGAAATACCGATTGTTCGAATTTCTATAAACATTATTTGCTCCACAGTTTCATACTCATAGTTTTATGAATTTTACCGTATTAATCAGTAATATTACTAATAAATATCTATTATTCGTACGATAATATTGTTCTATATTATATTCTTTTTATTTATTATGTTTGCGCCGTTGGTGTTTATTATTCACAATGTTAAAACAAAAATAATAATAATTTATTACGACGTTTACAGTATCCCTAAGGTACAATATATATTTAAAACTTAACTTTATATTTTATTAATACATTTCATGGATAAAAAAAAATATTTTGATTTTTTCAGTATAATATAAAAACTAAACTATATCACAGTTTGTACAATGTACATACAACTATAATATTGTGTATATGACCACAATTTTTTTTTTTATAATTATAAAAGTTTCATTTTTCTAATCCTCTGCAAAAAGTCGTGGGAATCGGGAAACGGAAAACCACACATTTTATCGAATAAAATGCGGTATTGGTATATGGAGTAAAAAATATAAAATAATTTACTTGTGTGATTAATATTTATTCAAGTTAAATTTGACCAATTCTTTGCAAAAGTTTTATGGGGATTTGATAAATGGAAAACCGCAGTTTTTTTACTTCATAAATATTCATGATAAATTATTTTGCGGTAAGGTAAACGATTGCCAAGTTTTCATCAGATACAATATTTATTATTATATTTAAACCAATTATCTGGTTTTGTCTTTTGTTGGCCTAATTCATATTTAATACTTTGAGAAGCAGATAAAAAACAATTAAAAAATATTCATACAATCCGCATTGTGGCGCCACAACGATAAGCTGTGCGTTTTAAAGTTGTACACAGTTACGTAACCCAAACTGTACTACAATTATTATTACTGTGCAATACAACAATATGAGAACCCCTTGCGCAAAATATAAAAAAAACCTACAAACAAATTATTATAAACATTATCATACAGGTATACCGCAGTCCGCAATAGGTGTGTGTACCGTAATCATGTTGTACAGTAGGTATATAATATTATACCCATCGATATATCCTATCGCGTATTAATTTAATATTATAATGATGTGCGTTTGGCGATACGGACAAAGTGTGATAAACAAGGCCGTGGTGGAAAAAACCCGAAGACGAGATATATTATAGCTGGTGCAGGGCGTGTATATTATTATTATTATCATCATTATCATTTACGTGTGTATTGCAATATAGACCGAATAGTTATGCGGGAAAATCGCTCTGGGCAGGAAAAAAAAAACCGAGCGATTATTTTCGCGAGATGATGTCGTATGCGAATATAAATCGGAAAAAAAACTACGCGACGTGCTATACGAAGACCGCAATGACGAACGTGTTGGGTGCACAGCGCCGCAATAATAAGATATTAAATTTATACCGACGCGCGTTGCGTTAAGTGGACATACGGACGCGCACACTGGCGTCGGAGTGAATCGAAATTTCGTCGCCACGTCTGGGGGGCCATACGACGCTATATCATACCACCGCACTCGCCGACTCACTGATGACCCACGGTCTCTGGAAGGATATCGAAGACGATAATGCCCCGTACGATGTGTCGCGATTTGCGAAGCTCGTACGCGCAAACGGCGAGAAGCTAAAAAATATGATATCGTACAATAATTACCGTATAAACCGCTCGTCGCTCACGACCTCGTAATAATATTATCATCATCGTCGAAGTTTTTGCATAATACATTGCGACGACGACGGGACGATACTCGTTTTTGACGTCGCAGTTCTCTATTGTATACCTACCGATTTCACGGTTGGGCAATTCTCGCGGCGTGCGGGTGCGTGTGCGTAGTGGTGTACGGTCGACCTGGCGCACGCCGCTCGGCGACCCGTCGGCGGGCCTCCTCCGCACATACGCGTCTACGGCCGTGGATCGGGGCGGGCGGCGGCCACTGCTTCCGAGGGGGTTGCGACGGGGGGGTGCCCGCATAGTCGATAGAGCCCCTGCGTGCTACTACACTCTTGCCCTACTCTACATTTCGGCGTGGCCGTCGCACGCGTGACGTAACGATACCGTTTTGGCGTGACGTCACGCCGACCGTTGCCAACGGTTACGCGCTCTCGGATCGCGGAACCACCCTGTGCTCCAACGTTTACACCGCCGAGGCCCTCTCCTGACACATAACGTCCCGCCGAACTTCACCGTCCATTCAGTACGATAATAATAATAATATTACGTATTATACCTACACAGTAATAAACAATGCACGTACAGATGGGTATTATGATATATTATTATAATATAGTACCTATAAAGTGGTTACAGGTCGAGACGTTCAAACTAAATCGTCTAAAATATCTGATTTAAAGGATTTTCGGTAAAAGGGTTTTTATATAGTTTCAATTCAAACGGTATATTATGCGAATGATATAATAATTCAAACACGGAAGAGACATATTTTTAGACGACGGTGGTCCGATATAACGGTTGGAACGCAAACGCAATAGTCGTGTGATTTTTGTCTCGTCGGCTGCATTTTAAATAAAACACGAGCGTATCTAGTTTTTTTTTACAAATTTACGGTTTGCACAAAGATTAGAGTTCCGACTGTTCCTGGTCCCTGGACTACAGTTGCTACATGATAAACATTGGACTCTACACACACCGTGAGCTGAGTTTGGCGAACTTTGATTTCATTATTACAAGTTATACTTTCAATACCGTCGTAAAATTGTTGGGAAAAAAACATTACTTTTGTTTGGACGTTTCGACTGAATTCCTATAACGCGTATATGCTGCATATACTCCTCCAACAACTACCACCGACGCGTAAATAATAAATATTGTGTAATGTTCTGAGTGTACGCGTACAATATTATATTTGCAGGATACCTGTATACAGTTGACAGGACTCGGTCGGTATAAAGAGTACGGTGACGATATACCTACGACGTGCACGATATAATATTATTTTATTAAAATACAATATACCGCGGCCACGTCTACACAGTGCCGTCGCCGCCGCGCACCGTCAACTGTGCAAATAGTGCAAAGTCATCGGCGGGCCCCGTCGATTGTAAACAACATTATAATATAGGTAAATTTTTTTCATTATTATTTCACAAAACAACAGGCGCTCGTGAAGTCGGGTCTGCCTGCCGTGGAGGCATCGCGTGCAGTTGGAAACTGGTCGATAAAAACGAAAAAAAAAAAAAAAAACTGCGAAGAAAAATATTATAATACCGCTGTAATGCGCGAGTGTTACGCCGCTCGACAACCTTGAACGGTGCACGTCCGACGAGTATTTATTATTTTAATTCAAAATAACGACTATCGCATCATAATATACGTATATCGCCGCGCATATAATTTTCCAGACGGTTCATGTAAATTGTACTGCATTTTAACGATTTCGATACATTGGAAAAGGGACAGTAAATCCGTATGTTTAACCCATCGGCCGTATTATGCGCGTGCTTGCGTGCAGTGTACACGTGAATAATATGAAAAATGGTTATGTAATTCACGCGAACCGATGACAATCAAAAAATAAATAAAAATTCTGATTATATTGTAGTAATCTATGCAGTATTCTAGCATTAATGAGTATATACCAGTAGGTACATTACCTACGAATTCTGGATGAGACGTCAATTCTTGCCTGTTTTCCGTTTTGACTTTAATTGTGGCCGTAATAACGTCGTTTGCTATATATATATATATATGCCTGCAGTATATGGTTTAACGAAGTGCCACTATTGGAAATGTTGATGGAAAGTAGTAAGTACTTATCAGCTATTTGACTTCATGGACACCCCGAACACATTACGGTGTTATGCACTGGTTTAATTGCAAAAAATGATTTTCCACGCGTAGTTCGAATTAAATTACAAAACGAATAAATTTGATCATATTATAATACATTATTTATTCATGTAGCTATACCATAGCTATGTTCGTATCGACAAAACGCAACATTTTCACAATAATTTATTTTAATCGATTTAACTTGCAAATACAAATTTACATGTTAATTTTTATTCCACCTTTTAGTATACCTGTAGTACCCCTGTACTACCTACTACAACTAAATGTGGCTTTATTCATCGCTATTGTTTATCTTTAATATTTTTTTATGGTTTTGATGTTAATTTATTGCAACATTATTCTTTTATTGGCAGTCAGTGGCGCAACCAGGGGGATGGACCCCCCCCCCTTGGCACAATAATAGTACATTAATATCATACAATTCTCATAAAACTTGAATAAATATATTAAAATATAATATTAATATATTTGAAAGATCGAATGAAATGGATATTGAAATCAAAATTATCGTTGCAATAATCATAAGAAATAATATCTGGTTTTCAAGTATTAATCAATCCATGTGCTAAAAGTGATCTTCGTCATCTTGTAAAATATTATCAAGAAGATGTTGAAAGTTATGAAAAAGTATCTGAAGTTGATTTATGGCTCAAATATTTAAATACAAATAATATTAAGCCTCAGAATGCATTAGGTGCGTTACTAACGTGTAATCAGGACTTCTATCCAAATATTTATAATTTATTGCACATCCTTGCTGTATTCTCAGTTACATCTTGTGTGTCAGAAAGGTCATTTTCTTCACTGAAGCGAATCAAAACCTCCTTGAGGAACTTCTGAAACCAGGTTAAATGGATTAGCGGCTATCAACATACACCGGGAAGTTCCAGTTACAGAAGATGAAGTCATTGACGTATTAACTATTCAATAAAACGCCGCTTAGATTTTTCTTTGTAAAAAAATGTCTCAATTAGTACTTGTTTAATATTTAAAATAATAATAATAATAATTAAAAAACATATTAAAAACATCGGTATATTGTTTATAAAAATCAAGATGGCTTATTTTGTTTGACCCCCCCCCCCCATGAAATATTCCTGATTGCGCCACTGTTGGCAGTGCACGTTCGACAATATTTCTCCAATTAGATACCTAACAACGCCGAGGTGGCATATAATATTCGGCATTGCGTTGATCTTAATTATTATTGAAATCAATTGTTTTATTTTAAATAATTTTAATACATTTCAATTCGATATTATATTGTTTTTAAACAGACTTATTTTTCACGTAATTCAGATTTATAAACACAACACAAAAACGCTCATAATAATTATTGTTCATTTTAAACAAATAAATATTTGGTTTTTGTGGAACGAGAAAAAAATGTTCGTTTCGTTTTTTATACGATTTCACCGAACGTAATATGTATTAAAGGAAATAAAACAAAAACAAAATCGATATCTCGTATATACCCAAATATATATATATATATATATAAATAAATATATACCCTACACATATATATATAAATGTATACATAGAATTATATAAATGACTAGGTTGGTTATGGGGATAGGGTTAACGGTGATTGCGGAGTGGTTGCTTTTCGACCTTGACTTTCATTCGTGCAAGAACGCTTTTCCGGCGTAGTAAAAAATAACATATTATCGCCATTTTTTATTATTGTTATTATTATTATACTCTACGACTATATACACCATAATATTGTAATGTACGAATATAACGTCCGCGGTTCGCGTGGCGCTTATACAATATGTGCTTTAATGAATTCGACCTTGCGTAAGGTTAGCTTTATGAATTTCCACACACAAACATATAACAATAGTATAATTATTACAACGGTCGGAGACATGTTATACGCGTGTGTGTTTATCCCGTAAAAAAAAATATTCCATATATCATTATGATGTATATGTATTAATTTTATTGTTTCCAGTTTTACGTCGTGCATGTAAAAATATTTAACAAAAATATCTAATCAGAAACCTTCGAGGAAAAATATAGAGGACGCTCGTTACGTGCCATTGTACGACGCACATATTATTCGGATTTAACTATGCATGAATAATGTGTGCATATTCAATTGAAAAATTCGCAATAGCCAATAGTTGATAATATAGGTAATTAAATATTCATAACCGGCTCGAAGATGTATCCATTAAATAAGACTTGTAAAAAGTATATATATATAAAGGCAGGTAGAACTGATATTTGTTATGAAATTTTCGCGCTTTGAATAATAATCGAAATCGAAGAAAATAATATGTCTTTATAATTATTATTATTTAGCTATTTCAAATAAAGTTTTTCCGCGTTATATATTATGTAAGCATCTGAATATCTGATTGTTGGTACACAGTATTTGCAAAGACGTATTATATTCGTATACGGATATTATTCCATGGTTTTTTTTTTTATTTCCAAAAGAAATGTTATGATAATTTTGACTTGAGAAGAATTGCGTCAGAATAATAATAGAAATAAAAACGTACACGTTGTGATTTATTCAAAAAGTATTTACTATGGAATGCTGATTTTTGTGGATACTATATTTACAAACTGAAATCAAATATCTATAATATTATGTACAAATATTTTACCGAGTAAAACTATCGTGGTGATTTAATTATCGCGCATCGTGTCGGATTTGTTAAATGTATAACACAACGATTTAAATGAAATAAGCTTTTAATGGATGTTGTAATGCCCGCAGCTTTACACCTATTTCTAAATGAATTTCATAATGAAAATTCTTCTTAGCTGCGTTATCGCAAGACAAACAACAAAACGCTCCGTTTCGTTATTTACTTTTGCACTTCTACACACGGTTGTTGTCAAGAGTTCACGATTGTACCAAAATTATGAGTATTATATTGATTTCAATATTATTCATCAAGTGTGCGTAGAAGATAAAAACGACGCTCGTTTTACATAATAATATAATATTGCTATATGCCTCCTTGGTAGTACACTAATACCTAAAGCCCGAAGAAGGTACAATATCGTACAAAATAATAACAAAGCATTATGCTATATTATTATGATCGAGTTTATATTGCTGCAAGATCTATAGCTTTTGGCGTTTTTTAAATTAATAACAATATTGTTATAATACATCTTCATTATACAACCATTAGTATAATGCATCTTATTAATAACGTGCGTACAAATTATTAATCTAATTGGCGTTTGTCAGCAAGCCTATAACCTATATTATTACAATAAAATTATACCTATATAATTATTTAGGTTCTACGAATAGTTTTCTATCGAACATGCAATAGCACTATAATTATCGTTAATGATTAACATATTTATCGTCGTCATCGCGCAATATAATACACAGTGTGTAGCAATGTGGAGTAGGTGCGTATACCTATTATTGTAAACGGCGCTGTTTTTGAAAGTGTCGCAATTTGGACATGACAAGAGCGCAGTTTGCGTAAGTGAAGTGCATGCAACACATTTGACTGTTTGAGAAATACCTTATAAAGTTTTAACCGAGCCTCCAAAATAATGCACTTCGCGCGACGCTAGAATATCATGATAAAACAAATAATAATATATATATAGTTCAGACATTTTAGGCTGTGGAGTAAAATGAGGCGAGGATGACGTGTTTTATACTACAATATATACCAGCTATATATATAACAGAAATCAATTTTGAGTATATATTTAGGTACCGTCTATCGTTATAGGCAGTTGATATACTTCGAAGTGCTCTGTAAATAATTTACGCGGACATATTATATATTATATATACCAAAATTTAGGTTCATAGCCAAAGGCCGGTCCAAAATAAAAAAAAACCACAAGACGCACCCGAGATTCCGTTCACGGGTCGCCAAACCATTTACCAACATGAACGTCGTGTTGTACGAATAATATTGCATTGTTGCAAGTATTCAAGTGTATACAAGTGGCGTGCAACATATAGGGTCCAAGTGTTGCTCGGGCAACACCTTAAATAGGGGTGGGTGGGTATGGATGGATGAAAAAAAATAGGTCGGTTTGACAGCAGTACTGTGAGGGACAGGTCTCCTAAAACTATTTGAGCATCGCCAGTTTTTTTTATGATACACGCCACTGAGTGCCACTGATATTATAATATATTTGTGCGATAGTGCGATACTGCAAGATAATATAATAATATAATTTAATATGATATATTATTAAGACGTATATTTGTAATTTTTCGTAGGAATCGTATACCTGTGTGAAAATGTCATGAAATCGTGAAATTCAAAGCGCAAAATACAACATAATATTAAAATAAAATGGCGATGCGCTCTGTCTGGCGAAAATACACTCGTCGGTTCTGCGCATATCCTCCGCATGCAGCGACACCCTGCCGCGATCGAGACCGTTTCCGCTGTGCTTGCCGGGGGGGGGGGGGGCGGAATTTTCGCCTTGCCACCGCAAATTGTCTCGGTGGTCAGAGGACATTTTCCTCGGCGTGGGACGTGAAACTGAAGGGAGCGTGGCCGTGACGGGGTCGCAGATATCTGTCTGTGCGTCATCTGCCCCCGTAAACACGCTACCCGCGGTTAGGTTAGGTTAGGGTGTTGCACGTCGTAAAACGTTTTTCGTTTTTCGTTTTCATTTTCGTTTAAAAACATAGTTTTATTCTCATAAGGTTTAAATTTAAATTGTAATATCTTAACTTGTAATTTTTATAAAATGTAAACGCCATTAAATTTTTAAAGTTAAATAATATTAGTTATAGCCGAGTAAAAAATAAAAACAATCCAGAAGTGTTGTGACATGCACAATAATCGTACGAAACAAATCTAAAGTAACAAAAAGTCGCTCTTACGCATTGACCTTTGCTAAAGGTTATCAGGATTACCAATTTTTCGATACAACACGTGTTGAGCACCTATTGTTTGTTTTTTTTCTTTTTTTCGTGGGGTAAAATTATTTATTTTCGTTTTCGGTTTCGATTTTTCGTTTGATAACGTTTGCTCAAAAACGTTTTCCGTCTCTGCCAGTGGAAACACGATTTTTCCCATGTGGCGTGTACGATACACCTACGCCGATCGCGGCGCGTGCGTAAATCCCCTCCCCTCCACCGCCCCCCGCACCGCTTACGCTTCCACCCGACCAATCCGCGTATAGTGTACTCTACACAAAAAATGTTTCACACAGCCGCTGGTTATGATAATATTTGCACGTCCAAAACTCTGTACACACAACGTCATTGTCACTGCGGCACCTGCAGCTGCAGTGGGCCATGCACGCGCGCGCAATTATTATACATTTCGTGGCAAATACGCAAAGTGTGTTTTGCACCGTATACCTATAACCAGAGGCATACCGCGACGTGGCGACCGGACCGGCTGTAATTCGAGAGGTACGTATACCTAACCTGCGCGTGCCGACCGCGTTTCAAACGTTATTGCAATATCGCAATGTCATCGTATGCGAATCGTACGCGGGCGCGTTAAAATAATAATAATAATAATACAATATTGTACCGATCGAGTGTGAACCTAACCCGCCCCTTCGACCGCATAAATGCCGTGTAGATGTATATTACACTACTATGGCTGGCAACGATTATCGTCACGACGACACAATATAACCGTCGCCGTTATTACACGATAACCGAACGTTATAATATTATATATATGTACTATTATATTGCCTACGATAGATAATTATCGCTGAACTATATAGGTGTCCACCGACCACCGGCCGAACGACCGACGATAATTATAATTTACGATTATATAAATTTAAAAATAATTACGCGACGCGACGGTTAGGTTAGACTTTTTGGATTTTGGACGTCGACCCCGTCATGGACCCATATATATATATATATATGTGTGTGTATAAGAAACGTACTGATAGCGGCGAGAGAGAGTTATGGGTGGAGGGGGCGGGGGGTCGGGGTCGACGTCGATAGAAAAAGATAGCGTATGACTTGATTCACCTATGCATATCAATTAATGACAAGAGAGAGATGGGTTACACAACGGAGATAACAACATTTCAAGTCTCTTAGAAAAGGATGGCATAATATTATATACACTTTGGGTCCTATCACAGTGTGCGCGGGTTGGCTATCTCTTTCTAACGATGTTATAGCACTATGTAGACGACCTTTGACGGAATAGATATGAGGGACCGAGCGTCCATAACAATATACATATATATACTATGTATAATGGTCGACCCGATATATATTATTTTATTACCCCAACATTTCCCTGTGCCGCTGTGCCAGCAACGAGAAGTGCACTTAAATCATTATTGCCACAGTGCACTTGGACATTGGACCTACGTACGTCTACGGTTAATACAATATCATACATTTGGCGACGACCGTTTCCGTTTGCAGGACCGTCGTGTGGGCCTAGCGTCCTCGACGAGTGCTCGATATTATTCTTGTACGACATATGGGTGCGAAAAGCCTCGCACACGTCATAATTACTCTTGATTTCATACGATTTTACTTACCTAATGTGTGGATTCACGCGGTCGTACAGCCTACACTCTTACTCTCAAGTATTGTATCAAGTTCGCCGACTGCTGAAACACGGCACAGCTGCGGTATTACGTACAGGGCGATACGTATATTATGTTGTGAATTATCTGCCATATTATGAACTGCGGTTATTATATTATGCTTACCGTGTTTGTGTGCAGCTGTACGAGGTACATGCCACATGTTATTCGCGTTAGTCTGTTCATGTACGAGAGAAGTGTTTCGCGGGTTGCTATCGATTCCTCGCGAATGTCATCGTTCAAAGATCACAATTGAATGTGCATTGTTTCGGTATCCAATGGAAGTCATGAATATTTAAAATTGAAAAAAAAAAACCATCAGCCGTGATGGTGCACAACGTTCACAAACGGACGAAGGGCGATATTTCTAAATAATTCTCGTTCGACCTATTTGCTCGCGTTTTGTTGTATACGAATAGGCAGGTCACCTGTGGCGGAGTTTACATGCGCCTATAATAATATCATACTCGTTTGCTGCAACAGAGCAGACTCGCCGATCAACATGACATTATAAACACATACCCGGTATAATTACCAATAGTAAATAGAAATAATAATAATAATTTGTAATCCAATTGCACCTTAAATACAAGTGTATAATATAATGAC
This sequence comes from Sitobion miscanthi, assembly GCA_008086715.1. NCBI lineage: Eukaryota > Metazoa > Arthropoda > Insecta > Hemiptera > Aphididae > Sitobion > Sitobion miscanthi. The sequence goes on along the minus strand of CM017799.1, from coordinate 24,252,111 downwards.
CGGAGTAGGTATATATATATACACTGTGTACACGCGCGTTCATAATAATTATTATATGTATATCGAAATTCCGGTTTTATTTCACTATCGTTTTTGCACCGATTTCGTTTGATGTTTATTAGTATATAATATATTATTATTATATTATTATTATTGCGAAAGCACAATAGATTATAACTTTTAGTCGAAACTAGAATATGCGCAATACCGTACAAAATGTAAGTATGTAAGTATGGGCACCTATATACACATGCCGTTGTATTTATATATATATTATATTTATGTATATACAGTTATGCAATGCACTCTTATGTAGCACGCGAATGCCCCGAATGACTTATTACGGATAATAACGCAGTGCAATCATAGCGTACATTGCAATCCGTATGCCCATTATACCCATGCGCGTTAAAGAAGAAGTTCCTATACGTAACGCTGTTATTATATTATTTTTTGCCATGTTCTGTGTTATCATAAGTATATTGAGTTATCTCGGCCACTCGAGACTTATCTCTCAGGCCTCTCGTATACACGGCGCGGTATATAATGTAATAATAATAACGCGCACGCGCCGCCCGGGACGTAGGCACCCAACTCGCTAGTTATGCGCATCATTCGCAACGATATTACAATAATATTAATGCTGGAAACGCTTGCCGCGCCGCACGCGCTAATGCGCTATATGCCTCGGGCCACACGTGTCTATCAATACAATCGTCTCTAATTACCGTCAGTCTGCCGCTTATGTGCGCAATTTTTCAAGGTGCGAATATTTAATACGGAATTATGTGTTTTTTTTTTTTGTTCGTTTCCCATTCCCAATAGCAGCGACACGACTGTCGAACCGGGTGACAGTCGACGCGCGTGTTGAAACAAAAAGTAGGCATAAAACAAACGGCTATATAGGTTAGACACATAAAACCGTCGGCCGATGTACGAAACGGTGACTGAATTATAATCATACGATTTTGACTGTCGGGCGCGCGTCAACTGCTTTCGCTGGGGCAATAGTACAATCAGGCACCCCCATTAAACATGACCACCTCCTCCCCGCGGCTCCGCTATTGGGAGGTATATGGCATAATATATGTTCGCGGCTATAGTTAAATTGATATTATTTATTTCGCGTGAATCGTTTAATTTTCACCGTCGGCGTTCGTCGTTATTACGAGCAGGGTCGCTCCATAACGATGCGAAGGTGGTTCGAATCGATATTATTGTATATTATTTTGTGCTCGTGTTGAATGTCATCGTTTTAATCGATTTCGTTTGATTAATAACGCACAAACGCGTACATGTTCACGGGAGATTGCATAATCAGTGTTAATCAACACTTTTTTTGCGAAACATATACCTACATTCTCGTTTGAACAAATCATATCCACTTTATATAAATGTTTAACAATCCAATTCGTACACTCAAACGATGTTTTAATATGAAAACGAGTTGCACAATTTAAGACAAACCTTAAGAACAAAAATGAAAAAACTACGCACCGTGAACATAAATCATTCGAGTTTAAAACCACAATTAGCATTAAACAGTGGACAAAAAAAAAAAATTTAAACGCAGTCAAAAAACGAGTCTACCTATAATGCAATCGTAATAAACAACTTTTATACTAACACTGAATATTTTATAGTATTCGGACGGTATGGATCTATACGTCTAGTTGTTTCTTCTTTATAAAACTACTGTTCTCCCAGTTTTAGACATTTGCACGTCGCGTTGTCGCACGTGAACAATTTCGATTAGATATTAAAAATTGTCAGAAGAGTGAATTTGACGTTTTGACGTGCGCGAATTTGGGAACAACGACGGTGGACAAACAACATAGACAAGACGTGCGTTTATTTTTAGTTACAAATTTACAATGTATGATATTATATTCGTTGTTGTGTAACGCGCAAAGTGCCAAAGTTTATTGCTAGATATATTTACTATATTATGCATTTAAATAACAGTGTTTTTTTTTTTTTTTGTATTTCGTATTCAACTGTACATAATAATATACTCGAGCCTAAACGGTCCGAAAAATGTTTTAACGCAAAAAAAAACAAATTAGTGTCTTGTTTGTCCCATCGGCCTTGGCTGAATTGCCGTCGAGCATTATTTTAAGAATATTAAAAACGTCCGCGACGATTGGCAACGGATCAATACATATATGTGGCCACGTTGCAGCCAATCGCCAATGGACACATTATATTATGTATATAATGAATACATATGTACGTACAATATATTTGTTATTATTCAAATTTTCGTCGAACATTTTTTGAACGCCCATTATTATACTACCTGTACCGCGGTAGGTATGTAATGTAGAATACACGTAGGTATATATATTATTATAATATCGTACGCATATACAGCGGTCGTTCGTTTGATTTTGAACGTTCATTTTTTTTTTTCTCCGAACGTTTTACGTTTTTCTCGAAAGTGATATAATATACCGTTGGCGACGTGCATAAACACTATATATTATACTTACACGTGATGTGCGTGCGTGCAGCATATATATAGTGAAGGTGAAGGTGTTGGCTTCGGGCTGCGGCGGCCGGGAGTGGAGTGGCAGGTCTCCTCGTCGTGCTATAATCGAGTTGAGATAGGAGTATAAATTATTAAATTGTATAATATTATATGGTCGGCGGACAGACGACGGTTGTCGTTCGATTTCGTTTCAATTATTAAGCCTTGTTTATAAATCATTATGATCGCCCCAATACGTGTGCAGGACGTCAAACCGCGTTCGTCCAGCTCCCTCGACGACTCTCTTCTGTAATCAATATACATTTTTGAAATTTGATTTCGCATCGTAATGATATTATACGCTGTATCGCACGGAGAGCCATAATTACTCTGTGAAAATAGTCGATGCGGTAGTTGTTTTCGGCTTACTTTTTGGAATTAGTAGATTACCGTTGTTCGCGCAAACGTGGTCGAGGGGAAGCTTTGCGGGCCGGAAGCATCCGTCACATACGTAGAGGAGTGCGGACGCGCGTATGAGGACGGTGAGGACAATTTACGATATATGGGCATTATTAATATTTTAAAATCACGATGCTATCACGACACGACGATATCGGCATGGACAAGTATAATATTATATCGTATAGGGGACGGGCTTATTATATCTTTGCGGGCTTCGGTGCTGCAACTATATATACCTAACTCGACGAAACGCACTGCTGCAGCAGCGACGGACGAAAAGCGGCCCGTTATATATATTATTGCGCGTACATTTACATATTATTGTGTACGATATATATATATATATTATATTATTATGTACATATATATATATGTAATATTATTGCGATTTATGTCATTATATTAGTTCGACCTTCGGTCGCGATACGAACAATGGCCGTAACAATAACGATGCCAAACATCCTGGTTAGGGCTGAACGGTTCTATTCTAGAGTGCGTATATATATATATATATATCCGTCATCGCCGCGCGAATATATAGGTTAGGCCGTTTTAACCGGAGCCAACCGGGCCGTGTACGCGACCTTATGTGCATGCAGCGTAGTCGCTCTTCGCGTCATGTCCCATATATATATATATATTATATTCCGCTCATATACATATTATATAAACCTATTATTATCATTATAGTACCTTTGTATCGATGCGTTTACCTATTAAAGTGTCTGCGTGTAAATAACAATTATCTGCAAATATACAATATAACGTGTGTGTGTGTGTGTGTGTGTGTGTATAGCAACGAGTCTACAATATATAATATCATATTGTAGTGTGTACGCGTGTGTGCGTGCGCGCGTAATCGTAATGCGCACGTAGATACCTATATACCGTGCCCGGTATAGTGGTCGGATGTTAATTAGTCGTCAGGTCGGCCCGCGCGGACTGCGGATATCGTTCAGTGTAGGTATACGCGCGTAACGGTGCGCATCGTTGCGAACAAATGTGTAAATCCGAGTCCGATCGGTCGCGCCGCGCGGTACGACGACGACGACAACAACAACAACGATATCATATTGTATAGTGTTCGCGAGACGCGCCGTTCACGTACGCTATGACATTATATCGCGCATTTGTGGTCGACCTGTATACAACGATATAACGCGGCGGTGGAAAATATCATTATACCATTTGTCACACTCCCGCGGTGACGTATACCTGTCTATACAATATAGGCGAACCGTCTCAGTGCGGCCGCTGCTGCACTCGTCGGATAATCGTATCGACCGTAACCTGTTACGTTTGAATCCGGTAAATATATATATTATATATTAACAGTACGTCGACTGCCGTCCGTCGAAAATAACAAAATACAATAATATACGACGCGCGTAACGAGCGCGTGCAATGTATGTGACATATTATTACATTTACGCGTCGTACCGTCGATCGCAGTGATATCATACGTCATATTATAATCAATGATAACACAAAAGTGTGATTCGCATGTGGGTGGGTTGTCGCTATTGTCGTGGCGATCGTAATACGGAATCCAAGTGTACGGGCGTATTGCAACGTGCGCATTATCGTAATGTAAATCATAATATAATTATCGCGCGATGTATAGATACTTTCGGTTTTAGCGAATTTGTTTTTCTGGCCGAAAGCGGCGCCAAGTTCTTGGAATAATAAAATAATCGCCCGATTGTTCCATGATGACGACCTTTGCACACATGTGCGAGTGCACGCACAATCGGTCATATGTTTCTAGGTCAATGAGTTATGAGCCGTTCCGCCGACGTTTTCGCCACCGCACCATCTTTCCCACATCGACCGTGTGGCACTGCCACAATATAGTTATACAGTGAAATTTCTGGCTTCTGCGATACAGTTTTCCTCGGGTTACCAAACCTTATAATCACAGACCGAGCTAAATATTTACTAGACTTAATAAATATTATAATAATATCATATTATTGTACAAGGATGCTAACGACTGAAATTATATTGAAATCTACGCGCCTGTGCGCGATCGCGACGGTCACAATGCGCCTGCGAGAGTAATAATGGTAACAATTATTGTGTTCCAATCTACGGCGATGTCTATATATAACATTATACCTACTTATATGTGTGTAGCCTTTGGCCTCTACAGATATCAATGTCTATATGCGTTCGCATAAAAATGTAATTAAAATTTATCTCGACGTTTAATAAATATAAACGTATTGCAATTTAATCCACCGCGAATGTATAAAATATGTCGAGGATTAGGATGTAATAGCACGACGACATGACGTATGTCATAGGTCACGAAAAGGATGTGCTGTGATGTTCGAGCTTTTGCCTCATTTAATTAAAAATATGTTAATTTTAATTTTTAACAACGCTACGCCATTATTGTTTAGGCTTCAAGTCGATCGTGGCGTGATTGTATTGTGTTATAAATTACTACGTATAATGGTTCCATTAAAATGTATAACGAATATTTTTTCCACCGATCATTCTTTACTTTCCAAATTATGGATACCGGGATATTCAATTATTTAAATAAAAGTATAAAATATTTAAAATAAAATTTACAATTTAGGTATCCAATACTCTATACTTTACATTTTTACATTTACATTTATGTAAATACGCAGTAACCGTCTGTCAACCGCAATAGTAGGTACTTAATAGTTTTCGTGTATCGTAGGCCGTATCGTATAGAGAGGATAACGTGTATCGGTATGTTTTACACATACAATATACATATATTATACATGCATTTAGTCTTTGCATATTTAGACGAGGTTTTGCCGTTATTTTATGATATATATATATATAAATTATGTATGTATGTATACAAACTAAAAAACTGATTACCGAGGTTTTATTTAGAAATTAAAAATCTATATGTTGATTTAATAAGCTCTTTATATATATATCGGCAGTGGAGGCGTACCGGTTAATTGTGTGTTACCACGCAAGTAACCAGCTATGATGTGAAGTGTGATTATAATAATTTCTAATATTATTACGTCCAGGTGACCTATGTCTGATGCGCGTCATAAGCACTCACTCATGTCCTACACCTAACTATATTGTCTCTCACATTATTTTATGCTGCTGTCAAATCGACATTAACAAACTGTTTAAATATTATTTTTCAGAAATCGCGTCAAGATGCATATCGAGGTTAGCGTGGCGTTGAACTTTGTGATCTCGTACCTGTACAACAAATTGCCCAGACGGCGGGTGAACATATTCGGCGAAGAGCTGGAAAAGTGCCTGACGGAGAAATTCGCCGGGCACTGGTACCCGGAGAAACCGTACCGCGGCTCGGCGTACCGGTGCATCAAGACTGGATCTCCGATCGACCCGGTGTTCGAGAAGGCGGCCCGCGAGAGCGGCGTGGCCATACAGGACATCCTGGAGAACTTGCCGCAGGATCTGGCCGTGTGGGTGGACCCCGGCGAGGTCAGTTACCGCATCGGCGAGAAGGGTGCCGTGAAGATCTTGTACAACGAGAACAGCGGCGGCCTCCAGTTCGACACCCACGACGACCGGACCGCCGACCGAGAGGTAATGCGCGCGTCCAAATTTGCGTTTTTGCGGGCGCGGGGCCACCCTTTTGGAAAAATCCAAAACCCTACCCGCCCCGTTTGCATGCGTTTTGGGGATCCGTTTAGAACTCGCTTGTCCCCTGCTCGTCGTGGGTCGTAAACTCGCAATGCAAATATTATTTTTGTAATTTATTTACGAATAATAATCTATTCGATGTGCAGTGCACGTTGTGGAGTAAGTCGGGGTGCGCGCTAAATTGACGGATACTGTGCGCGGGACGCGACAATTAGTAATCGCGCAGCGTAACCAAATCATACTGAAGTTTACCTATATAACATCTGACACACTTGCACGTCATTGCAGTGATATTACACCGAAATGCGCCTCCAGCTTATGAACGAATCCTCGACGAAAACGCACGATAATATTATACTTGATATTCATAATTTATAAACCTGTATTATATACCAGTGCTTGGATGAACGCGGTCAAAGGAACTCGTTCCGATGATTTCGTTCTCTTTTTAGAAGAAAATTCACGATTTCATTTGTTCCGTTTTTCGTTAATTTATTCTCAAATAACAAATAAATAAATAAGTTTTAGAGCAAAAGTTTTTATAATTTTTTTTTTTTTTTAGATGTTTGGTCAGTATAATGATTAATGAACTTTATAATTATAAGCCTATAGACGGCAACATACGGTAATATTAACAATGTGTCAATTTTTACTAAATGGCAAGTCAGTCACTATGGTCACAGCTAGTGATGTGCTAGTTCCCGGGAATATTCCCAACACCAGGAATTTCCCGGGAATATATTAAGTTTTTAAATATTGATCATAGGTTTCAGTTTTAAATTAAACATGGTTGTAAACTTTTAAATGATCCAAATGACAGCTCATTATTGATATTGTGTCAGTTTAGATCTTTATTCTTTAATAAAAAGTTATTAATAGTAACTATAATTTAATTTTTTAATTAAAATCTGTACAATGATCACAAAATAAATGATCCAACTTTCATTTATGTATGTTGAAAAAATAAAAATAAACATACTGAAATTGAAATACTGAATAACATAAAAATAATAAATTTTTTTTTTTGAAGAAATTTCCCGAGAGTATGGGGAATATCCCCTGTTCCCGGGAACATTCCTTGGGGAATATTCCTAATGGCACATCACTAGTCACGGCGATCTTAACTCATATAAAATCAACAAATTATATACTAAAACGATTTTAAAATTATTATAAGGAACGAAAAATGTTCATACTTAGGAACTGGTCCATTTTTAAGCGTTCAATAATAGATGAACTTGCTCATTTTTAAAGGAACTTTCCAAGCACTGGTATATACTGTCGTGATAAATCATGATCAATATATAATGCACTATAACAATGCATGATTGGCATTTATATAGGTACGGCACGTCACTTGATTATTTTACTAACGCTTTCTCAGATTTACCAAACGTACCCCCCCCCCTCTCGCATGATGGCCGCGTATGTTTTGATAACATGTATGGCACAATAAATTCTAATTTATAAATAACGGTCTCTGCTGCACTTGCATGCGGCGTACGAAACGTCGAAACGTCGTAATATTCCTACAATCCTGTACCTACGAGAATCGCGTGAACAATAAATGTTACTTATTATGTATTGTGCATCCAATAAATTGACTCTGCACCCACCTCCCGACGCGTAATTCTCGTGAAACGGACGACACGAATCGTCGATCCGGAAACGATATCAACACTATCGTTTGTGCACATAGTACAACATATAGGCGCCTATAATGATACCTACTATAATATGTTACGCGACGCGAACGGCGACGCAAAAACGGTTGGTCATAACTAAAGACCGGATTTATATGTTTTTACATATCGTTACTGGGTCCATGCAGTCTTATGAGAGTAAAAAATGTTGGCGATTCGTTCAATTCCTAATGCGTAGAAAAAAGTTTTTTTTGCATATTTGGGAATATTTCATAGGTTAGAGAACATTTGACCCATTTAACATATTTTGGAATGTTTCATAAATTTTGAGAAAAATTTTGTATTTATTTTGAATTTTAATATTATGGTACCACGAAATTTTTTTTGAACATTTATAATTTTTTTTTTTTTTATCAATTCCAACTTTTATTAAAGTGCAATAGTATTCCATTAGAATACGCAACTTTTAATACCTAATTAATATCTTACTATTAAAATAATGTTGAAAAAAAAAAATTTAAAAATGCATATTTTTGCATATTTTAGCATATTTTAGGTATTTTAAGAGAATATAAATCCGGTCTTTAGTCATAACTCATTACTCACGCTTCGCCGGTATAGGTATAACTCGTCGTGAGATTTTCGGCCGGAATTCCGTCGCATTGCGCACCACACCATAGCCGCGGCTGTGTCACTCTGTTGGTATACGTTATCACACGCACCTGTGGACACGAATGACGGATAACAAAAAGTGATATCGCCAAAACGGTATACGATTGAGGAAGGATTCGCAGACAACGGCCGCCTCGACCTCTTCGTAAAAGATTGACCGGCGGAAATGCCCATTATAGAATAATATCATATATATTATAACGTATTTATTATCTACGAAGATACCGCGGTTACGCATTCCCGACCGGTCACTGTTCAGCACGAGTGTATACCGTGATCGATTTGTTCGGCGGTCACCTCGGACGCGTGTCCACCGCGGTTGGACTCGTCTAAATACTGACCATATTATTAATTATGCAAGCCCGCCTAGAAGCCGTTTTTTTTTATTATAATTTGGATGCTACTGCGGGACGTCTGCAATACATTTTTGGTTTCTCCTCTATCGGCAAACACTGCAACACATTTTTTAATGAACTTTTTAAAGTATTATATAGTTGTAGTGTCTCCGAAAAAGAACAGGCATGATATTGATTGTAAATCAACTTTAAATACACAGGGTGGGGCAGTGAAACATGTGATTTCAGTATATAATTTTACAAATGCAATATTATAATAGTTGTAATGTCACATTATCCTATAATAGGGACATATTGATTATTTGTTGGTGTACTATACTCAAATTAAAAAAAACAAGACAAGTATTGAAATACATATAGCGGTCACGGTGCCACTGCAATACAATAATAGGGATCTACATTAGAATCCTGTCTAGGCTGCAGACAACAAAAATCGTTCCTCGAGAGAATAGACCGTAGAGTGACGTCAAAGGCTATATATTTTGTTATATAATGGAAAATAAAAGTCTATAGGGGATTATTCAGCCGTTGGAATTATCGTAACGCATATCATATTTCAGCGTACGTTGCTATAATAAACGAAAGTTTGAATATTATACCGTTCGAGTACGTGTCGTATATAATTATAGTATACATGCGTGCAGGCGAACAATACGACAAAAGCTAAAACATTTAATCCCTCCGGAGCTCGCATACCTACAGGGTGATTTTTTTTTAAACGTAATCCACTTATTTTCTCATTCAACTCTGTGGTTTTGAATTTTATATCATCATATATTATATTATATGAGTTGAAGTACCTACCTACTTATTATACATACATTTTTATACAAAAAAAAACCAATTTTCACTATTTTTTTTTTCTCAATAATAATCGTTAGGATCAAAAGCACCTATCAAGCAAAAAATTGAAAAACAAAAACTTACTAAAAAAAAAAATAAAGACACGCCTTGCGTTCAAAAAATCACACTGTACATAATTTATGATAGGCTCCTGTACATAATATATTTATCGATTGGGTCATGCATTTATGTTAAACCTATATACACAAGCTCGTTTCAAATAAAATGCCACGTTATATAAATATTAAATCCATAAAATCGATAATCCTATGCAAGTCGGTGTTCTGCACACGACTGCAATATTGCATTATTAATATTCGGCTGCAGTGTGTTTTTTTTTTTAATAATTTGTGTAACGAATTGCGTTTGCTTGGATTGCAGGTCGTCAAAACGTTCAACCCCGAAGCACAGTGTTTCCGGCCCATCGATTCGGTAGCGTCCAGCTTGAGTTCTCTGAGCATTTCGCCGCCGGACAAGTGTTCGGTGGGTTCGCCGACGCTCGGCAGCGGTTCCAACAACTCGTCGCCGACCCATCATAACCACCTCCACCACCACCACCAACAACAACACAACAACAACAACAACAACAACACCATCCTCACCACCAGCAACAGCAAATACAGCTACAACAGTCACAGCACAATCCGCTGTTGTTCGGCAAGCCGTGTGGCGGAAGCAGCAGCAGCAGCAGTAGCAGCAGCAGCAGCAGCAGCAGCAGCAGCAGCACTGCAAGCAACGGCAACAGTCAGCAATCGCCGCAGCAACAGCAGCCACGGAGCCCGAACGGTGGAGGTCCGGCAGTCGCGGTCGCGGCCGGCGCTTACGTGCCGTGCCGACAGCCGTCGGTGCCGTTGACGTTCACGACCGCATCGTTCGCGCAGACCAAGTTCGGCAGCACCAAACTCAAGTCCAACAACAAACGAGCTAACAGGTTTCTGATGACTGATTTTATAGAAAAGTAGGCGGAAACGTACCTACAGTTTTGACCATGACGACGCGTTATACGTGCCGCGTTGAATTTTTGCATTTCAGAGGCCTCTGAAATTTTTCTCGAATAGAAGGGTATTATTATAATATGTATTATAATAGAGGGGCGGGTGGTAGCCCCCAGTAAATTAAATTTGATATTCTCAATAGGTAGTCAACAACGATCTGAAACTTAACTTGTTACATTACGTTAATACACTATTATGCATAAATACTCGGGATAATTGTAACCAGCCTTTGGAAAATTTTTAGTTCGCCACGCCACTGGAGTGGACTGCTGCGCAGCTGTGCCGTGGGAAGCATATGCCCCACGCGCAGTGACGTCAACGGTGTTTTGAGTGTAGGCAGAATGTTAATTGTATTAGTGTACACTCTAAATAATAATATTATATACGTACGGGGCTAAGGGCTGGGTAAACGGCGTAAGTCAGCCATATATATATATATATATTCACAGTTTGTAGACATTTTACGTTTTCTACTTTTTTAGTTTTTCTATTTTTCAATTTATGTGGTTCAAAAATATCGAAAATACCTATGGGTAATAATCAGAATTAATTTTTAATAAATATTGACACAATTGGATATGTTTTCCTCGATCGTTGTTTCGTTGCGCGATTCGAAAAATACTAACCGTAGAAACTTTAAACATTCCACTATTATATTAGGTTCCGGAATTATATGATTTGTGTTATTATTTTCTATCAACTCGACTATATTCGTTACGTTAATTGCACTTTTGATAATATATATTTTTCTTTGTATAATTACTAATAACTGTCCCGAATACGATCGCGGCATCCATAGAATGACACCAGTTAAAATTATTCATATATTAGCTCAACCCGTATTATAGAGTTTGATGGAATGGACTGATCCAGCTAACTACGGTTGCATTATTTAAATAAGATTATTTGGGGTGCCTTCGCCTATAGTATAATAATATGTACTGTATAGACTATAATAGAGTGTACCCCTTTCGCCCTGCGTAAATTATTATTTATTATAATCACATTAGAAGGGTTGACGTCGACGGTCGCACGTGTGTTGAGAGTTAGACCCGGTCACGGACGACTTTAAAATATACTTGACATTATACACGTATTAATGCATTATACTTCACTCTTTGGGCGTGTGCCCAAAACGACAGATTTCACCTATCTATATATCATAGTAAAATGAAAAAAAGTATGCTCAACAATAACTGTGTTTTCGTCCTAGTTCGCGCACGTGCATCGCCTAGTGTGTTTATCGTTGGTTTCATGTATAAATAATTATACATTGCCCCTTAAAAAATATGCGCAGTCTTATCGTTGAGCATACTTATTATTCCTTATACTATTGACCTGTATGATAGTTTATGTTATGGATAGGAATCACGGTTATCTGCTAGTAGATAACCGTAGTAGGAATGTGCGTAGATACGTATCCCGTGACGTATTTATGGGATACACGTGGATTTCTAGACGAGACTTCACGTGATTTTATACTGCGTATATTATGGTTATATGGTGCATAGCCGTAGATTTCATTGGCAGGGTAGTAATACGAACAAAATTACAAGTTCAGTGACCACCTACCAAGATAAAGTGGCATATGCTACTAGATATTTTTCCTTTGCTATTGAGGGATCATAATAATATGTATATGTTTTAGGGTGTAGTGCAGAGGAAAAATGTCTTGTAGTGCTTGTTATTTTAGATTGGTTTTTAGAATAATAATTGTCGATTTGCGTTTGTATGGCGATAAACAAATGGTCGAGCGAAATTGGTCAGAAAAAAATGAGTTGTATCCAGCCTAAGAACATAATATTATATCTGCGATGAAATTGGACACTTCCCCGCGACCCCGCTAAAACAAATACGGTTACAAAATCACGTGGATATCAATAACTGTCTCAGTAATATTATAAAATCAAATAAACTGTAACTATTTACAGCAGTCATAACTCATCAGTGGGTAACTTCTTTAACGCGCATTACCGGGAACAATATTTATGAATGTTAATTATTTCACATTTGATTTATGAATATTGAGTTTTTATTCAGAAGTACATAATTTATATTCGATTTTATCGCTTTTTGTTCGAGGTTATAAAAAAAAAATGAGCCCTTTCTCGGATCTGGGAGTATATGCATATATAGCGCTTTAACAGTGGTTTACCCTGAGTGTACCCCGTGCGCACGCCTTCAGTGATGCCCATGTGCTTGCCCGTTTGGAACATCCTGTATATACACGCACCTGTTGCGTGTAATTGGTCGTCGCGACCGATTGGGCACGCGAATTATCGCGGCATGCATATACCTTTTCCTCTCGCACTCCTCCCCCTCCTCTCTCTGTCTCTTTCTCTCTCACTCTCTGTCTCTATCTCTTTCTCTCTCTCTCTCGCAATCTCTCTCTCTCTCTACTCTTGCATAGAGGTCACTCCGTCCGTCCGTATTGCGAAACGACGTCATTGCGCGGTCGCGGTGGGCCTATACCGCAGATAATAATATTTTACATATATACCTACAGATACCTATGTGTGTGTGTATACAATAGCATTATAATACGTATATGTAGACTTATATACTTACGAACGAGGCTACGCGCCTACAAAAGGTGTCAAACGAACGGCGCCAATACTCGCCAATATACCAAACGCGCACGTCTAATTGTGACGGATGTCCCCAAAAGCTCGCAGATGATATTTCGGTTGTTTTTTCGGTTGTCGAACCGTCGTCAATCTGCACCTAAAAAAGGAATACACGTTTATAATGATGATAATAATACGCCGTCTGTATTATGTGCACCGTGGACGTAATTCGGATCTGGGTCACAATAATATTCTGTAGAAATTATTATCTTTTTTTTTTTCATAATTATTGTTTTCGTAAACCGGCGGCCTCTGAAAATGCTTAAAGCATCCGCAGATCGATATTATGATATCATAGCGGCAAAAACAAATGATTTACCAAATCTTTCATTTTCACGATGTAAAAGTTATGTGCCGATATAGAAGGGGGTCTTTCGTGGTTTGGACTTGGGATCGGTGTAAATATTACCTAATTAATATTATCATCAGAATATTATATACCTATAAAATAAAATGAGCTATTATAGGTTTATGGGCGTAATAACCGATATTAGCAGCCATTCAAAACGATACTTTCACTCCCCAACGAAATTCTATTGGACATTTATTGTTGCGGTTGCGATGGTCAACACACCCACTGTATTATACTCTTTTTATACTCTTTGAATATTTTCATTGATTAGGTAGCAGTAAACATTTTACAAAAACGAGTAATGTGTAATATACATATACACAACTATCGTATACAGTTTACTTGCATTGCTAGTTGCTACATCTAACCTACGCCTATATATATATTATAATCGACAACTGACGGCGTTGGCGTTCAAATATTTAATATAATATGTCATCGTCGGTTTTTACGCATATACGTATTTTCGATTGAGAAACACGTCTTTTGTCACATTTTACACGAGTAAAAGAGAGAGAGAGAGAGAGAGAGCAATGAGGAGTCATTACATTATATTTATCGACGAAAATGAAATCGTTCCTGGGATAAATAATAATAATAATAATAATATTTATTGCTAGTAGAAGAAATGTGTACAAAGTATAATGGATTAATATGTGAAGTTACTAGCTTTGCTCTACACCGTGGTAATATATCTTATCGTAGAGCGAGAAAACTAAATAAACTAAAAATATATTTAAAATAGAATACGATATTTAAAGTGAAAAGACTGACTAGCATATAGTATTAAAGGTCATATTACCCTACTTAATATAATAGGTAAACCGAAATCCCGTATGTACATTTATTCAATTAATTATGTCAAAGCATCGACAGTCAGCCGTAGGGTCTATACCTATCTACTTAATGTTTTTACAACGTTTTCAATAAATTACGACAATATCAAATACGTCTTATGGACCAATAATGGTATGAAGACCGCGATGATGGTCGTTAAAACTTATTAAATGTGTATTTATATATTAAATGTAGTAGGAGAAAGAAGTTTCGCCACGATCGTGGTCTTGGAGGTTTTTCGCCGATTTTGAAACGAAGAGCTTCTTCGGTTTCACTTAGATTACACTGTAGTGGATTGTGCGGCCTGTAGGAGTTTTTCGAATCGATTAATTATCCACGAAGAGTAATGGATAGAATTCTCTATTTTACACGAACCGAAGAGCTTTTAGTAGTGCCATTCTCGGGAATTTTTTTCGGACAATTTGTAATTTTTTAATTTTCCGCGAAGGAAGTACATACATAATATATTACGTTACCGGCACGTATAACGGTGGCGCATGCGTCGATAGTAGGTACTGTGAGTTATAATAATGTACAAAAAGTGTTTCGCCGAAATCCAACGAACAATGGGGGCACACTGACTATCGTTTTTTTTTTTTTTGTCATCCGCAGGATGTCGCCGACCGAGTTCGCTAACTACATCAAGCAGCGGGCGGCCATGCAACAACAACAGCAACGTCCGGCGTCGCCGGTGCAGCAACACCACCGTGGCGGCCAGAACGGCGACGCGGCGTCCAACTACTTCTTCCAGCAGCAACAGTACAACAATAACAACCACCAGGGCGGCGTTGGCGGTGCCGGTTACCAAAGGCCGCGGCAGTCCAACGGAGGCGGTTACCACCGGAACAGCGGCAACATGGCCACCGCGGATTACGCACCACCGCAATTGCAGTTCGCGAACGGCGGCGGTAGCGGTTGGCAGAATTTCGGCGGCGATTTCGGGCCGCAGCACTTTGGCGGCTCGCCCATGGGTCCGCTGTCGCCGGCCAATTATGGGACGGGACAACAAATGCAGTCAGCCGCGACTCCGATGCATCAGCAACAGCAGCAGCAGCAGCAGCAACAGCAACTGCAACAACAGCAAAAGATGCAGGACAACTACAACGCCATGGGACTGGGATCGTCGACGTCGTCGTCGTACAGGTCCAGTCCTTTCCAACATTTGTTGGTGGCCAACTGATTTCAGCCGGCTTGTCCGACGAGAGACGGTTAAGAGCGCCATAATCTTTTACCACCAAACCCCTTCCCCCTCGTGCCGCCCAACGTGGCCCGTCTACCCTCTTGATCTAGTTAAATGGTTGAAGACCGACTTACCCCATCCCCCTCCATCCGCCCACCTTGTTATCATTATTATTATTATTATTTTTATATAATACCCTCTTTTAATATATAACATAATATTATATACATACATAAGTAAACCCCCTGGCGCGCCTCCCCCTTCTCCACCTTTAAAGGTAAATAATGAAAGTTATTTACATTACGTTTTCAGGTATAGATACATCCGTTATTGTTATATGTTATATTATTTCCGTTTTTCCAATTTCCGTATTTGAATCGCGTGGCTGCAGCGAGCTTTTCTCATCCACCCGTCGTTATCATCTTAAAATATTTTATGCATATATACTGCTGTTACCTATCGGCTTCTAAAATTATAATTATCTCTATTGACAACATTTTAAACATTATATCGATATAGGTAATTAGGCCAATGCTCGAAAAATACTTCAACTACTTTATAATATATTCTACCATTCGCGCAGACACTTTAAAAATAATGTTTATTCTCTTCGAGAAAATAAAATAATATTATATATAATAACAAAAAAAATATAAAATAAAATTTTAATAACATCAATACATATATTACTATAATATGTGATTGATCACCCACAAGTATTATTATTAGTTTTTTTTACACTATTTTTCTTTTCTTATTTTGACTAAAACTTTTTAATATTTTTAAATTAACGCATATATAAATTTATTTTTTTTAAGCAATTTATGACTTATCGTACAGACTTAATGAGATGTTTTTTTTTTTTTAAATAAAATATTTTTACCAATGAGAGGATTAGACCTTAATTAATGATAATAATAACACGTACATTATATACATGAATATAATATAATATACCTAGAGTCCGATGATAATAATTAAAAATACTTTACGTCTAGGTTAATATTATACTTATTATATACACGTATACTATATAGAAATACATTTGAATATTTGATTAAACAATTGATTCATGATCCATTACATTAATGTGTTATATCAAATATGTGTTCTGTGAACATCAAATATTCAGTTCTCTAAATAGGTACGAAAAAAAAAATTATTGAATAATAATATTAAATTTAATAAACTCATTTTTCAAGTCAAAATATTTCGATGTATAGAATCTCCCTAACCTTTATACCTTTTACCTCATCTTTAGGAATCGTCTTTTTTCTTCTTCAAATTCCATGCTCTAACATGTAATATATTAAACTGAAACTGAACAGGAACAATCTAATCGCAATAATCGTGAGATAATATATAGGTGTTTAATAATAATATAATAATAATAATCATAAATAATATTTGTAATATTGTATATCGGCCTAGGAAATACGTAAAGTAAAAATTAAATATATTATTTAAAATGTCCTTTTGTAGAAATGTAGTAAATTTGTTATGACAATATTAAGAAAATTTAAATTAAAAATTGTTATACTGGAAAATTTATCGATGGATCTCGCCAGTTATTAACTTGTACTTGCATTTTGCAACATAAATCGAGGTTTACTTAAAAAAAAAATCATTATTATTGTTTTCATCTTTATACCTATAGGTAAATATAATATTATCCAATTAAAAAAATTGCATGCGATTTTTTTTTTTTTAATTTTGAAGCTTTAAATTAAAAGTTTTATTTAGTAAATGTTTTATTATAATTTTTTAACTTATTTGGTATTTTTTTACTCTTTATATACATATTAAAGTTATATGAAATACATGGGTTTTTTTTTTAGAGTTAGAAACTATTATTTTTTAAGTAGCGAAATTATCGTTTTAGTAAGTTTTTCTTTTTTTTATTTAATTATAATAATATATATAATATATACACATATATTATACATAGTAATAAAAATAAATTCATAAACATATATATTTTTTTGTGATTACAATTTAAGCCGTAGGGCATTTTTTTCATGTACTAAAAATGTAATGCATATACTTATATATATGTATTATGTATATAATATACGTATACCTACTTGCATATATTTAATATTTATATATAATATGAAACGAAAAATTGTATTTTTTACTTTGCACTTTATTTTTTTTTTTTAATGAATATAATATATTATATATATATATATGTCATATGAGGTTACCTATATATACCTATACGTGTACCTAACTGTATACCTAAGTATTGAACGTTTTGCTACTCGACCGAAATGTTTGTCTGACGTGTTATAATTATAATAATATAATATTAATTATTATTATATACATTAGGTACCTGAATTTGTAGTAAAATGTATATTGTTATTGTTTTCTCCAAAACATATTAGGTTTTTGTGTACACGACGGCCCTCTTCGCCGGCAAGACGAATCAGTAATCCTTAGTGTCGTACCTACCTATAACTATAATATATAAAATAAAACTTAGGTTTAAGAGTGCTTTTGGTCCCACTGTCTTCCATCGTGAAATGCCTCCTCCACAACTAATGTCGTTAAAGAATGTCGTACGCTGATATAGGTGCCTTCCTACTTGTAGGTAATAATAATATATTATTGTATTTACGTACTCATGTAATATCGTCTCCCCGTCCCAGCCCTCCTTCCACCAAAACGAATAAATATAAACTTAAAATAAAAAAAGAAGACTGTTTTTTTTACGACGTAGGTGCACAACCGTAATATTAGTTGACCGACTTTCGCGTAGGTACAGCGTATAAGAGTCCCCGACACTCCCGCCCACCCCTCAAAAAAAAAAAAAAAATTCAAACACGTAAAGTGCGACTGACATATTTCCTTTGAAATCGTTTTCAATTTATTTTCTATAATTTCTATAATATACTATATGGTTTCGATACATGTCTTGTTTTATCAGATGATAGATTATAATAATAACAATAACAATAATAGTATATTATATATAAAAGACAATCTATAAAAATATAACATTTAATTATCTACCAACATTAAAATTATATTATAATTCAACGTACTTATGTACCACCTGTATTGCCTACATAATATGCCTTCTAATTAGGTACCTACCTGCCGACAATAAAACATACAATTATTAATAACGCTCTCGAACCGACCGCTGCGACGTTATCATCTTAATAATATTATAATATTAAGTAAAAATAATTTCTTACATTTTAGACGGTTCATATTTTTTCTCTTCGCGATTGTCCGTATGACTCCGAACATAATATAATAATATAATTTTACTACCGCCGACGAAGACGCACTCTCATTAAAACGCGTATGAAAATATAAAAGGCCCATGGCGTGTTCTTTTTATCATTAGCCGATTGAAAATGACAGATATTAGAAGAATAAATCGGCGCGCTTCTCTTTCGACACACAAACGTCTCCATTTTTTTCAAACGATTCGTCACCCCTTCCCCCCATACTGAAAATAAATACTACGTGTATAGGTAATATTATTATGATAATATCGAATGCGTATTCTTTCAGTTTCTCAGTCCTTCCGGAAAAACTAGATTTCGCACCATTTTCCTGTCACCGCCGCGCGGTCGTGTTCGAGTTAACCTGTTAACCGTATCACGACCACCGCGAGTTTTTCTCCTTTTATTCATAAAGGCATCCGCGATATAATTTTACATGTCCAACTCGACGGGTACCTACCTAGAACATTAACGACAATAATATTATTATAGTATGTAATAATATCACATCGTAGGTATACGCCTGGTATAGTACTACT
This sequence comes from Sitobion miscanthi, assembly GCA_008086715.1. Lineage (NCBI taxonomy): Eukaryota > Metazoa > Arthropoda > Insecta > Hemiptera > Aphididae > Sitobion > Sitobion miscanthi. Next base: position 24,232,272 of record CM017799.1, on the reverse strand, counting down.
GCAGCCCTGGACGCGCTCTTTTTTATTCTCCACACACAATCGTCGTGTTCAGACACTCATTTCGTCGGTCATTTTTTTTTACTCAATTTCAGAAAACCATTTTAGTACCCACGGCATATTATAGTATTATTATGAATATTTTTGATCGTCGGCGGGTCGAACGTCGTTTAAAGTTTGGGTACGTGTTTTTTCTTCTTTTTTTTTATCAATATTCATAAACGATAAACGCGTCAAAATAAATATTATTGTAAGCTCTCCTCTGAAACCATTCGTCAACAGACGTGATCCGAATAAAAACTAAATAGTACGCAGATTTCATCGTAGCGAAACAAAAAATTGTAAAAATAGGTTTACCATAGGCAGTATTTAAAACAGCGTTCGATTGGCTTAGGACCCGCGTCCGAGAGAACTTGCCTCATAAATTTCAGTAAAATTGTCGGGCGATCCTACTAATATCGGTCATCCAGCGAATAACACAATATACCAGGTACCACGAATCCACGACGCTAGGTGGGAGGACAGGTATATACTAAAAATCATCGACCACGAAGCGCGCCTAGAACAGTTATTAAAATGTCATATTACTAACCATTATTTATTTTTAAAGTTCAAATTAAAATCTCAGATATTATGATTGTATCACGTGAGAATAATGTAAAAAATTACGTATGTTACGGTCTACGAAAGCGCTTATATTTTTTTGACAGAAAAAAAAAATCATTTTTTTATCAAGATATAATATACTTAATAATATTATTAAACATGAATATACACTGAACCTCTAATTACGCGAGTATAATGTAATAACAATTATAATATTATGTGGTAGACATTTTCACTCTATTTTTTCTATTTTTAACCATATCAAAACAAAAATTGTTTTTGAATATTTCAAATCTTTATTAGACTTATACATTATATTATATACAAGCATAACAATATTTATTATTATTGTACATAATTTTGGAGTAAATTATGTTTAAGTTATTTGTAAAACATTGGCTAGACCAATTTCTCGGTGTTACAAGTTACCTAAATAGCGTAAAGAAAAAATAACTGTATTAAGACACAATGTATGTTTCAGCAGTTTTAAGAATTAGGACCATTTTTAATTTTTTGCTTTTTGATATATTATAAAAGAAATATATATTACACAATAAGCATGTATTTTATAATTTTGTTTTACATAATTAAATCTAAAATATGGCATAATAATAATAATAATAATATAATAATAATAATATATATAATATGTAATTTTAGTTGTTTGAAAATTTTTCTAAAATAATATTATGAACTTCAAAAAGAAAAATTTTATTTTAATGGTAATGTTTTGTTATAAAAAAATTTAATAAATAATAAATTATATTATTAAATGATTTTTTTTCTTTTTTTGTAAAAAAATAGTTTAATATATATATATATATTATGTAGTAGTTTTAAGAACAACAGTTACATGCAAGTTAAATTTAAAGGGAGTAACATAAAACTATATAAATCAAATATTGAAAAACAAACGTAATTTACCTTTGGCATATACAGTCAAAAATAAGATTGTTTAAATTAAGTTAAAATGATTATTGACAATTAGTAATCATATAATAATATAGATCTTGAAAAAAATTTTTATATACAATAATGTGTGAACACAAAAAAAAAAATTATAGTTTATTGGAATATTTCTGGTTGATTGAAAAAAAAATAATAATATTACAATATGTTAAGGCTTGGTACATATGAAGTAGGGCAAAACATATAAAAACTTTAATAGTAAGGGGATACACATAGTCAAATTAAAGTAGACAATTTAAACAATGTCTAATTTTAATTATAATTAGTCAAGTCTTAACATGATAAATAAATAATAAGTAAAATACATTATTATTAAATCAAAAAAAAAAAAATATATATATATAGTCAATATTGAATGAATTATTTTGCATACAATATAATTCTTATATTTATCATTTAATGGATATCTGGACAATCATAAATAAAAAAAAAAAAAAAAGTTACATTTAAATTCAGTACATTTTGTAACAATATACGACAATAAATATTTAGGTCACAATTTTAAATTCAAAATGAATAATAATAATAAAAAAAACAAATCAGTCGGGGATAATATACTAATATAGTAGCTAAATCTTTAATTTATAATTGTTATTATTGAATTTGAAGCATGAAATCATATATTTTGGAATTAATGTTAAGATTTCAACATTATAAACAACTAACAAAACAAAAATATAAATTTGATGTATTCAAGTGTAACTTTTAAAAAATGAATAAGTTACATCATAAACGTGCATTTAAGTTATGATTATCAATTAACTAATAAAATCCCTTTTTTCAAAAAAAAAAAAATTATTTTATGGAATAGGTAATTTTTAAGTAAATAGCTATTAGGATTCACCTTGTTAAAGAACTACAGAAATTATATAATTAATATAAATAACAATATTGGATTCTAACAATCAAGTAAAAAAATTGGATACAAAACTAACTAAACTGTTTAGTTTTAACTTTATCGGAATTATGTGATATACACATGTTGTTATTCCAGATTGTCCAACATTTTATTAAAATCTGGTTTTTCTTCAACTTCAAATTGCATATAAATGTCATTGTCGGTTAACTCCATTTCTGGGCATGAAAAAACAGAGTTATTAAAATGGATGTTTGAAACTTCCGGTTCTTGTACTTGATCATCTACCGGCTCTTGATCCTGGTCTTGATATAGCTCTATATCATGGCTTGTTTCATCAATAGGTTCTTGTTTTTGATAAAATGTTTCGTTATTCATTTCAACTTTCACAGCACGATAATTTGGATTGAGACGTACTACATCCATAGGGAGATCGTCGTAGTCATCATTATTTAGTCCGAACGGTTCTTGTTTTATTATTGGGGATGCTTCTGGCATACTAGGTAAATGGCCTTCATACTCTTCCAATGTGTCAAACTCAGTTACACATTTTTGGCAGTAGATTGAATCTTGCCATCGGCAATAAGATCCTGTCTCAGTCAAATGCTTAAAAAAGATAATTCTATCAAAGAAAAGATTTTTGCAGTTATTACAATAAAAGTTATAAAATTTGAGCAGCTTTTGTCTAGCTGTATTGCAAAATGTTTTTGAAGAACTGAAAAGTTCATCATTGTTTGTACTATCATTATCCTCCTGTTCCTCTGTATTTTGTCTAACAAATTCCACTCGTTCCATAACTTTATCTTTTTCTTCCGGTCCCATTGCATATCTCATTTTCATTTGTAAATGCAAACAGTTAGAATTTGCATGTAATAAACTTAAATTATCGTCAGGACTTGTAAAAGTACAATGGATACATTTATGATGAAGTTTATTGCCGACTATACCTAATTTAAAAGATTTACAGTACAGAACATGATTGCGAATTTCTCTAGAAGATAGATTCGTGAAAATCCCTTGGCAATAAACACATCCATAATGATTCAATGACTTTTTACCAACTTTCAAGGTATTTGTGCAGTTTTCAACATGCTCACTAAATTGTTCATTGAAATAACTATTATCACACAGAGGGCATAATTTTATTCCTATATCTTTTAATGTAATTAAATTCTTGTGCTTAATCTTAGAATGAATTATAAATTCAGGAATATTGTTAAAATATTTTGTACAACAATAACACTGAATACTTCCGTTTACTTGAATTTTCTGTTTGCTTGGTACTGGGCTAGGTACATCCAAAGCAAGTTTTTTGTCCTCCACTTCTATTTTCTTAATATTCAGATTCTGTTTTTGAAGGGTACGCGATCGGTTGTGACTTGTGACAACTATTGCACAATGATTTATAAGTTTATGAAGAACAAATTTAGTCATTGTTGTGAAAGTAAGCGAACAACATTTGAATAAGTCGGAAAGATTTTGATGAGTGTGTTCCATCATAACTGATCTTCTCGGACAAGTTAAAACACTAAAGCATTTATTACACAAATAAGTCGAATTGTTGAGATTCAAATGAGTACGGTAATGTTGAATAAAAACCAATTTACTGGGAAATACAGAATGACAATTTTCTATAAGACAGGCATATGGTTCGGAATGTTTAGGACAAAATAATATATGATTATACGCATTTCGCGATACTTCTTCATGCTGGTAAGTGCAAAATATACAAACACATTCTGCTTTAAAAGATTTTAATCCGTCAACTTTCGATTCAGGGTCTGTTATTTTATTTTCATTTGAATACCAGACTGGATTATCTCCTGTTGATGAAATCTCGTTAATGGTATATGACGGAACAATATCTATTGATGATGATGATGCAAATGGGATAACTTCTGCTGAAGTTGACGGGGATGAGATAAATTCTGCTGAAGTTGACGTGGATGAGATAAATTCTGCGGAGGTTGAAGCAAATGGGATAAATTCTGCGGAGGTTGAAGCAAATGGGATAATCTCTGTAGATGTAATAGGAGTTATTTCATTTGATTTTGATGTGGATGGAAAATCTGATACATATTGAGTATCTATTGATTGACATTGATAAATAGATGCTGAAGTAGATTGTTGGATAGATTCTAATGGTGATTGAATCATGCCATTGGATGTTGATGGAATTTCATGCCTAGGTATTTTCGAGGTTCTTTTTTTTTTCTTGGATTTTCTTAATGCTGTTTTCCTCTTTTTGTTTGAAACAAGTCGTTTTTTCGCAGTCCGGAAAGCACGTAACACATATATCTATAACAAAAAAATAAATTAAAGTTCAAATTTTTACAATATTTCAAACATTTTCAAATTACTTTTCAGTTAGAAATTCATAAATTTTTTTTTCTTAGCTAACATTTGAAATGTCAATAGAAGATTCCTAACAAGTTTTTCTACCTGTATCAAAAAGAAAAGGTTCACCTGAAAGTTACGCTATTTATAGCCATGAGATATTTTCGATTTTTATTAATTTTTTTTAACTATTAAATTTGATTATTTACACAAGTATGCTAGGGCTGGCATAACATCTCCGCTAATTGTTTTTCGTATACAATGATTGAATTTAAATATAATACATCTATTTCAATGACATGCTCGACAACTACTGTACAGCAGAGCTATAGCAGTACTGTACCGTCATGCTGTACCCACTTAAACCCACTTTTTTTTTTAAAACTGATATTGTCATGATGATTGAGGAACTTTGTGTTAAATTGTCAAACTTTTTGACCTAAGGAATACAAATTTATTGACATTTACAGAAAAAAAATTAAAATGATAAAATAAACATACAGTGTAAATTTAAAGTAACAACAGTTATTTGTTTTTTGAACAAAATTAGAAAATCGCTCCATGAGAAATTAAGTAAATATCCAATGTTTGAAAATTATACAGTTTTGGGAATAGGATTAGATGAACGGTGTCCTAACAAAGTCCCAAAAAATCCTACTGAATTTTGGATCATATTCAGTAGTTTAATTTCTATTTAAATAATAAACATATAACTAACATACCAACTGTACATCCTTAAAAATTAATTATGTTAGTTAAGAAAAATACATTAAAAATAACATTATCAAATTGTAAAAGTTGAACATTTCAATGAAGAAAAAATTTTATGCTTACAACTCCAGGTATAGACTAGGGGTCTCCAACCTTTTTTTTTTGGCATTGCGGGCCAACATTTTTAGAGGAATAGATTGGTTAAAAAATTGAAGAATAGATAAGATTTATTAAGAAAAAACGAGTTTTTATATTATAAGTTAGTGTACTTAGTATATAGGTATAAATTACTATTATAAGCTGTTACGAATAACACCAAAAGAAAAAAATAATAAATTCATTTTATTTTTGTTAATTCAATAAATTAAAAACAATAAAAACTAAATGAAAATAATATAATAAATATATTATTTTCAAAACATTAATTAGTTCGGCGGACCAAATTCGTCCGTAAGTTGGAGATCCCTGGTATAGACTATTTTGATAGGTCAAACTATCAATTACAGTTGTAAACTTTTAACCAGTGGCGAATGCTGACTCCGATGTATGGGCATGCTCATTTATCATAATGTATTATAGTTCTATTTAATTTAAAAATAAGACTTTAATGTAATTAATAATAATTACATTATTTAAAATTTAATTATACTACAAAATTCATTGACGAAGCACAACCGACTGAGCATGCCTAGGGTGTTTAGTACCGCAGCTAAAGGTCTCGGAATAACTGGTATTTCACAGCGATAATAAGCGTTGTATAGCTTGCACACACAGCTATCGCATGCTCTGTCAGTAAATGTTACGATAAAGATAAATACAAATAAGTATAACAGAAATAGATGACATTTTTGTCATACATTATGATTTTTTTAAATAAGTAATATTATATTATTGATGACTAAAAATTGTTTGTATTTTTATTAATTAAGTTTTTATTGTTAAGCATGCCTGGAGAATTCGCCACTGCTTTTAATTATCATTTACAAACTCTATTTAAATAATTCACTACATTTTGATTTTCTTGAGCTTTCTCGATGTCATCTTGCCAATTATCAATCTTATCCATGCAATTTTCACATAACTTAGTAGATTTGCCATCAATGCCCGTAATCTAAAAATATAATTTCAATATAATTATTATTTTGTCACATAATATTTTACTTGGTTTTTGGTAGAAAAATAATCTATATATTTATTTGTATTAAAAAGTTTTTATATTATACTAGCTGATCCCGTGCACTACGTTGCCCATTAAATTTATCAACTCTTTATGACTCAAACTTTGTTCAATGTGTTATTTAATATTCGGTGTATGGTGTTCAAAATTTATCTTAACTTTTTCGTTGCCCAGAATAAAAATTCTAATTCGCAGCAGTAACTTATCAGGTAGGCAACTACCTGCTGTACCCCGTGCTGTTTGTACTTAAGTGTATGATTTAACTCTAAAGTATCAAAGTTATACCATGTTTGTCGTTTTTACTTAATTCCACCTACGGTGGAATAATATAATCAATATATACAAAATCCTATCCTAACCTACCCATACTGAAATCCGATGAATAAAAAAAAATACAAATTTAACCCTTTGTAAATTAACCTATCTTCTCCCGAGAGGTTAATTTATGCGCAAAAATTAATTTATATATAACTATATAAATACACAGACTATAACTATACAGACTAAACTCTGGAACTAATTATCAGATCTTCTTGTATATATTATATATAATATGTTTATTGACAAAACATAATAATACAAATGAATAACATGCCCGATTAACCAATATAGCAACCAATATATTATACACCGGTGGATTTTCCTATGATTTTCTTTCATAGAAACCTTCTCCATGAAATTCTCTTTCGTTTAAAAAAAAAAAAAAAAATCAAGAAATCTGATAGTAGTTCCAGAGCTTAACCTGAGATTTTCATTCCACATTTTTATAGTTAGATATTATATTATAATTTATATTTAAAAAGTAAAGCAAATAATTTTTTTTTTATTATTATTATTATTTATTATAATAGCTTAAAAACTCATGGCAACCATTTATAAACAAAAATTTCCATAGGAAATCTCAAAATTCCCGTTTGAGAACCTCCCGGGGTTGGTCCTCTCCCTTTAAGTTAGACCAAATTACACACAGAGTAAAAAATTCATCAAAATCAGTCCAGTAGTTTTGGAGTTTATCCCGGACAAACATTGTGACACGACATTTTTATATTTATATAAAGACTAGTTGATCCCACACTTTTCTTTGTCTGTAAAAAATTGACAATTCTTAAAATAATTATGATTGTTCAACTCCTTTTGGGTGTAACTTGCTGCACTAAGTGCAAACCTTGGTAGGCAATGTATGAACATTTGATTTGATGCAAATTTAAATGATACTTTCCATCGTAAATCTAAATCATCCCAGGAACCACCCAAACAAAAAATGTCATCAAATTCGGCCCAGTCATTTAGGAATGCATTAAGGACAGACAGTCAAACATTCATTTTTATATATATAGATTTTACATGGTAGGATTAAAAGTTTAATATATAGCCACATAATTGGAATTCAAAAAATATTATCGATTAACTTATTAAGGTACTTTATTTAATTATATTAACGGTAATTAATGATTTTTTTTTTATTGCCTATAAAACAAATTTAATATAATTTATAAAAATGATGTACCTAGGTAGGTACCCGTTATTAAATATTAAATTTAATAAAAAACTGTGCTTTTACTAGTAATAATTGTAGCACAAGCCATTTTGAAAAATTATGAATTCAGTGAGTGGGCTTCTGGGCATGGCGACGGAAATGACTGATGCAACTAAAATACCACAATCTGAAGAGCATCACATTAATATTTCAAACCACCGAAAACAAAAGTTAAGAACAAAATTTGATTTAATTGAGGTTTCTGACGTTTATCAGTTTCCGCTTAAGGTCACTCTTTTATTGAGTATATTGGGTTTACAAATTAAGATTAGACTTTCTACAGATGTGCATTAGAGCATAACAAAAATAACTGTTAAGTGATTGTAATATTTTCGCAGATCTAAAAGGTACATACTTTGTTTAAGCGGTTAGTGTATAAGCACAATTCAGGGCGGGGGGAGGCTAAAACTCAAATTGTGACCATAGATTAGTGTACAATTTTTTGATTTTTTCTTATTTTTTTAAATAAATATGAATGTTTTGACTAAGAGTTATTTGTGTACAAACAAATCAGTTAAAATAAAGAAATGTACCTATATATGTTTTTTCAAGTATGTAAGATACCTACGTAACTTATATACTGAAAATAGCAGGTGTTTTCCCTTTTACCTTGGCCGTATAGTCCAAAAATATATTAGGGAGGTTAGGTACTTATATGGCTAAAAATTATTATTTACTATTATACTTATACAGTAATATACAAATATTCAAAAGTTAAATGCTTTTAATAATTTATTAATGTGACTGTTTGACTCTGTGATGGATGTGTGAACAGCTCCCTCCCACCAGTTGTATTTAAATATCAAATTAAATCATCCCCCTTTAAAAAAATTCTGGCCATGAGCCTGTTATCAATAGAGAATATACCTAACTTAGAATGAAGATGGATTTGTTTATAAGACGGTTAATCATTTAGAAAATTTATTAAGTAGAAATAGAAATGCTCTGGAAATACATCAAAACCTATACTCTTAACAGAATAATAATGCACCACACTCACCCACACGGCAGGATACACAGGATCAACGGCAGTGGTCAATGAAGGAGGACGGATATGCAAACTAGAACTAAACTTTGCCCGCCACTCTGTGCATTTTTATTCTGAAAAGTTTATAGTATAACGTTCTAACATCCTAACTCCAAGAAAAGTAGCTTTATTCAACCATAATAATATACAGAATATTTATTTCAATCATTCCTCAGATATGTAAAAATACTATTTTACATAACCTACACGCTAATAATGAAGACATTTACTGATACTTCATTATAATGGTAAGATAATTTTCATTTGTAAATAGCATATTAAACCAACATAAAATTACTTAGGTACCACATATGCAATTGTAAAGCTTTATTAAATCACTTATAATACATTATTGGAGAAACCAATTTTGTTGGAGTTACTAATGGTAAATATTACCATTTTTTTCCTGACGCTTTCTAAAACTACTTGGGAGTTTTGACCTCTCAAAAGTACCAACTAGATTCACTTTTCTATTAGATGCTGATGTCAAAAATGTTGAGCATTGTTAATACCTCAAATGTTGATGATTGATAGAAAAAAAAACAGACATCATTGTAAATAGGTAGGTAGGTAGGTAATACATTCTTTCGCTTCCCTTATACCCCAGCCCACGAGAGTCCATATGTTAATACGCGACGTCTGTTTTCTCCCATCATGATGCTATTCCCACTATTCGGCAACGTGCCGATATGCAGCAACGGACGCATTTTTATGTATGGACTCTCGTGGGCTATCTATAAAAGTTTGTGAAAGAAAAATATTGAAGTTTTAATTCATGGAAATGGAATTTAGACCAAATACTATAGATGATAAAACGAGAAAGTCAATGGTATTATGGAGCCCTCAGTTGTACTGTTTTTTTTGTCTATATCCAAGGCATAATTTATATAATAAATACCACCAAAATGTTAAGTGGCTGTAAACAAAAATGACTTTTTTTTCGTTTAAAGAGCAATACGAGGAGCAATATTTGTTTTGTATAATATAAAAACTTATAAAAATGTGTTCTAAAAGGTCATGTTCAACAAAATATTATTAAAATACAGAGAAATTAAGTCCAAATTTAGCATTTCATAGATAACCATCTAATGAAGAGTTGTAAGTTTCTTAAAATAATTATGTACAGACCCATATGCTTCTAAATAAAAATAAATAATAATTGTAGATAAAATAGTTTGATATTATTTTTGGTAATATAATTTAAAATTTTTTTTAAATTACATTTTATAATTTCTTTATAAATTAATATATTAGGTGTAAAAAATGGGTCGAGTGGTGTGGAAGCTTAGAAATTATGGATGTTTTCAAATCTCGAGGTTCTATATTTTTTAACAAGAACCGTGTTATTTGTTTTGATCATTTTAAATCATCTGATTATATTATATGGAAAGGTGTAGGAAATAAAACCTAAGTTATTCAACTTTTACATAGGTAGTATAGTCATTAGTTTTACTCGAGGTTTTACTATATTATATTAAGTCATCCAAGTAAATATTATCCTATTTCCTAATTATTTCAAATTACATACCTATATTTACAGATTATTGTTTTAAGACTCTATCCGTCCGTATTAATGGCATTACCCAAAGTTTTAAGTCCTCATGTAGTACAATGCATAACTAATTCCCAATCCCAAGATTAGTTCAATTTTTTTTTATTTACATTAAATTATTTATTTTTTGATTACACTATTTAAATTTTCACATTTTTTAAAAACTAATATGTAGGTAAATCTAAAATATAAGAGAAACCAATGAATACATTATGCTATCGTAGACTTTTTATTGAGCCAGAGCCTGAGTTTGAATCTTCAAATATTATAACTGTTAAGCCACTACCAACAGCTTCAGAAAATAATATTAAAAAACATGTGTTTTGTTTTTTAATGAACTATACAATTTTACTGTACTTTATTATACTTTTATTGCATGTGTATGTTTTGTTGAGTGTTGTGAGTAACTTTTAGATTTATTATATACCTATTATTAATTAATTAATTAATAAAACATACCTAACCTTATTATTATACTGCATATTAATATATTATTTACTGCATGTATGTATTTGTTTTGTTATTATGATTTATTTTAAATGGAATGGACTATGGATAATGGATTATGTTGAATGTTGTAAGTAACTTTTAGATTTTAGATTTTTATTATTAATTATTATACTGCATTAATAATCAAAGATGTTCCTATCAAACTTGATGAAGGTATATTTAGCATAATTTAAACAATAATTTGGGTGCTAACTATCTTTAGAGTATGCACCGTGTAAGGAGTAGGTAGTTATTAACCACTGTTAATAATACTAAATACATTAATAGTACCTATTAATTAATTAGGTATTATTAAAATGTTGTATTGTGTAGGTTACAAATTACCTCTACACCATATGCAGGATCAACAATTAAACTCAGAAAGATAAGTCATTGAAATTAAAAATAATGGCTTACCAATAATTAGTGTCCAAACAAAAATTTAGAATAGCCAAGCTTAAAAAGAAAAATTTAAATGTTTTTTTTAAAAAAAAAGACCAGTTTTTCCAAATACTATAAAGAATTATTTTATTTTACAAACACAATTAAGGTCAAGTGAAAAAGAAAGGTTTTAAGTACAAGGTAAATGAAAAATTATTTACCCTTAGCTTATATTATAGTTCACCAAAATTATATAAATTCATGCAGAAATGGTTGTCTTCCAACTATAAGATCATTAAGGAATTGGCTTCAACTATTAGATGTTTCGTGCAGATTAACTTCAAATCTTCGTGAAATACTTAAAACTAAATTTAAGTCTGTTGAAGCTAAGGACAAACTAGTATCAATAAATATTGATGAAATGTCAATCAAAAAATTTGTTTCATACAAATCAAAAAATGATTTATTTAGCGACTTTGAAGATTTTGAAGATAATTCAATAATTGATTTAAAGAGTATTAAGTACTGTGACCAAGCCTTAGTCGTGATGATAAAAGGTCTCACTACTACTTGGAAACAAGTCATTGGGTACTTTTTTTCAAGTGGACCAGTCAAAGGATATAGACTTGAACAAACTGTTGCACATACAATAACAAAATTAAAAGAAATAGGACTCATACCAAAAATGATAATTTGTGACCAAGGAACGAACAACTTATGCATGTGTAATTTATTTGGAGTCACTTATACAAAACCTTATATTCATTTTGAAAATGAAAAAATTTATAAAATCTGTAAGAAATAACTTTAAAAAGTATGATTTTTCCATTGATGAAGAAGTATATTCCTGGCAAGATTTGGTTACTTTTTATAATTTAGATAAAAACAAAACCTTGAGATTAGCACCAAAATTAAAAAACATTCACATGGAACTAACACCATTTTCCCCAATGCGGGTTTGTTTGGCTACCCAAACATTAAGTCACACGGACACGGTTAGCTCTGGTATATTAACACTAGTGGTACTAAACAAAATGAGAGTAAAGCAATATATACTGCTAAATGTATTGCATTTTTTGATATTTTTAATAGTATAACATACAATGAACAGAAACTTTTAAGGAGGCCATTGACCAAAGATGCCTGTCACTGGAAATTTTTAAAAAATGCTGATAAGTTTTTAAATAATTTGAAAATTCATAATAAGTCAGAAAAACACCCTCCGTGTATTAAAGGATGGAGAGAAAATATAAATGCACTGAAGTTCCTGTATGAAGAATTAAACACAATATTCTATAGAATTTTTACTAACCAGAAGGTTAACTCAAGATTGCATTGAAAATGTATATTCAATAATTAGAGCAAAAGGTGGTAATAATATTACTCCAGATGCTACTAAATTTTAGTCTGCAATAAAAATTTTGATGTGTAATGATTTGCTTACACCATCAGAAGAAGGAAATTGTGAAATGGATGCCTACCAATTTTTAACCAAGCTCAATGAATCAAAACAATTAGACTACAACTAAATTAATTTAACACATGTGATAATACAATTGAAAATTATGAAGATATGTGTAACAATATACTAGATGTTCATTTGTCATAAAAAAATATCAACAGTAACCTCATGGATCCGCATAATACATCTGCAATAACTTATGTCTCAGGATGGGCATGCAGGTGTGTAACTATGGGGGGTGGGGGGATGGATCCCACCCAAAACTTTTTTTTTACCGTTAACATTTTGATCAAAGTATTGATAATGGCCATTCATGTTTGCTAAAAACGTATATCCCCCCCAAACCCAAATTCCTAAAAGGTGGGTAAGTGGATGTCGCTCTGCTGTACAGTAGGTTACAAGTGGGTCACTGTAATGGACGGTGTTAAATTTGAATTCAATGATATAATATCATTGTATAAGAAAAGTGATTCTGAGCGAAATCGGTCAGTCAGCCTATGATAATAACAAGTATATTTGATGATATTATTGTAAATAAAGTAATTTATACATAACCTATTTACGTGGAACCTTGTTTTCAATTTTTAATCCTTAGCTATAAAAGTTGAACATTTTATACATTTTTAACTACAAAATAATTATTAAATTATAAATTTGATAAATTTTGTCAAAATTTGAACTTTAAATGCTTGTAAAAAAAGATTGTGCCTATGTATTTTTAATATTTTTCAACTTCTATTAGAACGATATATCAGAAGCCTTATATTAAATTTTCACTTTTTTACCCAACAAATAAAATTTTAAGGATATTTATAGAAAAAAAACTAAAAAAATTGAAAACTGACAATGTCCGTAAACAGCTCAAAAAGAGTCAAATTATTTTCAAAATTTTATCGTGTATAGAAAATTCGAATATAAACATTCAATGAAATTTTCAAGTATCTACAGTCATATGGTTTTTTAATTACAACAAAATAAGAAAATCATTACACGAGAAATCGAGTGAATGTCAAACGTAGTAAAAATATGAATTTCTAACGTTCATAAAAATTTAATTTAACTTCTTGTAGACATTTTTTTTTATAAAGGTAGACAAACTTATGGATAATCTTGTATAACATTTTCAAATCTAAGAAAAATTTTCATGAATTCTCAACTTAAAATAATTTGCTAATTTTCGTGATTTTTCCGTTTTTTGTCAAGATTTGAACTTTAAATGCTAATAAATAAAAACTGTGACTAAGGATTTGTAATTTTTATAATCTGCCTTTGAAACCTAAGAGCCTTCTATTAAATTGTCAAGCTTTTATAACAAACAAATAAAATTTTATTGATATTTATAGAAAAAAAACTAAAAACAATGGAAATGGAAAATGTCCGTAAATAGCTCAAAATATTTGAAAATGTTATGGTGTATAGATAATGCTAATATAAACATTCAGTGAAAATTGCATGTACCTACGGTCATTTGTTTAAGAGTTGAACCAAAAACTAAAATCTGTTTTCTCGAAAACAGATTTTGTGTAAAAATTCCCGTTTTTCCTTAATTTTTCTTTTGTTTTTCATGGCGCTATTGAAAACTACTGGGAAATTTTTACTTTAGATCCTCCAAAGTACTAACTAGATTCACTTTCCTATCAGAAAAGTTACTGTTGAAGAAAATCCAAGCACTTTTACTGTCCTAAAAGGTGATGACAGACACAAAAAATAAAAAAAACAACACACATCATTGTAAAATCAATACATTCATCACTTCGCTCAGAATCTTATATGCCACTGTGGGCATGCAGTAAACTTGAACATCCTGAATGCATAAAACAATTGGCAGCAAAAAACAAAAGTAACACTGTTGTATTCAACCCATGTACTACTTTCATTGAAATGAAAGAATATGTAAATAGTGATTTGCTGTATCCATTTGATTCAACGACTCAGTACCCTCTGAGAGAATTTTTTCAAAAGCCGGTGAAATCATGTGTAAAAAAAGAAACAGATTAAGTCCAAAAAATTTAGATATGATATTTTCAAATAAAAATTTAAAAAACTTGTAAATATAATACGAATGGTAATAATATTACTATTGTTATGTATATAGTTATATTTTATTTTGAAGTAAAATTTTTGTTTTATACATTTCATAACGTATGAATTTTTTATATTACCATTATTATATATATAATTATTTATTTTGAAGTGAAAATGTTATTTTATATATTTAATAATGTATGAAAAAAAAAATAAGTCAAATAAAAAAATTAATCAACTAATTATAATTATGAGTTAACTAAATTAGTCACTCCTGCCCATCGCTAGGTCTCGCAATCCGGACAAAAAATGTTTTTTTGCTGTTTTACCTATAAACTAAAAAAATTATTAAAAATCATGATTAATGAAAATAAGCTATAAAAAATGGCTATCTTCAATTGTTTCTTCAAAAATAAATTATAATTTTTTAACTTTTTTACCAAAAAAATAAAATGTGTTTAGTCTTTGTCTCTGCGAGTCTAATAAAAAAAAAAACAGATTTATGATAATATATTTGTTATCTAAGGAAATATCGCAATGGTTAATCCTCGCAGGACACCCTGTATACCTAACTCGTTCTAAAATTAAAACATAAAATTGTTAGCTAAGGCACAGTTTATATTTAAGTTTTATTCTAGCAATGCAATAATATGTAATTTTACTCCTATATAAATAAACTGAAGTAAAAAATCGAGTAAAAAACAGGTATGTAGACATACTATGTGAAGCTATACTGTTATTTAAATGTTTAACAACTGTCTACTGACTATTAAAAATAAATAAACAATATTTTATTGTAAGTACTCAGTTGACTAAGCCATTATAAAAATTATAATAATATGTTTGATTGTAATTCTTGAACAATTCAAACATGATTTTGTTCAAACTTTTCTTGTCTTGAATTACTCAAAGTTTGAAGTACTGGTAGAGCTTGAGAACTAATCCTTAATTGGGATTTCGTGAATGAGAACCTATAGTATATTAGTATCGATTAGTACATGATAAAAGTGGAAATTATAAGTTGAATCTGAATATTTGCTGTGATTTATGTAAACAATATTAAGTTTATATTTTTATTAATTGCTTGTTAAGCAAACCTAACCTAAGATTGGTCTATTTACCAGAATACTTTTTAAAAGTTGTGTTGGTCACATTATGTTTAACTGTTTAAACTGGTTAATTTGGGTATTCAGTAAAGTCTGATATTAACTAGCTTAAACACAATGTGATCAATACAAATTTTAAATAGTATTCAGGTAAATAGACCAATCTTAGGTTAGGTCAGGACAAGCAATTAATAAAAATAGAAACTTAATATTGTTTACATAAACCACAACAAATATTTAGATTCAACTTAAAAATTCCACTTTTATTATACATTTTGTATACTGATACATAAAATCCCAACCAAGAATTAGTCAAGCTCAAACTCAAGCTCTGCCAAAACTCAACTCTACATACCCTTATAATTTGTCATTATAAACATTTCATGTTCAATGTTTCTGTGAATGTCTTTTTGCAGTTTATTAGACTTTGTAGTTCAACAATAATAATAGTCTTTATTGACAGCAGATAGGCATAAAATATGTTTAAACTTTAAAGTGAATCTTACTGTTTTTGGTCCAGACAACTACCTAAATAGAAATTTGGTAATAGTCATGGTTAAAATATACAAGGTTATTGCACATATATCCTTTTCTCAATCAAATATTTAATGATAAAAACAAAAATGGGAGCGTAAAGGGAGCCAATAATAATCAAGTATGTATGTGCAGAGAATTTTTGAATTTGCTAGCTCTGGTCAGTGTATTTTAGATGATAAGAAAAATTGATATTCGTAATATCCCTTTATGCAGCCATTTTCTTACTGATGATAACAATCCGAGTTGGTATGCAATAACATGTATATTTCAACCATGGAAATAATAATGATCATTGATGAAATTATATTCTAAGAAACGTTAAACTAAATTAAATAGATTCCAACAGTTAAAACTAATTTATTCTATACATCTAAATGAACCAGCGCCATCATCTCATCATCAAATTCTCTAACCATGCAACTACCAGAGTTAGTATAGTAGCGAAAAATCAAAATGCATGGCAATATACAAGTTGGTATGAGTGGCGACAATTGGTATAAATACATACCAATAAATAACAATAAGTTGCTAACCCATAAACTAGTTTATATGTTTTATATAAGCAAATAAACATCCAAGATATTCAACTTAAAGACAAATAAATAATTTGGCTACAAATCCCTAGTTTTAATGTTTATTATACAAAAATACAATTGGATACTTTAAAAAATAACTTTAATTTATCTTAGTTGATGAAAATAAAAATGTAGAATCACACTCAGTTTACAAACTATCTACCAATAGCCATTTCTGTTATTTGTTAAAATTTTCAGGTATTTTGTATTTTGTAATATCTATTGTATAAGTATAAAGTACCTATACACTATAAATTTATATCATAACACTACTAAAACAACGTTGCAATTATAACAATGTTATAATATCTATAAGCACCATAATATAATATCAAGTATGTTGCGGATTATAAGATTTCAGTAGTGCTAACCAATATTTTTTTGTACTAACCGATGTCCTATAACCCGTACATATGTTTCAACTATAAATGTATATAGGCATAGTATAAGGAATAAGAAGTATGCTCAACACGATCCGTGTTTTCGTTCTACTTAACTCATGTGCATCGCCCCATGTATTTGTGCATACTGAATTGTATAAGATTAATTTCTTTTTCTTCCCTTTCTCCCATTATCCCTCATCACCATTGGCGTAACTAGGGGGGCTTATACCCCCTGACTAAGATTTAGCCCCCCCCAAAATATCTGTTATTGATTTAGATTATAAGCTCCCTATAGTAGGTTATTTTAAATAAATAGTTTTGTTAGCCCCCCAGAATTTTAACCCTAGTTGCGCATATGCTCATCACCCTAATCGTCGTTACCACCAATGCAAGTAGCAATGGCGTCGAAAACTTACTTCAAGTAGTTCAATTGAACTGCCTTAATAGTGGGTGGGTGGGGTATATGGGTATCGGGTAAAATAGTAGAGCATACTTCTTAGTATTTCTGCTATAATTATATTAAACACAGATGTCATTAAATTATTTATACATAATTAGTTGAGCCAGTTTCACAGTCGTTTGAAGGGGTGGGTAGTTCAACCGAATTATTTGAACTGTCAATTTTAATTTCATTCGGAGCTACTGGCCAGTAGGTAAGTAATAGTACAACTTAGGGCCATTCTTACAATGTCCGGTTAAGTTTCAGCTAACGCCAACCGACCGGACAGTTAAGTGTCGATTAAATTTAATCGGACATTGTAAGAACGGCCCTTACTGTAGTAGGTTGGTACCCAGAGCACAGTGTACACCAACCAAACGATAAACCATTAACGTTGCAATAACATAAACCGTCCTACAACATGTACGTGCACTGCTGCAGAAGCAAAAATGACGCAACAACACAAAGGCCCACAAAGGTCGCCGTGAGCAACAATATTGGATGCACCTGCAAGTGCTCTGTACAAAAAACGGCAGTAATCTACTCGCCACCAATGGCGATAGAGGCAAATATCCGCCGGACGGGACAACGGGGGACAAATACGAATAAAACGCGACAGGCACGCGCGGACCACATATAATATTGTACTCACCTCCACTTTGAAGTATTCTTTGACTCGCTGGAGCAGATGAGGTTCGTTGGGCCCAAACACGTCGAAGGACTTTAGCCGTATTTCATGCAGGCAAATACGGCACAAGTTCAGCGGCAACAAGGTGATTTTCTCAAGTCGACTTTTTCGAGGCATGTTGCACGTTCCAAAACTACGAGAACGTATGCACGCACCACTGCGTTGAACAACTGTTGAACCTCTTCGTCCGTGGTTTGGCAGTCGCCTGGGAAGCGGGAAATTAATGGAAGACAGGATGGCAAATATTATAGTACAAGTAGAAAAAAAAATTTACCGATGCCGGTAAGTATGAACAAGCGGGTTACTTGAATAGAAATGGCCGGCCGAACGCTAGTGCATCGTGAGTCGTCAGTCGTCGGTCGTTACAACGGAGCAGCGCATCGCATTAGCATCAGCGGAATACTACAAAATTTGGTGGGGTATACAGCATACAGCTGCAGCTGCCGGCTAAACGGAAAACGTGAGTTGGTAATGCGGACTGCGGAGCGGGGGACACACCGTTGTAAGTTGGCGTCGCCCGAGATTTGTTTATACCTCTACGGTTCCACCGATGGTTATGACGAACGACGCGCGGTGTAATTCAGTTCCAAGGACGGTGGAAAGCGTATCTACACGAACATCGTGCCGACCGTTCGTTGTTCCTTGTTCCAGGTATTCAGCGGCAATTTAAAATTTTTTATTTCACTTGCAGTGCGTTCGACTACCGAGCAATGGCGATCGAACCCATTTGCAGGGGCGTAATTTGGAAGGTTTCGGGTAGGGGGTGACAGAGTGTACTTTGACAGAAGTATTTTTTTTTTCTTTCCGCCATATTTGCCTCCCTTAATATTTACAAACGCTCCGACGGACATAAAAACATATTATGGAAATCTTCAAGCGTATAATTTAATACCTATGTACGAAGATGATGTATACCTACTCATCGTTTATAGATGCATGTTATTAGCATGCATGACACTATCTGCTTCCAACTACCAAATTCATTAAATTTATAAACCTTCAACCCCATACATAAAATACATATATTTACTTAGATGAAAAGTGTTCGGATGGTTAGAAAATTAGCACACCTAAGTTTTAGCAGCCCTATTAAAAAACTCGAATGGCATGCTAAGTGACCACGGTCTTGGATTATTTAGACTATGACTATTGTTTGGTATAGTCTTTTAAAATATACTTTTTAAAGGTCTTCAAATACAAAAGTAATAGAGTATAAATACAAAAATACTTAAAAAACTATTAATAGACACTTTTAAATTTGTGTACCTTTTAATTAACTGTATGTCTTAATCAAACTTTGTTTAGGATTATCATGTTTTACTTTAATTTCATAGATCATTTTGTACCGTATCATTTGGTACAACTATAAATTAGGTACTTATCTGTTGTCTTTTTTAATAATGCATTTGAATTTTTAGTTGAATTTCACATAAAAAATTATATTATTATATATGAAAAATGACAATTTATTATAATATAATTCCAGTATTTTGTTTTTCTCAACTTGATTTAAATGAAAATAGAAAATAAATTAAGTTATTTGATTTTAAATACAGACACTTTAAGAAAAAACTTAAAATATGTAGTTGAACACTAAAAACTATAAGTAAATGTTTAATCAAGCAACTTACAAGACTGGTTTTATCATAAACATTGTCAAAATTAAAAGCACAAAAACTGTGATTTTAAGTGCATCGCTAAGGATTATTAGTCCTAAGCAAATACCACCCACCCCCTTAAATCAAACACTGATTATAAGACATAAGTAAAATATAAAATTATAATTAACATTTAACACATATGTGGATTTGTTAAAAAAATATTATATTGAAGTCGATTTTACAAGAAATTTAATACAATATAATATATTCATAAAACATTATTTCAATACTATACATTCTACTATTAATTTTCTGTCAAGAATATAAAAATAAAAATAAGTAAGAACTGAAATTTATTTTTACGTCTTTGTGATGCTAGGTAGACAGTGGCGGGTGAAAGGCTCAATTTTGACGCAGCTGCGTTAACTTTATAAAAGGGTGGTGACAGACATAGATATTAAAGAATAATATTCTATAATATCTATGATGGTAGTGACGTCAAAGCCTATGCTAAGGTCTGGCCACATTTTATTTACATCTTAGCTCTGCTAAGTATAAATAAAAAATTGATATTATAATTTAGACAACTTTGTAAGTGTGGGGTGGTAGTGGTAAATAATTAAATATGAAATTACGTCATTTAACATTTAAGTTCAATCCGCCACTGAGTATAGACTACAACCTTAGTACAATACTAATTAATAAATGTAATTTTGTTCAATATTGATATATTAAATATGTATTTTTATTATACTTAAGTCTTAATTGAATCTTAAAAAAAAAAAATATAGAAATGTTAAGCTTTATACTTAATAAAATATTCTTAGGTATACAGAATTAAGAGGTGATACTTTATTAATATTACATGTAATTTATGATATTTTAAAAAAAATGATACAAGTCAAAAGTATTAAGTCAGTATATTATACTCTATTTAAAATAAAAGCAACGGGCGTCGACCAGGTTTTGTCCGGGCAGCAGTCAGATGCTTCTCCCACCAATCAACCACAAGGTTTGGCGTTTGGAACAAAGCTACATCCATACGCACAAGTCGGCCGCCCGGTATAGCTCTTATTTTGAATAGAGTATACATTTGTATAGAAAAAAACATTTAAAAAGCTGAATACGATTATAAAAACTTAGCTATTTATTTAATTTATTAAAAATCCATACTTAATAATTATATTTATTCAAAATAATCTTGTATTACAATCAAAATAATAGATGAGTAACATACATTTAAAATTAACTAATTGTTTTAATTTTATTGAAAAGCTATTAAATCATAACTCATTTAGATATTTTGGTGTACTATAGTTTAAAGGATACGTATTAAAATAAAAAATACATAAGGCATTTTAGGAATACAAAATTTAAATAAAAATCAGTACGTAGTCTACTTTATGTTTAAACTTATTCACTAAATTCAATAATAATAAAAAAATTTAATTGTAATGTTAACTGTTTTTTCAGTTATTAAAATACAATTATTTCAAAAACTTAAATAATTTTATGACACAAAATTAGTTGCAACAAACATTATTATAAAAAAAAAAAAATGGTTTATCCAGAAAAAAATCAAATAAAATTATAATATTTTCAGTGTGTAGGAGTTTTTCTTTTAACTTTGTAGTTATAATAAGAGATTTTTCATTACACTTTACTTAAGTTATCTTTAGTGATGACGTTATGTCTGTGAAATAGAATACATTTTAATCAAAAAATGCTTAAAGTTAATTTATTTATTTGTTCCTTTGTTTTTCATTCATCTGAAGAAGGGTATGCTTAAAGTGAGTTATTTATTTTGTTTTCATTTGCATGATTAACATTTTCAATTTTGTTTAATGCAACCAATTCACCGCCCAAACAATTTTTCTTCTCTTCTTCTACAACAGAAGGACATATTGTTTCACTTTTAATGATTGTTTTGTCAATATAATTGTTGACATTTTCTGAAACATTCATTGAGTATGCATGCTCAACTGCCAATGTATCTTCATCATAAAGGAGATCAATTGTTTCAGTATCATTCAATTGATCTATAATTTGATTTATACTTTGAGCAGTGTAAACATCAGTTGCATTTTCTCCATCATCATTATTATTACTTATATTCTGTTCTTCATTATTTTTTAGGTTAATGATTTCATTATTTCCTTCATTTGTACTGTGTGCAGTTATATTTTCTTTAATTTTGGTATCAGACAATTCCCATTGATCTGATAATGTATTTGTATTTGCTTTTTGTTCAATCTGTCCATTGTGTTCCTTATTATTTTCTGTAATTGTTTCAGGAATATTGTTAGTCATTGATGTTGTTTCGGGAATATTGTTGGGCATTGATGTTGTTTCAAAGATATTGTTGGCCAATGATGTAGTTCCGGGAATATTGTTGGCCAATGATGTAGTTCCGGGAATATTGTTGGCCATTAATGCTGTTTCAAGGATATTGTTGGCCAATGATGTTGTTGCAGGAATATTGTTGACTTTTGATGTTGTTTGAAGGATATTGTTAGCTACTGATGTTGTTTCAGAGATATTGTTGGCCAATGATGTTGTTTCAGATATAATTGGTAACATTTCTACACAATTAATAGGAGTTACATTAGATGAAACAGCTACAGGATCAAGTTGTATACCATGCTCGTGTTCAATATGCATTATTAATGCTATTTGGTACATAAATTTAAAGGGGCATTGTTTACAAGAATACCGTCTGTATTTATGATACGGAAGTCTCTTTCCATGAAATACTCTCCAATGTTGAAAAAACGTTAGGCGTGTAAAATATTTTTTACATTTTGTACAATAATATCTTTGAGGTTTACTTTTCAAAGTATTTTGCTGATCACAAAATTGCCAATGTCTTGCTAATCCTGAATTTGATTTAAATTTTCTTGGACAATTATTACATTTAATTGTGTATGTGTCATAATTAACAGATTCTGTTGTTTGATTACTTAGATAATGATCAGATAATGTAGTCATTTCAGCATCTATTTCATTATTTTCATCAGCGGTGGCCATTTCAATGATGGATTCAATTTCTTCATCAAAGTGAGAAGTACTATTTTGATTCGTTTCTTCAGGTTCTTGTTTACAAGTGTTGACCATTTCAAGATATTCAGCTTTTAAATTTGGACTATTCATATTACCCAATCCAAGATAATCAGTTTTCAAAGATGTATTACTCATTCTTTTTTTCGCAATTTTTTTTGGTGGAGATGGATTGTGAATCTTTATATGACTTGATAAGGCTGCGGCTGTAAGGCACACTTTATTACAAATTATACATTTAAAAGGACCTTTATACTTTTTAGCATATGTAGTTTTAGATTTAGGTTTCATTTTTGAATTCGTTTCTACGTTATTGTATTGACATGCGATCAAATGAGATTTGAAGTTACTAATAAGAATTCCTTTATGACAATACGCACAAATAAGATTCTTATTTTTTTTATTTGATATTAAATCACCATCATGCAAGGTAAATTTATGAATACTCAAACTTTGAAGATCATCAAACTGTTCAGAACATTCATAACATTTGAACATGCCAGGAATACGACAGTTACCTTTTACTTGATGACCTCTAAGGTTATTTAAAGAAGAAAATGGCACACAACATTGCCAACACATCAATGTATTCCCTAATTCAAAATGTTCACGATGATGAAATTTAAAAACATTAAAGTTTTGGAAGACGAGATTGCACGAAGGTTTTAAACAAGTAAAAAGTATATGTGTCGATGAACGTGGAATCTTTTTAATGTTTCCTCTTTTACGTTCCAGTACATTCTTCAAAGGAATTTTCTTAACCGGTAATAATTCAGTTTCATTTTCTGTAGGTTCTTTTAGTTTCATACCGTACTCAGCTAAATTTTTTGCCTGGTTTTCAAGACAATGCTTAGTATGCTCAATAATTGTTGTTAGATCTGGAGCGGATTTTTCACAATGAAAACATAAATAATTACCAAAAGAATTCATCAATCGGCCATTATGTGATTTTAATTTGTGATAGGCAAATTCTTCCATACTGTTAAATACAACACTACATGCATAACATTTAAATAAATTTACAGTTCGGCAGCGAATGTGATAATGACCACTGGCGTCGCGGTCAGTTTTTTTTATTTCTTGATAACAACGACGACACATAACTGCAGTTGAAGATAAACCAATATGTCGTCGATAATGTGGAGTAAAATCTTTTTTTGATCTTGACAGAATGTTACAATTAGGCACCAAGCAAGTAAAGAAAGATTTATTGTATTGAGAACAATCATGGTTCAAAATATTCTTCTTTTGACAGATGGAACAATAGTACAATTTTTCAGCTTCATTTATACATTCATTTTTAAAATTACTTTTACAAGTTTCTTCACCGTCTGAGGATAATAAATCAACAATTTCAACTGGGTCCTTAACTACCGAACAAGATGGATCTTCTTCATCTGATTCACTATCAACATATGCTGATTTTGAATGATTTGTAATAAATGACCGACTAGAGTCACCTTGTTTATTATTGCTGGTAATACTACTACTACTACTGCATCCATTTATATTGTAAATATTTTCATTTAAATTGTTTGATATTGATCGAGAGTTTGAGAATGAAGACGATTTCTTCTTAGTAGCCACTTCTTTATTCCTTGAATCCGGTGTTGAATTAGATGCATTAGATGTTCCAGGAATAGTAACACCACCAAACTAAAATCAGAAATATAATAATTTAAAATTAATTAAGGTTAGAAACTGTTGATTGTAAATTTGTACATGGGTATATTTCTAATATTAATATAGTATGGTACCTATGAACTAATTAAAATAAATACATACTGAAGTTTCGATCAGTGATCAATTCTGAATTGCTTATTAATTCATAAAAAATAATACTCATTAACATTATTGTTAATATCTATAATAATAAATTTTAAAGTAAAATAAAATAAAATAGTTAATAAAAGATTCCATTTAATAATAGAACATATTGTTTAGGTTGATTATTTAAAAATAAAAATTAAATAAAGGTACATAATAATAGTAAACAAAGCTGTTTAGGAATGAATTAATATCATGCTCAAAAGTCAAAATAGAGCCTGTTTATGAACAAAATGAATAGTAATTTTGATGTGCAATTCTTTTGGGATTGGCCTTGTCAGTTCAATTAGGAACATATTTAATTAACTGTTCTGCAGGCTGTATATTCCAATAGATATTGGTAGAAGACAAAAGTAATTTTGTTTAAAGCACAAATTATCTTATAACCTACGTAAATAGTCACTATCTAGTGTATTGTACATTTAATATGAATTATTATTTTTAATATTTTTAATAGAGCAGTGTATAAAAAAATATACAATATGAGTTAAGTTGGGTAAATCTAGTAGTAGTTTCAAATTATAAATACCAACATAATACACCTAATTATAGTTTTTGTAATATAAGGATAAAAAATAAAATACAAAATACAAAATACAATTAAACCAGGATTATTTTGGTTATTGTTGACAATTGATATTTTTTTGTTTTACTGATTATAACGATTTATTCAGTGGTGCCGAACCTATATATTTTTAAATAGGTTGGCAAGCAAATAGCAGTGGCGTATCTAAGGGGAGGGCAAAGGGGCATTTGCCTCCCCCACCAATTACCGTAGTTTTCTTTTGTCGTATACAGTGTTTAGCCAATTTTGGAACTTTTTGTACTTTTCACCCCCAATGCCCCCTAAGAGTACCTAATATGTATTAATTAAATGTGTAAAGTGAACAGATTAAACTGTATAAGCAATACAAATAATATAGGTACTAATCATAGTAATAATTGTACTGCTTATCTACTATGTTGTCCATTTTATATTAACTTACATAAAAGTCCAAACAAAATTCTCATCAATATAGGTATAATGAAGCTATGTTATAAAGAATATAGCCTGACAAAAAAAAAATACAGTATTTTCAATTTTTAAATAATTTTAACTTTTAAGTTTTATCGATATTATCCCCCATGCATTTGGTAATGGGTGTATAAAGTTTAAGTAATAATACGTATTAAAAATCAAATTGCTACAATTTTAATTCCGAGCAACATGTTTTAATATTTTGGTATAAATAGTACAAACAAAAATATTCCGCTATATAGTAGGCGCAAATGTACCTTATAATCAAGTAGCTAGTACTGTAATGGATATATCAAATTTAAATTCAAGAATGATCGTTGCACACAAATGGATTCTGACAATCTATATATCTAAAGGTATTTAATTATTATTATTAGTTTATTTTCCTACAAGTAAAGTAATAGGTTGAATCCATTTTTTCAAAAATCATTTTCTTTTTATCTCATTTGCTATATTATTATTATTTACCTATAATATTATTATTGTTATTAAGAGGACACTACACACCTATTTGTTGTCTTTGATTTGCAAGTGCGTAACATAGTAAATTTACACTCAGGAGAATGCATTTGGCTCTGAGTTTAAAAATAAGAGTGAATCGACCTATCATCAAACTTAATGGTAAGTTTATTATCTGTGTTTGTAAGTGGGTTTTTAATGATAGTTCAAATTTTTTAGTAAGTTATGCGTATATAATACAGCGTAAATTAAAAATTCTCATAACTCACTTATAACCTGAATTATCGTAAAAAATACTAACACAGATAATGTGCTTATCATTAAGTTTCATAATCGGTTAATTTGCTCTAATCTTTTAAACTGATTGAGTTAAACGTGATCTGCTAAGCAAAAATTTTCTATGTTATGCGCTTATAAGACGGAGACAACAAATATCTGTGTAGCGTCCTCTTAATGTTGTAGTCAATATTGATATACCGTTCAATGGTGTAAATAGGTTCATGGTATAAATAGCTATAAATTAATCTAAATATTTTGAAAATGTCATTGTGTTAAGTGAATAATAATATACGTAATAGCGGAAAAGTCTCCACGAATAGTATCTTTTTGAATTACAACAAAATAATCAATAAGTAGTTAAAATCATCATTTTACATTTAAATATCCAATTTTGTTAACAATTGAACTCAATAAAATAAAAATTGTGCAAATATAATATAAATAGTTATATGCAATTTTTTGTAGTTTTAAATTACTGTAAGAACAACTTGTAAAAAACATTGTATTAGAGCATGATAATAACATATAGATATTCAAGCTTTTTGATCGAGTATAATAAATGTTCGGAACATTTATAAAAAAAAAATTTTAAATACTTATACTGGCCACCTTTTGAGTGTAAAAAGAATTGTGGTATCAACAGTTTTGGATTTAAGGAACTGTGTTCTCCAAATTAAGACACACAGCAAGGTAATTTATTCAGATATTTTTTCAAAATCTTTTTTAAACTGTTTACAGAATATGTGTACCTAAGTATTGATATCAGATAGTATCTTAGTTTGTGCTGAAAAATAATAATCTGACATAAAAATAATAGCTACGTGAAACCATTCCACTGTCCACAATATCTAACATGAATTAAAAATAAGTGGATTAATTCCTCTGTACATCTCCTCACTACTCTTTAAACAACTCGTTTGTCCTCCTATAAAAAATAACTAAGATAATTCTTAAGGGATAGGAATGCAGATGAAGTATACTGTCATAAAAAATCTAATTTAGATGAAATATACTCTTATAATATAATAATTTTATGTTACAATTTCAATATAAAAAAATTAATATGTTCTCATTAATGGAATGAAGTCTGAAGAGTAATACAAAATGTTTGTTTAAACTTTTAAGTGTTTTGTTAATTCCATTGTAAGATTAAGCATCTGTTGTATTATCATCTTACTGCTTAACCTTTTATATTAATAGTTTGAATTTGGAACAGATTTAACTATTTTAGCCACTTTAAACAACAAATATTATTTTTTACATAGTATCACATACTGTTATAAAATATATTATATTGAGGTAATGGTCGAATCTTGAAACATTGAAAGAACTAATCAGTTTGTTATGAAATGTTTGTTGATTTATGGTGGTAAGGTGGGCAAGGCCCTACACTGTTTTATTCAGTATTTTAATTAGCTAGGGATCATAGACCTTATACTTATAAATAGAAGATTTTGTAGTTGACACATTCCATGACATGTAAGGCTTCACAAAGCACAAGGCACATGCGGAGTAGTGTCGCGTCCATAATATGTAAAATATACATTGCTCTATTCATTATATCTATTACCTAATATTAACACTAATCTTCTCGACCGTATCACTCTACCCTACCAATCAGACATGATCCGTCTATTAGTATAGGGGACACAAATTTTGTATGTGTCATTAGAGTACCTTTACTATTTCTTAATTGAGTCAGCACTAGGTAATAAACATCTTAAATTTAAAAAAGTCTAAAATATAGAAAATTGCATAATATTTGAAAATTAAATTTTAAGTAATAATGATACACTTCCTGATAATAGACCACACCGTCATAAGTGAAATTGGCCCAGGAACCTCAACATTAAAAAAAAAAGTAATATTATAATATTACCTACAAGTTTCTACAAATAATAACAAAAATTCAAAAATTGTTTGAAGATAAAAATATTTATTTTACATTTGAATATTAATGTTGTCTAAATTTTAATTTCAAATGATAAGCTATTAAGCTTCATGTTTGAATTTTCTATAAATTCAAATAAAACATCTTATGAGGAATCTTCTATTAAATTGTCAAATTTTTGGTGTTAAGAGAATGTCAGTGCACTATTTGTTTTATCTCTCTGGCCCAAGCACAGCACAGACAAAACACCTTGACGCAGAATCATTTTTCCTATGTTTTTAATTAGTCTTAGAGTAAAATCACCCATTATAAAAAGATAGAGAATAATATTTTTGAGGGGATGACATTTTCATTTTATTGTTATTTGACTTTCAAAATAATCAAAAAATGTTTAAAATGTTTTGAGACAATATTTAGACTAATCGATATACATTCCCTCAAAAATATTACTCCCTATATTTTTTGTAATGGGTGATTTTACTCTAAGATTACTTGAAAACATAGAAAAAATGATTCCGCATAAATACGTTTTGTCTATGTTCACGTGGGCCAGGGAGAGAAAACAAATAGTGCGCTGACATCCTAACTTATAAATTTAAATTTTTTAGCTACACAATAATTTATATATTTATGCAAATTTGGTAAATTTGAACACCAAACGCTTATAAAAAAATTGATATAATTTAATTTTGATATTTTTAATGGCAGCAAGAACAACTTACGAGGAACGTTGTATTATATTTACAAGCTAACATTTTATCAAAATTTATAAATTCAAAAATTATGTACAAATAGCACAACAAAAATTATTTTAAAAAGTATATCATGTCTAGAAAATTCTAAAATGATTATAAGGTGAAAAATTCAAGTCTTTAGTTATTGATTTTTAAATTGAAATAAAAATAATATTACAAATTTTGCCAAAAACGGGATTTCTTTTGAAAAATTTTCTATTTTCTAACATATTTTTTTAAGATTATTATTACTTTGGTCCCAAAGTACCAGAGAAATCACCCTCAAAGTTGAAGTATTGTCACTACTTTAAAAAACGCTTTCAAAGTCTGGGATAGGCATGTAAACTTTTTTGATTTTTAATTTTTAGAAATTTAGAAACTGATTATCACACCCCAGCGGTATAATTTGAATCCAGAAAAATGTTGGAATGAACAGCCCCACAAAAAATCATTTTCATTTTGTGGGATAGATCTCTGAAACTGGTCTTGTTAGATTCACATTGGTTAGAAGTGCAGTGAAGATTTTCAGAACTTTATCTTAAATAGTTAATTCACTACAAAACATTAAAAAAAATTAAAACAAATGTTATTGGGCGATTTTTTTTATGTTTTTCAGCTTTATAGCTTTTTAGTGAATCAACGATTGGAGATATAGGTCTGAAAAAAAACACTTCACTTCACTTCTCATAGCCAATGTGAATTTAACAAGACCCCAAACAACAAAATTCGTTCTCCAGTTACGGAAATCTACCTCGCTAAATAAAAATCTAGCAAAAAATAACTTTTTTTATATCTGTGAAAAATTAAATAATTTTTTAAAAGAAATTGATAATCCCTTTTTAATGTGTTATCAACCAACTTTCTAGCTAACATAGTTAAAGAGAAAAATTAAAAAATTGAAATTTCTTTGAAAACAAATACTAATACTTACTCTGTTTCAAAGAGAACATACCAGTTGGCGACCAATTTATGTCCGGCGGCACGCATCCCCCACCAATTTCTTATTGTTAGCATGATCACATGGTTCTCGACGCACCATTCAAATCATTCGACGTATGCGAAAGCAGTATGTTCTCTTTTGAAAAGGAGGATAGGTAGGTATTTGGAAAATATTATTCTTTTAATAAAAAAAATTAATTTTCTTCAGAATATATTTTATATTTTATTTTTTTATACAATGGTACTTAGTTAGATATTTCTTTTAAGGATTATTATTAAATTTAAAAACAAATTATTTAAAAAATAACTTTGGTTTTTATGTTTTATTACTGTAAATTAGTATTTAAATTTAATTAAAGGTACAAATACTCAATTGTTTAAGGTGACAGATGAGATTATTAGGGTATACCTATGTTTAAGTTGGGGGTGTGATTGGCAATTATTGTAATTTTTAAATGTTTTTAGATATCTCACTTTTAATCAAGTTCAGCGCCACTGTATTTATTCAACTGTATAGGATAAATAGAATATTATTTATTATTGATAATTATTGTACATCAATACTTTAGTTGAATCTAGTTATTTCAAAAAAGTGAAACAAAAGGTCAAGACCTAATTAATCCTTGAATTCCTACCAAACATTCAATGCTATATCTAAATTGAGTTTTTTACAACTAAAAAATAATTATAATTAGGTATATGAATTAATTAAGTTTAGTAAATCAGTTATGATTAATAGTTAAATAAATGTAGTTAGATCAATGTTATTGAATTATGGAAATTAAGTTAATAATACTAAACTAAATTAATAACTGAGATTTTATTAAAACTAATATGTAGAACAAAAGTTTGATAATTGAAAAAATACTATACTCAAATATTGATGTTTGAATAATTTAATTTATTACTTTTTCAGTTAAAAAATCAACTTTTAAATTAATATAATTCCAATACAGATTTTAAATAAATTTAAAAATGAAAATTGAATTAAGAATTCAAAATTAAATTTATAAAGAAAAATCTATTTAGACCATTTTAAGAGGACGTATCACCCCAGATTCTGCTGTAAGTGCGTTATAGCAAAGTTTTGTTCAGCAGTTTTCGCTTAGCTTTGTTAGTTTTAATATTAGAGTAAATTTATCTAAAAATAAAATAAAAGGTAAAAACATGTTTTCTGTCTTCTATTTTAATTTACAAGTTAGGTAGTTATAAACATTTTAAAATTAAAATCTTTTACTTATACCTTCCTCGCTTCAAAAATAAAAAAATACATTTAACAAACCACTGTAATGTTGTTACATTTATGTTTAGTAAAATTAATTCATTTTAATATTAAAACTAACAAAGCTAATCACTGAACATGCATTTGCTATGTTATACACTTCTATGAGAGTCATCTTCTTAAATGAGTAAATATTAAACATACAATTTTAAATTAGTCTATTTTAGAGATTTAGCTTAATACATTTGTAAGATGTGAGTTTTTATAATTTGACCAAGCTAATGCTTACTAACATAGGCATATACTAACATCAATTTATAAAAACATACCATATTATGTTGAAGCATTTTAAAAATAAATAAACCTAAATCTTATTATGTAGGTGCGTATGTTAAAATATATAAATATATTTATAAAAAGTCTCATACTTTTTTCGTAGCAATGTAATTGATAACAATTTGAGATTCAGCCGCTTTCCTCTTCAGTTCAATAAAGTCCACTAATAATCTATGACAATTTTCACATATCATTTTTGGTTTTATATCGTCCTTCTCTACCTAAATATAACAATAAAAATATCAATTTAATTATTTAATTAAAATTTTTTTTTCTTATATAATATGGTACGAACTTTGATTCCTAATAGGTCTATCATCTGTTGATTCATATTAATTTCTCCATTACTAGGCGTGAAAATGTGTATAAACTTGACGTGTCTGTTCGATTCCGGTTCTAACAGACAGAGTCTGCAGAGATCGAAGTTCTCGCTGTGCAAATGCATCTGATTGTTGCTCATCGTGAACGGTCTTTGAGGAATTCTGTACCAGCGAAATCCTAACGATCAGACGACGGCACCCGGCCGGGCAGCGGTTTAAGTTGTCAGCTACGAGCGGTGGACCAATGGCAGGCGGACATCGCTGTTTATTGATTTTCGACGAAATTCAGTTTCGTCCGAGCGGTGAACGACATCCACCGGTTCAGTTGGCCAAACCCAGCGGACAGCAGATTTTCGGAGTCAACGTTGTACTATAAGTATTAAAAAAATATAATATTATGTTAATTTTGTAATTGAAAATATTACTGTACAGTGTACGCGAAACCAACGTGCACAGCACTAGGACGTCACGTCACGTACAAAAGTCATGTGTTATACATAAAATGACAACAATGTCGAAAAAAAGCAAGAACGAATCGGCGTATGCCATTTGCCGAGCTACGCCGCTACAACAGTGTCGGGCAACATCATGATAACGTTGGATATG
Organism: Sitobion miscanthi; assembly: GCA_008086715.1. Lineage (NCBI taxonomy): Eukaryota > Metazoa > Arthropoda > Insecta > Hemiptera > Aphididae > Sitobion > Sitobion miscanthi. Next base: position 24,199,129 of record CM017799.1, on the reverse strand, counting down.
GCCAAAATACCGAATTAAGTTGTTTACTATAATGTTGTTACATAATATTTATATGGCCATACCATGAAAAATTAAAATAATATGTATACCTACATTGATATTCGGTATTGTGGTGAGAACCTGCTTCGCGGAGTAAAAATATTAGTTATTACGTAATAAGGGTACTACGGACCGGAGGTATAGTAAGGTTAAATAAACTAACAAACCAGCCAACAGGTCAGGCTGGTCGTCGGACGTCGGTCGTCGATCGCCAAGACGTGTAGGCATATAAACAAATGAATACTACTACTACCATACCGGTAAACCGTAAACATGCCAGTCATTGAGTACAGAACCGCCAGCCCTAGCTGCTGGACGCCCTGATTAATGGGTTGGTGGGTGGGTGGGTGGGTGTTTCTTTGATTTTCCCTTACAGTGGAGCCACGGAACACATTATGACGACATTTCGACAAACGTGATTTCTCCACACCGAGGTTTTTGTCCGAGTTCAGATTTTCCATGAACATTGAACACGAATAGTTCGTTGTTCCGTTCCTTAGTTCCAACCGGTTATGGCCTTATGGGTGACGCTAGTTGGCGGCACTGTGACTGTCGGTTATTTAGAAATTTTGAGTTTCAGAATTCAGATATCGGAACAAAAGTCAAAACCAATTAAAAATATATATTTTTTTTTTTTATGGCCTCTGAGGCCACCTTGCCATAGAACAAATTCCTTTAAAAATTCTGGTAGCATTAATTAAAATTTTAACATCATCATGTAATAAAAATCGTTTGATACCTATTCCCTTATTAGCGATGCTTGTAGTGGGAACAAGGGGTTCACAAATTTTAGTTTCGTAACTTAATAGACAAGATGTTAATATATATAAAATAAAAAAAACTCAAAAAGGTGGACAAGTGGACCGCTCTGCTGTTCCGTAGGTGTCGAGCATGTCGTTGTAATGGATAATATTATGTTATATTTGAATTCGATGATAAATCAGTGTATACGAAAAACGATTTTTTTTAAATTGGTTTTTCGTAAAAACTACAAAACTACCACTTTCTTTTGTTTTTCTTGACGCTTTCTAATATTGCTTGAAATTTTCAATTTTCGCCTCCCAAAAGTACCAACTAAATTCACTTTTCTATCAAAAAAAAAGTTGATCTCGAAAATTGGTGCATTTTTACTACCGAAAAAGTTACTGACAGATACAAAAAAAAAACACACAATATCATTGTAAAATCAATACATACATTCTTTCGCACCACTCAGAATCTAAAATCAAAATTAAAACACATAATGGAAAAAATTACTAAGAGAAAAAAATTGTTTACAAAATTAGAAAAAAATAATTTTTCAATATAAGTAGCTAATAGGGCATAACATAGAATTGGGTCTATCAACGAAATAACTGTAAATACATTAGTTTTATAACAATGACTTTACTTACATAAATACATGTACATTGATTAATGATTATACATGGACACATAGTCATTACAGATCGATACATTTTTCTTTTTTAGATTGAAATATGATATTACCTATATATTTTACAATAATATATTTAAAAAAATCCGTAGAGGACATTCCTTTCTCGCACCTGGATGTTATAAAAAATAAAATTACACAGACGACCCCTTGAAGATTAAAAAATTACTTCAACAGAGAACTTAGTAAACTTTCAAAGAAAGACTCCAATCAATTTATAACCAACATCTACATTCAATCGTCACCGAATATCGTGATTTTACCAAAATATGGGTACACTGACGAATGAAAAATGAAAAATGATGTCGGATGTGGTATTGCAAGATTATGTTTAAGTACTTTCTATTTCTTGATCTATCTACACAACTGAGGCTCAGAGTCTGTGGCAATTGTTCATGTTTTGGACCTCTTAAAAACAAAACTCAAAGCAATCATCCTAAGCGACTCACTAAGCACTCTGAGGAATCTTGTAAACGTCGGTGTATAAAAGAGTATTTTCCACGCCAGAAAAATCTAAAATCAATTTCATAACCTTATAAATTCTGGCTATTTTACTATCGTGGTATGAATTCCAAGTCACAATCAAATCTCGGAAAACGAAAGAGATGATGAATAATTAGTAATAATAAATAATATGTATTATTAAAATATCCCGCCCTCCTGAGCTTCTCATCAAGGGTAACTTGAATCAAAGTATATTATGTCATCTAATATCCTATTAATTGTGTCAATTAGTCATAAATAATGTAAAATATTTCAAAAAAAATAGTGGACTGCTTAAAATTAACCTACGACTTCAACTACGTCTTATAGTTTACTCTATTCCAGGGGCATCATTTAATTTTTTTTTTTTGATACGCATAAGTGCATAGCGTATCAAAAAAAAAAAAATTAAAAGATGCCCCTGGAATGGAGTAAACTATAAGTAGTCGAAGTCGTAAGTTAATAATTGTTTGCCGCTTGCCTAAGGTAACCACATAGACATTAAATAACAACTAGATAGCCGACTATAATTTGTTATTGAAGCCGCGTCCCCATCCCGTCCGCTCTATGCCTAAACGGCTATGTTTACACCTTTATAATATAAATTTATGTATGTAATTATGATAACAATATGATAAAATATAAACATTGCTGTTTCGACAAATGGCGACACAACCTCAAGACATTGCATGACAGTTATGTAGTAGTCGGCTATCTAGTTGTTCTATATATCTATGGGTAAAACCAAGTGAGAGATTTGTCGAGACTCCAGAATAAGTCCTAGGTAGGGTTACCAGTTTGTGTCTCTAAGAAAAGAGTACATAATATATAAAGTCATAAAGGTAATATAAAAAATCTACTTTTATAACTAATATTTATTTAATTAACATGACATTTTATATAATAAATTATGTATGAAATACTTAACACTGAAATGCATAATATAATCATATATTCGGTAAATAATTTGTTTTTAATTACATAGGTGTTTGATTAAGATATAATTTGTTTAAGTATTTACTATTTATTACTACTTCGAATTTTTTATACCTAATTTTTGTCTCCTAGGACTCCTATAGGTATCTATTTGGTTTTAGTAGACTGAGGATTATAAATTATTTATACTTATTATAACACTACAGTCCAAAACAGCTACAATATAGGGAAGACCGAAATTATTATTAATAGTGTCATTGATAACAAAAATGTTTACAGACAGTAAAAAAATATACATCATTGTAAAATCAATACATTCATTGCTTCACTCAGAATCTAAAAATGTTTTGTGCAATCAACTGGTTAATAAAATGAAAATGACTCGTACCAATACGATCACACAGAATTCCTGTAATCCTGTGTATGTTGCTCATTTTATTCATAAGTAATAACTAATAAGCTAATAAGTAATAAATACTGTCTACTATAATATTATCATCGATATTCAGCAATAGTTACTCGAGCCGCGACGCAACTAAAAGGTTATCGGAGGGGTGGCCTATGGAATTCACCGGTCTCCGACAAAACAACACGTTAGGCTGCAACTGCCTTTTATATTATTTTTTTTTTTACCTTCTTTTCGTTGTGGTATCGCCACATGGAGATATGGGTGGTTAGCACAATACTTGCCCCACGGGGGGGCCCCATTATACAATATGGATATTATGGTCTAATAATGCAAGCTATATGCCTATATATATATATCGTATACAGTGTGATTCAACAAGCATGCTCCTCATGTCTTTAAATAATGCATTTTTGATTCTAGGAATTTGTTAATTTTTAAACTTATTCTTGTACTTACTTATAAGAGTATAAGACTTAACTACATGCTGACCATTGACCATATCTTAAAATATTAGACTTTTTATAAAATGTAATAAGTTGCCTGAGGTAATACAAACATGAAATACAGAATTGGTTGTGGCCACATTGAGCATTTTTAGAAATGTAAGGATTCATAAAATATATTTACTTTTTCTGTACTTCATTTTTTTCAATAAAGAGTTAGTCATTCAAAATTAGTGCATACTTTTTGAAGCGCCTGTATATAGCAGCAATAAGAAATTGATTGTGTGCTGCGTTGATTCTATTAGCCAAAGTACAATAATAGTTAATAAATATCTACACAGTTGCCTCTTGATTACTACGAATGTAATCAGTGGCGTTCTCGGGAATTTTCAATGGAGGGGGAGGGGGGTGTGGATAATTTCTATCGAAGCACAAAAAGACGGGCGTCTAAAAATACTGATAATGAGTTGTGGGGGGGGGGTTAAACCCCATGAAACCCCCCCGTGATGTCTTGCGACATGTTCCGTATTATTATTGTTCTTTTTCTCACACCTGCCATATGCCAAATTATTGTATTATATTATTCAAATCAAACTTTATTATTCACATGCGTGAATGCCAAATTATTATTATTTATGATCGCCAATATTATTATAACTGTAATTTAAAATATAAAAACCTTATGATTACCTTAAACTTAAGCCTTATTATTTCACTTTTGTCAACTAATTCAACCTTTTCCCCTTTATTATATAAATCTCTGGCATTCATTTGCCACTGCGTGTTTAAAACCAACGAGTTCCACCGACTTGGCCTTAGAGCCTACACGCGATGCGGCTCGTAGGTCACGAGAGAGGTGTTCCCCCTAGCTCGTGGGTAGTTTCTGTGAGGATAAAAACTCCAGATCCTCACAAAGTTTAGGGGATTTTAAAAATGAAACATGTATAATACGTTTATTGTCGTTAGGTTGTTAAGTTGTTCCGGACCTAATATTTAGGGGAAAGGGTGGCTGCCACGGGTTCTGTATATTCTTGTTTCAACCTCTCCCTCTGAGCAAATTCTTAAATATCAAACGAAAAAATTATTATCCTCCCCGCCCACCCCTCACTACTTTCCAGCCATCTAAATTTAAGAACTGAAACGATTGCGTAATATGATATTATATAAGTTCAGCGCCACTGCACTGTGTAATTTAGTTCCCATGTATGGTGAATTGGTGAATTTTTGTCTCCACTACCGAGTACCGATCTCCCCTGTCCCCTGAACCTTCACACTTCATGAACAATCTGCGCACCAGGTTCGAACTTCACTTTAGCCCTCTTACGCTGGGCCTTATCTCGTTCTTGCCCACAGTGACAAGACTTCTGATATTCTGGTTAAAGGCAAGAAAATTACCGAGTCCGTCGACTACACCTAAAGTAATGATACGTAATCTATAGGCCAATTATAAAATAATAATATTGGGAAAATTCGAGGGGAACAAACAAGCGCGCGTGCACTGTCTGTTATACTGCGTGTTACCACTTTACATGTTTTAATTTTATATTTTACCGATAGTCGACACGTGAATTGTTACAGAATAATGACTATTAGATATAATTTTTAGTAGTACACCAAGTACGTAGGTAATGTAGGTTCCTACATCAGTAATCACTAATACTCTATTGTATTTGTAGAGTATTTCACTTTTAGTCATTATGGCACCTAAAAAAAATACAATTTTCGTGATGAGTCTTCTGAAACTGGAGTGTTATAATAAGAGGTAGAAGTTAATTTGAAAAATAATATTTTTGATAGTTAAAAAAGTATTCATTTTAAAATTTATAATTTATCAAACAATAAATACAATTTTCGAACAATTTTCGAACAATATTTTTATTATTTTTGCATAATGGGTATATAAAATAATGTGCCGTTACTCGTTTTTTTAAAATAGGTACCTGATATGATTTAATAATACAGTAGAAGCTGCTTATTAGAAACACTTTGGGACCAAAGTAAAATGTGTCAATTAACTGATTGTTTCTAATAAGCGATTGAAAAAAAAAATAAAAAATATATGTTTGTATGTATATGTATATTTAACTATGTATGTATATTGCATAATTTAAAATAATATGTACAAATGTATATATTTTATTCAAAATATTTATCAATTGAAGTTCGTTTTTTTGCGTCGAGGAACTCCATGACCATAATTTTTGAGGTAAAAGTGGACCATTCCTTTAACGCTTTGTCTACAACTTCTTTTCCAGCTCTTCTTGTTTTTCGACTACCACTTTCCATTGTTGCGCGTCCAATATTCGATACAACGATATAACGATTTTTTTAAATCCTATTTAATGTGGAACGAGAAACTATCTGCGGCATCACGTGAACTAATTTTTGGAAGCACGTTTTATGACTTTAATAACTCGCATTTCTGTTTCGAACTTAAATCTTGGCGTTTAAAAATAAACGTAACGATAGCAAATATAAGATTAAAGTACATTGTTTATCGCCGGATAACCGGTGTGTAATATGTCAACTGACCTTCGACCGTTTCAAATAACCGATGTGATGTTTCAATAAACCGATTTATTTTCAATGTTCTAATATACGGCCGGTCCGTCCCGGGACATTTTGTTTCAATAACGCGATTGTATCAATTATCTGTGTATTATGCGGGCTGCTGATACTTTCTAGGAAATATTGACGGAAAACGATTGCACACACTTAAAAGTCATTTTAATGTCATCAAGCAAATTGCCTGCATTAATTTCTATAAAACTGGAGCCCCCTTAAGAGGACGCAACACCCGCATGTGTTGGCCCCGTCTCTATTTTTAAGTAATCAGTATAATAGTGGAACAAACTTTTTTCAAATGCCGCACCGCGGCGACGCGTATTTGCCGCGCGACAAGCGGCCACTGTAGGCTGGGCGGCTGAGCTGAGGGTCAAAAGCTGCTTCGTCTGGACGTGCTTTACAAACGCCTAACATACCAAATTTACGCTCATAAGTTCACGTTTTATGTCGTCAACTAAAAATTAGAGTGAATCGACATATTATTATGAAACTCGATGATAAGAACATTTTCTGCGTTTTGTTGGAAGTTTTTTTACGACAGTTCAGTTTTTAAGTGAGTAATGAGCGTTTTTAATTTACATTTATTACACACGCATAACTCACATAAAAATTGAATTATCGTAAAAAAATTTCCATCAAAACACAGATATTGTTGTTCTTACCATCAAGTTTCACATTAGGTCGATTCACTCTAATTTTTAAGCTGACAACATAAAACGTGAATTTCTGAGCGTAAATTTGGGGTATGTACCAGTTGCCCTCATATGTTAATATATACATGATAACAATATATAGCCCGTGAAATAAGGGAGGTAAATATACAAATAATAAATAAAATTATAGAATCAAATTTTAATATTTGCAATTATATATGATATTGTATTTTGAAATAAATAATAAACGTAATATATTATACAAATAATATGGATAAAATGAAAATTGTATTAATAATAATAGCCTACTACTTGGTACAAAACAATGATCTTACCAAAACGCGTAAATTTAGGCGCGTGTAAGTGGATAGCCGATTTATCGCGTGGGTAACGAGTATAACGACAATTATATTAGGTTTTGTCGGAATACGCTAGTTATTATCATTTATCAAGCCTTTATTGGTATTTTTATGGTTGTTAGAAATTATTATATGATACAATGTATACCTACGTCTTTCATAGGTACATTTTAGTAGACGAAAAGCACTTACGTTGTTAAAACGATGGAAAATATTACGCGAGTGTATAGTGAAAAGGGCAAGGTTTTGTTAGTTTTAAATAATTATACTTTTTATTATTTCATTGACTTTTTCATATTATTTTGTTAGTAATTATTACAGGCATATGCATTTTTTCTATCATTTTGTACTATTTTTTTGTTCACAAATTATCACATTGATGGCCACATAATTATAATATTTATTATTTTATTGACTATTGTATTCATATTATTTTGTTAGTAATTAATAATTATTACAAAATACAATATTAAGTAGGTATATAATATAATTCTAAGCATATGCATTTTTTTCTTTCATTTTATACTCTTTTACTATATTTTTATAAATAATGTATTTATTATTTGTATATTTACCTCCCCTATTTTACAGGCTATATATTGTAATCGTGTATATATCAACTGGTATATTTTTAAAATCCCGATAACAACCGTGGGGGCAACTGGTCAACACTGTAAATTTTGTATGTTACTTGTTTATCAGACGGAGACAACACATGTGGTATGGCCTGGTAATTATTTCCTATCAGATGTAAATCGTAGAAACCCGGTACTTAGTGCTTAATAAATTTGACGTGCTTTACTGCTGCATTATCGTTATTTGGATTTGTCTTACCTAGAATCGATTTACTGATATATTTACACAGTTACATGCGTCTGTCGCGTCTCAATCACCGCACAATAATTATACTAGCCCGTATGAGCTAAAAATATAATATATATCCGAGAAGTTGACTTTATTATCGCGTAAAAGGTTAGAGGTTGACGGCCGACAATACGTTGGTCGGTTTTCATCGGATACCTATAGTTGTTGTCAATATTATAGGTTATTGTTGGGTAAGGTGCACCTTATCATGATAACTATTTTAACGATTGGATTCGAATATAATATATACTTACTTATATATATTATGTACTTTATGAAGTTTAAAATTGTTATTTGATTAAATACAATAAATTGATTAATTTAATTGTTTCAACATGTGTGATATTTTTACAATGAACTAAAGACTGGTAAAATAAAATTTGCTGACCCCCCCCCCCCCCCATATAAATTTCCTGGATACGCGCCTGGTCCACCGAATCCGTCGATAGTGTACAGTCCCATCTGCATCGAATGTTTTCCAAGATGTTAATATTATGACAACACTTGAAACAGAACAAACAGCTCCAAGTCCACCTGTTATTTTTCCAGTAATTGAACCTAGTTTAAAATGTTTAGATTATGAGTTTGATATAGGAGGTTATGTTGAATGTAGGAAAAATTTAAGTGACGAAGAGAAAGTTTCAATTTTGCAAAACGTTTGGACATCCGATTTTAAGTTTAATTTCCCATATGACTAGTGGAAAATGCAAACGTAATTAAATGGCTTGTAACTTTCAAATCGTTAGCATATTGAAAATTAAGAGAGTTTATTTTGTAAATTATGTGTACTGTTTTTAAATTCAAGTCAGGTTGGTTAGAACTTAGGGATCACATGAAAAGTTGGGTAAACTTGTTTTAAAACCCTTGACAAAGTTGAAAGACGCATTGGAAGAATTTAGAAATTACAAAGAAAAAATGATTACCATACGTTACTTACTGATGAAAACATAAAGGCAGTTTTAGATAAACAAATAAGATAATAATATATTAGTACAAATAAATAATAAAGGAAGATGAAGTTTTAAAAAACCGTGTAAATTAAATAAATTTGCCAACAATGGCAAAGAAAGAAATTTAAATTGAATATAATTTGTTATATTATTATTATTATATATTTTATTTTATTATTCATTTTGTGAAAAATTAAAAATTAAAATTGTGTACTAAATTCCTAGCTCTTGTTTTTAATAGGCTGAATTGGGGAATTTTGGTCGGAGAAAATACCTCAGCTCCCACCCCTCAAAAAAAAATTATCTAAATACGCGGTACATAATACTAATAGTTATTATCATATTACATAGTAATCTTTAACTGTATCTAGATAAATTTATATAAATTTATGATTATTAAAGTTATCTAAGTTATCTATTATCAACACTGGACTAACGAGTAACGACTGGCTTCCCGAAAGGTTATTGTGGTGAGCGCGAGAATATTCTCGATATTGCACCGGAGAGACGAGGGTGCCACTCGAATATTTTCAAACAATCGCGCCACATGGCACGTAAATGCGGGATGCAGCCGCAAGAATGTTCTCGAGCACTCGACTGCGCGCCGCCCGGTGCAGCATCGCGAACATTCTTCAGCCATTATAGTTTACACGTCCTGCAGCCAGTAATTTGACCAGTCTTTCTCCATAGTGCAATAAGGATTATAAAGGAATGTCCTATACAATCGGCGTTTTCGTCCTAGTTCGCGCACGTGCACCGCCTCGTGCTTAAGTGCATACTGCGTTGCATAAGAATAAGATTAAATAATATGTTATACAATATGGCATTATGACGTCGGCTTGGGTTTATCGTTGGTTGCATACTTGCACATAAGCAATATAAATTATACGTTGCCATTTGAAAAAATATGCACAATGTTATCATTGAGCATGCGACAGATTTCATATTCCTTATTATACCATGTTTTTCGACTTTCTATATCTTGAGTGTTGTTCATTTGGGTAAAGCACGATTGAGCATATACCTTTTTAGCAACGAGATCGAGCATGGAATATTTTATGCGATGTCGCCAGTGTTGGGATTTGATAAGTACTTTTTTATCTAGACAAAGATAATATGATGACAATTTATCTAGATAAAGACTAAAGATAAATACATTTTTATCTAGTCTAGATAAAAAAAGATGTTTTTTTTTAATACCTACTATAAAGTCTAACTTTTGAGAGTACAGCTTAGATACTACTTAGAACTTCAGTATTATTTAAACACAGGCTATATGTTTAAATGAATGTGAAAATTATTATTAATCAATAACTAAGGTATAACTGAAAAAATACTTTTAAAATTAGGTATAAATATCGAAAAAAAACTATTTTAAACAACTCGTCATAGTAATCTTTAATCACTATGAACCTTTACAACAGTTTTAGTATGTCTTTAAATTTTTTTTAGTAGATACACAATTATTATTATTATGTAAAGTACATAATATTATAATATCATGTATACTATGTAGGTACATTGCGTAAGTATATTATACTATACAATAAATAAGAGAACATTTTATTTTACGTTACGATTATGCCATAATGATAATATAATTTATACACAGGTTACAGGTGATATGAATTATTTATAAATATAATATTTATAACATTAACGATACAATAAAGATCAATATACTATTTAAAAAATTAATTTATTCAAACATCTACAACACAACACCATTTCAAATGTGCAGAATTCCGGGTAAACGATATACACTGTTACAAATATAATTTCATTACTCATTAGTTATTAGTTTATTACTGATGAATAATAATTATATAAAGATTTATATTAATTCGATTACTTAAGAGGATGTCAGCGCAGTCTCTCTCTGGCCCACGCGCAACATAGACAAAACGTATTTACGAAAAATCATTTTTTCTATGTTTTTAAGTTATCTTAGAGTAACATTACCTATTACAAAAAAAGATAGACAATAATATTTTTAAGGGTATGACATATCGATTGGTCGAAATATTGTACCAAAACAATTTAAACATAATTTAAATTTACAACATTTTTTTTTTTTATTTAGTCTAATACGATGTCAAATAACAATTAAATATAAAATAATCATGTCATTCCCTCAAAAATATTATTCTTTTTGTAATATGTGATTTTACTCTAAGATTACTTAAAAACAGAAAAAATGATTCTGCGTTAATGCGTTTTGTACATTTGCGCGTGGTCCAGAGAGAGAAAACAAATAGTGCGCTGACATCCTCTTAAAATATCAATCGTACCTAAACCTAAATAAAAATTCAAGCCCATTGCAGTTGGTTGACACAGTTGACCCGTATCGGTACAACACACGTCGGAACCAGGAAAACACAATTAAATACGCGGTTTATGTATAGCTCTGACCGAGTAGCTTACTCTACGTCTCTACCTAAAAATAATTTATAACTTAAAACTTATAAGTTATTAATTAATCATTATAATCATTTTTCCACCAATTTACTGTTGACACTTAATAACTTAAGATACAATCTAAGTAAGAAATAGTAAGAAATTATATCAGTGTTCGATCATTCATACTCTATAGTATTCTTGCAGACTTATAAACCGTGCAGTATTTTTTTTAATTCGTACCTGCATATTTTGATTTTATTATTTTCATAACTTTTGTTATTATTATTATCAAATAGATATATGAAATGTGACTATATTATTGACTATGAAATCATATTATTTGTTTTATATGTTATATTTTGAATTATTATAATTATTTAAATAAATATTTTTGTATAATATAGTTTAAAATGAAAAATGGCAACGTTGCAGAGTTTTTTATGCTCAATAGTCAATCGTGTAGGTTTTCTTTTGTACTCCGATTCCCTTTGATACGCCGACAATTTGGCTCAATCGTGTCGCAAAAAAGGTGTTCTATGCTCAATCGTGTCTCAGCCGTTCATTTAGCCTTGTTTTGTTACTTGTTTTTACTATAATATATTCAGTTAATCACTGACCCCGGTGCAATATACAACAAGACAGCGTTACATGTATTATTAGGTTGAGTATACGGAATGAAGACTATTATTATATGTTTACAAAGACTCGTAATAAAAAACACAAAATTACTTCTCGATGGTTGACGGACTATAATCCATGAACATATAAAATAGATAAATCGCAAAAAAAAAGCACAAGGCAAAAAAGCCCAGAAACACACCAAGAAAAAAAAGCTTAGTTAATATATATATATATTATAAACAGTATATAACCAGTCAAAATGTTAAAATTTATCAATAGCTGGGTAATATTGACACTCCATATAGTACTCCATTGCTTGGTCTTTGAGATACCTCCTGTTTTATAATTTGTGCAAGGCTTATGTTTTTTGACTTGTAAATTATTGTAGTATGTATATACCTAAGACTGATATTTTTTAACTCATAACTTATAACACAATAAATCATGACGTATACATAATATTGTGTTCATATTTATATTTTTATTTGATTTACAATCTATATTTTATACAATTAACATTTTCATTATAATATATAATTATATTTTGTTATAGGTACATGGTAATTACTAATTAGGAGTAGAGTATACAATATCTGTTCACATTAATATTTCTGAGCTTTTTTTCCGCCTACCAAAATAGATGGGTAATAATACCGACTGTGGGATGAACCCTATACTATAACTTATACCTATAACTATACATTTGACTGTTGGGAAATTTGATAGGTTAAATGGGTTAATTATATTTGACGTTCGTACCATTGGGGACATCAAAGTTATAAAATGTAATGATGATATTTCCAAAAGATTGAGAAAATTAGATCTTGTTTTATATAACTATTAAATAATAAGTCTATTTTAACCAATTTTATATTGTATCATATTTTATCAACTGTAATATAACAATTGTGTTCCATATGGAGTTTAAGGGTTTTTTAAGGGAGTATGATCAGACACTGTATATGGACGGACCACGGATATATTACTAAAAATATATCCCCTCCCCAAGCAAACTCCTATTGTTGGCTAATTATACCACTGACTTTGTGACTATAATGAATCTGTTAAATTAAAAACAAATCAAGAAATCATTGTAAACAAAAAACGAATCTGAGCGAAGACATGAACGATTTGTCAGTTTCTAATATACGTACATAATACTTATACCTTGTACGAATATAGTAGATATTTATTAATATTTTATGTATTTTTAAATAGCAATAATAATATAGATAAAATTATTTTGAAATATCCAATTTGGGAAACATTTTAACTCAAAATATATAGAGAAATTGTGTCCATCAAGCATTTTTAATATTTTTGGATTGCTATAAAATTTTAAGAATAACAAACTCCTGTGAAACATTTTTAAGTAGGTACATCTTCAAGTTTTTTGATTTTGATAGAGAAAATATTTTTAATCACTCTTTAATAATGTTTATGCAAAAAGAAAATTAAAAAATTGAAAACTAGGTGAGTATGTTAATTTAAGTTTATATTTTTACTAAATTCATCGAAGTCACGAATATTTGTAAATAATTTTGTTTTTTTAGAACTCGTAACATGAATACACATACCAATAAAAAGCGATTCCATAAAATAAAATATATAGTCATTTATTCAGTAGGCAGGTACCTATCTAACGCATTACTTTTAAATTGTCATCAATAACACAAACGTAATTACGTTGCATTAATTGATTTTTAATGAAAGAGTAATTTAAATAATTTAATTGCAAGTACTTTTTTTCAGTGCAACAACTATAACAAATAATGAGTATTTTGGATGTATGCAATAGTGTAGGGCGTATCCTAATACCTACTTTCAAAAAAGTAATAAAAAAAACCCAACACTGAATACATAATATGCACATTAATAGGTTTTATGTGCTGTGCACATCAATTGCTCTGCATGCTCTCAATAACGAGTTAATTCATTCACATTCATTCGTTACAAATGTCGATTTGACGAATATTGGGTTTTAGGTATTATTCTTTGGAACGGCGTATAATATGTTTCGATGATGGACTGAGTCGACACGTACGTTGTGTGGCCGCGAGTTTGGAGTCAGGAGTTCTCCGCGTAATCGAAAATCAGATTATTCCGAACGCATGCAAGTATGAATGCCTCCTATTGGCGCCTGACATATAACTTAAAGCGCGTACTGTCATAATATTTTGTTTAAAATATGTCGATTTCATTAAATGTCGGCACACCGAAATATTATGTATACATTTGAAAATTTAATTCATTTTATTTTTCATAAGACATTTACCTGCGCACATACATAAATAACAAATTATTACGATATCATGTTTTGTTGTTTTACCGCAGTCTGCAATATTCAACTGAACAATACTATTAGTACTTAATTTATGACTGAATAGTAAATAGCTGAACAAACGTCAAGCATAAAATACTGTCAGCACTCAATAGTGAAACGACGATATTTTTATAGATTTTGGGCCCCCAGCACTGTGGTACAGCCAGACTGACATTGGACGTTGTATATAAATACATCGATAAATATATATATAAATTGTTATGTATAATATAATATGTCAAGTAAAAAAAAAAAAACAAAAGGTATAAAAACCATGCACGTACAACAGTACGATGGCAGTATATTTTAAATATATTTAATAATTCACTCATTTTTTTAAATACAAAAATGGTATTAGTTAATGGTAATATTATAAAAATCAATATGTACTAATTTATTAAATATATTATTTTTGATAAAAAAAAAATATACATGTATATCATACAACGTTAAATTAAAAACAATAACAATATTGTATTATTAATAATACAAGTTATAACAACAATGGTTCCTATACATGCGGCATTCATACAAATAAATATAAATATTATTTAAATTATTAACACATTAATGATTATTGTTGTCTTAATAACTATTACTACATATCTACATAACATATTTTAATATTATATATTTATATTATTGTAGTCAGTAAAAAATAACTGTTCCTGGTAATTATTGTTACTTGGTTTACGAATTTATTATTATTAAAATTATTTTACGTAATTGGTATCAATCACTACCTATATATTTTATCTATATTCTTTTGTAATAAATATTTTAGAAACAACAAACTATTTAATATTAAATTGCTTATATTCATATTTTTGTAAGACAACAATATTATAAAATAATAACCAGCCAGTTTTAGTGTTATAGATTCATCTCGGCGATTAGGTATCGAATGACGAATAAAACGAAATAGATATGCAATATGTCAATATGCATAGTAAATAAACAGCTATTTGTATTCGTCATGTGTAGAAACTTATTTTTGAATTCTTCGTGTGTCCAGTTTAATGTTTTTGAAAATCTATAGATTAGACGTAAGTAAATGAATCAACCAAATACAAGCATTTTAATATATAAACTATACTTTATTTTTGTTTTAAATAATCATAGTTATAATAAATTATAAATACAATAATTATTTATATATTTTAGAATAAGTTTTTTTATTTGCCATTATGTATTAGTATCGGCCAACAATAGCAAAATAGTTTTCAATATTGTTCATATTATTATTATAGTTATTAATATTAAGTCTACAAGCGTAATGATACAATTTTGTAGCTTAATTTAATTAACTAATAAGGCTTATGTTTACTAGGCAGTAGGTACATCTAATGACTATTAATAGACAAATAAATACAATTCAATAGGAACAACAGTTAGAAAATAAAAATGTGTGTATGACTTTCAAACATAATACAACTGACAAGTAAATTACGGTTTTATATTTACGTATTACACTTTTTAACTAAAATCATTTTAGCTGTCGTTTTGAGTATCTACTATCTACAATTCTTTATAGTTTATACCTGTTGGTGCGACTACCTGCCACAATGTTACGACATCATTCTTAATACTCGGCAAGTTGCAACTATGATGGAGTACGAGTACTCATATTAATGGTGATATAGACATAAGTCACAATAATTGTATTAAAATAAAAAAAGGAAGTTACTCTACTGTATAGTAATTGTTGAGTTAACCTCGCCATTGACTGATAATGGATATTGTTTTAAATTTGAATTCGATCGTAAATCATTGTATACGACAGACGTTTTTGAGCCGAGACGGTACATAATATGCTTAATATGTATTTTTGGTATTTTAAGGTGGCTGTAAGAACTAAAAACAACGAAGAACCACGCATTTGATGTTCAAGCCTTAGCTATTAAATTTAAAAATGTTGTTGATTATTAATTAAAAAATAATTTAGGAATTTTCAAATTTTTTTAAATTTTCTTAAAATTTAAGCTTCAACCTCTTTTTAAAAAAATGGTGACAATGGATATTTTAATTACAAATAGAAAAAAATTATGATGAACCATGAACGTTGTATTGAAACGTTAAGCTATTTTTTCCTTACTAATAAAATTGTATCAATAAATTACGTAAGGAAAATTAAAATTTAAAATTTAAAATTTAAATAATATCTATAACAACTATACCATAAAAAGAGGCAAAATATTTTGAAAACCATGTTAATATACATTTATGGCGTGAAATTAAAGTCACTACAGTTATTTACATTTGAATCAATTTTGTCAAAAACAAGTATTGATCAAAAATTATAGCCCCCCCACTTATTTATTATGAAAAGTATTAGGAATTTAACTTTTGACTCTTCAAAATACCAGCAAAATCGAATTTTCTACCAAAATCCAATTTTGAAGTTGAAGATTGAAACATTTTTACTATTCCAAAAAGGTATTAACTGATGACAGATAAAAAAAAATTAATATTGAAAAAAACACACATGACTCAACATTTTAAACCAATGCATTCATCGCTCCACTCAGAATATAAAATTAAAGTTGGACGAGTGTTCAGTAGAATATTATTTTTCATTGACGTGGCAATTTACAATGTTTTTGAAAAGGAGGTTAGGCAAATGAAATATATTCATATTAATTTAAAATTAAAAAAAAAAAATGTTTTAATAAGTTATAAATGTGTTTTTATATGTTTTCTGGTTTTATAAGACAATACGAAATCATATATTATTTACATTTGTATTTTTAAATAAAGTCCTTAGGGTAGGTAGGTATGCGCAGGGTAGTCGTGATATTTAGTACAATGTGGTAGACAGTCGTGATAACAGGAAAGTTCCTTGCATATTTGTATTTTCCATAATATATATGCTATTATATGTTTTAATTTTTGAAACGCACAACATATACAGAGTATACATATAATTTTTATTTTATGTTCATGAATTGTGAACGTTTTACAGAAATTAAAACTACAAATGAATATAGATAATCGACCCTCAGTTTTCCAACTCACAATTCAATAGGAATTAAAAAAAAAACGAGTTGTTATTAATAATGTTGAGTTTATATTCTGAAAGTCCATTGTATTTATTGACATAAATACTGTTGAAGTACATTGAAATTTCAAATGTTATTTAAAACATTTTATTGAAAACAATATTGTGCAAATACCTGGGATGTTTATACTTTATACCTGTTTGGCTTAGGAAAATTGTTGTTAAATAATATAAATAACAAACTTGGTTAATTGTTGAATAATTAAGTGCTATACAATATATCTATTATATATTCTATATTTTATATCTAATATCTATACTTATAATTACTAATTACTATACAGCTTGATTTGGTCAAATCAATTTTATTATGATCGTGTGTATTACCCAAACATACAAATAAAAGCCTACATAAATTGTTTAATTTAAAAATTATATAAAAACACAATATGAGTAGTAGGTAGTTAGGTACGTATAAATATTAACGGTTATAGTTTATAATACTTAAAAAATAAGCGATTTAAATAGTTTCAAACTAGACTACAGATTATCTTATAAATTATTATATTGGTATTCTTATTTTCACATTTGAATACAGATTAATAATGAATCAGTCTGTTAAACGTGCTCATGTCACAGAATAAGCATGACCGTAGTTTGAAGTTAATGGTTATAAACACAGTTATTTTTCATTATGAAAATAATACAACATTTATCTACATTTAGGGTAGGCAAACATTATTAAAATTTCAGTACCTTCCTAAGTTAATACCTATATAGGCTATAGACAGGTATAATACAGGTAGCATTATATCAGCACTAATTGCCAATTGGTGGAAATCATACTTATCTGTCCCCTGTGTTGACTTCACGTTTTACTAGCTTTATAGTACGGCCGTGTTACGTTGATGTATTATACAATACTTATTGTCTAGGTATTAAGGATTAGGACATATTATAGGCACTAGCAACCGTATATATTTTACTAAATTTGCAATGTTCGTAATTTCCGTAAATTAATAGTTATAGTTTGGACACAAAACACAAACTATTTTAAGTCGTTATAAACAACAATTATAGTTTGTTGCGGACGTTATACGTTGTATAATCATAAGGTCGAGAGTTCGACAAATTTGAACAGAAAAAATTTGATACAATAAACAAACGCCAACACAGAAAAATAAAAAGTATGGTTTCATTGGTTTCTAATAAATATATTGCATGTTCAATAATGAAACAAGCATTTCAGTATTTTAATTGTATTTATAAAATTTGTAATATACATTCAAATTATGTACATACTATGTATATTATATATCTACCATTCTTAACAAAGAATGCTCAAGCTTAAAATTATATAACATAAATACATAGGTAATTTAATTAAAATTGTTCCATTTCGACTCTCTACTTTCATATTTTTTATTTTGGAACTGTTTTATTGATTACATTGAGTAATTTTGACCTTTATACTTTACCATAAAATGTATTATGCTGTAGAGCATGCTGGACAATTGGATTTAGTTTGTTCTTTCACATAATCTTGTACATTAAAAGATCCTTTTTTTTCAATCCCTGTTTTTTTGAATAATAACTCCCTAAAATTGTAAACGTAATATACATATTAAAATATAAAAAAGGTATCCGGGTATATGATAAATTATCATAATTATAATTATTCATATATATTCTCTGGTTCCACTTTGTTATATATACATTTTTAGTATTTTTACAATCATAGGTAGATTGTCTATGTATATATAATAATTAATAATTATATTATTTAGTCTTATAGATACCTTGCAACAGCCATAAAAGCGATTTCGACATTAAAACCAGATTTAGCAGAAGTCTCCATAAAAGTGACTGAATATTCCTTGGCCAATTGTTCTCCGTCTTCTCTTTTCACCATTCTATCGTTTAGACTGCAATCAGCTTTATTTCCTAAATATAAATTATCATTAGATCAAACTTAAGTACAGTGCACATCTGAAATCTATAAGTATAAAAAGTATTATAGTTAAGTTTGGATATATATATATACCTATTAACATTATGACTACTTGATCATTAGCGTAATCTCGAATTTCACTCAACCACGCTCGAATGTTGTCAAAACTTACTTTGTTAGTTACATCGTACAAAAGTAAAAGTGCTGTAATACAAACGTAAATTAGATAATAAATTATTTACCATACACATTATACAATATATGCAAACGGTATGCTTCTTGAATCAAAACAAAGCAATAATTAATGAGAAATGTTATTAAATATTATTTTAGTTTAGAATAAGTACCTGTTTCAATCCGGAAAGATTTAAGAAAATATGTGGTAAACACATGCGTATACTTTTGAAAATTGGTTCATATTATGTTGAACAAATTGGATTTAAAAATTCGTGATGGAAGTTAATTATTTTATTTTTCAGAAGTAAATAACCGTACATTTAATGATAGTTGATAAATTAAATAATAAATAAATACAAGTATACCTACTTAAATTTGAATTTAAAATATTAGTTCTCATCATATAAAAAACCTAATTTGTAATCAATTTTAAACATTTTATATTTGAAATTTAATAACGCTGTGAAATGTAAAAGCTATAATATTACATAAGGTACAGTTACACAGTTTACACAGTATAACTCAGTATACGTAAGTCATAATATTATGGATGAGTGTTTTTTGTCAGATCAATATGTTATATATTGTTATTGTGTGGTATACTAAATAAATATATCAATATTTTATATCACTTATATTCAATTAATTAAAAACCCTTATGATATTGTATTTTGATCATAATAAATTATTATTATATGTGTCTATTTTCAAAATAACAATTTCGTAAGTAATTATATTTGTTTCCAATAAATAATAATTATATTGTACTATTATAAAGTAATATTAGAAAAAAAATATGTAGCTTAGAATTTTTGACGAGAAATTATTCCAGTTATTTTTCAAGTATATCTATTGTCTACCCATTTAAAAAAAATAATATTTTCCAATTTTTAGCTAGTATCTAAGATATAGTTTATAATTTATATGTATATTATATCAATTTTAAATTTAAAACGGTTTTACATAATATGTAGACATGTTGTAAATACCAGTCAAACATATAATTATAATTGTTGAATACATTTCCTATAATCCTATACGACCATTATCCGATGAATTATACCTAATTTAATATGACGCCCCACCCACATATGTTGTCTCTGTCTTACAATTGTATAACACGGAATATTTAATCAGTTCTAATTTTGTGTTTTTAGTTTTAATATTTGAGTAAACTAACCAATTATCAAACTTAGAGTTACGAACATCATCTGAGGTCTCTCGTTGGTTTTTATAATATTTATATTTTCAAGCGAGTTATGAGCATTTTTTAATTTTAATATTTTACATAACTAATAACTTGCTTGAAATTATATCATATCGTAAGTAACCAACATGTTAACACGAATAATGTTCTTACATATTTTATGGTTGATAATAGGTCACTCTAATATTCAACTTAACAACATGAAATTGGAATTACTGAACGTAAAGTGTGGTATGTTATGCGTTAGTAAGATGGAGACAACACATAGGGTACGCCGTGAACTTAACGTGTATAATTTATCATATCTGTTTTTAATTTATGTATGATTATTGATTTAACTTATAACAATGTGATTACTTACCATGGGCATCTCTATAATATGCGTGTGTTACGCTTCTAAATCGTTCTTGACCCGCAGTGTCCCAAATCTGTAGCTTAACTTTGGAGTCGTCGACAGATATAATTTTATTCTGAAACAGATAATTGTTGATTTTATTTTAAAGTAAAAGTACGAACCACATGTTCACAAAAAAAAAAAAAAAAACATTTGATGAATATAAGGAAAAAAAATGGAATTTCATTAGTCATTAAAAATATTTAAACACATCAACTACGTTATCCAACTGTTATTATTTGACTTTGCCTCGTGTACAGTATAATGATCTTAAAATCGCGATAAATGATCAAGGTACAGGTGCTTCTCCTGGTTATTCATAGTTTAGAAAATAATAATATTAATATAAAATACGTCAATTTTTATATAGGGTACCTGCACAGCTACAAATGAGTTACCACATGTTCAAAGCAACTGTCTAAATAATACCGTCTATATACCTATACGACGCGGCGCGACGTCTACATTATCTTATCACACGTGCATGTTGTATTATAATTTAATGTTATTATATACGGGTTGATTAAATTTTTTAGGTCACGTACAAATTGCTATTATGATAATTTTAGTAATCATAATATCATTCATAATGCTCGTCGGTAAAACAACAGTACTTATAGTAACTTATAATCTTTCTATGCATTTGTATGCGAGACGATCAATGATTTAACAAGATCCGAAGCCGATCGTCCGTCGTTCTCACCCTGAAATCTACACCGACGGTAGAAATATAATTGCCACCCAAGAACATATCGTCCCTGAAACGGACCAACAGGCAAGTCTTCCCAACTCCGGAATCGCCGAGTACCATCACCTAAAAATCAAATATTGCAGCAGTTAATACTAAAATATAAACTAATCAAAATTATGTTATTTCATGAAGAGAACACGGCTCTACGGTTCTGGGAAAGTATAGAAAGGCATAGTTAACCTATATTGTATAGGCTACACAAATGTTTGATGTAGAATACAACTTGGTGTTTACGAGTACATCGCAATTATCGTGTGCCAGCAGGGTTAAAGTTATAAACTGTAACTATGTAAGATGGTTTATCGTATAATAAGAAAATTAATAAATAATAATAATGCATTATTATATTACACACTTGATATTCTACAAAAATGAAGTCGGTCGGAAGCCGGCAGGTTTGAAGAGTGGGTTGTGAATCCGACCAAGTGCAATTGGGAGCATGAGATCCATAATGTAGTTATAACAGGAATTTAACTTATACCTATGTCCTATTGTAATTATTACAGACTTGTAATATAATATGTAAAATTGATAATAATGATTTCACTGCAATGTTTCGTATATAGTATAATAATATATTAATATACAACTATATACATCTATACATTTTATGAAAAAGCATGGTCTTGTGTCATAGCTTGTTAGGCTAATTGCATGTTAAAATAAAGTTATATTATATAGGATAGGTAGTCGTAGTTATGCAAAATACATTTTTAAGGTACTGAAGATCCGCAATATTGTATAATATTAGATAATGGATACAGCTATTCTCCACAGTTTAATAAAAAAAGGTTCTTATTATTTTTCGTTATTTCAAGATAATTTATTACCTTATCATTTAAGATAAATTGAATGGCTCATTTTCAAGTTGCTATAAGTTATAACATCGTTGATTCGCCGTCAAAATTATTTAACATCTAAAACTGATTAACATGTCTAAAACAAAGTTTCTTTATACATATATTCACCTATAGAGTGTGTTTTCAGTCAATGATAAAGATGTTACATTGTTACTGACAAAATTATATTGTATATTTGTATCAATGAATGAAATTGAAACGTCTGTAATATCAAACATTTTGAATAACTTTTCCCTAGCTATTATTTGTTGAACAAATAACAATCAATATTTCTGCAATGATAAAAACGTGTATTTCGTGTATCTACAGCAATACTCGGATACTATTCCATATCGCAAGAATGTATTATTTTGAATTTCGAAAATGAAGAATAATGAGTAATCATGAATATCTTACATACCTATCTTTTTTTTTTGATATTGATAATTAACTAAATATATTTATATTTAATTGAAAAAAAACATATCTAAAACATATCCAGTTTAACAAAATAATATGGGTTTCTAATGATTTCTTTAACATTTTATAAAACAAAGGTATATAAAGGTATAGTAATAGTAATGTGCTAGAGTACTCGTCCTAGTAATGAGGCTTATCACTTATAAGTATCTCAATTTTTTATGATTGGTTTACAAATTTAACATTATGATTTGTGAACTTTACTTATGGTCTGTTTATTTCTGTTATTTTTATTATTTTTTTATTCTTGTATTTCGTCTTTCTCCAAATAATAGTTGATAAACAATAATTTCTATTAAAATCTCATAAAAATAATAAAAAAAAGTATCAATACTTTAGTCTTATAATATGATATAATTATAATCATAATATATACTCTATAGATATGGTTTTTAGTTAATTAAATATTCAGTTAATACTTCATTGTACCTCGTTAATTTATTGTTATTAAGAAATGTATAATTTTCGTAATATTTAGCTCATTATGGATACATAAATTTAAAAACATGTCAATTAGGCAGGTCACAAAAGGGTATTCGACTTGTATAGTTGATCATCTACTCTGCAGTTATAAATTATAAATAACAAAATGGGAAACATAACACCTGCGGGCGGCGGCACTTTGTGTGATGATATTATTAGTAAAGAATCAACAAAAAAATTGTCCGTATAAAATAATAGTTTAATATCACAAGTGTTATAAAAATAACAATCCAGTCGGCAATAAACTCAGTTTTTGATTTAATTTTTTCACGTTAAGCTTATTATATGCCTTGTTATTGACGTACTCACGGGGTTGTACGTTATAATCGTTATGTTAGAAAACGATTTGCATGTAATGTGCAAACAAATTGTTTAGATAATTATTATTATTATTGGGGTCAAATAAAAATAAACTTTTAAGTTGTTCCGCTGGATTATCTGATAATCCAAAAAATATAATACACTATAATATGTAGGTATATTATGTATATATGGCATGTAAATGATATGAATTTATAATACGAAGCTTTCCTTAGCATATTATTCAATGGAGCGTACTTCAGAGGGATTACCGTCACACCCGTGGACTGAAAAAAAGGTACGATCTTCAACCGTCATCCAGACTCTAGATTATATCGGAGATATTTGAAAAATAAGTTGGGAATTATTGTGAGTTATCCGGTGGACATAATATTATATTCGGTACATGGCGGAATACAAAGATTGTGTCCGTAATATCCAGGAAGAAATGAATTCCAGTAACAAAGAAATTACCACAGTAGGTACCCACAGCAGCCCGGTCCGGTCCGTCAATTTTATCCTCAGGCCCGGCCCGGCCTGGTCCAAAAAATATTGTGAAAAAACATATAATATTATTATGGTATATAAATAGCTTTATTATACTCACCAATCAATATATTATTATATTCATTGTGGTTGTATCTACTATCTAGTATCTATCCATAGAGTATACTCTATGTGTATATCTATCTGTACCAACGTCGATTTTATCATTATTATTTATTATTTTAAATTTTGATTATTTCTTGTCGAAGAAAAATCCTTATAAAGCCCGGTCAATCAATCCTTGATTTATCATTCGAAGGAAAAATTGTACAAAAAAATGCACAGGCCCGGTCCGGAATAAAATTCCAAGACTTAAAAAGCCCGGTCCAACCCTTTATTTTATTTCAAGGACCGGCCCGGTCCAATGACACTACGGGTCGGGCTTTTTAAGGGCCCTTGCAGGTCTTTAGTACTATCTACTATTTTGATACTGCAGCTATATGCCAGTGCCCCGATATTTATTTACACGCCTTAATAATAAAATAACAAATGGTAGTATTATGTTAGAAATAACGCGAGTCGTGTGTTTAGTATGATTCTATAATATAATATATTATGCATTGCTGTCTATACATTATAATATTATGTATACAGAGTCTAAATTGAAAAACAATATAACAGAGGTAGGTATTTGATTGAACATATTTTTAACAGAGTTTAAAGTATTTTTATAGGTGCTCTCCTTAGTGGTGCCAATAGGAGGGGCTTACCCATCCAAAATCACTCAAAACTCCTCAAAAAATAATAATAAAATAAATATAATAATTTAAAAAAAATGTTCTACGGGCTTGAGCCCCACTTCAACATTTTTTATATTTGCACTACTGGCTCCCCTCACCAATCCAACTATTGTTGGTTTTAAAAATAATGAAAATGTATATATAATACCTACGTTAAAAGTAATACTATGTAATTTACTAATGTCTTATACATATTAAATTATTCAAATTAATTAAATACACGTAGCAATTAAAGATAATATGTTAAACAAAAGTACTGATGTAGGCACTTATTTTTAAATTTGAAAACAATGATGAATAATTGCATATGAACAACGATTCTGAGGTTGGCTTATCTCAAATAGTGTCACCAAGTTTTGATTAAAAACGTACAAGTATTTGCTTCACCTTTAACTTGTCGTTTTAATGCAGTTTTGTAAAAAAACTATTGGGGAAACGCAAATATCAAAGTGCCATCTTTAAAGTGGCATCTGTGCTCAATTTTCGGTCTACATAGAGAAGGGGCATGAAAGTTTTAGAACTTTTTTACTACCCGTAAAAGTATTATAACCTATAAAAATGATAAATCATTGTAATACCATTAGTTTCCCCTGCTCTGTTCAGAATATAACATGTCAATTTACTAAGGAACCTTTTAGTTTATTAACTTAGTTGTTTTAATTAATAATTATAAAAATAAATTGCTTAAAAACAAAACTTCAATTTAAGATATAATATTCTTTAAAAAAGTTTCAGAAAAAATCTGCATAACAGTTATAACGCATTTTTTGTAGAGATTAGTATTTACACGATGACACGTTTTAGAAAGCATAAAATATTTTGATTATCAGACCTAATAGTTAATATCATTGTTTAGTGCAGTATTTTGGAGTAGTTAAAAGTTCAAAGGGCTTTGTGGAGCACTTCTATGTAGAGCAGCAAAAAAAAACCGTATAAATAATAATAGTCAGCACTTGTTTAATGTTTTTAAAATAATTTAAAACCTTTTTCGGGTTGACCTGCAGCAGTTTGCAGCAACCTGCTTCTCTCCATACTCTCCCAGTTTAAGCCGTTGCTGCTTATTTTAACCCAAATATTAAATATATTATAATAAAATGTTACTACTATGTACTTAATTCAATTCAATGTACCTATATAATATAATATAATATAATATAATAATATATATACTAATTTATTGATAATATATTAACCTAACCTAACCTGCGAGTGGGAGCATTAATACCCTCGAAGCCCTTATACCAGGATACGTGCAAATACTGAAAGTCTATAAAGTATAAATCATGCGTTAATTTACTTACTTTGAAGAACCAATCGCAGATGGAATCGGGATGTGGTTGAAACGTCGTCCTCTGCGAGATCTTGCAGGCGGCCGCCTTTTGCCGTAAAGTCGACGACGAAGACGACGCGGCTGCCGCCGCGGCCGCCACGACGCTGGCCCAACCGTTCGGACACTGCTTCTCCGGCTCGTCCTCCAGGTTGGCGGACGTTCTTCGCTTGGACACGATTCCGCCGTTCGAACACCCGGTCGGTAGACGACATCGCGTGCGTGCGTGATATTATAATTTTATACTGTCGACGCGATGCAAATGTTATTGTAATAATTGCGGACGCGACGCGGTCGTTTCACTGCACTTTTGCGAACATTTCGGGCTCGCTTGCACTGGGTATATATATATAATGTAATGTGTATAATATTATTGCAATTTTTTAAACGACACTTACGCGATAATTTTTCGTAAAGATGAAAAAATAACGGTCAAGCGCTCAAGCTCGACGACGACAAGATAACGCCGAGCGCGTCTATACGCGGTCTGCGTATTGCGCGGTGCCGCGAAGAGGACCTTCGATAAGCGACAGCGGCGGCGTCTGACGACACATGCGCTGCTGGCGGCACGCGAACTGTTGCGACGGTCCTATATCTGAACACTTGTGGCGCGCGCGGAAACTTTTCAACCAGCGTCCCTCCGTCCCTCCGTCCCGCCCGCCCGCCAACGACGACGCCGCCGCCGCGTGCGCGCGAGCGTGAACGTGCGTTACGCGCGCGCACGTACACACATACGCATCGCATTTCACGAAACGAACTTTTCGCCAACGGCGCGCGCGAGCTTATGGCTTTCCCGGGCGTATCCATAGTGACCGTCTGGGGGCTAATGATGCGCGTCCCGTCGCGTATATATCTATCGCTCGCGGGTACATCACGTTATTATTGCGAATTTGCGACTATAATACTATACTATTATACACTATGTATATAATATATTATATTATACTACATTGCACGCGTTACGTAACGCCGCAAACTCGTTGTATATTATTATAAGTAATATAATATATATATATATACGCATCGGAAGTCGGCTATAATGGCCAAATTAAAATAGGCTTTTGTTTAGAAAAAAATAATTTTATCGCAGGACAATCAATTCATTTTAGACAAAATTTAATTTTTTTTTTTTTTTAGTACCTGTATGAGGTATTTCGGCTATTGATATGGATACTACAGCGGTAGTAATAGATATTTTAATTTGTGACCCCGAGTCCAATAATTCATATAAATACTCGTTACTCTCATATCTCACATACATTTTCAAAGGGCAATAAAAGTTTAAAATCATCATCCCGAAAGACGAGTCCAAACGTCCAGTAGTCAATATAGGTGCCTATATTTTAATAACGTGTGTTTGTTAAAATTATATTATTTCAGTCTTAACAGTACGCCCTTAAATCTCTAGCTTTATATTTTAATGATTTATAGATTTTTTGGTTTCGATATATAACATCATTACCTATATGGCTGAAACTAATATTAATTAGTCAAACGCACAGACAATAACAAAAAAAAAAAATTATGTTTGAATGGGTTCAATACGCTGTTTAAACAACCATAACCATTGATGTTGTACGAAACGCAATTTATTAAATTTCCAGGATAAATCAAAAACTGATTCATAATATAAATCCCTGGATTTAAGGGGATACCTTGGTTAGTCTCTCATCGTTTTTTTTTTTTTTGGCCAAGACACGAAGTTAAAAATGCTAAAAAGTTAGTTACAAAATATCGGTGTTGTTGGTCCGGGGTTGATCTTACAATGTTAGGGGGCCGGATTCACGCAAGACACGTAGGTACCATATATTTTATTTATATTGACTTTTATTTTATTACAATATTATGTATTATGGTTTCGCTATTTTATTACATGATTCAAAACGAACGATGTACATTTTTCAATTTTCTTTGACCGCTTTAGAACTTGGTGATATTTTTCTGGACATATTTTTCTTCAGTCGTTTTTACCAAGATTCATACATATCATACCACCTATATATATATATATAAGAGATAATATATGTTTCGTATAATATTGTTTAATATGATATGAATCAACCGAAATTAAGTGCAGATACAGTTCACTGTCATATCTAATATGTGTACTGTACATTCAATTTATACCTAAATTATTGTTCGTTGTTTTGTGTATGGGACGTCCGCAAACTCTACAGGCGGGTCCAAAAGGATGAGTATGATATAATATGTATGTATATAATGTATACTCTGCGGCCAGTGGTAACTTAATAATCGAACTATAATTGCGGGAAACGCGTTTACCAGCATGATAATATTATTATTGTATACTCGAGTATATAGACGGGTTTTTAGTTTTTTTTCTAAAAGGGTCTCGCTGCAGCTCCCTTATAGTATTATTATACTTCTCTCCATCGGCCGCAGCGTATTACTACATCCATAATATAATAACGTATTACATTATTACAATGTGTGTGTAGGTATATAATAGTAATACAATATTATGTTATAAATCGTTTACGTGACAAACTTGAATAAAATGTCCAAAGAATGACCGTCGCTACGATACTCTATACCTGCTACATCATTGTGCAGTGCAGTCACAGTGGACATTTTTTTGAGTGGCATGTATAAAAGGTAAATATTAATTTATATAGTAATATCATGTTGTTAGCAAGAATCGAAGAATTTACCACTTAATCAGTTTTTTATGCTTTTAAATTTTTATTTTAAAGTTTAAGCAGAGAAAGAGGTGCATGGTCTTGTGCGTCATAATATATGATTTATAAATGTTTTCCATACCACTAATGTGCAGCATCCGATAAGACCGATTATGTAATTTGCATGGTTATCCATTATAATATAATAAACTTACAATAGACGCAGTCAATACATATCGATATTAAAAAAATTCTTATGAAAAATTATGTATAATATATTATATAGAATATAGGTACTTGAGCATATTTTATGCCAGATGTATTATATTATTATTGACAATCGTACATTATGTTGTATGCATTATACTAGGGGTGGCGGTATTTTAAATTTTGATAATAGGTATCCGGCATTTGCGGTATTTGTTTACTACCGGTATCTACGGGACAACGGTGATTACCGAAAATATCGTACGATTTGATTTGAGGGGGGGGGGCTAACATTTTAAGATCAATGTAAGCAGGGGAAGGGGGTCTTTGATCACACATAACTAAAAATCTGTCCGCCGGTTTTTGGGAAGGCTAATGGAATATTTTGTGGACTGAGTCTCCACCCTGTTAATATATCACATTAACAATATTACATGTATAGATAAAAAAAAAAATTGTAACACAATAATTTATTTTTAACTTTTAGTGCCAAACTTCTGCAGATTTTTAAGAACTTTTTTATGTAAGAGTGTAAGACTAAGCAGTTTCTAAGTAAATATTTGTGTCATAAAATACAATAAATATTTTTACATTTGTCTTACCTTAATATATATAAATCTCGTGTCACAATGTTTGTCCTCAATGGACTCTTAAACCACTTAACCGATTTTGATGAAATTTTTTACACCGCGTGTAATTTGGTCCAACTTAAAAGATAGGCTAATTTTAAAAGGGAAAGGATTAATCCCAGGAGGTGCTAAGACGGGAATTTTGAGATTTCAGATGACAATTTTGTTTATAAATGGTTGCCATGGGTTTTTAATGATAATAATAATAAAAAAAACTATTTGCTTTACTTTTTAAATATAAATTATAATATAATATCAAACTATAAAACGTGAAATAAAAATCTCTGTACAAACTCTGGAACTACTTATCAGATCTTTTTGATTTTTTTTTTAAACGAAAGAGTATTTCACGAAGATACAAAGTTGATACATTTAACGGGCAACGAAGTGCACGGGATCAGCTAGTACTACTATATTTTTGGAGAAAAATCAATAATTATCAGACGAAATTATAGGTTTACTAAAGTGCAAAACTTTATTTGACTATATTCATCTTGTGTTTTATGTTTTAATTCCCTTATAATATATACCTATCTAATATTTATTTTTGTGTAATAGCAGTTGGTTGCTGGTATATACTCAAGCCCACAATTCAGTAAATTTTATGACAACATTTTGTTAGAATAAAATACAAATATTTTTATTTCCATGTAATATTGTTTTTATCCTATTTTTGATACACTTAATTTATATTTTTGTCATCTTTTTTCAATTTCATTCAGACGTGCCGAGTTTATAAATGATAATAGACTTGTAAAGAATACATTTTTTTCGTATTTTGATTAAATATTCAAAATACTATTCGGAATACGAACTCGATCACTTCAATTTTCAAATAATATATCTAGAATATTAATTCAAATACCCAAAAAGCTGAACAGGATACACAGACAGAGTAATATTAAAGTATTATACATCGTCCTGCATAGCCAACTAAGACGTAGGATACTGCCGATACTAGTATATTATTACTATACATTTGGATGCAATGATAAACCAAAATTTAAATAAAGATTCTGAGAAGAGATCAACTTATTACCATTGTAGTTTTAAAGTTTTAGTGATAAAAATGTATAATAAATTGACGATTGATGATTTTGATTATTTTGAACATTTATTGAACAAAGTAATGTTTTTACGAGTAGAATAAGCCTTATAACGTCGTATTAAACCCACAGGTCACAAGCCATAAATCAAATTTAAATAATAAATATCTTAAATTTAAAAAAATCGTACTACTGTACAGAGGTTTCAGAGTGTACCTCGATATCTCGTCATTGTTGTCACTGTTGTTGGTTATGTGTTTAATACTTGAATATGAATTTAATGAAACTTTATTCTAGAATCAAATAGTTCAACGACTACTAAATATATTGAAGTGCCAAATAATGTCTTTATCAGATGGCAATCCTCGATATTATTTGTCTCTATTCTGTCAATAGTATCTCACCAATAGTCAATAGTAATACTCATCAATCTGCTAGACACGCACTGTATGCATGACCTGTGGTTCATATTTATCTCATATCTTAGTTCCAAAATCCATATAAATACCAGAATTTGGGCCCTTAAGTTACTATAGGTTTCATTAAACAAAACGCTTGTGAATTAAAGCTTTCTACACCCAAATCACTATAATAATTATACTGTGCACCTGTCAGACCAATATTAGAATGTGAGTCAGTTATTTATTTAAATGTAGAGACCGGATTTTTATGTTTTTACATATCTATACTGAGAGTATTCAGCTCCAATTGGATAAGCTTTCTCGACGATTCATTTACCTATGAACTGATATACAATAGTTTTAGCGCATAAAAAAGAAATTTTGTGTAAAAACGTGTTTTAGGAATATATTGCCATGTTGGATTCAAATTTGAATATTTTATAAAAATCTAATAGATAATAAAAAAATTTTATTTTTATTATTTAAAACTTACTATTATTATTTTTTGAGTTCATAAGGCTGAATTATTTAAGTTTGAGTTATTTTAATACATAATATTATTCTGTTAATGAACTGTATGCAGTTATTTTAGATTCTGTGTGAAGCGATGAATGTATTGATTTTACAATGATGTGTGTTTTTTTTTAGTTTTTTTTTGTGTCTGTCATCACCTTTTAGGACAGTAAAAGTGCTTGGATTTTCTTCAACAGTACCTTTTCTGATAGAAAAGTGAATCTAGTTGGTACTTTGGGGGGATCGAAAGTAATAATTTCTCAGAAGTTTTCAAACGCGACGTGAAAAACAAAAGAAAAATTAAGGAAAAACGAGAATTTTTACGCAAAATCTGTTTTCGAGAAAATTGATTTTGGTTTTTGGTGTAACTCTAAAAAAAATGACCGTAGGTACATGAAATTTTGACTGAATGTTTATATTAGAATTTCCTATACACCAAAACATTTTCCAAATATTTTGACTATTTTGAACTGTTTACGGACATTGTCAGTTTCCATTTTTTTTAGTTTTTTTTTCTATAAATTTCAATATCGCTCAGAATCGTTTTTCTTATACAATGATATTATATCATTGAATTTAAATTTAACACCATCCATTACAGTGAACCACTTGTAACCTACTGTACAGCAGAGCGACATCCACTTACCCACCTTTTTTGCATTCATAAGTTTGTGTTACAACAGTTAAATAAATTAAGGTACACCAGTATGGCAATATATCATCATATTATAGATTAAATATAAATGTTTATTTTTATAAGCTGTTACTTTTATTTGTTTTTTCAGTGTTTAATACATTTTTATGAAAAAGAATATATTTTTTTTATATTTTTGAATATAAAAGATTATTTTGATGAAATTATAGAGCATAGAAGCATCTTTTTTTCAAGATTTTAAGGGCATATAAACCCGGTCTCTACTTATATGGAACCCTTAGACTGTTGCTGATAGGTAATACATACTGAAACGTGTTCAATGTACTTTTTTATTTTTTGCTAGTATTAAATTAAATGTATACCTTGCTCACCAAATCACGGTCATGGTCCAATTCTCCATAATCTTAATTATTTACCATCCGTTGTAGATCGCCAACATGCTCTCAACATTTCATTCCTTCAAAAACCCATCTCTGATTCCATTGATTCTCATTCTATTCATTCTCTCATTAATTTTACAGTACCAAACCGCAGCACTCGTATAACACTATCCCAATTCTTATACCTCTCCATTCTGCTAATTATTTGAGAAACGCGAGGTTTTTCGTTCGTATCATGGAACTCACCGAAGATCCATATTTTCATTTACTTTGAAATATCTGTTACTTTAGTATTTTATAACATGTTAACATTTATTTATTTATTTATTAAGTTTTTTCCGGACAAGCCCTTATACAGAAACATAAAACAATAATCTAGAACAACCAAAAAGAAAAATACATACAATGATATTTTAGTTTAGATTAAGTAGGTACTGAGACATAATAATGTGACACATATAATAATGGATTTTAATTTGAAAATGTAAATAGAGCTTTTGTTTTAAAACATTCGTGGCGCATAAAAAGAAATCGACATCATTACAGGTTGGACTACGTATCAGTGCTAATTTTTTTTTAAATAGTTACAGAAAAATAAATTTGAATTTCTAATCGACTAATTGTGAGTACAAATACTCATCTTACTTAAAAAATCAGGACATTCAATATTATTTTTAAGAAGATCATAAGTGAATAAGACATCAGATAGCTTACGTCTAACCATGGTTAGTTAATGTCAACCAATTTGTACCTTATTTAACTATATTGGACTCAATTCTGGATTCCATTAATAAATAAATAAATAATTGCATACGAAAAACAAATCTGATCGGAGACGGTCCGTCAGCCTATATACGTATTCTAAGGATATTTTATAGTAAATTTATATTGCTGTTTGTGATTTATTTTTCTATTTGCAATAATATACTAATACGTGGTAAGTTAAACTAACATTGATTATGCCAACAACTAATCGAATTATTATACAATATTAATATTGTTATTATTACTATTATTTCATATAATATTACTAGGTAGTTGTTAATTGTTGCCTGTTGGCTGTTATAAACTTTTAAGTTAATATCGGCGTCCGGCGTATACCTGCTGCAGAACAGTGTGAATAGTTCGTGTATAAATAGCTTAAAACTAGTCTAAATATTTTGAAATCTTCATTGTGTTTAGAAAGTTATAATTTAAGCCATAATGTAATAAGTTTCAATTTTCTAGGGTTAATATTTTTTTTAATTACAACAAGCTAACAAAAATCATAAGACTATATTGTGTGAATATCTTAACAATACCTATCGTCGAAATTTGATCTGAAATCACTCATACAATTTTTATGTGGCGTTACATTAAATTTTTTTTTTTTAATTCTTGAAAAAAAACCTTGCATTCTATGTTCAAACTTCCTTAGTCACAAACAAAAATTTCATTATAAATAAATTCAAAAAAAGTCGAAAACTTCAAATGTATATAAACATCACAAAAGGAGCAAACATATTTTCAAAATTATATCATGTCTAGAAAATGCCAATATAAATATTTGTTGAAAAGTGAAGTCTGTATAATACAATTATTCATTTTTGAATTACAATAAAAAAACTGATGACACACACAAATGTCACATCATTGTTACGCTCAGAATCTAAAACCATTATAATTTAAAAATGTTAAACTATGATCCCTTCAAAAATAAAAAAGGTCACTGATAATAAATTATTTATTTAAATTAAATAACTATGAAATAAGTGAATACAATGCAAGTGTGATTTATTTAAGTTTAAAACATTTTCGTATAATCGGATCTCACTCTCAGAAATCAGAATCGTTGACTTATTATATATATCATTGTTTTCGGCTGCATACTAATTGCGTCTCGAAGACAACTAATCGGGATCTAATCCAAATTGCGGCCTGAGTTATGCGATGTATCCGAGTTGCATCCCGATTAATATTTAGGTACCATTCTAATATGTGTCTTGTGTCTATCATAGACATTTATAAATTATAATATTATTTATTTTAATAATAACAACGACTATTATGCGAACTACTATACTTATAGCTGTCAGGCTTTCAGAAGTTCAACGGCATATTATGTTTTATAGACTACATTACACATTTACACATACAAATATATTTGTGTTCATCGAATAGAATATCGATGTTTTGAAAAATAAGCAATAAGATACCTATATAAGCCTATAAGAAATACTCCTTAGATAATGTCAAAGCATATATTATATAATATTATTATATTAATATATAGTAGACAAAGAAGCATTAATATTAATATTTAAATATTTTGGTACACTTACAGAAAAAAACCAAATTAATAAGTTCAAAATTACAAAAAAAAAATTCAAATAAGTTTTAGCGTTGCCGTAACATGCCACAGTATGACATTATCAGATAAATATACAATACAATAATATATAATAAACAATTCAAAAAACACTTAAAAATAAAAGTAATAAAAATAAAAAAGCCTTCAAGTATAGTTAACCGGTCGGTTGTATACCTCAGTACTCAGTGTACCTCGTCATTGAGTAGAAAATGGAACGAATGTGTTAAATTTGAATTTAAATTTAAATTCAATGATAAATTAACAAATGTTGATTTGGAAATTTTAAAAAGTATTGACAATTTTCAATTTTGACCTCTAAAAATAACCAATTTAACCAATTGTTACTAGTAAACCAGATAAAATTTGCTTCGAGTAACTTTTTTCAGAGTTGATAATCAGAGCATTTTTCTACTAGAAAATGTGTCTTCAGATACAAATAAAAATAATACACATCATTATGTAAAATCAATACATTATTGGCTCCATTCAAAATCTAAAATATGACTAACAATTAAAAAAATGTTTAATAAAAATGAAACAACATTTTTAAACTACCTGCAGTAATGATATGAGGAGGAAACATAGGTTTAGAATAAAATAGAATTGTAATATATAATATACAATATATAATTTTAGGAAACAAATCACATAAATTAAATATATTTATAGTTTTAAACTAAATAGTCTGACAATAATATACGTATGGGCCACGGGGTACAGCCCTTGCACATAATGATCGATACAAAGTGGATAAGTGGATGTCGCTCTGCTGTACAGTAAGTTACAAGTGGGTCACTATAATGGATGGTGTTAAATTTGAATTCAATGATATAATATCATTGTATAAGATAACAATTCTGAGCGAAAACTGTCAGTCAGCCTACGATATTACCAAGTATATTTGATGATATTATTGTGAATAAAGTAATTTATATATTTACCTATTTACGTGGAACCTTGTTTTAAATTTTAAATCCTTAGCTTTAAAAGTTGAACATTTTATACAATTTTAACTAGGTACAAATAATTATTAAATTATAAATTTGATAAATTTTGTCAAAATTCGAAATTTAAATGCTTATAAAAAAAAATTGTGCCTATGTATTTTTAATATTTTTCAACTGCTATTGTAACAATATATCAGGAGCCTTGCATTAAATTTTCACGGTTTTTTACACAATACAAATAAAATTTTATTGATATTTATAGAAAAAAAACTAAAAAATTGAAACCGATAATGCCATTAAAAGTTCAAAAAGAGGCAAAATATTTTCAAAATTATATGGTGTATATAAAATGAGAATATTAACGTTCAGTGCAATTTTCGTGTGCCTACAGTTATTCGTAACTATGACAAAATAACAAAATCGTTACATGAAAAATCGAGTGAATATCCAATATTGCAAAAATATGAATTTCAAACAGCTCCGTTTCGCTAGCACTGCTACTTTCGAATTTCAATACCAAAAGTTGACAATATTATGTACTTTTTTATGTACAATTTTGTACAAGCAAAATAAAATTTTGTACACCCCCCCAAACACGAGAAAATCCGTTATTGCCATGCGCGTGTTGGAGAAACGTTTCCCTAGCACTCCCTTTGCAAAAAGTTGAACAAATTTAATTTTCAATGGTATAGTATATTATGTACTTTTTTATGTACAAGCAAAATAAAATTTTAAAATATAACTTTACTGTACAATATACTTTTTCTTGTTAATATTACCAAAGATAAACATTTTTTACTGTCTATAGGTAGGTACTTTAAATTAATTAGAATTGTTTTATTTTTATTTTTATTTACCAAGTTGCATACTTAAAAATATTGATAAGTAGAATTAGTTATTTTTTTATCACATCAGTTTATACATTTTAAATTGTACTACCCATTCTTAATCTAGATGAAAATAAAAAAACAATACTAAGTTATAACAGTTTGAATTTAGTATTGGTAAATTATTATTTTTTAATTGGTGATACCTAGTTATTAAGGTATAGGTAATACTGTATATATGGACAATATTGTCAATTGATGTTTAAAGATCTATTATAACTTTGTTAAGAATACCAAAAGTTTTCATTTCTACAAATAACTGTTAATTATAAATCCTAACATATTGCCTATTGGCAATGTTATAGCTTATAAGCTTCAAGAACTTCACTCTCTGTACTTTACCATTGTGTAAACAGGGAGGAATTATTAGGATTGTATTTTTTTGAGTTAGTTTTAATCCCTGAAAACTTCTTATAGCCATTACTTCATCACCAGGTTCTAACAACAATAAAATCCATAATTATTGGTTATGAAGGAGTCACTTTCCACCATAATATTTGGAGACAAAACTTACCATTCCATTAGGTTTTATTGCAACTAAATATTTTACATAATAACTCCCTTTGAATTAAGAATTAAAATATAGTCTCCTTTCTGCAGTGCTATTATATATATATAATGCATGGATAATGGTGTTAATTTTTTTAACGCCTTGGTGTTTAAGATCTGAAATTCCTTTTTCACAGGGCCAAAATATTAAGGAGGAGAATAGGTAATACCTAGCTTAAATTTCATTAAAAACAATAATAATATGGGTACATTTTTTTTATTAATTAAAAAATGTTTACTATGCAGCATTAATTTGATTAAAATATTAAGCATAGGAAAACCCAGTTAAATCTTTTAGTGCATTTTCAGTTTTAATAAATTCAAATCCATGAAAAGCTTCTCATGGTTAGTAAGATAAACTATAAACTATTAATTGGATCTACACCTCAAGCTTTATCAGAAAAAGTAGACTTGATAGAATTTAGAAGATTAGAGGTGTTGATGCTTGAGTTGAAATATTAATGCCATCAAAAGAACATTGAAATGTAAAATCTTGATTATCTATATCCAAACTTACTTGAGTACCAACTTTAACTGAGAAGATATTTTGACTTGTGCTTTGAGATTAAAGAAAGTCATCGCTAAGCACTGCTTATTTAGTAATAAAATTGTTGTTCAAGTCCAAATTTCTTTTATTTGTTACCAACTGTATTATATCTATATAGTTGTTTATAATTAAATTTTTTTTTTTTACAAATATTGGATAATAATGGTACTATGATGGGCTTTATGGATCATTTGATTTTTTGTTGCTGATGAAATTGTGTCACTTTTTTTTAGACATAGGAACAGATTAACGGAATAAAATGTGATGATCTTAGTAAAGCCTACACTTATAGACGGTAGAAAATGTTTATCTTTGGTAATATTAACAAGAAAAAGTATATTGTACAGTAAAGTTATAATTTAAAATTTTATTTTGCTTGTACAAAATTTTACATAAAAAAGTACATAATAATGTACCATTGAAAATTTAATTTGTTCAACTTTTTGGAAAGGGAGTGCTGGGGAAACGTTTCTCCAGCACGCGCATGGCAATAACAGATTTTCTCATGTTTGGGGGGGTGTACAAAATTGTACATAAAAAAGTACATAATACTGTCAACTTTTGGTATTACAATTCGAAAGTGGCAGTGCTGGCGAAACGGAGCTATTTCAAATGCTCATAAAAATTTAATTTGACTTTCTTGTAGACATTTTTTTTTTAATAAAGGTAGACAAACTTATGGATAATCTTGTATTACATTTTCAAATCTTAGATTTAAAAAGAAAAATTTTTATGAATTCTCAACTCAAAATAATTTGCTAATTTTCGTGATTTTTCAATATTTTGTCAAGATTTAAACTTTAAATGCTTATAAATAAAAACTGTGACTAAGGATTTTTAATATTTTTCAAATACTATGTAACAATATAGTAGGAGTCTTATATTAAACTTTCAAGCTTTTTAACCCAACAAATAATGTTTTATTGACATTCATAGAAAAAAAGACTAATAAAATTGGAAACAGAAAATGTTCC
Source organism: Sitobion miscanthi (assembly GCA_008086715.1). Classification (NCBI taxonomy): domain Eukaryota; kingdom Metazoa; phylum Arthropoda; class Insecta; order Hemiptera; family Aphididae; genus Sitobion; species Sitobion miscanthi. Next base: position 24,159,732 of record CM017799.1, on the reverse strand, counting down.
TCAACAGTTCAAAACAAATCAAAATATTTTCCACATTTTATCATGTATAGAAAATGCAATTATTAACGACCAGTGAAAATTTCATGTATATTATGCGATCATTTGTTTTAGTCGTTTTAGAGTTACACCAAAAACCAAAACCGATTTTGCGTAAAAAATTCCCGTTTTTCCCTAATTTTTATATTGTTTTTCCCGTTCCTTTTGAAAACTATTGGGAATTTCAACGCACTAATAATGTTCACTTTCCCAAGGAAAAAGATACTGAAGTTGAAAATCGATGCATTGTTTCGACTACTTATCGTATACACAGACACAACAAAAAAAATTAAAAAAAAACACACACATCATTGTAAAATCAATACATTCATCGTTCCACTTAGAATCTAAAATAAAAATAATAGTAATTGTATAATCTTATTGACTTATTGTACTTTTAGTATAGGTATGCAAAATAATTATTAAATTTATAAATAATTAGAATAATAAAGTATATATAGACATTTTAAATCATATTGGTTCATCAGCGTTGATATACTGACCATAAGCTTAAGTGCTAAACCCATACAATACAAATAATTGAATACAACGGTGATATTATTTACCTATATTGTAATGTACCTATCTAAGACGCGAGTATTATGGTTGCAATAATTTTAATATAAAAAAATTCTTAATACATAAATAAAGACTATTTACTTTAAATTTCAATATCAAAATATAGTTTAATCGTTCAATGTTTATTGTACTTACTGTAAAACCTATACCGACGGTAGCAGAAAAGTTCCCAGTCTGAAATTTTCCAGTGTCAAATTTGACCAATAGTGATGTTTTCCCCACTCCACTGTCACCTAATAAAATAGTCTGAAATATAAATATTAATTAGCAAAGTTATTTTAACTTTAAAATAATAACATATGTATAATGCATATCTATATTTTATGTATGTCAATGACGTTTAAAAATAGTAATTGCAACATATTTTCCAATCTAAATACCTAAATTTCTGTCATAATGTAATACCGATGTTGGTAATGTTGGTATACCTATTATTAAATGTTATTATTTTACGAAAATGGATAAATAAATAATATTTATTTTCCATAGTTCATTTATTTTTAATATTTAAATACTATTAAGAACTTTGTACCATAGTTTTTAAATAAATATATTTTTTCACCTTGTGTACAATTTTTAAGGATGGATCCGAAGGCTTTCGTGTGGTACTTGGGGGTTTATAATCCCTGTACCCAGTCGTCGAAGGCCTTTTATCATAATTCGGGTCTGTGGTGGATAGTTTTTGGTGTTTTGGTTAACTTCAGCCTCTTCGATGCTTTCGAATACGTCGTCACTTATGTTGTCATGTAGTGACATCGCTAACACCGGTGTTTTTATCTAAAAATTAATGTAGTTTTAGTGAGTTATCAATCAAATTAAATATTGATAGAAACAAATCAAACATTAATATTTAATACATATTATAGTGATGTCTTATGAATATTTAATTAAATAATAAGATAAAAAAGTTTGAATTTGTTAATAAATTATGAATATTTTCACTACAAATTTACAATCAATACGGTATAATTTAATATAGATAGATTTAAATTTATTATATAAATCGCAGTTTGTCAACATATTTTTATCTTAATTCATAAAATAATGTCATACATTTTAAATTCCTAAATAGTTTATTTATACTATATAACCTTCAAAAATATACATAATTATAGTCGAGTAATAATTTCTAAACAAAATATTTGCTAAAATATACCTATTGTATTAGTGTATAATAATGTAATACGAAACGTTTATAAACGACATAAACAATAAAGGTAACATATAAAATTATATATTGCAATTAAATATTTGTTGTGCCCTAGCACGTAAGACATGCCTACAATCTACATGTTATGAATTATTATGATACATCAGCTGGTGTCTAAAAAGTATAAACGTTTGTGTTTGGTACCTATTTCAAATAAGCTTTACATTTTAGAATTACTATTAAGTATTAACTAAATATGAAATATTACAAAAAAAAGTTTAAAACAAAGAATTCAATTTTTTTGTTTTTTTCAAAAATGAAAAAATACACCAACTCTGAATTCATCTCGACAATGCCATTATTATTTTATTGTACATATTAATATTTTTGTAAAAATGATACTTCCGGAATTACTTATAAATATTGCATATTGTACTCTAGGTAAATGCATTGAAGTTGTAACTATTAAAATACAATGCATTTTATAAGTAGGCAATAATTATTAAGAATAATATTAAAAATAAATTAATGTTTGATTTAGTTTTAAATGTCGTAAAAACGAATACTATACCTAGTATATTCATACATGTACAACCAATTGCCAAAAGTATAAATATAAATAATTATAAGTCAATTAGTGATATTATATTATTATGTTTATATATTGTGTATATAATTGTATGTTACATTAACATATATATATATATTATATATAATATGTATATTTTATACATAACATCTGGCTATGAATTGTATTTTCGGTTTATATAGATTAAACGTATCGTATTATTATCATAACTTACCTTTTTCATCATTAAATGTATTCGCGTTGTAGATAATTATCAAGCAATTAAAGTCGAATTGCAATAATTGTTGTTTTTTGGTCGTCGTAAAGGAGAGTAAATACATAATTGAAGAAACATATTTTTCAGATTGTAGCTGATGTTGTCTACAAAAACACTTGTTGTGTTATGAAGAATTTCGAGGAGAAAATATAAAACTGGGGCGAAACAATCAATTTTGGGAGTTTCCCAAACACGGTAGCGCATGCTCTGTTACCTTTTGACCCTTTATATAAGCAACTACTGATACACTTATCATATCAACGCTAAATACATCTATATCCAACATATAAATATTAAATATCTAATAGTTGTCATATGTTTTAATCGGTAAAAGTTTTACATCGTCATATAATTAAATTAATAACCATAATTAGGTAATATAATTAAACTTAATAAAAAATAAACCAATTTAATCATCACCATATCGTCACAATACAAAAGTACATATTTTCATTTAAACTCGTTAAGATTTGAGATGTTTATACTTTAAATACCTACTGTTGTTTTTTTTTTTGCGTCACCATTATTTAATTGGCTTATAATCATTATATTACGAATTAGCTATGCTCGCCGGAATTTCCCCAGAGGTATAATTAGGGCAGTACGGGAGTTTTGAGATTGAAAAATGAAAATTAATGAGTTAAGTACGCGTTAAATATATAATTGAATTTTTTTTTATTTTATCCACTGTTTTAGTAAAACTAATAAATAATAATATTATTTATATCACGAAATAAATAATCTATTTACTTCTATCATAAAGTATAAACACAGTAGAATAAATTATATTTAATTTTCTGTCAGACGAATTATGTGTTTTTAATCTTGTTTACGACGATACTGATATTACTTATGTAGTTATGTGCATTTGCGAATTATTTTTAAGACAATAACAAAAATAATATAGTAGAGAAAGCTTAACAATTCTTTTGTGATGCATGTGCTATGTGCTTTTGTGCATGCCATTATAATTGCACATATTTTTAGAGTAGTTTTTCATGATTCCTATTTCAGAGGATGTCGGCGCAATTTTTATTGTTTCCCCAGACCCACGTGCATCATACTATAGTAAGTTATATTATGCCCACACATCATCGAAACAAATAAAATAAAATGTAATAGAACGGCCAGATCTTCGTTCGTAGAAATCGGACATCCCAATAAAACCATTGTGGCATTGTCACCGACTAAAAGGTACGATCTGTATTATACGACCACTAATTAAGAAATCGGCACGCACTTGCTACTACAGTAGAGCGTAGGGCGTGTGGCTTTCTTATACGGCGCATTGGCGCCAAAGAAAAGGACTGGTAAAAAAAGGTCTTTGCCGCCGAAGAGAAATCTAGTTCCGGGATGCGCAAAAACCTTTGATAAAACCGTCTGCTTCTCTCTGGTCGCAGCATATCTGTGTCGTCGCTTTCATCAGTGCATGAGCACCAATCATCTAAGTAACAACCTTCCTATGCCGAATCCTAATATGAGGGACAAGTGATAACTGGACTACTTGTGATGAGCATTGTGTTTATTATTTCGATTTGTGTTTTTCGAAGTATTACTTTGTGTCACCTAAAACTGCTACAACATAACCCAGAGATATTTGTGAGTCAAGTAAGGTATTTTATATTAATTGCAGATATTACATTATATTATGAGCATTTTTACACACAATTATTCTCGAATACACTATCTACAGAGCCTTCAGAACACCTGGAGGAAGATAATAGCGTAATATTTAATATTATTCTCCAGCACTTATAAGTGTAGAGAATCATACAGGTTCTTAATATCCGATTTTAATATAACTATCGACAAGAGTCGTTTTTATATATTTATCTTACTTATACGTTATTACAATACATAAAATGCATTCATCACGTAAAACTATTTTTTTAATGATTTTTGAGTGATTGTAAAGTAAAATTATAAAGGATAATATTTTTGAGTGTTTGACGTATCGGTTTTATATTTTATTATTATTTAACTAAAAAAAAAAAAAAAAATTGGAAATTCAAATGGATTTTAAATTTCTTTAAGACAGTATTTAGACAAATCGATACGCTATACCCTCAAAAATATTATTCTCTATCATTTTTATAATGCATGAATAGGTACAAAAAAACATAAAAAAATGATTTTGCGTGAATGCATTTTATTTATATTATTATGTAGCGCGTGGGCCGGAGACAGAAAACAAACGGTGCGCTTGACATCCTCTTAAGGAAATCAAAATATTATAAATATTATAATAGCACATTTATACGTTTGTAAGTGCTATAAAATCAAACACCAAATACAATACCCTATTATTTCCTGCTGCTGATGATGGCTGGTATAATATCAATAAAAACCCATTGATCATTCTTTATTATCGTTTCTTATTTTTTACGATTAAAACGCGTAAGGTCTTTTTAAAAATTTGCAACGTAGTCGATCAGTTCTCAAAAAAAAAAAAAAAAAATCAGACTCAACATTTTCTGCACATTATAGTGCTGCCCCTGCGCGTGCAATAATTATATAGGAATATTATATGTCTGTATGGAATAAATAAATAGAAGCAGCCAGATCGGTTAGGTATGGTAGACGAGTTGGGGGCTTGGGTAGTGTAAAAAAAAAAAGGCGTTTATAAAAAATACTAATTAGGTACCTATATATAATATTATGTAGGTACATTGAATAGTTGCTCTTGGTCCGTACACAATGTTATATACATATTATTATATATTATTATATTGTTATCGCCCCCTACATGCCACATCTTTGGTCTTAAGAAGACCATTTTTTTGTTAATGTTCTCTGTTATTATTATTTTACGGACGTCCTGCTGACCGTCGCCGCCACCGCCGCCGCCGCATCGGTTGGCGGTGAAATTTCATTGGGTGTCCGTACGGCCGCCGCGACTCGCGACAACAGTTGATTAGACACCGGGCGGCAACGGGCAGAGCGGCAGATGTTCCGGCACGTGAACAGCTTGCGTTTCGTCTGCCGCGCCGGCACGGCTGCCTTCGGCCAGGACGATGTTCACACCGGCCGCGGCGGCGTCGAAGGAACCATAATATATAATATTATAATAATATTTTATAAACCGCGGGTGGCTGGTCCCGATAAATCAATATCGCTACTCGCACAACAATAATATTATATTATTTATATACATCGATATAATATTATGACGTTTATCGTCTCGGACGATACGTAATAACATTGTGATATTTTTTACCTAATTGATATTATGATTTTCATAATATTATTACGATGTACAACCGCGGCGTTCGATCATCGTAGGTAACGCGCAAAACAGTCGTTAAAATTAAATCCGGTTTGGTTCGCGAGTTTAATGCGCCAAGAACGGTCGGGGGATGGTTGGATGGGTAACAACTAACAGGGGAGCCCCCGAATACAATGGCAAAATGTCTTATTATTGTCGTACACTCGTCGCACCCATAATTGTAAGTATATAATATTTTATATTTATAGTTAGGTACCTCCTATACAGCTGCTGTGCTTAGAACGTGCCCTTCGAGACGGATTGCTAACGACGACGACGGCGGCGGCGGCGGCGGCGGCGGCGGTAGGTACCTAAATAAATTATTAAACTACAAGAAGAACGGTGATAACTCATATATACACGCGCGCGCTCCGAGGGTTTCATCTGTCCTTTTCAGCCCCTACCGAATGACGACCCTTCACCGCCGGCGCCCGTCTTAACTAACCGGAGGGAAGAAGGTTTATAATATTATTATTATGCGTGCGTACGTGCATTGTATTATTGTATTGTACGAGCGCCGAAAACTGAGACACATCTGCAGCTGCCCTCGTTACAGACTTGTTGTACACCACGAGGCTTGCTGCAGCGACGGCGATGCGCGCGCGTATACCGACCGAGTGCAGCAGTCTCGGCGTTGCAATAGCCAGCTCACTGTGCATACTGCACTAATATAATATTATTAAATATAAATAACGACGCATACGTATACGGTTAGACGGTGGCGTAGGTAGGATCTCTATTAAGGGGAGGTCTAATAAAAAAAATATAATTTGTATAACTTTTGTACGATTATACTTATTATAACTTATTATATACGCGTAACATTTTTATCAAATTTTTATTTATATTTATTGAACTTTAAGACTTTATGAGGTACTTATAACACGACGTTATTATTGCGTGTCCGAGTCCAACCTAAAACTTCCATTTCTCTAGGACATTTTTTTTAGAATAGCGGTGAATATTTTCTTTTCTACATTGTCATAGATGCGTCAAAAATATTGCAATATTGCAAAAATACAGCCGATGTCACGGGGGCATGGCTACTTTACGGTATTCGGAAAAAAAAGCCCTGGAAAAAAAAGCCCCGGAAAAAAGAGCCCCGATTTCAAAACACGGTAAAAAAAGCCCCACCTATTGGAAAAAAAGCCCCGTACTAAATTTTTTTAAATTTCTACACGATTACATTTTTTAATTATTTTAAATTTTTTTAAATTATATACATATGAAAATGAAAATTTATTACCTTTTAACATTTTTTTAATTATTTTAAATTTTTAAAATATATACAAATGACACATGACAATTATTTACCTTTTAACATTTTTTTAATTATGTATAAATGACAATTATTGACAATGTAAAATGCAGATTGCAGCTAGTCTTGTATACTTTGTAATAATAATAAGTAATACATAATAAATAATATGTTATTGAACTAATTAATATATATATTTTGATTTATGGTTTATGTTATATAATTTTTTAACTGTGATATAATTAGTTATTGTTTAATGTCATATATGATATAATAGATGTAATTTTTTTTAAAGTTACCTTTTAATAAAATAATATTATATTAAAGAAGTGTAGGTACATTGATAAATGTAATGATTATATTATGATCATATTTATTATGTAAATCATATAATAAAAAAGAATAATGTATTTAGTTGGTACGGGCTTTTTTTTCTTATGACGGGGCTTTTTTTTCCAATGAATGTTGTCCGGGGCTTTTTTTACCGGGGCTTTTTTTTCCGGGGCTTTTTTTTCCTAGATTCTACTTTACACCCCCCCCCCCCCCTCCTGAAGTTAGGTATGACGTCGCAACTGGGATATTTAAGCAGTTACAGCCGTTACAGGCGTTGGAGTTCTAGAAGATTAAAGTTCAAATAAATCATAGGAACCCTCACCCCCTTCGGCCTTCACCGAAGTAATTAAAATGTTGTAGTCACTGGGAGTCTTGTGAAATCAAAGTTAAAAACAAGCGTTAGTCATGGCCCTTCAGCCCCGTCGTAATTAAAAATAGTTCTCAAAAATAACAATAAAACTATTATTTATTTCTACAGTAAACACATTAATTGATATTTTGAATAATTGTATACACACTAATCTTATTCAATAATTTCGTGTTTATTGGCTATACTATACCTCTAGATCAGCGGTTCCCAACATTTTTAGTTGTGCGGACCACCAATTTTGTAAAAAATCTTTGAGGCCCACTAGTAGCACACGTACGTATGCACATAATATATATATATATATACAAATGTATGTACATCTATACGTAAGTTATTAGAAATAAAAGAATTAAAAATAGTATGTATATAGTAACTCACAGCAGACATAACGACGCATAAACACTCAACCACTGTCGCGGAATAACTGGTCAAACGAAAACGAAAGACCGATTAAGTTTATCGCAAAATAAAATACGATAAAAATGACAAACAGGAACCAATTATAATATAATTTATAAATATTATTTAACCAGAAATACAATGAAGTATATAATGAAAATATATATTTTAATATAATTTGGTTCACGGCCCAATACCACGCTGCTCTAGATCACTAGAAGAATCACTCTAGAACAGTGGCGTAGCCAGGAATTTTGTATAGGGGGGGGGGGCTGCGTCTCACAAAAAAATACAAAAAATACAAATACAATATACAATATTATATTGATCTTGATACAATTCTAAGGTCAACACAGTCAATGGAGGCCGGAGGGGGCTATAGCCTCCTTAGCCCCCTGGCTACGCCACTGCTCTAGAATCTATTTTGTGATACGGTCGATCTCGCGTACATTTTATTTCTCCTCATACAACTTACAAGCAAAATAACCAATGGGCAACGGAATAAAATATTGTCGTGCGTCTCATCGTATTTCTGGATGAATTGGAATATTACAAACCATTTACATTCAAAATATTAATAAATATATTGTATCGATATAATGTATTCGATATTGTATAGTTACTGATTATTATACTCATTGAACCCGTCATGACATGACAAAGTATTTTTTACAAGGACTTGGTTTAAATTCCAAGAGGGGGCTAATGCAGAAATAATATAATAATATTAGGTGGATATATCATAACGCTGTAAAAGTGTACTGCCGGCGCGGCGGCGCCGCGACGGGCGTGTTGCGAAAACCAGTTTGCGTCGGATTCGCGCGAATATCCGTCGCAATCTCCTTGGCACCGTCCGTCCACCCGTCCACCCACCACCTAACCGGCCAGCCACGGATAGGTACGCGGCGACATAGAAAACAGATTAGAGACAGCACCGCCCAAAACGGTTGTCGACGACGTCAGTCGTAACACAGACTACAAAGTCGCGGAACAATAATCCGTTCGATCGTCGTCGGCGTGTCGCTTTAGCTGCTAGCCAAACCGAAAAACGAACGTTTCAACGACGGGACATCGATATAAAATATTGTATTACAATATCGCGTGAACCGTCTCCCGCGCAGCGTACAAGCCAATCGTAGGGTATATTATAATGCAACAACACGTCTGCTATCGTTGCCGTGCGCGTTAAAAAACATAATACTTTTTTATTTTATTTTCCGGTTTCGAAACGTGGTGGCCGCGGCACACACCGGATACGGTTGGTCACACCGCATTTTACGTTGTGATTCGCGTGCGTGTGCGTGCGACGTAAATATTTGTTGTGTTTACATGTTATTACTTATTATTATTTTTCGTGTCGAAACCGAATAATTGCTATGGACCGTCCGCCGTGTACGGTATTTCGCCGTCCGTAAACATCGTTTAATATTGTTATTTTATTTAATCTTTTAGGTGTACACATGTAGGAATTTTTTTTTTATTTTGAAATTTCGTTATTTTTTTTTTTTATGATTATTACTGAACTTAACTTTGCCACCGCCGCTGACCGTTGCCGACCGTCACCAGGAGGAGGACGTCCGTCAACGTCGCCGTCACCACCACCGCCGTCGTCGCCGTCGCCGTTTACCGTTTGCCGCGTCCGCCGTCGTCGTCGTCGCGCGTGTCCGTCGACCCACGTAACTTTTGCCGTTTGTCGGTCACGTAGTGTGCACGATAATCTTCACCAATGGGGGACCGGGTGTACGCGGCCGAAAAGCTCATGAAGAAGCGTGTCAGAAAGGTGAGTCTACTACCTCGTCCTCCTCCTACGCGGGAGACACGTCTCGTCCTCGCGGCCTACCCGACATCAACTTTTGATAACGGCTTGCGCGCCCTTTTTTTTCCCGGTTTACTTCTGTTTGAACTTTTCTATGCCGGACAGTTCCCGGCCACGATTCTCCCCATCACTTTCGTATCAAACTTACGAACTTTCGGCAACCCGTTTTTGTGTCATCGGGTTAGTGTCTGTACCCGGGTTGATAACCCGTTCTTGGGCATACCTTTTAATATTTGAACGACACGGGTTTCGAGCCCTCGCCGACCTGTCCAGGATCGTTTCGTTGCAAAAGTTAATTGGGTCAGATTCTTAAATTTCCGGAAGTTTTCATATCTACGGACTTTTTAACGGTGCCTTTGTAATGTCTTACGAATTGTGGTCGTGTTTAAAATTCAAACAATCATTTTTTTCAACTCTACATTAGGTAACCATATTTTAGACGGATAAATCAGGAATAATATATATATAGCTAATCTCCTACATTTTAGAAAGTAAATCCTGATAACTTGGTCAGTGGATATTTGTCCAATATTTTGAATTTGATCTTTGTCAGAACATCTCTTGAAGATCGTTTAGGTAACTACCTATCTATTTTAAGTGTTTATCTTCAAAAATTATGACCCGACATCAAGCGGTCTAAATTAGATACATATTTACACCAAATAATTTGTTGATTTTCAATCAACTATAGTGGTTTGATTCCGAGTTTGAGCGTAGTCTTGGTGCTGCAACCAGGTAGGGTGGGCATATCGGGCCAGTAGCTATGAATTATTCCAACCGGCTGTAAAGCTTAAAAATACAATTTCCTATTTATATTGTTGATTTTGAAAGAACCCAAAATGATTCAGTTAATTGTGCCACATAGACTGTAGGTACAATCTATGTACAATTTTATGTTCCTTGGTACATATTTTTTTAAGGGTATGCTAGAAATTTTGTATTTCAGATAAGTAAATGGAGGGAAAATGTTGGTTGGAACCTACCTACTATTTATGAATTCTAATCATTTTCTTCTTTGAATTTTTAATTTCTGTTATAAATCTTTAAAATATATCATATTGACTTATTATCTAACTATACATCATGATTTTTATCATGAGCTTAATATGTAGGTAGGTAGTTAATACTTATTTTAAAAGCTATCCATTGTTTGATAATATATAGCATGTGTTTGGTATTTTTTATCTCAATTTTAATTTAATTTATATTTATAGTCTATGCTGTTAAGTATAAAATCTGAATAAGAAAAATATTTAACTTAAAGATTTAAAAACGTAATTTTATTCTAGCAATTTTAAATATTATTAAATTTTAATGTATAATAATTTATAATAATACTACATATTACAATCAATAACATAGTTTCTGATAGGTATATCACTCGGTATACCGTGTCACTATAGGCAACCTGTTAGACAGGCAGTCTGCTATGTATTTTTCTAAATAAAAGTTGTTCTCTCTGGTATATAATAGACTTAATCTTCATTTTATTTAAGGTTTTCCACAGCCAACTAACGTATATTGGGTAGGTATACCTAGGTAATATGTGAATAGTAGATTTTATATTTTTATTAACATATTTTCACACAAAACTAACATATAATACATTCATACAGAGTGATTATATAAGTTATATTCAAAATGTTCCAAATTGTATATTTTATCAGTTTTATGAACTTTTTTAAGAGACTTTCCTCCCAAACTTTTTTTCTGAATTTTTCCGTTCCCGATTTTTATGACTGATTTTTGAAATTAAATTTTATACCTAATTATATGTATAATATTTAAGTTCTTAATTGAAACTGTGTTAATGTTATTATTTATGTCATGTGTACCTATTAGTGTTAATATTTGTGTATATTTTTAGGGCAGAGTTGAATATCATGTAAAATGGAAAGGATGGACACCTAAGTATGTTTCATAAATATAAAATTATTTAATCTTGATATTAAAATTAATTTTAAATATATTTAGGCACAATACTTGGGAACCCGAAGAAAATATTATTGACACCAGGCTTATTGATATTTTTGAGCAAAGGTATTTATTTATTTTTTATTTGTATGAAAATACTTTAGTTACCTTAAAATGTATTAAACTCTTTATATACCTGTGTATCATATGTATATTTTTTTTAGTCAAACCCGTACAGATAATACTTCTCATAAACGAGGTCCTAAAAGAAAAACACAAACTGTAAGTTATCAAAAACAAAATCATGAGTTTTGTTAAGTATAATGCATAGGTATTTAATTTGTATACTTGTAAAATTCCAGGCACATACTGAAACACCAACTACAGAACCTACCCGGAGTGACTATGAAGATGAAACTGCCGATGGTGATGTACCTGATTATAACAGCCAAGACGAAGCTGAAGTGCTTCCAGAGTTTACTAATGGGGCACCTTTATTACCCAGACATGACGATGACACCGAAGAAGATAAAACAAGTAATTCTTAAACTTTCTTATAATGCTTATACAATATACCTATATATTTTTAGAATTTGAGGATAATGCTTTGATTTAGAGTTTAGTTCATAATTAATGAATTATGTTATAAAAAGATATAAAACTTAAAATATTTTTCTTCAATTCTAAATTTACCTTTTGTTTACTGTAGGCTGGAGCACAAACATTAAAAATGTATCAGATTTACTCAAATAAAATACCTAAAATTTTTATTAAATAAGATTATATATAAAAAGTTATTAATTACTTTTTGTTTGTCCAAAAATAGATTTTCTTATTTTATTTTATGTTTATACAGTTGATGATGATTCATTGGCAGAAATGCCAAAGTTAAACGCAGCTGTTAAGGTTGAAGTGAAAGATGAAAAAATAAGTGAAGAAAAAAAGACACCAGTCATAGAAGTCAATGATACACGAGAAGAAGAAAAGTTAGTTCCGGTGGTGAAACCTGCACCTTCACTTGTAGTTCCATCTACGCCGAAGCAGTCTTCCAAATCCCCCCCACCTTTACCTAAACCTCATAAAGTGAAACGCAAAGCAGAGGTTTTGTCTAAAGAATCTGGTAAAGTTGGTGTTACTATAACTACCAGTCCTCCTGTGACAGATTCTAAAGTGCCTAAATTACAATCTCCTCCCAATGTTCAAAACACCACCAATAGTTTGCCTCCAGTAGTACCTACTCAAGATGGTGGAAGAACTCCTAAAAGAAAAACGTCAGAACATGCGATCCCCGCAGTTTTGACAAATCAAGTTTCTCCAGCTCCAGAAAATCAACATTTAACACTGACGGCTATACTTCAAAGTACTCCAGCAAGTGTAAAGTCAAGGGACACTTTAGCTGCAGCTGCTCCCATCAGTTCTCGAACATCTGGAGAACCAGCTAGGCCACAGGAGGATGCTGCAACGGCTGTAACTCAAGGGGCTGGAGGTCAACATCAGGTACTAGATACAGCATCTGTTGCTGAAACTCCTACTCAGCGTTTACAGTACAAGACAATACTGGCAAACCCTGGACCAGAGTATTGGCTTGCGCGCAATCCAGTTGTAGATAATGTTTTTATTACTGATGTGACGGTTAATTTGAACACTGTGACAATAAGGGAATGTAAAACAGAAAAAGGATTTTTTAAATCTAGTGTTGAAACTAGAATTTAATGAAATTTATGTTGAGGTTTTATTTAAATAATAATCCTATGGTGTTAGATATAATAATATGGTAGGAGCAATATTTTTCTTTATGGCTAGTAAATATATAGTTATAACAGTTATTAGTAAAATATAAATATATTTTTAAAACTATATATATGTATATATACATACAGGGTGATTGATGAAGCTGTGTTTCAAGCACTGAATAATATATTATACATATTGAAACAATGAGAAGTTATTTGTTTGGATGGTTTTTTAAGCTGTGTTATCATCTCATAATATGAGATTATCTATAATTTTGTAATTTAAGTGACATTCAAATATTTTGTATTTTGCTCACTCAATGTTGCGACATGAAGTTTATTGCAAATGTTTTGTCATGTAAACATTTTTATACTTCTGAAATTAAATGTTTTTTTGACGTTAATTGTTCTTGGCAGAATTTATAGGTCTTCCATTTGGACAACCAAAATCTATTTCAGTGATTTATTCAAGCCTATACATCACCCTGTATAGTAAATATAGAAAATTCTTCTAATTGATTTTTGTGAGGTACATAGCTAAACAGATTTACATTTAAAGTTTTTTCCCTAATAGTTTTAATGTCTTTCAATCAGATCTTGATTACAATATTTTTACCTTAATAATGTGAATGTTTATTTTATATTTAAATGATCGATTGAGATCGGTCCTATGTGCTTAAAAATAAGTACAAACGATGCCTCAAATTCTTCCCTAATATATTCTAAGAGTCAATTTGAAATATAACAGTATTTATAGATTACCTAATAATAATTAATATTATAATGAACCACTTGATTTTTAATTATGGATTATAAGTTTATTTAATATTGTGTACGTCATATTTTTAAGTTTTAATTGTATTATCGTGTATTAACTCAACATATGTGTTATTGATTTCCTCTATTAGTGAGTTTACAAAAACAATTTTATCCAAACCAAATGATCTCTAGTTTATCATAAATTTTGTTTATATACATACTATAATATACATGCTGATTGCAAAATAAAATTATTTATTCCAAGCTTAATTTAAAGTGTTACAGTTATAACAATTGTTGAAAATCCAAGTTAAATAAATATTATAGTCTAAATTCTTCTTCTAAAATGGTATAGGGGAATCAAATTAATTTCCAATAATCTGAAATCTAATAAAAAAAAAAAAAAAAAACGATAAAATGAATTTCTTGTACATTATATTTTCTTCTAGTTAAATACTATTTATGATTATTTATAAGTGTTATTTGTTGTTTAAACTATGTTTCTCTTCATTGCTTTTCCTCTTTACACTTATTAATTTATTATTTTACCTAACATTTTTTTAACATTATTATTTGTATTATTATCATCATAATATTATGATTATGATTGCACGTTAATTACACCATCATTTTTAGCACCCGATATTCAAAAAAATTCAAAGTAGTATTTTTATTTTGTTTGAGGATTGTGCCGTACTATTACTTTGTTAATTTTTTTTTTTTATTGTTTCATGGGAGATACGGTACACCTCCTTAACAAATGAATAGTAAATAAGTTCTAACATTCAACAGTTAATTTGTAATTATTGTGTTTATTTGATTATTTTAGTTAAGTTTTAAATAACAATTTACGTAACTGTATCACTGGTTAATTACGTAGGTATTATTAAAAATTAAATATAATATGCTTCGTTTCGTTTAAGTTTTCACATGGAAAAAAATATTGTGTCCGACTATCTTTATGATCTTATGTAAGACACATTGTAATTTATTTTAAACCTTAATTTTTATTTGTTCAATATCTTAACTGTATACAAAATTCCCCAAAAACCAAAACTAATGCACCTTAATGCCGTTCTCTATTTTATACCCATCTCTCTAGTCATGGCCGGTCTTTTCTAATTGAAATGAATGTATTGTTTTTTTTTTTTCTATGAAAATGTAACGTTTTATTGTTATTAATTATTGTGAATTTTGATGCAAAAGTATTAATTACAGGACACAATATTATAAGTGGCATATTTTTGTGTTGCAATATTTACATTGTAGGAGTTTTACTATAGTTATATGTGCCTTTGTAATAAATGTCGAGGATGTTTAAATAATTTTTTGTTTTTATTTTTTTAACTTTGGTCTTTGGTTTTCATGAATAAATGGAATAAATCTTGAATGTCAATGTTCTGTAACGAAGCTCCAGAGAAGTTTTCAATTAATTTTCCATGATTTTGATCAAAACAAAACAAATTTTTCCTCTCACTATTTATATTCAACAGTATCATCCAATTATCAAAATGTTCTCAGTTGTATTCAATATATAAAACAATTGTGTATTGCTTAAAAAAATGTTTGTATTTTAATTGAGATATTTTTTATGGGTGTTAGTTTTATTATGTATGGATATTAAAACTACTTTGCTAAAGGTTAGGTAATTTTATGAATAAGGCTTCTCTATATTTGACATAATTACATGTTCATATGTGTTAACCAACCAAACCAAATATTAAATGATCCAAGACTTTTTTGAGTTCCAACTTCCAAGTTAGTTACTAACTTTTCCAGACTAAAATGGTAAGGATTGTGACTTAACACCACTAATTAAGATATGTGTGATATGTCTTAATTTGTACTTAATACTTAGTAACAGTATAAGTAAAGCCAAATGCACTTTGCTACAAAATAGTTTTATTCAGTGCCAGATAAATTACAGGTGCAACATTGAATTGGAGCTCTATTGCTTTGAAATAGTAGGGCCGCCTGATATTATTATACTATGCATATCAAAGTATCTTAAATTGAATATTTGATGTACTGTTGAATTTTATTATGTATATCATAGCCCATATGCACTACTAGACAAATATTTTTGGAGTTGTACAAATTTTACAGAAAGATACAAAATTGTGCAGGGTCGTAAAGAATTTCCAGACTCTTAACTCTGTATAATATATAATGTATATGATGTACACTGTATAATTTCAAATGTATATTTATGTGCATCATGTTAATATGAGTGAAAAAGTAACAGATTAAAAAAATAAAACTATCACAATTATTTCAACATTATTTTTTTGTCCAATAAATTATATT
Source organism: Sitobion miscanthi (assembly GCA_008086715.1). NCBI lineage: Eukaryota > Metazoa > Arthropoda > Insecta > Hemiptera > Aphididae > Sitobion > Sitobion miscanthi. The sequence goes on along the minus strand of CM017799.1, from coordinate 24,142,968 downwards.
TATAAATAAAAATTTAACTGTTTACTTGTTTTATAAGTTATAACATATATATGAACAAGGAAACAGTGTAAGCGCTCTCACATTCTTAGGCGTTAGGCTGTCATGCATCCTGTCATAGATAAAGAAAAGTGTCGTTACCCTAATTTATTTTTTCAATTTTTAAAATAATTATATTATGATTATTGTTACTCAAATAAGTAATAAGTATTAACTATGTATCTGAGAACAGCTCTATACAACATTAATAAGCTAAAGATTATTTCATAATAATATGTTATATGCTTATATCTAGGAACATAATACTGAAATACCTATTTCTTATACTCCTCTATTAACATTTAACAGTATAGTTATAGGTTGTACAACAATTTTGTATTTTTACTTCAAAATAATTAATATAATAATATAATAGAAAAAGACTTTTGTTTTTTGAGGGTTGTAAAAGTCCCCTTTGCCTCTCCCTCATAGTTGTGCCAATGATGTATCTACAAAAGAAACATTTTTAATTGGTTTATTTTTTGCTGTTGTAAAGAAATTATTATTATTAAAGTCATAATAGCATAGTATCATATTATTTTACAGATCACTAGATCTGTGGTTCTCGAATGGTATAGGCCTTGACATTACTCAGTACCGTGATGTGACAAACATTTTTTTTTTTGGTTTTTAAGTTTATGATTTTAATGTTGCTATTTATTTGGATTTAAGTGAGGGTAATTTTGTGAAAAAAGGTTGAGAGTCACTGAACTAGATAATATGTTAGAACTATCATACAGTATAAATGGATTATCTGGAGAGCTAAAGATTTGTTATACATTATAATTAATAATATATTTGTTTTTTAATAAAAATAAGTAATATATACTTTAATGGTATTTTTTTTTAAGAGATCCCAAAATGCTCCAATGCCTAGTGACCCCAGAATTCGAGATTCTGCATTGGTTTCACTCCTAGGTTAAAAATTACATTAAATAGGTATTAGTAAAATTGATGAGAGGGAAGAAACATATTGGAAGACTTTTGACTAAATTGATATTCTTTGACCCTATGAAGAAATGCCTACACAAATAGATAAAGCATGAAGTTGAGGAAGTCAGATAATATTTGTGGTGGGAGTAGTTCAAGGTCTGTGTACAGGTATAAATTGCATATTTCTATAAGTTTTGTTATAAACAATTCAGGAAGGAGAATATTAAGTACTAATACTATTGAGTATTGTTGATTATCTAATGTGAATAACCTAATGCAATGTCAAAATATCCTAAACTGATCTAAGATTGTACGTCTAACATCTTTGATTGAATAGCAATTTAATAAAAAATTTTTCAGAATAAAATCAGCAATTGAGGCCATACATCTATGGAATATGGATATAGTATTTTTTAAAAGCAATATTGTAAATATTAACTACCTATTAATAATTATAGAATCTATTTAATTATGTTCGAGAAAAAATAATATTTCACTTGTTTATAATTATTTTTGGATCAATACAAAGTACAATTTCATTAAAAAGTCAAATGTATTACTAGAGACCGGATTAATATACGCTTAAAATCTTGATAATAAGATGCTCTATGCTCTATAATTTCATCAAAATAATCTTTTATATGCAAAAATATTTTATTTTATAAAAATGTATTAAACACTGAAAAAACAAATAAAAGTAACAGTTTATAAAAATAAACAGTTATATTTAATCTATAATATGGTGATATACTGCCAGACCTATATATTTAAATGTTCTAACACAAACTTATGAATTCAAAAAATAATAATACTAAAATAATTGCATATAGTTCATTAACAGAATAATATTATGTATTAAAATAACTCAAACTTAAATAATTCAGCCTTATGAATTCAAAAAATAATAATAATAACAAGTTTTAAATAATAAAAATAAAAAAAATTATATTATCTATTAGATTTTTATAAAATATTCAAATTTGAGCCCAATATGGCAATATATTCCTAAAACATGTTTTTACACAAAATATTCTTTTTAATGCGCTGAAAAATGTTGTATATCAGTTCATAGGTAAATGAGTTGTTAAGAAAATTTATCCAATTGGAGCTGCATACTCTCAGTAAAGATAAAAACATAAAAATCTGATCTCTAGGTATCACTTATATAAAAAAAGAGTAGCTTAATTATACGGAAGTAATTTATTGATTAAATAATAACCTTACATAATCTGTCTGCAATAATCAATATTAACCATTAATTAAAAACTATAGATAAATACTATTAATTAGGTATAGGTACTGTTAATTTTTCTTATCCATTAATTTAGTATTTACTTCAATTTATATAAGTAAAAAAAATATAGGTAGCTCAGCAGCAAATAGATATGCACTAATCTTAAATCACGAACTAAGTTATTTAACTTTTCATAATTTATATATTCATGGTACGAATTGACCAGGGCATCAATTTTTATTTATTATTTTAATTCATTTCAGTTATTAATAAGTTAGGTAATAGCCAATAGGAATAAAGTTTCTAGAAGTTAGAGGAATAAATTACGTTTTCATAGAAAATCTTAATGCAATTTACAAAAAAAATTATTTAAATAATAATTTTAAGCTTGTCCTTTATTTTCTGGCTTTCTATCAAAATAAATGTTTTACTATCCCACCATAGGCACAGGGATATATAATATATATTATGTATGTACTAGTGTTTTCGTGGGGGATTTTACAATTTCCCATGGGTACTTAAGTACTTTGTTATAATATTATAATATTTAATAACAACGTAAAGTTTTTTTTTCTAATTGGAAGTTTTACAAAATTAAAATAAATTAGTACCTAGTGGATACAGTCAAGTTTCACAGTTTAACAATGACTAGATCAATTTTTTACATCATGTTTTGTTAGGAATGCCTCTTAATATATAGATGCCTACTTAACTTTAGATTCTCAGCAGAGCGATGAATGTATTGATATTGATTTCACAATGATGAGTGTTTCAATTTTGTATTTTTTGTGTCTGTGTACACGATAAGTACCTAGTTGAAACAATACTTCGATTTTCAACTTCAGTATCTTTTCCGGTGGGAAAATGAATCTATTAATTATTATATACAAATATTAAACAATGGCGTCATTTGGGGGGGGGGAGGGAGGTGGGCATTTTCCCCTGTCTGATTTTAAAAGTGGCCCGATGGGCTGGTGTCCAGTTGTTGCCGTTTTACCACTATTATATTTTATTCGCGCAAAAATATGCCTATTTTATAATATTTTCAGAAAATATCATAGTATGTACTGAGAAATTACTGTCACAAATCACAACAATACATTTTTACTAATTGATAGTTGGAATGTTTGAATATTTAGACGTATGCGGGGACGTACATATTGTATGTATGGGTATGTATTTATGTTAGTGTGTTTTGTGAAGGAAAATGAACAGTATCATAATAGTATCATAATTTTGTATAGTTTAATTTCTAAAATCTAAAATTAATACAAATTCAAAAACAACAACTAATTGACACTCTTATTAATTATCATTGATCATGGACTTCAGCAAAACAACTTGTCGTGTATGATTCAACTATTCTGCGTATTGTGTTAATTTTAGTCGAGTACCTTATCCTACCTAAATTAAAATTTTTTTTCGTAACGTGTGTTAACATTAATCTTTTAATCAGGGAAAAATATAACTTTAAAATTAAATGGGTGGTGCGGCTAAAAATGTAAAATTACCGCAAGCTGCTCGAAAAGAATAGAAAATAATTTATGGTATGCAAACAAAACTTGAGCCGGTAAGCAAGCAATAAAAAAAATATATTATAATTCAAGATAATACCTATCGATTTGTAAATATATCGTGTACCGGTATACCTATATAAGAGTAATAGAGTATAGGCTATAAGTGATGAATCAGGTAAAATTGATTTTATAGATAATGCAGTTGATATATTTTTAAAAATAAAAAAAAGAAGATATACATGGTTGAAATATACTGTTTCAACCATGAAGATATCCTAATAAACTACTAATATTTTTGTTTATCAATATAAATATAGCCATATGATAATTTGTAGACTTTTAACTGATATAAGTATACAATTGATTTTCTAAAATATCTGCTACCTTATACAGTAGACGCCGCTTATAAGACTCACTTTGGGACCAGCACAAAGTGAGTCTTATAACCGAATGAATCTTATAGGCGAATTGGAAAAAAAAAATTAATTACGTATTTATAAATTTTATTTTACTACATATTTTGCTTTGATTTTAATACTTAAACACATATTACATATTACATATAAAAATATTATAAAAATTATACATTAATAAAAAATTATAAAGGATGTATGTACATATAATGTATTTATTATTTATTTTGAAAAAAATTTGTAATTTTAGTTTGTTTTTTATTTTGTTCTAATATCCCGAAAATATCCGAAAATGTGTATTTATGTACCCGTAATTACGATAACTGTGCAGCCGCCAGATAATCAGTACACTATAATAACGATAATCGTTGCGATGAATGTGAACTTTTATCTGCGATAAAAAATATTATACGTTATAAGGTACCAACAGAAACTAGAAATAATCAACACGAATACTATTTAATTTTTCAATACCAATTTATTTCTAAATTATAACCAAAAAAGTTTATTTTCTACTATTTATTTTACGAAATTTGAGTCTTATAACCGAAGTGTTGAGTCTTATAACCGATTTTTTTTTAATGTATTTGGATACGTCCGGACCGTTCCAGATGATTTTGAGTCTAATAAGCGACTGAACCTTATATCCGTGAGTCTTATAAGCGGCGTTTACTGTATTTAAAAATGATGTTACCTAGTTAATACAAAGGGTAGGTACCATAAAAAAATGTAAGTCGATAATATGTGGTTGCGAGCGAAGCGAACGGTTTTTTTTACCCATTCGGGCCGGTCAAAACCTTTGCCCCCCTTATTTATTGAAAACTGAAAATGACGCCACTGATATTAAATTATAATAATATTCAAATTACCGGCTACTGTATTAATAATAACAATATAAATATAATATAAAATAGCCTAAGCTGACAAAGACAAATCGTCCTCGCACTGGGATAATGAACTATGTAAATGATATGGTCTAAACATCCCGGTGCATTATTTTTCACACCGGTTTAGTTTAGCGAATTTCTGTAGTGCCTAATATTTATTTATTTTTTGTTTTAAAAATAATATAGGTATATAAATATAATTATGACTTTTTATTTCGGTATTTGGCGGCATTTGGGTGTACTTGGGTCTAGTATCTATTTGAGCTTTTATTAACAGTTTAAAATCGCACCTTATACATATTGTGTGTAGAGATTACTAGTTCCATTTTTGTACATTATATATATCAATAAATTAATGAACATGATATAAATATCATGCGAATATACAATAAATATACATTTTGTTTAAATCAATAAATTCATATGAAATATACATACCGTACAATATACTATTACATTTTTTACATAATAATTGGTACATGATTCCGAAACATTGGAATCTATACGATATAACATAAAATGTATTATGTTGGCATGAAGATGTTGACATTCGAACAACAATAATTAATACGCTTAAATAAAATTTGGACGTAAATCTCCATTTCGACTCGTATAAAAATCGGCCTTCCGGCGAATGGTGGGTGGCGCACTCTGGTGATAAATTCTGACCAGTCTACGCAATTTTTTGCGACAACCGCCGTTGAACCATTGAAAGATACGGGCCCTTATCTTGTTTACTTCGCGGGCACTATAATGTGATATCGCCGCGAAAACTTACTTTTGTCCATTGATAATTTCTTAAAAAATCATAAACTTGCCGGCGTGTGCTTGGCGCCTACCTACCGCCGCTACTTCCTGTATAGTACTACACGCACAGTGCGGACTTAGCTTTTGAGCTTTAGCACCCCTCACGTACGTTTGTTTCATGCAATCCGTAAATGTAATAATATATAATAGGGGCCATAAAAAAATATTTTTCTTACAGGTGACTTCCTGGTCGTCGTGCTGGTGTACAGCATACACGGGCTGACGGGTATTTTTGGACGCAATGATATCTTTGCTGACGAAGCGGCTGAGGGATCGAACGCTGTCGGCCGTCGATCTCTACGCCAAGACGTTGAGCGATATTGAAAATAAGTCTGATCTTAATGCGTTCGTGCACGTCACACGAGACGGAGACCAGCAAGCAGCGGAAAGCCACAAACGGTTGCAGGATGGTACGTGCTTATCCATATTAAATACTATGACTAGATCTATAACTAACTACCTATTAGTTCATGGGTCTATGGTTATAACGTTGCTGACAATAGGCATAATTCAGTTATTGCAGGTATACTATAGAAATCGTAAGCTTTTAAATTAACCGGCAAGTGTCTGTCTGGATACAAAACTGTTTGTTTCACTCTCCAAGTCTCAATTATTTACACAATAAGTTTATTGTATATTTGTTTATTCACATGTTTTCTGAGAATGTTCAAAATACATTCATTTAAATTATTTTAAAATTGAGAATAAAACTCTAGCCATTAATTAACGAGTTGTCTGGTAGACGATATTTGATTATACTATTGCACAGCCTATAGACTTACAGATTGTAAGCTTGCATTGTTGAGATTACATCCTATGGTTATAACAACTAACATCTGTTTATGTTCAGGTACACAAAGGCCTCTGGAAGGGATTCCGATTGCAGTCAAAGACAATTTCTGTACTAAAGGCGTGCCTACAACATGCGCGTCGAAAATGTTACAGAACTTTGTACCGGTTTATGACGCTACAGTGGTAGAACGTTTAAAAGCTGCTGGGGCTATAATTATCGGCAAAACTAACTTGGACGAATTTGCCATGGGGTAGGTTTAGTTTTTACAAATTCAATATTATATAAAAATTGGATTTTTTCTATCAAGTTCTGGCACCGTAGATTCAATTTTTGGCCCTACTAAAAACGTATGGCGTTCAAAACCCGACCAAGTGCACATTGCAGGTGGTAGTTCTGGTGGCAGTTGTGTAGCAGTGGCTTCGGGCATGTGTGTAGCGTGAGTATTAAAAAGAAAAGCACAGTATTATGTTAAATTTCTAATATTATGTTTTTGTAAAACAATTAGTGCTTTAGGATCAGATACTGGTGGATCAATAAGAAATCCTGCTTCATATTGTGGTGTAGTTGGTTATAAGCCAAGTTATGGCTTGTTATCACGTCATGGTTTGATACCTTTAGTCAATTCAATGGATGTACCTGGTATTGTGGCTAAAACCGTTGAGGATGTGGTCACCGTGCTGAGTGTGCTGATTGGACCAGATGCAAATGATTCAACGTGCGTGGACACAAATTTGGATACAAATTCATTTCAAACCAATTTTTTAATAGACAAGTGTCGTATTGGCATTCCCGAAGAATATAATTGTGAGGGTTTGTCAAACGAAGTTAAAGAAACGTGGGATTATGTTGCAAACCTCATTAATTCCAAATGCACAGTAAAAAAGGTATAACTGTTAAATATTAAAATGTATTTATTAATAGTTTTTAGACAAAGCTCTTAAATATCTTAATTAACTTATATAGGTATCAATGCCTCATACCAGTGTTTCAATAGCCACATATTCAGTATTGAATGCTTGCGAGGTAGCAAGCAATATGTCACGATATACTGGACTCTTCTATGGTTATCGATCAACAGCTGATCACAAATTATTTGAATCATTAATCTCTACTAGTCGAATGGAAGCTTTAGGAGAAGTTGTAAGGTCTCGAATTTTAAGTGGAAATTTTTTCCTTTTACGAAGGTAAATTTGCTAGAAATTATTTATACAGTCTACATGTTATTTGTGTCCAAAAAATGTATATGAGAAACTAATATTTTTACAGTTAATTACTTGCAGTCTTACATGCTTGTACGCATCTTATTATCATTGTTATTTATATTGTCTATTCCACGAGAGAATAATCAGTCGGTCGACCGATTCTTGTCAGTGCTGAGCATCCCCCATGAACTACCCGGTGTTAGTATGATCACGTGGTTCTCGACGCTCCAATTATTGAGACATTCGTGATGCCCGAAAAGTGTTTATTCTCTCGTGGAATAGAGTATAGTTAATAACTATTCTAAAATAATGAATAATGAATTTTTTTTTTACAAATAAAATTGTTTATATTTGTCTTTGTAACTTTCTATTTAATTATTTAATGATACACATCATGTTAACTAAATGTTGTAATACTTATTAATATTGGTAACTTGTATCCAGACTGTATAGATGGAATTTACCAGTGTGAATAATTTATGAGAAACATTTGCAAGTTACTAGTGCTTATAAATTTAGGACACAAGTAGTATTATACTATTATTACATGTTTTTATGGGTTGTGATGCAATTTATTATTTGATTTCAGTAATTATGAAAAGTATTTCATGCAATCATTAAAAGTTAGACGATTGATATCAGATGATTTCAAAAACGTATGGAAATCTAACTATGACTTTTTAGTTACACCTACTACATTAAGTACCGCTCCACTACTATCTGAATTCAAATCTCTAGATAACCGTACACAATGTGCTACACAAGACTATTGTACCCAACCAGCAAATATGACAGGTAAGTGTAGAATTATTGAATATTATTCTAGATTATAGAGTTTTATATATTGAGTATACTATGTTCAATACTAATTTAACATTTTAGGTTGTCCAGCTATTACTATACCAGTAAAATTATCAAGTAATAAGATGCCAATCAGTATACAGATAATGGCATCAAATTTTGATGACATAAGATTGTTGCAGTTTGCTAATTGGTTGGAAAAAAAATTACAATTTTCTCAAGATTATATATAAGTTGAATGTGTATTAATTATAAGTTATAAATATATAGTATTATATAAACAATGGAAATGACGGTATGTATTATGTTAACATCTTATACCTGAAAGATTTTTATAAAATATGCACTATTTCAATAATGACCATTTCAGTTGTTCTTTTGCTGACTGGAAAACCTAAAAATAAATTTACATATGTAATTATGTTACGATAATACCAGAAGTAAATTTAATAGATAGCTTACTTGTGCAACAGTTTGTTCTCCAATTGGTATGTCATCGGTTCTTAGTGCTACTCTCTGTACAACTGCACCAGAATCGGCTTCCAATATAATACTGTAGAAAATACATTTTTTAATGCTCAAACATACTTATGTTACTGTAACTATAATTTATCACTACTGCTGAGGAACCGTAAATGTGGCAGAATTTTAGTGCCACCACAGTAGTGTGTGCAGACATGTATTAATACAGGACTGTAGCGTAAAGTATAATATAAATTTTATCTACTCATATTAGTATATTACGATTATAAGATGTGATGCAATTTTACCCATTATCGCAAATTTCATCCAACGCCAACATGACAACATCTAAGTTGTCAAGTACAACTCGTTTTTCTACATTTTTCCTTAAAATTTGACTGATTGAATCGTACATACATTGTAAGACGCTCATCAATAACAACTGAAATATAAAAATCCTATGTATAAAATATGCAATTAACATGATATACTGCAGATAGTGTACTTACTTCGTTCTCGTGTGAACTTCCCATGACATAAAAAAACAGGTCCACATTGCTCCTGTAAAGACATGTAATTCCGTCCAGCATGATAATTTCTGCATTTGCTCTATGAGTGCGGTTGAATAGGTTTTTTTCAAATGCTTTTTGTTCTTTAATCGTTGGAAATATATTATCGTCATAGTATTTCGCCAGTATGCGATTGCCATCATTGTCCAAAATAGCCATGCCCTTCACTGTGTACAATGTTGGTTCCTGGCAAATGTTAGGTTTATGAATATTGAGTTAAAATAATTATTTTCAGTTTTTGTTTTTCAATAGTTAACTTACCAGTAACGAAAAATCCATTGTTGGTGTATTAAATATTCAAAATTCTCCAAAAAAATATTTTGATAAGTATCGTGTGATTTAGTTAAATGTTTTGTATAATTTTAAATTCCATATTTTACACATTTAATTCCATTTAGCCATTTCGGTGTAAAATTTAGTAAAAATTATAAATTGTTTGTTATCTATATTTGTGGACGTCGCCGATTGCTACAATCACGATGCTTGATCAATATTTGATACGTGTTATCATGGAGTAAACAACTACCAGTGTTTTTATCCTTCATGAGACGACTGAAAAATTTGTATTATTGTTCGATGGTATTATTGGGGAAACAGATTAACAAAACGCGCTCTGGTGGAAACAATTTGTACCTTCCAATTCGGGATGTATAGATATAGTTTTATGTTGGTTATTTTACTTTTTATAATAAATTAATTCTGGTATCGAAACTTTATATGCTTTTATAGTTAACTGTGTACGTTGGTAAGTACAATTTCTACTAATACTATCAAATACATTCAAATACACTTCACTTAAAGCAAAAGATATGCGAAATGTCTGGAAAATACATACAATCTCCCGACCAGTGGCGTAACTAGAACTTCGATTGCCCGTGGCAAAATAATCCAGCGGACCCTTGGTATTACCTGCTATAATAGGTAATAAATAATTAAAAACATATTTATTATACAATTATGAATAATTTGGTCACTTTTTATTATACATTTTAATATGTTTCTCATTTTTTTAAATAATATAAATAATATTTAATTTTATGAAAACTGTTTTGACAATTGACAATATTTATTTTCGATCCACGGGTGACGACTGACAACAGAATAACCAATGTCAAAATAATATCAAAAAACGACGGCTGTTATAATAGACTGTATATTAGGATGACGGATAACGAATCGAGTAATCGACAGACTTCAATACGGTTTCCTAGACTTGAGGTTATACAGCTCTAAATAGTCTAAATATAGAGTGCGTTTCCTTGTTATTTCTGTTCTAGAATAATTATTATATTTATATAATATTATCTATAATGCTAATATCGTAGACGGGCTCACGCTGCACATAAAAAATAATCTATAATCTACCTACAAGCATGTTGCGCGTATCAGTCATTTTTCTAGTTATTAAATTTATTTTATTTTAAAGTGATTTGATTTTACTAGAACTTTGTTTCATCAAAAACTAAAATTCTATATTAATGGTGATCTGTTTTTTTTGATGCGCTACATTTTTTGAAGAGCCCTCCCTCCCTCTGGGCCCGTGGCACTTGCCCGTCGTGCCACCCTATCGGCACGCCACTGCTCCCGACTCCACGTAGGGAGAACCCGCCTAACCATCAGTACGATAGGCGTCGACAGCGCTCCCAGTGTTAATCTGTCTTCCCAATAATAGACGTTCTATTATTATAATATACTATCTATGATTATTACCTATCATTATAATTACCAATATCCCATTAAGTCACAGAACATGGAACAATAATAACCTATAACCACTTAGACTGTAGTCCAAGTCAAACAACCAAATGATCACGCTAGAAAGAGGAGAACATTGACTGTACAACGTTGTTTTTAATTTTTCGATATCACAAATACGATAAAAGTTCTTATTGCTTAAAAATTCATCATCTTTAAGTTTTTCAAACTTGAATAATTTTTTTTTAGTTCTGATATCGAAAAATAAAAACAATGTTGCACAGTAAATGATCTCCTGTTTATGCCCCCCCCCCCACCCATAAATACGCAACTGTAACATAATCTAAAATATTAAATATGATATTGTTTTATATCTTGTCCAATAGTAAACTTCCGCAATTTTTTTACTAATTGTCAACTATAACACGAGTTAAGACCTTTTAATAATAGTACCATAAAAAAAATATTTTATAAGAGTCTAGACGGCTAACGATCTGTTAATAATTTATACAATTTCAACAATAATAAACAAAACAAAACTAGGATGTGGCCGAGTTCACATTATTTGCACGTTTTATACATTTAAAATGATTCGCAAATAGTTTTAGATTCTGAGCGGAGCGAGTGAGTGGTTTTACAATGGTGTTTATTTATTTATTTATTTTTTGTATATCCTGTATACAAAATTTCTACCAGAAGGGAGTGCTTCGATTTCAATATATAGTACCTTATCTTTTAGCAAATTGGATCAAGATGGTACTTTAAAGAGGTCACTTTTTGATTTACTCAATATAGTTATTTAATGCCACGGGAAAAACTACCGGCAAATTACGAACAATTTTTAACGCTTCGTTTATCAACATTGCAGCGAATAAAAAATAATTCATTAATTAAAATTTAAATAATAACATTATAAAAAATCCAGGGATCGTTAGTCGTAGAAACATGATTTTTTCACGAAAATTAACGTGAGAAGTTTATCTAGGTTTTGTCGTTCCATATTTTTGATATCTTTTTTCGTCTGTTTTATATGATTTTTTAAAGATTTTGAAAATTTTGAAAATTTCAATTGCAAATATAATTGGTTTAAAAAAAGAATTCGAAAATCTGGAACGACAAAACCTAGATAAACTTCTCACGTTTATTTTGGTGAAAAAATCATATTTCTACGACTAACGAGAACTGAGGAAAACTTGAAGTACGAAACCATGTTTTTACGGCCGAATTTTCGTACCAGAACGGCCTCAAGACGGCGCTAATAATGCTAAAAGGAAAATATCCCCCCGAACTTCACCTGTTGTATAACATTTCGTAACCACAATATTTTTCTCGTGTCCAGTCCTGTATATCTTAGTCCGCGGTTTTTGGTTTTTTTCGACGTCGGTACCCTGTTGATTACGCTTTTTGTTCTTTAGTCAAAGAGCTTGATAATTTAATACAAAGTTGCTAGTAAGATTTTACACTGGTTGAAAAAAAAACCGTAAGTATACCTTAAAAAAATACCTAGAATTTCCACAAGCCGCATTAATTAACTTTACACAAGCGTGTTGACATACTAATAATGTTATCAAATAAAAACCAAATATTATATAACATGACACAATATTTTATTCAAGTAAATTTACAGATACAATGTACATTTTACATACGTCTGGTGCCCAAATACTTTCATAATAAAACCATATTATCCGTCTGCGCGGTCGATCTTACCACAACAGAACATAAATCTGACGAACCGCTTCGTCCGGTTCCAAAGTGAACGGCGCGGACGTCGGTAACGGGTCATTTCCCCGTCCCCATTTCACCGTCGAACATTTCCCCGTAAACACTTCCCCGTAAAATATTTTCCCGTCTAATACGTTTTCCCGTGCGACATTTCCCCGTCCCCGTAATTTGTAAAATGTTGTTAATTAATAATAATTATTATATAATTAATAATAAAAATTAATGCTACTGGTATACGTTATTACACTATTACAGACACATAAAATAATTTGTAAAATGTTATTTAATAATAATCATAATAAAAAATATATAAATAATAATAAAAATTTTGAGCAATAATTATAATAAAAATTAATACCTTATATTTGTAAATTATGAGCAATTCCAATTAAATATTCATTTAGAGTACGTTCATGGTAAGAATTTACAATTTTTTTAATCCGTGTGGTTGTCTTCGTATATTTTTTCTTTTTAGCTACCTGTTCTTGCCCTGCTATTAATTGATTGATTTTTATTTCCGTTAACCCTTGTTCTTTTTTTATTACGTCTATTAATCGCCATATTGTTGGATGAGATGCACCTAACAATGACGAAAATGCTCTGTGCCATCCTTCGACGGAGTTGTTGTTTTTGGCAAATCTGCAAGTGTTGCGTCGTATTGATTCCACAGTGCTAAACTAAATGTAGGTGGGCGTCGAGTTCTACGTCTATTTGGTCTGCCGATCCATGTATCTTCAAAGTAGTCTGTCAATGGAAACAATAGTTCTTCATTTTCTACAAAAAAACTTTGGGACATTAACTCGTCAAATTTTTTTTCAACGTCAGGTATCGGTACAAATGCTAAAGCCATTAGCTGTTTTACATTTAAGGCAAAGTCAGCATTTGAAATATATTTTTCTCGTATTTCAGGGATACACTGTATTTTTCTCCATATGCATTGTCCAAAATGAAAAAAAGCAGCCTCTTATTCGGATGTCCTTGAAAACGTCTGCAATCGCACCTAAAAGCGCTTGTTCAAAATCAACCATAACACTTGCTGGCCGTAAATTGTTTTCCAAATTTAGAAGTTCTTTTATAATTTTAGTATAACTATCACGTGTTTTATTTGGCACAAGTGCAAACACTAACGGTAATACTGTGTCGTATTTTATTGCGTGGATTGTAAGAAGCTGAGTAAAGAGTTGTGGGGATGACTTAAATGTACCATCAATAAACCAATGACACTGGTCAGATAATATTTTTAAATTTTCTTCAGTTGAAAATAATAATATTCGATTAACATCATCAGAACCACTATCATAGAGGAGGAAGGGTTTTTTGTTTAATGTGAATGTATACGGGTCAATAATATTTATTTCTGATAACGTTGACGGATTTACAGGTGCATTTTTACAACGCCTTAGTCTTTGTACCGTTTTTTTCATTGTGGCTACTGAAGGTAAAGCGCCAGAAATTGCTTGAGATGATATAGTAGATATAGTATTAGTAACTATTTGATGAGGAGTTGAAGTTACTTGACTGGATGCTGTCTCTTTCAACTCGTTAATAATAGTTTTAGTACTAATTTCTGTTATGTTTGGTGTGTGGTTGTGAGTGTTTTTGTGCAGAACAACTTCATCATTTACTGTATGTGCCCGTCCACGACACTTGTACATATTATATTTGATGCATTTCCAATATGTTTTTTCATTTTTCGTATAGTCCTTTTCAAAAAATATTCCGCATATACTAATAAATTTTTTCCTTTGGTACTTTTTACGTAAGTCATTTTAAAATAGTAAAAAAAATAGGTTAATTGAAAAAATCTAATGTACGTATTACGAATGTGACGGCATTTAACAAAAATAATATAACTTCGCGACGGTTATCGAGACACTGTTAAACCATTTCAATTTGTTAGTTTTACTAATGCATACCGGATCCGTTTTATTTTAGTATGTATATCGTACATCGATAACGTACCTAAATCTTTATAGGTAATTTATATTGATAAAACCTATAATAATAATATATATCTAAGTTAATTTGTCCGTACAAGGTGCAATATAAGCTATATAAACATTTATACTATCTTTATTTGTTATATCTTATATATACAGGGTGATTTTTTATCAAACAATACTCATTATTTCCAAAAGTATTCATTTTTTTGAAAATTATAAGGATAAAAAATATTTAAAAATATAATTTTTTTATAAAAATGTTGTTTTTTTAACAATTTGAAACTACGTAAAAAAATATTTTCAAAAAAATGAATACTTTTGGAAATAATGAGTGTTGTTTGATAAAAAAATCACCCCGTATATCCTTCTTTTGACGAAGAAATGTCTAACGGGGAAAATCGCTGGACGGGGAAAGCGTAACGGGGAAATGTCTAACGGGGAAATGTATTACGGGGATTCGTCCATGAATCGCGGACGTCTAGGCGTGACCGTTGTTACCACCAGGTCCGTCTCCGCGTCATCGCTGCCACTGCTGGTTACCGTACCCGGTTCTCCGGCTTCTACCAGTGGCAACGGTGACGAGACGGATAATGACGTTTTGATCCAGCAGTCACAATCTTCTGCGGTATCAGGTGGCATCAACTCCAGAACAAACGATTCGGCACGTGATGGCGAATCCATCGAAACGGGCAATCCCGCGGACGTACCGAACAACAATTCTTCGTGAGCATCGCCTGAGGAATTTTCACGCACGGCCACATTAGGTAAAGACACAGATCTCTCGTTCACCGGGAGACCAAGGACATCGCTGCTGTCCGACGGTTTCAGCATATTCGACCGGTGATCGTCGGCAGCCGGTATCTTCAAGTTGGGCATGGATATCCAACCGACCTGTGTAGGTGCTTCGGCCGCGCAATTTGCCCGCAAAGCCATATTCGGTAGCGATATAAATCTATTGAGTACCGGCAATCTACGCAAAACACAACTCTCGAGCGGTTTTGGTCTATACGACCGAAGCTCGTCAAAAACCATATGCATCGTTTCAGTCTTGGATAGCGATTTGATATCCGAAGACTTGTTGTCTTGAACGGCAATAGTTGACATAATGATATGATGTAGGTAGGTACGTGAAATAAATATATTACTCGAAAATTCGACTTTAACTTTTATACCGTAGATATTAGCAATTATTCGTGATTTTCGTAGCAAATGAATACTGATAATGTGACACGAATCATAGATTTTCCAAACACTTTTCCAAACACTTGGCAACCAGATGCTTGTTATTTTTGTAAATCGGAATATATCTAAATTGTTTATCATATGTTATACGATACAACAACTATTTATTGAATTCTTATTTTTACTTATTTTCTTAACCTCATTGCTGATATAACATTATCGCTAGACACCAGAGTTACTTTAATCTAATAAATTATTATCTAACGTATTATTACTTATTGGGCAATTTGGAAAAAAAGGAAAATAGTTATATAAATGAAATATGAAACATATTTTTTGAATGTAGGTATCTAGTATCTTTATCATAAAAAGATACTAGATACAAGTCAACAAAGTATTTAAATACCCGATACAAGATACATTCAAATTATGTATCTCGATACAAGATACAAGATACAATTGTATCCAAGATACGTATCTTAAATATTAGTATCTAAGATACTGCCCAGCCCCGCCTATAGATACAAATACAAATAGGTACTAATTTACGTACATACGTTATAACGTAACCTTTACATATTCAGATTTCATGTTTTCGATCATTTCTATTTTTTTAGAAAAATATTATATTCTTGGTGGAAATAAGAAATATTTTAGATTTAGTTATACTTATTTACTAGAACCAAAGAAATTATTTTAATTTCATTACATAATTTAGATACTAAATTAATTAATAGTAAGCAGAGCAATTATATTTATAATTGGAACAAAGTAAACAAATCTGAACCTTATTCAGCATATACGGTAGTTGTAGTTTATTAAAACCACTTAAATATTAATGTAGTTTTACTCAGTAAAGCGCGTGAAACTATCTGGTTCAAAAAACACAAAAAACAAAAGAACAATTCCTAGTTGATTGCGTAGGTATTGTCTTGGCGTGACTAAAGGGAAACCGCAGCTAATCGAACTTATTTAGAAGCTTACCGGACAATGAATCTAAAGTGATAACCAAAGTATAAGAAATTACTTTCGAAAGTATACCACGGATAAAAAGGGACGACACATATTTTCATTTGTGGCCGGTGATGTCCTAAGGAAATGCGTGCACATTAATCAGACACCCAGATTGATATCGTTACCTATAGTCGTAGTGACCAATAAATTTCGAAAGCAGACCTGTTGTCTAGAGCTCTTTGAGTATCCAATTTATTTTCACGGTTTGAATAACGCGATATGTCGGTGGAAATGGCGAGCGTATACAGTTTATCCCAGGAGAGCATAGAATAGAAAAAATTCCACCAAAGTTTCGACATTTTTTTATCAGCTCATCTCCGCACCGCCGTTTTGTCCAATGGACTTAACTGGTGCACACCCGGGGTTAGGTGAATGTGTCCGGGAAGAATTATGTGACCTGAGGCCAAGAAGAAAAAGTTTGCCCGCGTAAACTTGCGGTCTTTGATTTCTTATCTTTTTGACTTTTACGAATATATATGCACAGGCGTCTACCAGCATGCCGCTTCAACTTCGCGGTATTTATTGAGATTTATGTGTCCAGTTTTAAGAGACGCATTAACATCGACTTATCTATATGGAATATTATGTCATTAATAACATTTTTAACTTATTTGAAATCAACGGTTTAATTTTACGTTTAGGGAAGTAAGAATAATATTATGTTGTTACACAAGAGCAATACAAATAGCGTAATCTACAATGTGTATACGTAGATTTTGAAACAAAGATAATATAATATCATTTGATTAAGTACCTACTGCTTTACACTGATATATATTAAACTGCACGGTAACGATAATATGGGGTAGTCCATCTAAAAAGTTACTCGAATCTAATAAGAGTGCTTCAAATGCAGTTTCTTCAAACCCAAGTTATTACAATGTGATGATATAATATTATTATACTAAACTTTGTCTCACCAATAGCTTTTATCATAGTTTATTATTTATCATACGTATATTATACCGTATAATAATAAATTGCCACTTACTATAGTTACTTATAGCATTGATTATACTGTATTATATAATCAATGCTTATAGTCACAAATAGTCTCATTGTCTTAATATATTTTGTGAAATATGAAAAACAACTTTCCTACACACAGGTTAGGTGCAGTACCCATAACAGCAGCTTTAAACATCAAATGCCGGAATGAAAATGAACGAAATGTTTAATAAAAATGCACATTATTAATTATTATGTATAAATCGTTTACAATAATAGACATTTAAGATAATTTTCTAATTCCTTATTTATATCGATACTGATTTAATTATCTTATAGGTAATGATTATTACCTAGTTACTTCTTATTTGTAAATATAAAGGTTATTTTACATTATATAATTTAGTTTTTTAGATATTGTGTATAATAAACAATAATTATGCTAACCCATATTATTGTAGGGCGTGTGTATTATTTTGGAATGTTTCTTAGTTTTTAGGATGACGTATAAAATTGTAACCTATCCTACTATTTTTTTTTTTGTCAATGATATATAATATTATAAAATTATAATTTTTGAAAGTTTCTACTTGACTTGCACAATAATAGTGATACATCAGGAAAGTTTTCCATTATAGTGTCTTTTGTTCATCCCCCGAGGATGTATGTAAACTCAAAACAAACCGTGTCTTCGGCGTTAAGAGTGAGGCGTTGAAGGGATAACTAATTAAAACTTTTCATACACAGGTATACATCTTCACATAGATACCTACAAATCATTTTAATATTTAAGTTCTTTTATTTTTCAGATTTGATTTTTTTTCAGGTCTGATTTGTCTAAAAATTATAGCGTTATTGTATGTTAATTTGAACTGCAGTTCTCTCTACATAACATATATTGTAATGTAAGTGGTATGTAATGGCACAAAAGTGTAGTACTACATCTATTTCATCTTGCAATCCGACTTATGTGCAAATATCCTTGTGACTATTGTGGCTATAGAGATTTCATGACGTCATTCTTTTTATGTTGTATTAGCGTGTGAGGGCTTATTTTTATCTGTCCATACAGCTGCAGGCCTGAGTACGAAAATCAATGAATATGTGTAGCTTTTCAGTGGTGGTCAAATGACCATATCATGGTATGGGTGGGAGTGGTGGTGGCTTATTGAAAATAAATTATTAATCTTGAGTATAAAAAAATTAATAAATGAGTAGGTATACCTAAATTAAAAAAAAAAAACAATTAAAAATACCTATTATAATATTATCACTAGAGACCGGATTTTTATGTTTTTACATATCTTTACTGAGAGTATGCAGCTCCAATTGGATAAGCTTTCTCGACGATTCAATTACTTATGAATTGATATACAAAATTTTTTAGTGGATAAAAAAGAATATTTTGTGTAAAAAACATGTTTTAGGAATATATTGCCATGGGGTCAATTTTGAATATTTTATAAAAATCTAATAGTAAATAAAAAAATTCCAAAATATTTTCATTATATGATATTTATTATGACGACATGACGCAAAGCAATATTGGAACATAACATTGATAAGAAAATCAATTATTCTCTAGAGACATAGGCGCAATTTGGGGGAGCGGGGTCTAAGGGGGCTTAGTCCTCTCTAGTTTTATTTAAGCCCCCCCCCCCCAAGTTTTTGAATATATTCATTTTTTAATCCAACTATTAAAAAAATTATCAAATAAAAAAAAAAATTAAATATGGGATTTTTTAGCCAACTCGATAATCAGTGTACGTATGTTGTTTAATAAGTGATAAGTAATAAGTAATAATTAATATCAATTTATAGAATATATAATAAATTGTTGTTATTAATGTTAGTTTTAATGATATGATTATAATATGATACATCGTTGTATACACGACTATTAAAAACTTTAAATAAGTTCTTTATTGTGTTGCATAATAGCTTGAGTATAGTGTTGTTCTATGAGTATAGATAACCTGCTATTATAGTAGTCACACGGATATAAATATTATTATTGCATATTAGCTATTTTTAGAAAATGGAATTTACGGAGATGTCATCTGTATATATAAAACATTAAACTGACTGACTGATCTATCAACGCACAGCTCAAACCATTGGACGGATCGGGCTGAAATTTGGCATACAGATAGCAATTATGTTGTACGCGTCCGCTAAGAAAGGATTTTTTGGAAATTTAACTCCTAAAGGGGAAAATAAGTGGTCTTTTTCAGCTATGAGGAAGATAAAAAATTGGTACGCACATCTATATGCATCAAGATAGATTTTCAAATGTTTCTGTGGTATACATGGAAAAGAAAATTTCTGGTAGTATTAAAATAAAAAAAATTAAAAAAATTCTTTATATATCTAATCACCGTTTAAAATTATAAGATTTAACACTGCGTAACTATGTTATTTTTTTTTCATTACAACTGTTCATGAATTCACGATTAAAACAGTTTAGTGTGAATGCACGTTTCAGTATTTCAGTTTTTGTTAAAAAATTAAACAGTATGCAGCAATCATATTATAGAAAATTATATTATCTTAAGACGGTCCCACACGACTGGTGTACTTGGCCAATATTTGTCACTGGTGATATATGACCAAAATTGGTCTTTGCTCCTACACGACTGGTGTATATTCACAAGTATTCATTAATATTTTATATTTTTCTTTGACTTGTGTCAGGTTTACCGACAATCCACCGGTACGAGCCAGTAACCAACAATTGTACTTGTGAAGCCTCCCATACGACTGGCATAATACACTAGTGACAAATGTTGGCCAAGTACACCAGTCGTGTGGGACCGGCTTAACGGTTCATAGTCGGGTTCAAAATGTTCTATTTATAACTTTGGTTATTACCTACTTGGTTTTTACTAATATATTATTTATTTATTTTGCGGGCTACGCTGAATTGAATAAATTCGGGATGACAAAAATTATCAAGAGGATCCTACACCCGCATGTGTGGTCTCCGTTATACAAATGTAAAACATAGTAAAAATGGTTTTGCGCGGATAAGAAGTCTATACTTCAAGTTGTGCAACCAAATGTTCCTACTAGAAAGAGGAGAACATTGACTGTGCAACATTGTTTTTATTTTTTTCGATATCACAAGTACCAAAAAAGCTCTTATAATTTAAAAATTAAATATTTTTGAGTTTTTCAAAAGCCCTCCACGGATCTTTGTGACATAAATTATTTCAGCACCCCCTAAATTCACACCCAATGTGCGCTCATGATAATAAGCGTAAAAGAAATATATAGTCTTAAACAGTACACCTTTATTATTTTAAAACTAATCATGAAAATATTGTAAATCAAGATTTTCTAAATATTGTTGGCTTGCATTTGTATTTTATAATCGTCTATAATTTTAAAACAATTTTTTCGTAAAATTTCAAAAATATCTTGTGATTAGAATGTTTAAATTGTTTTAGTTTACACTTGACACCAATTTCGAATCTTTGAAGTTAAAATGAACGTATTACATTTGTGACTTAAGTGTTTTTATTTTAAAACAATATATTACTACATATCACGAAAATTATAAGCAATGTAATAAAAGTTTATACCTATATTCAAAACACTTTTTTAAAATTCAAAATTGTCGAAATTTTTTTAATTCTGAAGAAAGGTTATTGCTTGGATCTATGCACAAAACTTGGTATCCGAGAGTTACAGTTATACAGCGTTTGTAGTATTATGTTCAAAATTCATAAAAACTACCTCTCTGAAGAATTATTTGTATTGAATATTCATAGAAGAGGCTTATGTATTATGAAACGTTTGGAGCACTCCTACAGTATCATTTCGAAAAGGCGCTGACAAAATGAAAATTAAATATCCTACCGTGTGCATTACACTTACGCTATCTAGTAAAGTGAGTTATCATGATTAAATATGATATTGCTGTTCGCTGGGTAGTGGCCGGGACTTGGGAGTGAACAGAATAATGTACAAATGATACGAAAAATAATATACATATAATATTAAAGTATTATGTCTAATTGAATAAATTATATATTTTCTCGAGTTCAAATATTGGCATCTCTGTTTAAACTTTAAACAATGGTTACAAATGATTTTTCTTCATTATTATTGATATTATGCATTATGTATATAAATGTTACGTTCTCAGTTTGTTTTATTAAACTAGCTACACCCCAATCACGATTTGCTAATTTTTTGTGCAGTAAGACTGGAATATTTAAAACCCCTCTTTAAAATGTGAATTTTGGAAAATCCTTTCTGAATGCATCCTTAGATGGTGGTACGAAGGTACCACGATAAGTTGGTCTCTAGCTACACATAGTTTTGGATGTACGTTGATTATGAATCAGTGAAACAGCCAGTCAGAACTTCTCATATTTTATATAATATACAAATATGTATTGCATACGTTTGAACTTGTTGGCCTTGTTGTTGTTAATACCTATTGTATGTAATATTCAACTTTTTTTAAGCATTGTATTCGATTTTATATTGGATCAAGATGATACTTTAGAGAGGTATTTTTTCGATTTTCTCAATAATTATTTAATGCTACGGGAAAAACTACCGACAAATTACGAAAAACCGCTAAAAATGGGATTATAATTTCTAACGCTTTGCTTATCACTATAGCAACGAATAAAAAATTATAATATTAATTAAACTTACAGGCTGTAATGAATAATAACAATGTAAAAAATCCAGACTGAAAAACCGCCTCTGCTCAGAATCGTTTTTCTTATACAATGATATTATATCATTGAATTCGAGTTTAATACAATCCATTATACCATTGACCCACTTGTAACCTACTGTACAGCAGATCGACATCCACTAACCCGCTTTTTATATCACAATTGTAATGAACATTTTATTTCCTGTAACCAATGGTAATCCTATACAAACAAAATAAAAATTCGTTTTTCGTTATCCGAAAGATCCCTGTATTAAACTCTCTTAAACACGCAAAATTAAAAAAATTGGAGTTTGCCTGTGCGTCCTAGGTCATTCAGCCTGTAGTGTTGTGGACCGCTTGCTTCGAGCAAGATATATATAAGTTACAAATATTATAATCAATGTTGGCCAAAATTAAACTGGCTTACGTGCAGGTAAACATTTATCACTAGAGACTAGAATATATCTGTCGACATAAGCTATATTTGTTGACACGAAAGTACGGAATTACTCATCGGGGACGTCGTAGTCCTGATCAATAATTGTTTGCATTCAATTAATTAATAAAAGTGTCTCGAGGTCTTAATTTTAAGAGATTGTCAATTAGGATTTGTATAGCTATTCGAATATTTCATTCATCCAATATCAATCTTTAGTAAGTTTCTACTTAAGCCACATATTTTAATACCTACACACATTACACATAATAATATGATATTGCTGTAAAATATTACATAACGCTATCGATGACAATTTTTTGATCGAGTTATAATGTCTATTATCCACTCTTCGGGTGTAGTAATGGTTGTAATATTATATGACGTACATTACGTACTAATCGGTATTCTGTGTGCGCACTATGATAAATCTCCTCTGTGTATACATCTACAACCCGAGCAGCTCGGTTTTATTATTAAAACAAATAAGTTTACATCTCATTCTACGCCGTCATAGTCTCTTCTGTTTCCCTCCGTCCCTCGGCGTCTATCTCAAAACTGTAACTGAAATGAAAAGGAAGTTCAATGGATTTATTCTGTAGCCACCACGCGTGATGGCTGACAAATGCAATTATCTACTGAATAACGAACAATTATTGCTGTAACAAGCTGTTCAAAACGGCGTACTGGAGCATAAAGCTTCCATAAACTGTACGTATGTGCCCCGTGTCCTTTAATATATGCGCACGGGGGGGTAATGCACTAATGCCATAAATAATGTTTACATCGAACGTGTATTTCGTTTATCAACGAAAACTATTTCGAATAATTATATTATAGCGTGATCATTAACATTGAGCGTACTCGGCGATTCATGCTGACGGGAAATTGTCAAGGAAATTGCAACTCGCAGCGGAAAATGGGTTCACGAGGTAGGTCGGAAATGGAAACGTGTTGAATACTCGATCCGGTGGAAAATAGTGGTGGGTTAAGTTGGTGTGTAAGGGCCTGGGGGGGGGGGCGGTTGGAGGGAAGACGTTTTGTGCAATTCTAGAGAAAGAAAAAAACCACGCACAAGAAGGCAGTAAAATGTTCTATTCAAAAAATTCTTTTATCGCGAGAATTCTTTTGTGAAATAAAATAAAACGAGTTATCGCATATATAAAAGACTTATAAATATTATCAGTTCTCTCTTTTTTTTTCCTACCACTCATTCGATAAATTAATGCAAATTGTTTATCTCTGCAGCATCGGAGAAATAATATTGTTTAATATCGATATGTATATATATATATATATATGTGAAGCATGATAGTATTATTTTTTCTTTTCACCGCGAGACGAGGAATAATATTGTTTGGGAACAATGAAAAAAAAAACGGTTTCGATGATATTTTGTGACTTTATATTGTTCTTCTTTATAACGGCGCTCTGCATGCAGCGCGTGTAATGCATCGTTCTCGAGCTTATCGAGTACCAATTTTTTTAAACTAGGATCTAAACTCTAGGTAAGCACCTATATAATAAAACATAAAATTGTTTTTCGGAAATTCAATAAAAACGAACAAAACGATCATATTATTATATTACTGTCTCGACGTGTTTGCGCCACGAAACCGTGCGGAGTACCTACACAGACCTGCAGACGATGATTCGGTCCAAAACTTTGTTCGGCTGTCGGAATATAAACATGTTAGGAAGAAATAACGCCGTAATTAAAATAATCACATTAGCCGGAGTTGGTAAAATTAACCCGAGAGAGATGACAAACTGTTTGTCGCTGCCTACACTGACAATAATATTATGCATATATGTATACCGCGTCATATTATTATTATTATCATCATAATATTCAACATTATAAATAACGCCATTACACGAGTGTAATATATATGTCGTGTACGTGCGTACTACATATTATTATAGAGCACAATATTAATCGAGACATATTTTATCCTCCTTCAAAAAAATATGTTCTTCATTCGCGTTGTAGCTAGGAGAGACACTCCATCGTCGTCCGCCGCTGCGAACGGAATAAAATTTCAATTGCAATAACCTTCACGTTTTTTGTTTTCAAAATGAAATACGTTTAAATTTCAGCAGTAAAGTCGTTTCGTAATTTGAGACACGTCTGCCGCAAAAAAAGAGTTATAATATTGTTATTATTATTTATTATTTATTTACACGCGCGTTGTGCACGCGTTGTCTGTAGGTGCTACGGCGTAATGATACTTCATTTTTACATTTTGGGATATAGTATAGCGTAGGACGATTTGTTTTTAAATTGATGTGTCTTATATTCAGAAAACTCATTTTGTAAACAGTAAAGTCCTTTTAAGTTTCGTGTATTATAGGCATTGAGCACCTATCTACAGTTACAGTGCCGCAATTAGGATTCTTGGGACAAATAGTCAATGTATATGGAGCCCTGAGGTCTGAGTGTATAATTTTTTTTTATAGGTTACCCATACAAAAATAAATAATGATGGTGATTTTTTTTTTAAAAAGCCTACAAACATAATGTGAAGGCCCACCACCCAGTGACCAGTGACCATTTATAGATAAATATAGATATTATTATGGATAAATAGGGGCCTCGTTTCTTCGACAGCAAATTAGATAGCATGATAAATTATAAAAATAAATATTTTTATTTGATATATTTGATTTGATTGAAACATTAGATTACAATGCAATTATTTAAAAATTCAAAATAGACGCGGAGCCCCCTGAGCCACGATTAGCGGCCCTCTACAGGAGCATTGCCCCGGCAGCCCCTGCGGTTGTTGCGGCACTGTACAGTTAGGTTAATTAGACGTATGGCATTGGCTGTAAGTAGAAGTCATCACTTAAGATGCTATTATTGATTTACTTATTGATTTACAGTGCAGGTATTCGGTATAGGTGTCTACTAGAAAATTGTAATAGTTAATGTGGTGAGAATGTAAGATACATTTAAATAATCATTTAATAGGTACAGTTTATACTTAATAAGTTATAATAATATGAAATTACGAATGAGATTTTGAAATTATAACTATTTACCGGGAAAATTATTTTACTGAATTTTATGTTTGATTACAATTATATCAGGTGACATGTAATATAATATGCAGGGCGATTCACAAAGCATACTCACCACTATTATTTTTTTCAAATTCTGATTTTTGAAATTTTTGAATATACTCAACAAACATCATAATAATATATTCAGTTATTAAGATTTTTTGTTTCATTGAGTGTACTGTGTAGTTGATACAAATTTGCTTTTTTCAAACAAGAAGTAACTTTTTTTAGTGCACATTTTAAAGCTGACGATTTTTTTGAAAAATTTTCAACATTAATGTTGATGTACCTATCTAAATCAAAATTTGAACGAGTAGATTCTGTGTTAATAATATTGTATATATCAAAAATAATTAATAGTCCTTAAAAATAGTTTTATAAAAATATAAAACAGAATAACAGATATAGGTAATTTCAGATCTGATTTTTATTTTATTTGTATACTTTTACATATTATAAAATGTTGATGGATTAATATTATTTAATTATGTTTTCCAATTATCATAGCCAGATAGCTCCCAAATCATACAAACCAATTACCGTGGAGTGTATTCCACTATTCCAGTAGAGACAGTAAAGTGTAATATTCTTAGTATGCAGATGTAAGTAACTCAAAAATTGCTCATTGAAATTTCTATTTGGATACACCAACATTTTCAAAAAAGTCCACTGATTAACATTTTACAGGAAAAAAAGGTTATGAAGTTGGAATTTGAATAATTTCACTATTTAACGAAAAAATTAGGTTGAACATGCTATTGATGAATCATCCTTTATAGGCATTTTATTTGATTTAAAAATAAACAATTTTCGTAAATAAATTCTATGCGAGTGCAATAATAAACTAATGAAGGAATATAGTAATAACTAATGAGAAATATTTTCAAAATAATTTGTAAAATAGATTATAGAGTGGAGTAAATACTTTTTTACAAAAATATTATAAAACAATTCGGTAATACCTACATCATTGGTATGCAACAAAAATATGTTACGTAGGTATCGTATTATCTCTAATATAAATTTATAGTTTTCGATAATTTGAAGAAATAAAAGTCCCTATAGAAGTTTTCTTTACATCAAGAATATCTATCCGATTACATAGGACGTATAGGTTCACTTAAATATAATATAATATGTTATTCCTGATTACTAGAAAATTCTATCTCTTTTGTGTTTTGTCCCTGTGGGCTTAGCTTCGAGTTATCGATTCTTTTTGTTGTACAATAAATCGCAAAATCACTATCTAAATTCACTATTAAAGCCGTCTATAATCTTTTCAAACGCATATTTCATATTCGAAATATCACCAAATATAGTGTTCCAATCGTAATCGAACGCAAAACCTGCATTTGTTATCTTTGTCTTACACACGTGCATATAGCATAATTTATTATAGCAACAAATCTGCGTACCGTGACGTTAGCCGAAGTAGGCACAGTTTCGATATGATTAATAAATAATAAGGGAACGTATTTATCTATACATCATATTTTAATTTATTTAAAAGAGAAAACATTAAACGAATTCGAGTTACAAGACAATTTAACCGTACGCTGTATTTAAAACCGTTCAAACGGTTAAAAACTAGACTTCCATTTATTAGAAAATTTGTGGTATAAAACGATATCGCACAGAGACGCACAGTACCTAGTTGATGTTCACGTATATTAGTTCTAAAATAAGGTAATCCAACTAGTATTAAGAGGATGCTACACCCGCGTGTGTTGTCTCAGTGGCGTCATTTGGGCTTTACAACGAGGGTGCCAAAATTTAAGGTGGCCAATTTTTTT
Source organism: Sitobion miscanthi (assembly GCA_008086715.1). NCBI lineage: Eukaryota > Metazoa > Arthropoda > Insecta > Hemiptera > Aphididae > Sitobion > Sitobion miscanthi. The sequence goes on along the minus strand of CM017799.1, from coordinate 24,114,834 downwards.
TCATTTATTTCTTTTATTAGCAGCTGTACGCTGGTGAAAATACCATTAAAAGTCTCTATTGGATAATAATTTTTTCGAATCACCACGCAATGACCGGATTCGATTCTCGATTTTCTTCTAAAACACGGGTACCTACCTACCCATATATTATATTACACGAAGGACACTACCTTTACCTTGTGTTGTAAAATTTTATATTTTGCGTTATCTATGCTCGGAGGTACCGGATGTTAAATAATAATTAATAATATTATAGATGCAAGGTTAGGTTTCAAATTTGAACCTAATATTTATTCCGGATAATACAAAAACATTAAAATCTTGTTACTATGGGCAGCTATAGTGTTATGGGCATAACTGCAGTACGGGTTCAATAACGAGTATACCCGATGTTATTAACAATCGGAAATTGAATATTAAATTAAATGATTTATCGAGTGATCCATTTAACACTCATTATTATAAAAACCTTTTTTTTTTTTTTTTATTTATTTGAAGAAATCTACAATCTATACATGTTTTTTGTACAATAAGTAGGTTTGATATATGAAAGGTAAGAGAAAATAAAAAAAAAATGATATGAGTAGTTAGATTAGGGAAGATACTCAGTGGTAACACCCTGTAAATTTTAAAAACCTTAAAGTTTTTGAAGACATTTAAATATTTACAAGTCGTAGGCCATAGCTTATGAACTACTTGTACGAAATCTGATTTTTACAGATCGAAAAATTCCGAATATCATTCTGCTACGGAATATGAAATTAAAAATGTATGTTGTCGTTTAAAATATCGTGTCCATTTAATTATGTCACTATAATATTACCAACCTATTTTGTAATAATATTAGAGCGAATTGACCTGTCATCAAACTTAAAGTTACATTATATAGGTACATATAACTTTAGTAAATATTATTGAAATGCAGGTACTGCGTTTTTTTTTTTAAATATTACAAGCCCGCAAATTATCAAGTTTGGCTTGCGTTCTACTGGAATATTGGTTGGGTTTGTTTGAAAATTAAAACGAAAAAATATTAGTTAATTCTACATTAGAATTAATATTAATGCCATAGTGATCCAAATGTTTTAAACATTAAAAGTTCACGAAGACGGAAATACCAATTCTGGTAAAGTTTTTTTTTTAAATAAGACAATTTGGAAGGTGCCACATAATATCACCGTCGACGATGAAGAAAGGTTAATATTATCGAAACTTGTAGAAAAAGAAAAAAGTTTGTTTATTCCTTTTAGACCTTTTGAAACTTTTAAATATCCTGAGGACAATCAAAAAAGTTGCGCTGAACCTAAAAAATGCTTCAAAATTAGAAAAACCATGATTTATTAATTTATCATACTTTATTCATGGTAAAAAGGACGTGAAAATTCATTAGAAAATTTCAAAATATTGTAGTTATGTAGTGTATTTGATAATTATAATCTAACAAACGTGAATGTGTTCTTAAACTGAATAGGAAGCAAAAAAAAAAACTTCATACTGTTTATTTTAATGTGATACATTTATGTATCGTTTCAAGAATCATATTATGAACAAATAATACGTAACTTCTACATCTATCAAATTATCATAATAGCCATTTTTCATATCATATTGAGTCCTTCTACATGTCGTTAGAATGCCTCATTTTTCGAAATCGATACTTCGAAATAGGACAATGTCCGTAAACAGCTCAAAAAGAGTCAAATTATTTTCAAAATTTTATCGTGTATAGAAAATGCTAATATAAACATTCAGTGAAATTTTCAAGTATCCACGGTCATTTGTTTTTGAGTCGCACCAAAAACCAAAATCGATTTTCTCGAAAACAGATTTTGCGTAAGAATTCCCGTTGTTCCTTAATTTTTCTTTTGTTTTTCACGGCGCTTTTGAAAACTTCTGGAAAATTTTTACTTTCGACCCCTCAAAGTACCAACTAGATTCGCTTTCCTATCAGAAAAGTTACCGTTGAAGAAAATCCAAGCACTTTTACTGTCTTAAAAGGCGATGACAGACACAAAAAAAAATTTAAAAAAAAACATCATCGTAAAATCAATACATTTATCGCTTCGCTCAGGATCTAAAACATTTTGGGAATAAAAGTTTTGTTTACAGAAATATTTTATACGCGCGAGAACAAAAAAAAAACATTTTTCGTAAAATGTGTACACGGTGTAATCGTTGGACGTGTAAGGCGATATTGTCTCCTTAAATTTTTTTCATCTACCTTTTACGCAGTGAAGGATGTATAATGTATATAAATAATAATGTCACACTGTTACATGTATCAGTGTAGTACAATACATAGTAGGTAGTAAAAAGTAGCAAGGAAAATATAAACCAATAAATAAAATCATGCACAATAATAATAATAATAATACGAATAACGTAATTACTATATACAAAGACATGGGCACCTGCAGGTCACGTATAACATATAAAAAGAGTCGACTGTGGCTGTGCTGTAGGTAATATGGGGACGATAAAGGACGGTATATTATACCTACCGTAGCTATTATTGTTCTTTATCATAGCAAATGACAAAATGTTAAATATTTTAATTGTGACGTTTAGAATTCAAAGTCACGTTCCGAGCATAAATATCGCGTTAACAGGAAAATATTAAATATCACAATACAGCGAAACACGAACCAACGCTGATGAGGTTTTCGTGTCAGCATAAACATCGAATCGAATTAAAATTGCAGGACTCACAGATTATGACGGGAGCTGGTAAGTAGTGTGGTACCTGCAGCATTATACACCATAATTATTATTATGATATTAAGCCCGAATAATATTGTCGTCGTTAATCGTTCGTATATTTTGAACGATTTCAAGTGTTTGCGACCTTGGCTTGTTTTCAAGTGCACACACTGACCCCAAGTAGGTATATTATACACTATATAGGGTTTGATTAAATGTAAAAGTCGAACGGATTGCGGTACACTCTTCTGTGTATAATATATTATTGTTATACTCGCGGTTACAGCACATACGATCTATACGTCAAACCTCCGACAGTGCTATCTAATTTTACTGCCTACTTATCGAATTGGAATGCTTGGCGAATTAAATCTGTACAAATAATAAATAAAAAAAATAACTCGGTAAATAATAATTATAAGAACGATTAATATTTACACGACTGGGAAAACGAATAGTTAAAATATCAAAATTAAATCGTATAAGACTATATTATTGTTACCTAATTTCTATATTCTTGTCGTATATTATGAAAACATAATACAATAAACGTTTGGGTTTTTATTATTTTATCGTCTCGTGAAATCGACATTTTTAAAAAAAAATTAAATTGCATATAATTATAGACATCATAATAACAATATGGGCTACTTAGTATTATTATGTATATATATATATATTTCGTATGACAGTTAGAGGAACACAACATGGACATATAAAATTTTTAAAAATTAGCATGCCATTAATATTAATAAATAGATTAACTGATACATTTAAATCCATCACATTCATGGTCACTGGTTAGATCAGTTCAACCTAACATTTTAGTGTACCCACCTACCGAAATGTAATACATGTCAACTCGTTAGATTATTCTAACATTTTTTAAACAAATACGTTTCGTTATGCCTCACGTCTAAATCATTTTTAATATATTATATTATTTGTTTGTGTTCTGTTTATAATCATTATTTTAAATTGCATATTACTTCGTTATGATACGATATGTTCCTAGCACTATAATTTATAATTATCATCGTTCATTACCAATTTAGGTTTCTGAAGATTAAATATATTTGATTAATTATTATAATTTGCGAACATTAAATTGCACTGTACACAATATTAGTGCTTGCCTTGGAAAATAAATATAGGTAGTAGAGGTGATTTAATGACACATAAAACAATTGCGTCCACAGCTAATTGATATGTGTAGGTATACCTAATAATATAACCGTGGGGGGGGGGCTTCGCGTTGTTACACCCTAAATCATATTACCACAAACCAACAAACATTTCATAACTATTATTATACTTACTTTAAAAAGTTTCAAAAATGTCAACCATACGCGTGCGTAAGTGGTAAACTTTTGCCGGAAATTGAGGTAATGTTGGTTTTTTTTTATGAAATAATGAAGTATAGTTTAATTATTGCAGTTAAGCTAGTTATTTATATTATATATTATATAATATGTGTTGTGTAATTGTCTTGTCCAATAGGTCTAAAAACTAAAATGAGTATCTACCTAAGGTAGGTTACCGAGTTATAATTTTGACAAGAAATAATATGTAAACCGCAAAGACTAAGCTGAAACCGCAGGATGAGATGCCAAACCTTTCAACTAAGTTAACAACTTTATACACTGTATACAATTTTTTTTATAAATATTCATTTAATAAACGTCATAAATGAGGATATTTTTCATCTTCTTGTCGTTTAAGACAGAATATTTTTATAATCTTCTATCGTCTTTCATCGCTCGAGGCCAGAAGATTGTGACTTAGATCTATCTACAGCCGTGATTACTTGTTATATCAGCTTATACCAATTAAATTAAATTTATTATATAAATATATAAATATGCATTATGTTCACGTATCACTGTATCAGACATCAATGCATGCACGCATTTTGTGTTCAGCTTAAAAAATGAAAATATAAATTAACTTCGTAAGAAGGAAATCACTATATTATTTACTTGGTAACTACTCAAAACTCAGTCTCAATACCTACCAAACTACTCATTTATGAGCAACTTCTCATGCTTATATGGACTTACAGCATCCATAGGTGCGGATAAATTGTCAAATTTAAACAGAATACAAAGATTCCAATCGATTACCTTGTGCATGATAACTTAGGCACCCTTTCTACGTCTCCAAAAACACACTTCGCATAGACCTACACATAAAAAGTATCTCAGAATATATGTCCTCAATTATATATAAATGATATCGTTCACGATAAGAAAATCCCCCTAACCCACTAGTCTCTGCATTTGACCCAGACTCAATACTTTGAAACCCCCTGATGAGGCTTAAGAGAATATGGTGTCTTGGCCTAAACACTTAGTTAAACTTTATTAAAAAGTAAAAAAAAAAAATATTTAACAAAAAAAAAAAAAAAATCAAATACAAATCGTACTCGCTGGGTTACTTTTTTCGATTTCATGTTTATTTTGGCACATATTCTGATTGTATTATTGTAAATAAAGTTTTACAGATTGTAAGTATGTACATAAAAAATAAATAAACTTTGTAGTTTTGTAAAAATCTTAAATAAAGTACCATCCTATGTATCCTGATTCGAAAAAAGTAGGGGAACGCTAAAATATCTGAACATTTCAAACACTCGGACTGCATATTATATTAGAATTAAGTATATTGAGTTTTATTATAAATTATATTATATAATATATTAGCACATATTATTTACATTGTAATATTCGACGAAAATATAAAATAAATATATTGACATTACATTAATTTATAAATATATATATCTATATATCATACATACAAATATACACAGCGATGAATAGAAACGTTTTCGTCGGGTTTTTGATATTACGGCGCAGACGTAAAAAAAATATAACAAGACCTGAAATTATCCATCATGTTACAACAAGGCGATCAGATTGACGATGAATGAGTTATGGGAAAATGTGCAGTAGGGTATTCAATCTTTACCGACAATAATATCGACGACAGGGTGATATTAGTATAGTGCTAAAGATGATGTTATTGATCAGAACGGTGCAAGACAACTGGACGAAAACAATTTAGGTGAGCAGGGTAATAACAGGACGTAAAAGGATTACATCGGCCGAGGCAGACGAACATCGAATGAGGTTTTCATGGTATAGATTATAGTGTACGCTAGTGGACATTTTAAAAAAGATAAAAATAATCACGATGGTGGCGCATTGTATGCGTGTTGACACCCAAAAATCGAGTATCTATATTATTAATTATTATGCCGGGAGGAGACCGTTGGCTTTTTATTAATTCAACAGTTTTTGTCGAGTGTATCAATAAAATAGTTTAAATTAACAAAACTAACGACTCGGCGTGGTTAATTGACAAAGCAAATTAGTTTTGAAGAGCACCTACATTTTATTTTGAAATAAAGTGAAACGTAATTTAATGAGTTAAGTTTTAATTAAAGTATCTACTCGTATACCGGGGAAAGTATTGAAATACAAAATAACGGCAGACTTTTAAAATTTCATTAAAATTTATACATTTTAGTATTTTAATTCATTGTTGTGGTAAACAACAAAATGAGTCCAAAAAACTAGGTTTATTATAGGTAGGCAATAAACAAAATACATTTTAGATTCTGAGCGAAGCGATGAATGTATTGATTTTATAATGATGTGTGTTTTTTTTTTTTATTTTTTAATTTTTGTGTCTGTCGTCACCTTTTAGGACAGTAAAAAACCTTGGATTTTCTTCAACAGTAACTTTTCTGATAGGAAAGTGAATCTAGTTGGTACTTTGGGGGGGGGGCGGGTCAAAAGTAAACATTTCCCAGTAGTTTTCAAAGCGACGTAAAAACATAAGAAAAATCAAGGAAAAACGGAAATTTTTACGCAAAATCTGTTTTCCAGAAAATTGATTTTGGTTTTTGATGCAACTATAAAACAAATGGACCGCAGGTACATACAACTTTGACTGAATGTTTATATAAGCATTTTCTATACACCATAACATTTTCCAATAAGTAATAATATGTTAGATAATAATTTATTACATTAAAGTAACTTTGGTGTCTGGTAATAATGTTATATCAGCAATGAGGTTAAGAAAATAAGTAAAAATAAGAATTCAATAAATAGTGGTTGTACCGTATAACATATGATAAACAATTTAGATATATTCAGACTTACAAAAATAACAAGCATCTCGTTGCTAAGTGTTTGGAAAAGTGTTTGGAAGTGTTTATAATTTGTGTCACATTATCAGTATTCATTTGCTACGAAAATCACGAATAATTGCTAATATCTACGGTATAAAAGTTAAAGTCGAATTTTCGAGTAATATATTTATTTCACGTACCCACCTACATCAGTATGTCAATTATTGCCGTTCAAGACAACAAGTCTTCGGATATCAAGTCGCTATCCGAGACTGAAACGATGCATATGGTTTTTGACGAGCTTCGGTCGTATAGACCAAAACCGCTCGAGAGTTGTGTTTTGAGTAGATTGCCGGTACTCAATAGATTTATATCGCTACCGAATATGGCTTTGCGTGCAAATTGCGCGGCCGAAGCACCTAAAAAAGTTGGTTGGATATCCATGCCAAACTTGAAGATACCGGCTGCCGACGATCAACGGTCGAAAATGCTGAAACCGTCGGACAGCAGCGATATCCTTGGTCTCCCGATGAACGAGAGATCTGTGTCCTTACCTAATGTGGCCGTGTGGGAAAATTCCTCAGGCGATGCTCACGAAATTGAATTGTTCGGTACGTCCGCGGGATTGCCCGTTTCGATGGATTCGCCATCACGTGCCGAATCGTTTGTTCTGGAGTTGATGCCACCTGAAACCGCAGAAGATCATGACTGCTTGGTCAAAACGCCATTATCCGTCTCGTCGCCGTTGCCACTGGTAGAAGCCGGAGAACCGGGTACGGTAACCAGCAGTGGCAGCGATGACGCGGAGACGGACCGGGTGGTAACAACGGTCACGCCTAGACGTCCGCGCCGTTCATTTTGGAACCGGACGAAGCGGTTCGTCAGATTTATGTTCTGTTGTGGTAAGATCGACCGCGCAGACGGATAGGGCACCAAACGTATGTAAAATGTACACTGTATCTGTAAATTTACTTGAATAAAATATTGTGTCATGTTATATAATATTATTAGTATGTCAACACGCTTGTGTAAAGTTAATTAATGCGGCTTGTGGAAATTCTAGGTATTTTGTTAAGGCATACTTACGGTTTTTTTTTTCAACCAGTGTAAAATCTTACTAGCAACTTTGTATTAAATTATCAAGCTTTTTGACAAAAGAACAAAAAGCGTAATCAACAGGGTACCGACGTCGAAAAAAACCAAAAACCGCGGACTAAGATATACAGGACTGGACACGAGATAAATATTGTGGTTACGAAATGTTATACAACAGGTGGAGTTCGGGGGGGGGGGGGGGATATTTTCCTTTTAGCATTATTAGCGCCGTCTTGAGGCCGTTCTGGTACGAAAATTCGGCCGTAAAAACATGGTTTCGTACTTCAAGTTTTCCTCAGTTCTCGTAAGTCGTAGAAATATGATTTAAAAGCAAAAATTTCCCAGTAGTTTTCAAAAGCGCTATGAAAAACAAAAGAAAAATTAAGGAAAAACGAGAATTTTTACGCAAAATCCGTTTTCGAGAAAATCGATTTTGGTTTTTGGTGCAACCCAAAAACAAATGACCGTAGATACTTGAAAATTTCACTAAATGTTTATATTAGCATTTTATACACACGATAAAATTTTGAAAATAATTTGACTCTTTTTGAGCTGTTTACGGACATTGCCAGTTTTCAATTTTTTTAGTTTTTTTTTCTGTAAATATCAATAAAATTTAATTTGTTGAGTAAAAAAGCGTGAAAATGTAATATAAGGCTCCTGATATATTGTTCTAATAGCAGTTGAAAAATATTAAAAATACATAGGCACAATTTTTTTTTATAAGCATTTAAAGTTCGAATTTTGACAAAATTTATCAAATTTAAAATTTAATAATTATTTTGTAGTTAAAAATTTATAAAATTCAAATAAAATAAAACAAGATTCCACGTAAATAGGTTATATATAAATTACTTTATTCACAATAATATCATCAAATATATACTTGGTAATATCATAGGCTGACTGATCAACAAATGACCGTAGGTACATGAAATTTTGACTGAATGTTTATATTAGAATTTCCTATATACCAAAACATTTTCCAAATATTTTGACTTATTTTGAACTGTTTACGGACATTGTCAGTTTCCATTTTTTTTAGTTTTTTTTTCTATAAATTTCAATATCGCTCAGAATCGTTTTTCTTATACAATGATATTATATCATTTAATTCAAATTTAACACCATCCATTACAGTGACCCACTTGTAACCTACTGTACAGCAGAGCGACATCCACTTACCCACCTTTTTATTTATAATATTACATTTTTTGGAATTGATATTAAAAATGTCATCAGTGCTTTACAATTTTTCCACGACATAATTTTTTTTTTTTTTTATATATATATTTACTTAGAAATATTTTTCAGTAACTATTACGGATTATAAATATTGAAGAAAATAAAAATTTGTTTGTGAAAAACATTATTTTCAAAATATATTAGAAACAAACACTGTAAAAGATAAATTAATACCTATTATAATGAGTGAGCAATTAGATATTTTATTTACATCCTTTAAACTACAGGACGTTTTAAATCGATTTCAATACGCACAACTCAAAGTTTAAAGTTTAAATAATATTGTGAAACATTTACATTTTTACAAGAAGTAACTTAAATGGTATAAATGTATAAAGTAGTTGTTTAAAATATAATATAGTCCTTATATATTTTCATGTTAGGAAAAGTAATAATAATACACGATTATTATTGTGGTTATAAATGTTTTGACGAACAGTCATTTTGAATACTCTCTATTTTATTTCATACAGTGTCACACGGGCACATATTGTGACTGTATTATAATATGTATATCGTTCGTAGATATCAAAAATTATCACTTAATAGTATTAGTGTACGAGCACACAGTATTATGACATAACTTATTTACCTGAGTTATTAGATGGGTAAAAGTATACAAATAAATATTGGATATTACAGAATGGTTACCAATAAAATTGCAGAATACGTCTAGCGTACTCTAGTAAATCGAACGAGAAAATAGTGACGGAATGGAAAGTATAATATTTTTAAATTTTTTTAAAATTGCTACTTTTATTGTCCTCTCCCGACTTGTTCGAAGAGGTTAAGAAATATTTATTTTTTTGGCTGCACAAGATTGTGTATTATATTATATTATATTGCTGTGTACATCATAATAGGTTTGATCGTATTACTAAAGAAGAACATTTTTCTAGTCTCGGTACTCTGTACCCGAGTCGGCAGTATAATCATTGTATACCTAACCTATAGGTATTTGTGAATAATTTTACGAAAAAAAAAATAATAATAATAATACGACTTTATATTATGGCCGACTATGAAAAGGAAGATATTTTAGGCATTTTACGACGACATAAAACGCGTATGTATAGGGACTATAACATACGAGTAAAGTTTAAAATTACCTCTGTTAACGTAAATAAAACTCTTTATCGTTCAAATTTAAAACCGATGATAATATCATAATGAAAACGGTGATCCGAAATTCCGGACTCCCATGACGTAATAACCCTCTCAAATAATATCAATCCGAGTAAATGTGGGTTTTATGGCATACCGACTGAGTGGAGTGGCCAGAACATATTAATTTTTTACCATAAGGACAAATATTCACTCTTTCACCCATTGGGCTACGCATATAACTATGGAATTTTATAATAAAAAATTCGCCTAAGACCTTTTAAATAAATTCTTACGGATCTTGTTATTTTCTCCGCATTATTCCATACAGCCAATAATCATGGGGACATAATAACACCGGCACATATAGGTACTAATCTAATAATCTGCGTGGTATGTAATTATTTTTTATTTTTAAAGTCATAATAGGATTCATGTCCAATTTACCATATTATGCGATATCAACAACAGTTATACAATATAATATAATGTACAGTAAAGAACTATTATCAAAATACCTTCAACTACGGAAGAAGGACTTGCAGTGGAACATAATACTCAATCAATTTACAACTTCTTCAAAACCTTGTAAATAACTTTAAAAAAAAAAAATGTAAGTACTGTAATTTAGCTGAGCGAATAATCATATTAAATTAATGTAAATGTAAATGTAACTGTAGGCTAATGACCTAACTGTTGAATCTTTTACACTCAATAAAAAAAAAAAAATGTACAGTACAAGTAGATAAATAATTATTATAGTAGAGGACATCTCGTCTTACAAGCGCGTAACACACCAAATTTAAGTTCAGCAGTTCTCATATTATATGTTTATTAGTTTTCATATTAGTTTAGTTTTTCATATTGGAGTGATTTTACCTATTGTCAAACTTCAGTGTAAAAAAACATGACAATTCTGTGGTTTGTTGGAAATATTATTTCGATATTTTAAATTAGAAGCGTAAGATATTATGGTTTAAAAATGCTCATAACTCGCTTCAAAATTAAAACCGTGAAAAAAAATTCACAACAAACCACAGAATACGGTGCAGTTGTACCTGTTGGATAGCGTATGATATTTATTTGGGTGTTCGACACGTTTTGGCATCGCGACTCTTTAATTTTGCGCCGACGATCTACCGACATATTATTTATTTTAAATGTTATACTTTATCATTAGCCAAGAGCCACTAATGGGTGGCTGCTTATTCAAAACATTTATGTTTCTATTTTTCTCTCATCATATAAACTTACTGTGCTAAAAACAGTATAGATTGTTTATGTCAAATAAAAATGTTATACTACTTGTTATGACGATTTCATCAATATCCTACGAACCACCATCCACCGACCGGCATGATATGAAAACTATGTCACAGAGAATGAATATGATATTATTGCCATGAAATAATATTTAATAATAATAATAATAATATGTTGTATAATAATTCGTCGGTTGTTCGGATAGAGCGTCACATCATACGACGACACTATATTTGTATCACGCGGACTTCTTCTGTTTGAACAGCAGCGTTTCGTAGCAAGATTTTGGTCCTTTTGTCCAAACACCAGAGTGTACCCGGTACCGGTTATCTATATAAGAAAGAACCTATAGACACATACAGAAGCACCTATACTGACTATACCGACCAATTTAAATTTATTATTTCTAGAAGAAGAAAAAAAAAATGATATTTGTTGGCAAATAGAAATCGTGTTTTTGCCTAAGGAATGAGAAAGAGCACGTGTTGAATTCTGCAGTATACGCTGAAAGAAATAGGACCACAAAACGTACTCGTAATATTGATTTAGTTTCTATCAGAAACATTTCCACCGATTTCCAAATCGTCGTTTACCTTTCCGATTGGTTTTTGAATCTCACGGGACTACGTTTACCAACCAAAAAACACTTGCCGGTTGAATTTTCTATACGTTTCGTAAAAGAAAAAAAACATTCGCGTTTTTACCTCGGGAATTACCAAATTTCAAGATACAACACATTTTAGATTATTCATTGCGAATTGATTTGATAAGTTTCTGTAAACATTAAATTAGTAATACATGCCTCGAAATAACGGGTTTTTGTTTATTTCGTACTGTTGTAACTGTTTAATATTCTCGTTTGTTAGGTATATTAAATAAATTACTTATCAGATTTAAAGTTTAACCAATTTTTAAACTATAATTTAAAAAGTGAATATAAAGTGTGAACGCTTGATTCGGTTATTTTCAAGTTGAATTCTTATCTTAATTAACTTTCAGTTTAATTTTACTTAATTGATTGTATTAATTTAATATCACGAGTTAGCGCATATAGAACATTTGAGAACTTGTTTTACAAAGTGCTACTCATCCTCGTGGTTAAGATACGTGGAAATTGGGTAAAGTGGCAATCAACTGATGGTTTACAAGGATCTATATAATTTCAACGAGCCTTCGACGAGAACAAAATGTTCAATAACGTTATTATAGTGCATGTATAGGGTGCAATCAATTGTCAGTGAGTGGCGAAACTTTTTTTTTTTTTTGTAGAATTTAATCGACGATTATTTAGGTATATTTTTGAAAACGATGCATCTGCAAATTTCGAATAATGCAATAAACCGGAAAGATACATTATATCTACGTGACATTTATGAACTGAAAAAATAAGAACATTATAATATTAATAGCGAGCCATTATAGTTTATTTATGTATTTTCATCATCATCGTTATCATTATTATTACTATCATTGTTATTATTCTTATCTATCTATACATATATCTATCTATCTATTTATGTCTATGTATTATTATACACACTATAATATACTGTTAGCCGAAATAGGAGAGGGCTAAAGGAGGTACCTACTGTTTTCTATTATTTCATAATTTCCTCTATTTACACAGAACACAAGGCTCGGGGAAACATTATTTACTGAAGGCATTTTGTTCGAAAATAATACGAATAACTTGTATTTGTTTTATTACTTATTTCAGTTTTTCGCCTTAGGCAATTTTCCAAATTGATATCACTTAACGACGCTACTCGGTACTCACTAGCTAGATACTTTACGTTAATCATTTTAGGTTCGGCGTGCAGAGGGTTATTCGGTACTAGCAAATAATGACTGTCGATACCGCCCTTATATACGTTTTTACTCAATCCACTTAAACAAACGTGTATACATGACGAAGAAGCAGCGGCTTCTTCGTAACGAGGAAGTGTTTAAGGGCGGATATTTGTATTGTCTCAAACCTTATTTTGTTTTCAATCGATAAATGATTTTTATTCGTTTGCAGTCACGTACAGACTTGTTTTTAAATAATTTAAAATATAATTAAAACATTTTTTAGTATTAGCAATACAGCGTAATATACGATGCATTTATTAAAACAGTTCATATTTTCATCAAAATCAGTGACATAAACTATAATTTACAGGACTGGGATTAGTGGGATTTTGCAGATCTCGGGTATCCATTAGCAACTACGATTATTTTACTAACAGATAACAGTTATACCATCGTTACCTATTACTATTAATAAAGCTTGATATTGGGCTCCCACATGGATTATGTTAAAATTATATAATTTTTGATTTGCCGGTTGGCATTGGTCATAATATACGATAAACTTTACATATTGTTAGTGCTTCGGCTGTGTATAAACTACGATATTTTCCCACGAGTTTTCCGATTTTTCTGTTTGTTGAATAATTTCGGCGAAATCCACTTCTTTGTCTGTTTTTAAAGCATCTGTATATAACATATTTGAATGTGGTCCGGTATTTTGTCCGTCCAATTCTTTGTATAAATGATTGTATTTATGTTTCGGAGTTCCTTTTTTTATTGTCAGACGAAATTGATATATCGAATGATTACTTTGTTATTGTCCATGGTAGTTTCAAAATTGCTTCTCTTGTAATTATGTTTCTTATTTCAATTGTTTTTCTTTGATTATTTTGCGGATGGATTGTATTGATTTTGCGTTGTTATTAAATGCGTTTTCAAATACTGAAAATTGTTGCATAAGTTGCTTTTTTGGGGTTTTTTTGTTGCTATTTGTATTGCGTATTGTAGCACGGTCTCTTCGTGCACTACTAAGTAATATTTAGTATGCTGTTTATGGGGCTTTTTTAAAGGCACCTATATTAACCTTCTTAAACCTGCATTGTGAATTACATAATGTCATTTCAGCAGTGCCTTTTGGCTGTCATATGTATTATATGGATGATCCGTAATCCAATATTGATCTAATTACTGAGTTGTACATTTTTACCGGGGAATTTTTCCCAGTTTCCCATTTTGTACTTGAAAGTATTTGATAATGTTCAGTATATTTGTTTTGCTTTGTCTTTGAATTTTTTTAAAATTACGCGGTGGTCCACGTAATTTTTTCGTCCAAGTTTAGGGCCTAATATATTTATGCGCCTTGTGTAGGCAATACATTTTATGTTGTCCATATTAATTATCTTTTATTGTATCGATTTTTACGAAGCAAACTTTTTAGTGTTATTAAAGCGGAGGTAGAAGTTATTTTGTTGATGAACAATGTAACGGGATTACGGGACACAAACGTGAATATACATCTACCTATATAGTATATACACATTTTATACTTTTAAAATACTCATATAAAATATACGTGTTTTATGTAAAAAAATACATGAGAATTGATAAATATATTACTCGTATTTACTATTATTATATAAATCAGTTATTTGGTCGTTTCTCTGAACTGAATCTGCCGCACGATTAGGGATTCAATTATATACCACTTAACATCCAAGTGGGCACCTATATACGTGAACATTTTAGCAAGTTTTAATATTACTAGTGATTTCTAATATAGAAATATTTTGGCTATCTATTGGGTTTTTTACTTTCTAAACTGCCCAGACAGTTGTAGACACAGTGTTTAATATAATGTATATTATTATTATAGGTATATGCTATTTGTGCAGTGTACGTAGGATTTGGGTTACCAGTCAACGTGCAACAGTGCCCAGTCATTATGTTCTGTGCTTACCGAATTCGAGCAAAGTAAAAACTTACCATCGATTGTTCACATTTACCGGTAATTTTATACAACTATACTACAAATGTTTGGGCCACGTGACCGCCGCCGCAATCTCGTGTGGACAATGTCAACGTGATTTCTACTGATATATCAACTGGGTTCTGTTCTATTGTGTGTTGTTATAATATAATATGTATTATGTAATATATTATATTATCATTTGATAATGATTTTACTTTTGCGAACAACCCTGCAAGTGCCAAAACCGTATTTAGACTTTGTAACAATGGGACGAGAGGAGGGTTGCAAAATGTGTAACCACTACGTAACATACATTGAATTAACATTATTTTGTTTACCTATTCATTAATTCAATTCAAAAATTTATTTATTTTCCCTGCTAATACTTTTCATGCTGCATAGTATTTTAAAACAAGTAAATTTATAATTAAATTTCAATAAATTTCACAGTAAATGTATGTACTAATTATAGGCTAAAAATTAGAAAACGGTCGCGAGGACGTACAAAATATATGATACCCAAAATGAGTAATTACCGGTCTTAGATTTTAAAACAATACTTATAAACAGAAAGCGTCTAAAAAGTATAATATACGATGCGCATTATTTTATTGATTTTTACAATTTTTTTCATAAAATTGAAGTTGAATTTAATAAACGTTTGCCTGTGAGAAAAGTGAAAGAGTACAAGCAGTTAGGAAATTGCACGTCCGTTCATCAATTTTTAAGCTCGAATCAGAAAAAAACATTTTTTGAGGCGAAAATAGGTGAGAATATTTTGATTAAAATATCTGATGTATAGGCAGAGCAACATTTTAGGTGTCGTGTTCTCTGATATTTTTTGTTAATCTTAAAAACATTTATTATAGTAGGTATAAACACGAAAACCATTTATATTAATTTAAGTATACCCAGTAAAGAACATTTGGGTAAAAGCGAAACAACATGAGGTAAACTATACATTATTGGTACAGAGCCACAGACGTAAAAATAAATTAAATATATTATGAAAGAATATATATAACATTATAACGAGATTGTTAAATTTTAATCCAGCACAATACTATAGTATCTCAAAATCTTATGTACCCCGCAGTACCTTTAATAAGTAGTGCAAAAGTATTCTAGTTTTGCGCTAGTCAGTGAGGTTCTTCTTTGAAAAATTGAAATTGAATTGATGAAGTCAAAAACATACTTATTTAGGTATTAAATGCTGTCGTGGTCACATTTAGTCAGTGTTAATTTTTTTAATTGTTGTGGGGCGAAAAAATTAAATGCCAATAAAATGAAAAACGCACATGTGACATTAACGCATGTGTCCGGTGTCGTATACGACCATGTGATCGGGTCAATCTTTTTTAATGTAATTCAATTCATGAAACCGTTCTAATACTTTCTATTAAAATTGTAATTAAATTTTTAAAATTGGTTTTGAGATGTCGTTATTTCTTATATATTTATCAATATTAAAATATACACGTACCATTTTTCTCTATATTCTTTGCCAAGATGAGCAAAGCTAGATGATGTCCTAATACAGTAATACCCGTTTATTTCCATATTTATATTTTAACTTGACGTGTTGTACAGAAAAGCGTAGGCACTGTGTTGTATTCAAGAAAAATTTTCTTCAATATAAATTATTGACTATCATAATATAATATACTCCCGTTGGTTTTTGTCAGAATTTGAATTTTGTATTTTTGTCATGGAAGTTAGTAAGGTAGGTATAATACAGTTCTTTGAATTAAACTAATCAAATTAAACTTTGAAAAATATACAATAAAGGAAAAAAATCTATTATTTTAAAAATAGCAGTTTTCATACGAAAACAATAACTTTTGCCAATGTATGAGAGGAGCGTTGTAAGCAGGATACGCAATTTAAATTTAAAAAACTGGTTGTCCGATACCACAGTTTTTCAAGATTTACATTTATTATTGTTTTTAAAAAAATAGAAAAAAAAATTCATACAATGAATTTAGATAGGTACACCATGGAAACCACATAATATTATAAATAAATAGACTGTGCATCACTGTGTTGTAACACATCTAAGAGTCATCGTTAGGCGAGCAAGTTAGGAATTTATACTTTTATAGTTTTATATACCTATTATTATATTATGTAATAAATTATATAATATATATGTGTGTATAAAAACTCAAAGAATCAAAATATAAATCATAATAACAAACATTAAATACTACCCAAGGGTAACTGGTAGGAAAATAACCCTTTACCACCGACTAGAAACCAGCACTGTCCTGACTAGGTGTATACAGGGTGACCCACGATGATATGCTATTTTTAAGTCGTGTGAGTAATGCAAACTCCATTACACCACCATTTTAAATTAGTAAATCCTCGTGGGACATCTTGTATGTATATAATATGTTCAAATAGGTAATGAAACCATAATTTGATTGTTAGAAGTTAAATTGTTAAACGTAAAATGATATGCACCCATTTTCTATTTCCCATTCTTCTAAATACGGGCATCGTATAGTTTTGGATTATAATTCAAAAACTTAGAATTTTATTTTTATTTTTTTTATTATATGTATACGTGTATGTAAAATGCATTTATCTAACTTGGGGCTTGGGCTAACAGTATACATCGAGCGCTGCAAGTGCACCTAATACAAATCAAAAAACGAATATCGTTAAAATATTATAATATAATATATTATTTTACTTATACGCGTATGGAGGGTGTCTAGCGAGGATTTATCCATTGCGACATCTCCTGAGATAATACATCTATCATTAATCTGTTTTTTTACTATACTCACAGAGACAATTGCTACACATACCTATTTAATTTTTTAATTTTATTACATTTTTTGGTAAAAAGTTAAAAAAGTTAAAAAAGATTTTTTTATTTTTTTTATTATTTTTGAAACAATTGAAGATGGCCACCTTATAGAGTTTATTTTTGTGGACATTTTGACTTTTCAACATTTTATTTTCATAAATCTCATGATTTTTAATAGTGATATCCATACAGCTGAGATCATATAATTGTATTAAAAAAATCACCGATGCGGAGGGTTTATCACCTATACATAATATATAATATGTATAAAATAGTCTAAAAGTTAAAACCAAAATGGGCGTATACGGTTCCGGAGTCATTTTGTTCACCAAAGTTGTATAATTGTAATATTCTGCAGATTCTAATATATAATTAGTTTATATTATTTTTTCGTTCAATTGCGCGTTTCTCAGTACGTTACAATCGGTTGCTGTATATGCAGCACGATTTCCAGGCGGTGTGGTATTAAACTGTTTACTTTGACCGTAAGAAAATTGGAATCTGCACACGGTAACTCTACTTTGACAGTAACACACATGTAAGTATACGTGCAAAAAAGCTTGTAAACCCAAAACGACAGCGACAGTCACTTTAATAGCTCGGCGTACTTTAAGTAGATTTTGGTGACTGCTTAACCGACTTTCTGTTACACATGGATGTATCTTAAAGCAGTTTCACATTACCTTTATATGTGTATAAGAGTCGAACGATTTCTAAAGAATACTACAGTACGTATAGTGTTACTACGAAAGTAAAATGCAAACAAACAGTGCGATGTAGTAATTGCTGTTGTTTTAACGACTCTAGTTGTAGGCGGTGTGAGTATATTATCATAGTGAGTTTACCTAGTTTCGAGATTATATGACGCACGAGACCCCCACCACTGGGGAACGGAAAACTACGCGGGGATCATCGCCAGCAGACGGAAACGTATATATATATAGATAATAAAAGCGAAACGAGAGAAAAAAAGAAAGGCAAATTCCAAAGCAGCGGCAGTAGCAGCAGCAGCAGCTGGCCTATTAAACGGCGGCGGCAGAGAATATTTGGCACCCGACAGCCCCGCGGGAGACTACAACTACTACTACAACTACAACTCCTACTACTACTACTACTAATACTACTACTACCACTACCACTACCACTACTACTACGACGACGACGACGACGACGACGATTGTTTAGCCACTATTCTACCCCTACGCGGCGTGCCCGAGCGCACCCACCCCCTTACGAGACTCTGACCGGACCCTTTGCCGCCGCTGCAGGTGGGGATGGATTTATGATAATCGCACGAGCACAATATATATAATAATATAATATATATATATATATATGCATAACGATATGTACTCTTCTTCGTCGTTAGCCAGCTCTCTCGCGGGAATCCACAGCGACGGAGTGCGTATACACGGGGCATTATACACGCCTAACCTATATCTACCTGCCTTCCTGGTTGCCAACATGCCCGCGTATATTATACCTAACTGCAGTGTGTATACTCGGTTTAGCAATTAGTATATTGAGCAAGGACAAAAGGCGACGGACGGAACGGGCTGACGGTGGCGTCGGCGGCAGAAAACTTATAATTATCACGTGGTACCGCGGTGCCCCGGGGGGGGGCGAGGAGAGGTGACAAGAGACGCGATGTTCACCGGCCCGTAAAACGCATCGAAACTAACCGCCCGCCACCGAATATTATATTACTATACGCGTATTCGACTGGAACGACAACGACGACGACGACGACGACAAAGGTTCCCGACGCGATCCATTTGTATATTTTAGTACGATATTATAATATTATAGTCACGCACTTTATTGTGCAAATAAAATGGAAAATGTTTATAGTAATATCATGATTATATGTGTAATAAACGCCGCGGCACAGTATTTGTCGTCCCAAGGTGCGTACTTTTGCGCAAAAAACGTTAATGGTGGTCTGCATCGACGTGTTGTGTTGCGCGACGCTCTAAGATTTTTTTTTTGTTCACTGTAGTTTAACGTATTATGCAGACGAGTGTGCAAATTGACAGGTGACCATTATAATAGCCACGAACTGTAGACTTGGTGTCGATACCCGGAGCAGTGCCTAAACACCCAACTTCAAAATCAATACCATCTTATAAAAAAAAGCTACAATAGTATTTCGCGCAGTTCAGAAGATTCACTATATTACAGTCGATTATTTTCATTATAAGGTCTAGAACGTATTTGTGTTTCTTATAAAAAAAAAAAAAAAAATTGAAATTAAATCTACATATGAGCTGATATTTCAAAATTTATAAACTACATTCTACGTAAATATGAATATTCAAATAATTTTCATAATTTGTTAAAATCGACATCTCGCATATTATGTTCAATAAAAGTGTAAATCAAATAGGTATTATATGTTTATATTTTTAAATTCTAATACTACGATAGTATTAATTTAAATTTTCAGTAAGAAGACGTGATGGTCAGATGGTCGCATATATATTGTCTCCGTCTTACAAACGTACAACATACTATAACACGTTCGTATTTAGAAAGGTAAGAATATTATTATCGGCGTTTCCTCGTTGGTTTTATTTAAATCCAGCTATGAGAATTTTTTTAAATATTAATATTATATATTCCTACCTATTATAACTCGTTGGAAAATTAAAATACAAAATACCGACGAGAGGAATCGCAGATAATATTATTATTAACTATGAATTTGATAATAAGTAAATTCACTGTAATATTAAAACGAACAACACAAAATGAATTTTGCTGAACACAAATTTTCCATGTTGTACACGTTTGTAAGACCGAGACGATACGTGCGTGCATCGCGTTCTCTTCTTGATAAGTCGAAGTCATACCATCGTAATATTAAAATAAAAAAATAAACATTTATGATTTACACTTTTGTTGAACGAGAATTTACTATGTTGTACACGTTTGAATGATGGAGATTTTCACATTCGGGCGTGACGTCTCCTTAAAACACTCGAAAGGTATCAAGTAAATCACAAATAATAATATAAATCCTTACCTCGTAGTATTGCGTCTGTTTACATGACGGAGCTTGGTGACTTTTCTCGATCCAACAACCACCTACTGTGACTGGTTTTTGTTCTAGATGACCGAATTTTATTTAAAGCCATCATAGATTGGCTATGACTATGGATTTGTCTGTAATTATAGATGGTAGTAAATGATTTTCAAAACAAGTGTAATACCATCCATTTTTTGTATCATAAGATACATTTTTAACGTCAGTTGTACAATGTTTACCCAAATAATTAAAAATATAAACATTATACGTGATATTTTTATTAAATCTAATTTTGTTTACGCAATTAATGAAATGGACCCCAATAATTTATTTCCATCATACTAAAGATATTTTTTTCTTAAAACCATAGATTTCAATAATGTGCCTTGCAAAAGCAACCGGAACCTCTTTGCTGGGGGCTAGTGAATAATACATATTTATTCCGGTAAGATAATATATAATGGGTATTAAATCATGAAATATTAAATTTACTACTCGGGTCGGCGATTTTCTCGGTTATATCGTTTTCAATACAAATGTTGAAAAACAAATAATATAATATAATATTTTCTTGTTTCAATACCATTTTTTTTCCATTCGATTACTGTGAAAAATAAAAATTAAAATAGGAATATGTTTTTATAACGTCTTTTTTAATGGGTAAGGCATAGGTTTATGTATATATAATGTACCTATAGTTTTTAGAATAATTAACATACTATGTATAGAATTGTTAATACACATACAAATTAACATTCCAAACGTATTAAGTATAATATAAACATTATGCAATATCGTACATAATACCTACTATGTATTTAGTATTACCAACTGCATTTATTTATAATAAATTGCAGTTATTGCATTAAAGTAGACCGATGGCTTTGTAAAATAAAACAAGTACATGTCAATTTTACTGTTTATTTATAATGAGCACATGTCCGTATTTACAAAGGTCGAGAATAATAATAGTGAGTATATAGTTTAACAAACAAAATAGTATTGTTTTCTTTAATAACTATTATAATAATATAATATGGTAACATCAAAGTGGCACAAAAGATTATACAAACATGGCTTTATACATTTAAAAAAGGTATAGGTTTAGAAAGTCTGACGAAAATAATAAGTTAGGAAGATAGTAGTAATTATAATAATTTTTTTATATTTTAATATTGTATAAACAAATTGTATTAATCTTATAATTATTGCAAACACAAGGAGCGGTAAGCGAATACATGTTGAATTTTATCAATAGAAATGTAACCTTATTATAAGCACTTAATATTTTTTTTACAAAATCCAAGGATGTTTTAAAATTATTTTAGATTTATTTGATACAGTCATAAAAGTCGAATAATACACCAGGAAATTGAAAATATTTTATTGGTACATATTTCATAATATCATATACGAGTATATAATGTAGTATTTATAATAGGTATATAAGTATTTTTAAAATGCTAGTCAGAAAATGTATTTGGTTATTAATTAGACTCGGGCAGGTATATTATTGAGTTCAAAAAAACCCGTAATTTAATTTTTTTTATAATTTTATTATTTGATACAATATACTAATACATTTTCGGACAATATTAAAACCATTTTTCTACGTTTTTAGTGAATATTTGAATTTTGCAATCAACTAAACACAACCTTTTTTCGGGGGTTTTATGCATTATTATTTTTTTCCGCAATGACTTGAAATAATAAATATAATATTTAAACATAGGTAACAATTATTAACAACAAATTCATAGTATTCAATAGATTAATAAACGTATGAATGAATTATTCAGTCATTTTGAGTCTCTTGACTTTTAGGTTATAAGAATATACGAGATCACGCAATTATACAGTTATAATAATGACCCAATTAGAGATTATGGGATTTATTTTTCATGTTGTATTGAGACTAATCAAAAATTAAATTAAAATAACCAATCTTTTGAGAAAATTTAATTAAATATAGGATCGATGTAACAATAATGGTGATCGTCGTTTTTGTTTATGCTATCAGTAAATAATTATATAATTTTTTTCCAAGAGTTATTATTAAAAAAGTAATTATTATTTTTGATTTAAAATAATTATTCACATTGCGTAACAAAGTCACTAAACGCCTTATAGACGGTTTTTGAATAACAATCATTTACAAAACAGACATGCTATTTAGAATATTTTGTAACAAAATATACTTTATTATTTAAATATACGACGGGGGCTTTACAATATTTTACATTCTTGGCAAGTTTGTGTTGTTGCTCGAGGTTAGGTAATATATACTTTGGCATGTCTATCAATATTCAAACGGATTTATCCTCCGAAGCCTGGAAAAATATTCCCTACTAAATAAATGGTAAGAACTAAATATTATCCGTATACACGCTGTACCTACAGCATAGTTAACCTATTACGAGAGGCAGCATTCTCTCACCGCTTCTCGTGTAAGGAATACCATAATAATATAATCGTTAACGTCATACTTTACCACGTACTTAATAACAAGATAATTAAAAATATAAAATTATATTAAAACCAAACTTAACATAAAAATTCAAAATTGTCACACCGCAAGGTGCTGGAGAAGACTTGCCAATTTTTATAAACGTCATAAAAGTTTAATTAGATTTTGTCTTTGAAACGGGCAATAATATTAATAACTTAGGTTTTTACATTTCACCGTAACGTTTAACGATAGGACGTTTCAGATCAGAGTGCCTATAGCCTGTATTTATCATAAATTCATTTTTATTGCCATAATAAAACTATATTTATAGTATTAGAAAATCAAATGACTTATACGATATTGTAATACATTATTTTTGAAATAGTGATATCTGTTAATGGGGGTATTGGGTATAAATATAGATCGACAAGACTTTGATTACCTACATTTTCATGTTTGACACTGGCGAACGGCTCCTAATTTGAGTTACCTATTTGAAATTTTGATTAGACTGTGCATAATACGTCGTGTATTTTTCACAATGGGTTCACGCACTCTTTTAAATTGTTCAATACTACCAAGCACTCGTATTTTTTCATATTCCCAGAACCGTATGATAATTTTATCGGCAAACCCTGCGAAGATTAAATCGATACGATTTATCTTGGGTGGCGTTTTTATTTTAACGTGACGATTTCTGCACGGCGGCGGCAAGTCGTTTATGGCACGGTCAATAATTTTGTCGGAACAAACGGACGCGACAAACGACCGCGGTCCTACAGTAACGCGGTGAGAGTTGACGGAGTTGACAGAGACGACCATTACGATTGTCCGACGCAACCACACCCACATGAATAATAATATTATGCCACCCCGACGGTCGTTCGCTATATAGGTCACGAGTCACATCTCTAGAGATTCGCATAGGCAGTGGGTGCCTGACTAGCTGCAGTCCGAAGGCACGGCACCGAGAGTTTGCTGATAATATAAAATATATGTTTAACGGGCAACGCGAAGTCAATTTTTCTACACTCTTCTCTCTGAAACGCCCTGTATATACGCGCGCGTGCGGGCGGTGCAAGTAAAGGTAAATAATTACAAACGGGGAAAAATATAAACCATAACAATTCGGCGAGAGCGGCGAGGGGTGGAGGGGGGGGGGTTGACGTGCACGTCGTGTCGGATTCCTGCGGTTTGACGGTATGCGGAGCATACCGCGCAAGGGGTTTATTTAAAACAGTATTCCGAACTGGCACATACGTGTATACCACGACAAACGTCGGTAAATACCTGCAGTGCGATGACGGCGGTAATAATAATAATAATATAGTGCCGGTGAAAGGCGGTCGCCGACGAGTGTGTCCGCGGACGATGTCGCGTGTCATAATGTCACCTATCGTATCGCTATAAACGGTGCTCGGCAGACGGACGGCTGTGCGGTGGTATTGGGTATCGAATGCAGTGGGAATAGTATTATCATAACAATGTTTGGGGATAAGGCCTAACCTGGGGGATGGTTGGTAACGATAAACTCGCTCGGTCGACATCACACGCGATCGGATGAGCACGACGTTCGGGGGAGTGTGCACTGAGTATAATAATAATGATTACAACATTATACGGACATACGTTCGATGATCACTGTCGTTCAACCCGGACGCGTTCACTGGTGCTCGCAGAGCTGTTCTTAAAAACGATTTCTACTGTTTATTATATATACAAGATGACGACTGACGAGAACGAAACGAAACGGAGGAGCGTACCGTACCGTACGGACCGCCGTTCGGGTCGACTCAAAATACGTTTGTCCAACGATCGCGGTTCATACCAGACCCGAACGCGGTCACCCGACCACCCGGCTCGGTCGGATTCAGACGGTCGTCTCGACTCGAAGGCGTTCTTCGTCGCCGCCGCCGCCGTCCACGTCGACGCTACCGTCGCCGTCGTCTTGTCAACACATGCTGTCCTGCTTGCACTCCAGGTACAGGTCGTCCGAAGACGACGGGTACCGCTTGCCCAGCGAGTTGCCGACGACGCCGCCGCCGCCGCCGTTTTGTTCCAGGAACCGCTTGTCGTAGTGCGTCCGGTCGACCGCGCACATCATCGGGTCGACGGCGGCCGAGCCCTTTTGGGACGCCCGCCGCCTGCCGTCTTCGGCTCGTCGCGACCGGTTGGCCTTGCACCGCAGGCACACCACCGCTGCCACGACGGTAACCGTGAAAAGCACCACCGCCGTGCCACCCAGCACGCCCACGTACATCAGGTTCATGCCGTTCCGGCCCGCGCAGTTGGCTGGGTCCTCGTCGAAGCCCATCGGGCAGTGCGTCTCACCGTCGCACCAGAACTGCGAGCTAATGCACGCGTTCAGTTCCGGGCACCTGTGAACACAAACGACGCGTCACCCAACTGTTAATATTTTTTAGGTCTCAAGTCTGGTTCGCTGTACCTATCATAGTTTTCAATGATTGGCTATACGCAATTATATTAGATAAATTATAAATAATAATATACCGTTTACTCATAATCATCGTATATAAAAACACGATGATTTATAGTCAAATTTAACTCTCTCCCCTGATTGAATACACGGTTGAAATAAAGGTTCCTATAACCGATTACCAAATACAAATATAAAAACAGCAATTAATAAATTAAAAGTAGATGTATCATGTCATGAGTCATGACGTATTCTCAATTATTCTTAAGATCGAAATCAATTGTAAAATAAGTGACTGTTTTAAATAAAAATATTAAATATAATATTTTCTGTTCAATTTTCTATAGGAACCTGGTACATTTTTTTTGTGGTTTCATCACTACATGGGAGCCGTACTCTTTCACATTCCTTGGCCCCGAATAGGAACCTGGTACCTAAATCACACTCTGAAAACTTGACTATTATAAGATTTGAAATTATAACAGTGCTAATAATTAATATGACGTAATCGCACTGATAAACAACGTAATATATCAAAAAGGTATCTAGTGTAAATTAATTGTATATTAGTATATTACAATATTTAGTTAGAAGCATACATATTATTAATAAAATGGAAATTTACGTTTTTTATATTTTGAAGGTCTGCAGTAAAAGGAAAATTTGAAATTAAATATTTATATATTGTTAAATTTATATGATTTGCTTCGTATATACGATAAAAATAAACGCGTGAATGTTTTTGTGGTTATCTTCTTTTTCTCCTATTTTTTCTAACTTCGAAATTCTTGTCAACTTGATGGAAAAATATATATACTCTTGGAATTTTTCGCATTCGTTCTGCGTAAAAATGGTGTTATCGTCGTTTGAGAGCTGTACAAATATTTAGTTCTTTCCGCACCGGATTATCCGAATTGTTGTCCGAATAGTTCGATTTTATTACGAATTTTATATATTTTATATACATCGAGTTCATAAACAGCTATCTATATGTATATAGGCAAATAGCTGAGAAAATAAGAAGTTTGAATTTGCTGCGAATACACTTTACTGACATGAAAAAATATGTATATTGTATATAACTAACCCTTCAATTACTAAGTTTAATGAGGAAACGGAAATAAAAAAATGGATTTACAACTGACATCTACCAAAGTTCATTAAAACAGGTTATCCGATGTCAAGAACAAAAACGTACTAGTCACTACTCACTATGATATACCGTCAAGTTAGTGGAATTATATAACAATATTTTTGTTTTATTTAAATAAATTATGATAGGTACAACAATACATACAATATTTTATAACGTTTTCAAAAAGTAAATTATTTATAGCTAGACATAAGAATTTATTATTGTTTTAATCAATATACAAATACCCTGGTGTTTGAATTTAATTAAAATCACATTTTTATGTAATTTTTGGTATATACCTACCTAAATTTTGATAATAATTTAAATCCTTTTACGGCGGAATTCGAAATAGGTTATTAATTCGTAAACATTTTTATACGTATACTTAAATGTGAATTGAAAGCATTTTATTTTTTCTACTTATATTTTATAATTATTGCTATGCTCCGAAATAATAATAATAATTATTAAAGAAATAATAAAAAAAAGTGCAAATTAATTTATTTCTGAATACATAATTTATGAAAATTTTATATTCATTGCCCCTGCCCATTATTCTTTCTTCGAATTTTTTTACGTTCTTTTTAATAAATCATTAAGTACATTTTGTTATACTTTAGCTAAACTTTTTTTTGCTGCTTTGTTCCAAATTATGGTTACAGCTTAAATTAAATTATAATGGTCACCAATAACTATTTACATAAAAAAGAATTTTTGATAACTTTTATCATTTAGCATTATTCAGCATTTTTTTCTTGCATATTTTATTTTTTTACCCAAGAAAAATTAAGAAACAGTGTCAGTTGATTTTTTATTTGATTTCAAGTTCATATTCCTTCATAACTATCCTTTATTTAAATTTTCTTGTGATACTTTGATTACTTATAGAAAAAATATTCATAAATGTATACATATATTATAATTTTGAATACGGATCCGTTATCATCCAGTAAATACTTCAATAATTATTTTTATATAATATCTACTAAAATTATATACTTTTAAGTTTTAATAGTTTATCAAGACAAAAAAGATTATAATACCTACTGTATGACTATATGAGATATTTATTTAAAGAATTTTATTGGACTACCAGTAAAAGGTTGACGATTTATATTTACTAATCAAATATAATTATATTTTTATACCATAATAGGTTATGTTAGAATATTAAAATCCACGATTTATGCTTAAAATTAAATAAATTGGTTCATAGTCGAAAAAATTACAATTTTATTATTCTATAACAATATAAAATTAGTAGGTGAAAAATCATATAAAATCAATACTTTTCATACAGTAAATATATTATGATCAATAGTAAATTGTTAATCATTCCTTTAAAACATATTGTGATTTTAAGAGTTATTAAATAGAATATTTTTATGCGCATAATGTTTTTGATTTTCATATCATGCTGTAAGTGTTAGATAAAACATAGTTAATGAAAGATTCTGAATTGAAAACTTCTGAACTACCTTTTTAAGAAAAAAATGTTAGGACCTAATGGACATACAATGTGCAGGTTTCGAAACATTTTATAATTCATAATATTGTTACAAACCAAAAACGATAGGCACTATATTCTATTTAAATATTCAATAAAAAATGACAAAAATATAAATATCGTATGTTCATAATGTATCCATACTTAATTTATAATCGAGAAACTAAACACAAAAGTTTTTGTTAGAATTGTGATTGTTTTAGTAAGTTTGAAAATTAGTCATTTTATTATTAATATATGTACATCGACATATTGTGGGTATTGTGTTGGTCGCAGAGAGTCATTATAAACTAAATTAGATATAGAACATGCATAATTTAAACACGTACGTTTTAATTAAAGTTATACTCAATAAGAATCCACTTAATTTGAAAAATATAATTAGAAAAATAATAATTAATATAGCAAGTAGGTGGTAGGTCTTATTTTGCCTATTTAACTGTTTTCTTTCATCTAAATAAGTATGCAAATAAAATATTATAATGTTAATTCACAATCACAGAGACACAGTGTAAGTACTATGATCGATTGTATTCTAGAATGAAAATACGGTTGTAGGTTTTAAAAAAATAGTGACACGAATCAGTGAGTTTTATTGAATTTTTGTCGACTTGAGCACTACCGTACTGTATTGATTCATTTAACTATGGTCGACGATATCATTTCGAGACTATTTAATTTTATTGAAATGACGATGGCACATTGTAATTTATAGTGAAATCAATAGGTGTGTGAAACGGTTTATTTACAAAAATTTAAGATGATTGTTTCAGCGGAACGTTGGAAAACAAGTGCCATAGGACAAAAAAGAAGTTATCACATTATTTTAGGAGTCGTATTATACATCGCTGTAAAAGTTATTTTTAATGGAAACAAATCGACCGTGACAATGTTTTCAGATTGTACAATATAGGTAGTTAGGTATAATCAATACATATCAACTCCAAAAATATTTTGATGCAAATATTGTATACTTGAACAACGTACTAGGTAGATTTATGAATGAATAATCAAGATAACGACCCGGTACACTATTTATATTTATGAGCGATGTTTTATTTCATTGTTGTATTTTTATCGTAAAAGTATATTTTGTTTGTTTTAAAATGTGTTAAATTATTTTTAAAAAGTGGTTTTTATTTTTTTTTTATAAAAATTGTAAGTCGACTTTAGGAAGATAAAATATGTGACTATAACTATTATTCTCAGAAAATTGGTTCTGCTATCTCTAAAAAACCATGTGCACAACTTTTTTCGGTAAAAAAAACCCGGGTGAAAACGTTTCATCTTCAGTAGGTAAACAAATTAATATAGGTACCTATGTGTAGGTATATATAGTATAAAAGTTTACATGATTACATTTTGGAAGGAGATAAAGTGTAATGAGAGTGTATAAAGTTAATAAACAAATATATAATTTAAAGGTTAAAAGTAACTTAAAATGAGGATAGTGGAAAATTTAATTTTAATGACTTGGAATCGTAAGTACTTACAGACATAATTATTATAAATAAGTTAGATAAAAGTCACAAGTTAACCCCTTATACTTTATTTTTTTTCCACGAGATGATTATATTGCGTTGAACATGATAGTATTACTGAAATTGCTTTAAATAATATAAACTTACAACATTAAGGTCACAGCTCTTTTTTTTATTTTATTTTTTTTTTATAAATTATACTTGGAATACTTTTATGCATAGTAATATTGTAAAGCAAAAAAAAAATTCTATTACAGCGTTTCATTTGCATAATCGCATTATTATTACACAATAAATTCACATCTAATCCGAGTGATGGGTGGTGTAGTGGGGAATAGTAATTAATTTTAAACCTAACACAACGTGCGTATACTAGGTAGATATATTATTATATTGTGTACGTACAGAGGGCTTTATTACTCTGTTAATATATATTTTTTTAATCGATTACCATGTGCACATTTCGATGCTCACCACAAAAATATAATTACAATACATTAAAGTTTTCAATCGAAATGGTCGGGAAACGTAGTTAGTCCTTATCACGTTGATTGCCACGAGTTCTTATATGAGACCTCATCAAACTTTATCTTGAGTCCTGACCACCACGGGTTTTTTTTTCATACGTTTACATAAACACAGTTTTTATGAATTTAAAGAAATATTGATTTAAAAAAAACTAATAAATATATTTGCAAGCTTGAGACACCTACTGGAAGTGGCAACATTGTACATTTTAAAACCAACGAGAAAATACTGATTATTAAAGCCTAGAACGAGATCTCACTGGAGTTTTCAGTGAGATTTCAAAATCCAAGTTTTTTAATGTGGTAATGTGTTTATGTAATATTATGGCATTTGGTAAGGTTCCTGATGAAACATATAAAGGGTTACGCGTGTTAGTTCTTACACGAAAAAAAGGCAGCCGTAAATAATAAGTTCATAATATTTGAACAAAAATAAACCAATATTTACGCGGTTCGTTACTATACACAGAGATAAAATGAAATGCACAGCTTTGCGCACAGTACTGGACGTGTACCTCTACGTCAGGCATGTCAAACACGCGGCCCGCGGCTCATTTTTGTGTGGCCCTCGGCTACCAATATTAATGGAAAAAATATTTATTTATTTTTAATAATATTATTTGTGTCACGACTGGTCAGAATGTCAGAATGGTTTATTTGGAATACACTATACATTATTATACTGTCTTATCTTCTGATAAACTATTATCGAATAGGGATTATTGATGGTTTATATATATTTATATCTATATACATTATAGATTAATAATTTATACCGTCAGTTTGCGACACGCGTGCCTCTTCCACTGTTCACATCTTTACGACTAGTCGTTCGATAACCACCGTGTGTTCGAGTTTAAATTTTGTTACGTGTATTCTACTGTAAATTTAATCTTTAAAAATGTCTCTATCAAAACCAAGTGGTAGTAATAAACGAAAAATTACAGATGAACATCGTCAGTTTCAAGAAAATTGGGAATTACAATATTTTTGCAGTGAAATCAATAATAAAACACTTTGCTTAATATGTAAAAGTGTTATTAGTGTTCCAAAGTTGTACAACATTAAGCGACATTATTAACAACATAAGTCAAAATACGACCGGTATGAAGGGTTATTGAGGGAAGAAAAACTGAAAGAGTTTATATCCGGGTATAAAAAACGGGATAATGTTTACTAAAATACCGCAAGAAAATGAAGCTGCAGTAAAGGTTAGTTACGTGTTATCAGAGTTAATTGCCAAATATTCGAAACCGTTCACTGAAGGTGATTTTATAAAAACGTGTTTGATTCGTGATGTATTCGTTTCTGTTTTTGAACTCTTGAAAAAATATGATTTACCTTTGGAAACACATATTTTCAACACATATACAAATGGAACTGATCGAGATTCAAAATGAGTCAAATTTAAAAAATAAATTCAATGATGTTGGTGTTCCTGATTTTTACAGTTTTGTGCCAACACGATATGTAGAAATTCGTAGATTTACAAGTAAAATTATTTCTATGTTTAGTAGTACTTATCAATGCGAACAACTTTTTTCATTAATGAACAGTAATAAATCACCCGTTAGATCCAGATTAACCGACACACATCTAAATGCAGTATTAAAAGTGGCTTCGTCAAATAATATTTCTCCCGAAATTGAAAAGTTGGTGGGAGAAAAAAGATGTCAAATATCGTCTAAAAAGAATTATTAATATGTTTTTTTTTGTAATTTATACAACACCTATTTTCATAAATAACTAATAGGTATGATTTATATTTTATTTAAATGTTAATGTTAATTTTTTTTTCATTTTTTAATTTAGTTGTAATCAGGACATGAATCGTAAATAACGTACAACGGAATTTTTTTTTGAAATGCAAGCCATGGTTGTAATATTGCTGTATTCGTGAACATATAAAGAATAAAATTGAAAAATTTGTACAAAACATTTATTTTTTCGCTAAATTTTTATGTGCGGCCCGCGTAGTAAACTATTCATTATATTTGGCCCACTAGATACTTTGAGTTTGACATGCCTGCTCTACGTCATTATATTACAATAAAATATAGAACTTTAAAACGTAAGCTCAACTCCTACAGACGCGTCTTGTTGTTTTATATTGTATTCAATAATTAACAAATAATATATAAATTGGATTAAAAAATGAAACGAATGTTGACCGCACCAAGTTCATATCCTACGTCGTGTCAATCCCAAATGTGAATTAAGCGTGAAGGAGAGTACAGTTCGGTACTGTTCTCATACGCGTAATAATAAAAAAAAAGCGACCGACCTGTAAGCGCATTCCGGGTGGACGTTCGACGACATGGCGTACACGTTGGTGGACGGCATGATGCGCGGCATCTTGGACACCTCCATCCATGTGACGGCGTACGCGCCGTACTCGCGGTTCAGGAACTCGATGGCCACCGTCTTCGAGTTGGGCTGCAGCTGTTGGGCGCCGGTCAGCGGTTCGGCCCAGCCGGGCGAGAACGCCTCGTACGATCCGCGGAGCGCGTTGTAGCTGGCCCCCGTGTCGTACGGGCAAATGACCCGGGCGGTTTTGGGCCCGTCGCCCGCCCCGGTGTACACCACCACCCGGTTCCGGGTCGGGCACATGAACGAGTTGGTGCGCCACCGCTGGATCTCGTAGCCGCGCAACTTCATGTACACGAAGCCGCCGGTGCGCAACATGCTGCTGTCGGCCGTGGCCGGACCGATGAGCCACGGAAGTCGCCGCAAGCGCCCGCGGCCGGACGCCGGCCGCCGGCCGACGGCACGCCGATCAGGTCGATGAAGCCGCCCGGGCCGCGGAGGTGCCGGTGCTCGCGGGCGTCTCGGCATGCGTTCCTGTCCGTCAGCGACGCCTTGACGAACGCGTACTCGGCCAAGAACCCAAAGTCCCGGTGGTCCTGCGTCACGTTCATGTCGCGGACGGCGAACTCGACGCGGACGGCCGCGCCCGGATACGATTCGAACGTGAACGGCTCACGCAGCCCCGAGCACGCGCACCCCACCGGAAGTTCGATGTCCGGCCACGGGTAGTGCGTGATCGTCACCCGGGCCTGAGTCCCGTCGTCCCTGGACCCGCCGACGCCGTCCGTGCCCGCGTCCGCGCCGCTGCCGCCGCCGTACACGCACCGCGACCGGTCCGTCCGGGCGTCCGTCTCCGTCGCGCACGCCGTGCTGGCCGAGTGAATCCGGGACACGGTCACCCGGACCCGTTCTTCCGGCGACCCGGGCACGAACCGGAACACGCACGTCAGGTTCCGGCGGCCGCCCCGCCCGTAGAAGAACACGTTCTTCGGCGACCCGAAGTACCCGGAACCGGAGGCGTACGTCCGGCTGCACGCCGCCGGGCCCACGTCACCGGGCCCCTGCCGCCGCTCCGCCGACTGGTCCACGAACTCGTACCGCAACAGGAACTGGAGCGGGAACAGAACCGAGCCCTGCTTCAGGTAGATCTCCACCGTCAGCTCGTCGGCCGACGACGTGTACGACTCCGCTGCCGCGCACGGCCGCACGTGCCTGGTGTCGTTGCCGAGTAACGCGTGGTCGCAGAGCCGCGGTAGGTCTTGTTCCTTGCAGAACTCGCCCATGAGTACCGGCTCGGACTGTTGGGAAAAAAAAAATCGAAACCAAATATTATTACATTAAGCCACGCGATGAGTAAAAGTAAATAAAACAATACATAAAAAATAACCTAGAACAAGAAATATTCATATTCGGATCGAACGAAATGGTTTTTTTTTTATCGGTATTCACGATAAATCCTGCCAAGACAGGAATTTAATGAATAATATTCTTCTTAGTATGTTATTATCAAACGTTTTTATTACAATTTATTATTCGTTCGACTGTGGCGTCACTAAAACAGCCGCCGATGTCGTTGGCATACAATTATAAGTCCGAGAATTTCCAGCTTTCGTTGAATATTAAGCAGATAAGTCGTTCGCGTGCCTACACCTGTCCTAGTAAGTCCTAGTGATACGTTATCGTAATCGTAACATCAAAACATATTATTATGATATTCGTTCAAAGTTATAACAGCGTAGGATTCAGTTCGACGGTCACCTACACGCATATGTATCAAACTTGCCTAAACAACGCGCCGGCCAACTGACACATTAACAACAATGTACCTACACACAATTTTATCAACTTAAATAATTATTATTATAATTTTGCATATTATGTAAAAAACGGTTTAGTATAATGTCTGATTTTCCCATCACCCTAATAATGTTGATTGTTATCTTTATATTTTAAATTGTATAATACAATAACGTGTTGTACCTACACACGTTTTTAATAAAAATAACGATTTTATTTTTATTCGTTCAGTTGACAATCGATTTTGTCATCATATTTTAGTTTATGTGCTTTTGAAATATTAATATTTATTTTTGAAATATCCCACAGTGTAAAATCGATATTATTATTGTTATTAGTATACCTTCCTACATTGTTCGATCGTTTTAGGTTTCTGTATACTATGTATATGGAAATATATAGAATATCTTTTATGTGCCCATCCACCAATCGTGACATGGTTACCAATTCCATTGTTGATTTTATAAAAAAATGTGGTTTACACTCAAAGAAGTACCATTGTCTTTAATGTATTGTTTTATTGTCATTAAATTAATTAAATTATGTATTGTTGTTATTCCATGTGCCCATTATTATAGGTGTATTTAAATCAGCAGCGACTAGCAAGTATTTATCAATGGTCCTTTGGATATGTTTTTCGTTGAATAATATTGTTTATTGTATCGAGTATGTTATTTGCTCAGCGAAATTCAGGGGGGAGAGTTCTAGTCAAGAAATGAAATTATAAATTGTTTTAAATTAAAAAACTTAAATTTCAAATGTCTTATTATTTAATATCTAATTATTATTCATCATAACATTATTAAAGGAATAAAAAAAATAGAATATTCGATAGTTGGGTTTTCTTTTAAATGTGCGTATTATAATATATTTATATGTTATATTATTTCGTGTTTACAGATCTTCAACTACAGTATTGTTATTGTATTATTGCAATTATTGTAGTAAAGTTTTAATTAAATTGCCATATTATATTCAGCCAAAATGATAATATAGGTATCTGGGGTTATTATATTGTAATTAGTATCACAGCTCACGAATTTCTCTTCGGTAGAAAATTAAGTCATTAGCATGATGCCGGTATATGCTTACAAGACGCGCTAATTTAATAGAAGAGTTGAAAAGTTACTCAGGAGCATTGCGAATCAAACCGTATAACCGGCAGTTTCCCCCGCATACCATGCGTATATTTACGTATATATTGAAAAGTTATTTATTATTGATTAAATTTGTTTCCAGGTAAACGATAACAGATATGCATGGTAGAAAAATCAAGGTACCTATGTGAATATTTAACATATTTTTATAACTTTTATATCATACTGTGATATACTGTTATGATACTGTGATACAATATTGTAAACGTGACGACGTAGTGAAATAATTAATTTATTAAAATATGATGTGTCTCGGTAGCGAAATTAGGTGCACCTACATTGTACATGGCAAAACATATTTTAAATACCGACCCTTGTTCGAGGTAACTGAATAAAATATTATGCAGTATCATGTCCTACGTCCAAGAACGAATACTAAATGAATATATTCGACATTTTGAGCATATAATAAAGCATAAATTCAGACAACTCCACGGGGATACCAGTAAAGGCTAATCTAAAAAGAAACTTATGTTGTTAAGCGTTAAAGTACCATTATTATAAACAGATTTTCTTTTGTGCATGTTATACCATAAAAAATGTCATAAACGTTTTTTTTTACTCATTCCAACCGAGTTCTATAAAATGGAACCGTATATTAATACTAACATAACTTTATTTAGGATTTAATGTAATACGGGACATTTATGTGTTTTTCATTGAAAATAATATTTAACTGTACAACACTACAGCGTGAAACTAAATTAATGCGATACTCCATATAACAAGTACCCACCGAATGTGGTTCAAATGTAGTCTGAGCAATGATAGCTGTAACGAAATTAGGCGGATACTTAAATTAACCGAACGATACGCAGTTATAATATGATCAACAAACAAAACCTATAATTATCATTTTTATAATAAAATGTTCTGTATTTGTCATCATAGAACGATATCGGAACTAGTATTTACGAGGAATACAATTAGTTTTGTTTCACCGTCCGATTTAAACTACGCGTGTATGGATTATAAGTAGTTGCTAAAAATTCCCCACCCCCTTCCATCCAGAAATCGGTATGGCCGGTTAAATTATTTACAGTTATATACATCATCGCGATGGTCTGACCTTTTTAGTTTTCGTCGATACGACTTTGTCCCAAATGCGGAGTCTGGCGTTGCATTCGTTGCTCAGGTGATAGGCGTTTGGATCAGTGCTGGCGGCATGGTACTTGATGAAAGACAGCCAGACCGTCTGGTGACTGGAACCTTGAAAATGGTATTTGCAAGACGTGTTTGGCGGCAACGAGTGCCTGGGGCTGTCCAACAGGCCCCAGTTGGTGTTGTTGAACGGTTTGATGAAGAACTCACACTGGCTGGTGTTCTTGGCGTAGCTGGGAGATTTGTTGTCGACAAACAGTATCTGAAAGGTCACGAAAACAGGTATCGTGTCAAATTTATATACATAGGTGCATTAAAAAGCCGTAGTTGTATATTCATAAAAAAATAATGTGTCAAATTAAACTTATAGAATAAGGCGCGAGGAAAAAGTTACAAAATTTGCATCAGTGTAATATAGTATAATAATAGTACAGTCGTTGCCAGATAAATTGAGACGGCGGTGGCGGCGCTTTTCAGGAACCAAACTAGTCGCTGGCAGTGTGGTGCAAAGGTCACACAGTTGGCTACGACGCGCGCAGTCACCAGTTCGAACCCGGCTCAGTGCAAAAAATTGTATTTATTATTATTATTATTAATTAATTTATATTATTTTACAATTTCTACTTTTGTTCTTAAATAAAAGATTATTATCAGAATATTTGATTTTAAATTAATATCCTAAAAAAATGATGTGACAATTTTTGGTAATAATATTCAAATACGGAGAACCACTGGTTTTCCGTTATCGGGCCGCCGCCGCTGTTTCAATTTATCTGGCAACGACTGTAAAATATTGACTTTTTAAAACAAATTCATCAGTATTTAATTTTTTGACCAGGTTGCAGCATGCAATTTAATAATGAAAAGTAATTAAATAAGTACCCAATACAGAAAATTATAGTAATTGAATTTGTTGGTAGTTTTTATTTTTAAGAATGAAATAATTATTATAATATGAGTTTGGCGCATATTATATTCTAATAAAAAGTTGTTGATTTTTGGTTTTTAATTTAATAATAAATATGAAACACAAAGGGCTTTTAGAAAAACTATTTGTGATAGTGTCATGCGAGAAAAAATTGTTCTCATAAAAATCATAATATATAGTTTATCATTTATCGACATCACG
This sequence comes from Sitobion miscanthi, assembly GCA_008086715.1. Classification (NCBI taxonomy): domain Eukaryota; kingdom Metazoa; phylum Arthropoda; class Insecta; order Hemiptera; family Aphididae; genus Sitobion; species Sitobion miscanthi. Next base: position 24,076,653 of record CM017799.1, on the reverse strand, counting down.
TTTTCATCGTAAACTATACTCCTTTTCAAAAGAGAATATACCGCTTTCGCGCATGTCGAATGTTTCGATTGGTGCGTCGAGAACCACGTGATCTCGCTAACAATGGGAAATTGGTGAGGAATGCGTGCCGCTGGACATAAATTGGTCGCCGACCGGTATATTCTCTTTTGAAAAGGAGTATAGTATAAGAATTCATGACCGACGATATTAAAAAACTCAATTGCTCACTAAAAGAATATAAGTACCTAATGTGAAATACTGAAATGTGAAAAATACAGTTTTGGTTACGCGAGTCGTGCCGCGTCGTCGTAGCAAAGATAATAATTATTTATTACGATATAATAACGATATAATAATATAACAAATAATATACATTACATGTACAACTATAATTACCTCTACGTCCAATTCAAATCCTGGCAAGTAGCTGAGCGGCACCGGATGGAACGGGTTGTCGAACGCGGAAGTGTGGAATTCCAACAGCATATTGGGCCCGGAACTGACGATATCCGGTACCGCGTCACCACCGCACAGCCTCACCAGTACTGGGTCCGTGGCCAACGACCCGTCGTACACAGTCAAATAGTCTTGAATCACGTTGCACTGGTCCCAAACCCTGTAGCAGAGGAGATCGCGAAATCCAATAAATCCGAATGGTTCGGTCGTATTACGTCGATACGACAATGTTATGCCGTACGCATGTACGGGGTGATTTTTTCAAGCACACTCACCCCCATTTTCCCCTTTAAGAGTACATATTTTGTTCGAACTATGTTTTTTAGAATTTTTAAGTTAAATATCTAAAGACCATAATAGTTTCAAATTCCTGATATTTTTCGTACTACTTAAGGAGTGTCCTGTGGCAATACGAAACTCTATTTTTTCAAATGATAACCACCGTTTTTTAATAAAAATTATTTATCAGATGATTTTCTAAAAAAATGTTGACGAATCTAAATCAAAATTCTAATGAGTTGTTTTTGAGTTATTAGAATGTTTATACTTACTGAGGCTAGTAAAACGGCTTTACAAAAATATAAACTTTATGTAATATTAGATGTAGTATTGATTATGTATGTATCAGTTATCGGATAAATCATTTTTCTTAATACATCGAAATTAATTACTAACATTTTAAAATATTTACTTGAGCCACTGTCATAGACATATTATCCTTGGTACCTATACAAAGTTATGAAGCTTAAAAACTACTCGTTCAAATTTTGATTTAGACACACGAGAATTTAAAAAAAAATGTAATATAAGTTATTTAAACTTATATATTATTGAGATAAACTATCTAGGTACACAGTAAATGCATAATAAGAATATTTGATTAATTATATACATAGCGTGGAAATAGTGACACCACGATTTCATTACTTACTATAGGTATTCAGTGGTTATTCAGGTACTGTATTTTAAGAGGTCAATACTACATGTTATTTTTAGCCTGCGTCAGAGATTGCCGGGGAGATTTGGTATGTGCAAATGTTTCATGAGTGGGTTGTTTTATAATTAAAAGTGGAAAGGTGGGTGTTGGTATTTGAAAAACAGAAGCTTATACTGCCGCAGGATCATCCTTAAGTGGTACAAAAAATCTCAAGTATTTAGAAATGTGGTGTTCAAGTGTATTTAATAGTTCCAAAAATCAAAATTTGTATTGAATGTATGCATAATTTAAGCATTAAAAAGGGTGAACATGCTTAAAAAGTCACCCCGTGGCCTGTATATAGTATGCGATTCATGCACACACACACAAGCTCGTGCGTATTGATGAATATATTATTATTATTATTGTCCTAATAATGCAGTCACCCTGTAACGCCGCGACGTCATGTCAAAACGCGTTGATTAACGCGAAACGACAAACGTTAATTTATTACGTTATTGTCGGGACCCACGACAACAACAATAATAATAATAGTTTATGATGGGTTATGTATAATAATAATAATAATAATAATGATAATATGCTGTTGGCCGATTTTTGTTGTTATCTAATTTATTTTTTCATCCTAATCGATCGGGGTGTGAGAGTATAGAGAGTGCGCGTCGACTCTCGTGCAGCTCGTTATTATTATTATTTTCATCGTCGTTATTGTTGTTATTAAAACTTGGAATTTCGAAAAACAAACTTTATTAATATTCGTCACATTGTGGCAATAATATTGATATTTTAATATTACATCATAATCAACTAAATAATTCGAAACTTTCAAGTGGACGCCGTTTTATTTTGTCGTCGTTCCGCCAAAACTGCGTGCGTCTTAAAATAATTTAAATTTTAAACGAAAACTATCGTCTATAAAGTATTATTAATACCAAATATTCCAATGATAGCGACGAGCAGAAAAACACTTCTATAATACCACATCATAGACGTATAGGTACGCCGTTCCTTGCAGTAAAAAAAAAAAAATACAAATAACGCACGTGGTTGTATATCATTGTGAGGTCCATGTATTTATTACGTACCTACCTATAATTTATAATGAAAAATAAAAAGCTACACGATTATAAATCGTAATAATAGCCATTATATCTATACACTCAATCTTAAAACAAGTATTAAACTTTTATCTTGTCACGCGAACATTTTGATAACATTGTCTTGTGATAAACTTTTTTTAAATTTTAAAACTCTGTTACATTAAGTACATTTGTATTAAGTTAAATACAGTATATATATACCTATATATATTTTAATAAAATTACAAGTTTTTGTTTACGTTATATTATTAGTTCACTGTATCTCTGGTCACGCGTATATATATATAATATATCGGTGTCACAAAAATTATATTTTCTAAAATATTTTGAAGTTATGAATTATGTACGTAACTTATTGTCCCTGGGAGGTACTACAACAGCTCGCACATAAAATATGACCATTATAAATCGTTTTTAAAATATAACTAAATAAAGCAATAAGTTAACAGACTAAAAACTTTGTTTTCGATATCTTATGTTTTCTGTCTTTCACGTCTGATAAATAAAGATACGCGTGTAAGCAAAACATTGATTAAATAAACAATTGATAGGTTTTTTGTTTTTTGACATTTTATTCATGATAAATTCTCATTGTTTTTTTTATATTAAAACAAAATAAAACAAATTTTTTTTAATATTTTTCTATAAATATTATAATCGGTAGAACAGTAGGATCTTTAAATAACATAATATCATCATAATATTTTACAAAAACGTTTGTACGATTTTCCGTGGAAAAATCTTTACCGAGAAATACACAAAATGAAAATCTTTAGGAAATACAAAACACATTTTGTATTTAATGATTCTTTTTTCTACACACAAAGTGATTTAAACGTCCCAGGCGTCAGATTAATGCTTATTCGAACAGTTTAGTTATCCTAGGGAAAAATGTATTAGAAAGTGGTAAAAGTCGTGTTCGGACACATTTTTATTGAAACACATTTGCAAAGTTTTCACCGTCCAGAGAGAAAGAAAAATTATACTTCCGAGAAATCTTTGGCCATCGACGTGATTTATGATATAATCGCCTTATTCGTTTTAATGCGAGAATCTTTATTTTTGCTCGTTCCCTCGGCAGTCATTAAGGGGCCTCGTCGGTTAACAATAACGTTCAGTGCAGTGGTTATAAATAATGCCGACCGAGTTGTTTACCTTTCTTGTTAAGTAGTTCGTTTATGCTAATTAAACGTTAAAAAAAAATTAACAATAATGATGAAAACTGCGCTATGCATCAATAAAATGTACTTTCGACCGACGTCAATAACGTTTAACAATAGGTACGTTATTATTATGATAAAGAGCGTAAAGAAAATATGGAAAAAAAAAACGCTTGCCAAGTCACTCAACTTTCTAGATTTTTAATTTTTTGTAATTTATTAGCTGATATCACATCCAAGCGGTATAACAATTTGAATCCAGAAAAATGTCGGTGTGAACAGCCCCACAAAAAATCATTTTCATTTTCATTTAGTGAGATACATCTCCAAAACTGGAGAGAGGATTTCGTTGTTTGGGGTCTTGTTAGATTCACATTGGTTAGGAGAAGTGCAGTGAAGATTTTCGGAACTTAATCTTTGATAGTTTATTGATTACAGAAAATTAAAAAAATTAAAACAAATTTTATTGGGTGTTTTTTGATGTTTTCAGCTTTACAGCTTTATAGTGAATTAACGATTGGAGATAAAGTTCTGAAAATCTTCACTACACTTCTCCTAGACAATCTAACAAGACCCCAAACAACAAAAATTGTTCTCCAGTTTAGGAAACCTACCTCGCTATATGAAAATATAACGAAAAATAACTCTTTTTTTATCTGTGAAAAATCAAATAATTAAAAAAAAAATTTAATTCTACATTTAGTATCTACTTGATAATCCTTTTTTAATGAATTACCAACCAATTTTCTAGCTATTATAGTTTAGGAGAAAAGTTAAAAAATAGAAATTTTGGGACTGTTCACGCCAACGTTTTTATGGATTCAAGTGGTTATACCACTTGGGTGTGAAATCAAATCTCTCTCATTAATATTTTATATTAAAGCTAGCTAAATTACTCACCTACTCATCATTACTGAGTTAATTTTTTACTATTTTATTATTTAACACAAATTTTTGAAGTTTTCAAAATTCAGACTTTTTCATTTCAATTACCATACTTTCTTGAATAAAAATCAAGAAAGTAAAATAGTGAATATGCGAGGATAAATGCACGCAAATAGGCAAATATGCGTAACATGAAGTATTTATTTATTTTTTTAATAACTATTAAAGCGATATATTATGTAAATTAAATTGCGTTTTAATAGTTTTAAAAAAATGTCAAACGTAAATAATGACAGTGAATTGTAAACAAGTTGCACATAATGATTATTGTTGTATAATATTATACCTACTTTTAATTTAAATATCGCAATCATCTATTTTAACTACGCATTGTATAGTATTATGTTTTTTAGAAAATAATAAACATGCAAGTACGTAAATTTGAAATCCTTATAAGCAATAATATATTTTAGACTTGGAGTGAACAGTGGGAGTCACAGATAACTCAGAATAACATGTTTTATCTAGAAGCATTCACAAAAATATCATGGACTAACTTTTAATTTTTAAAAAATGGAAATTGATTACAGGCGGTATACTTTAGTCATTAAAAACTTCTTATGCAGACTTCGAAAAATTATTAATAACCCGGAAAACGATGCCACAAAGCAAATAGCGATCGGTTAAGTTTTGACCAAATGTACCGATGTAGTTCAACAACTCTGCAGATGGTTATCGAACCCATAAACACATTATACGATCGAATTGAAAAAATAATTATTTTGGTGGTAAATTTGAAATTTCAAGTCAGTGTTTGTAGTGACGACGAGTAGTGGTCTTGCATAATCACATGTTTACGGAGGGATGAGAGACGAGAGAGGTTTCTCCGTTGAGTTCGTCTAGTTCGTCGTTAACGTCGTCATCGTTGACCGGAGTACGGCGTTCAACCTATCGGCCAACGTTTTGATGGTTACCAGGTGGTCGGACAGAGCCTTGTCCACCAGCCCGGCCATTTGGTCGTCGAACCGGTTTTGGGTCAGCGTTCTCACTACCGTCACCGGCCATGGCGTCTCATGGTTGGAACTTTCACGCACTTGACAGACCGTCCGCCGTGACTCGTGGTGGTCGACAAACTCGTAACCGGACAGGTCTCTGCGGCATACCAAGTACTTGTCGTCGGTCACTGGTTCTCCGGACTCGGAACCGTGGCAAAACTGTATGGCTGGCTTGGTTGTCGTCATCCTGACTTTGGCACCGTCCGACAGGTACGTCACGCACACAAAGTGATCGGCTCGCCCGAAGTCAGCGGATGTCCATGTGCCGTCAGCCAAAATCACGGTGGCCACGTCGTCAAAAAACTCAAACATCGGCCGCCCGTCTGGCCACACGTATCGTTGGCTGTGGTCTTCCGCGAGGCTGTCCGCTGTCCGCTGGGTCACGTTGAAATCGCCGCCGGGCAACTGGGTCACCACGACCACGGTACCGTCGGTCAGGCCGACGGTCAGCTCGGTTTGCCGTTCACCACTGATCGCCGTCACCACGCTGTGAACGGTCACCCAAAACTCGCCACATTCCACTTTCATCCGGTACCGCTGTTCGCAAGCTGACACCGAACTTCCGCTGTCGTCGTCGCGCAGTTCGTACACTTCAGCCCGAATTTTGGTATCGCTGGTAACCGACGCGTAGTGTACCGCGTAGTCTGTCGCGTCGACGTAACCGAATGCCCGGTACCGGAACACGTTCGGATCGGTCATCGCTAACGGACGGTCAGCATCGTAGTTACCACTATACCAGAAAGAGGAATAGCCGGAATGCAATGACAATATATATTATTATGATGACGGATGGTGTGGTAACCGCGAGCTTATATATTTATATAATATAGCTATTATATCTTTAATTAACCTCTTAAAGTCTATCGTCCGAAACGCCTCGTTATGGAACTCTTTGAAATTTCTGGGCCCCGCAAACCTGTGCGCGTGACTCTGCTCGACGAAACGCCCGCGTCCGCCGTCCGTGAATCTAAACACCAGCGTGTCGGTGAGCGCGAAGTATCGGACTTCGTAGCCGAAGTGTGTCGACGCGTAGTCCACCAGCCTTTGGGGCAAGACGTGCGGTTCCAAGTGTTCCACGTGACTCCGAACTATGTAGCGTTTTCCGGCGACAGCCTCGTGGTCGTCGACGTCATCGCCGGCGGCCATCAAGTCCTGCAGGTGATCCACGGCCAAAAACCGTTCGCAGCGTTGTCGGATTTCCGGCCGGAACAACGACGGGCCGGCTGCCGCCGCGGAACCGGCCACAGACGGTGCGCCGCCGATTGTCCACCGCCAACGTCTGGTGGCGATAAACTTGGCGTTCAGGCATATAGCAAAATGTTCGTCCGACAGCTCCGCGAGTTCCGGGTCGGCGACCGCCCTGAGGTTTTCGATCAAGCACGCGGACAGTGTGCGGTCGGTGTGCGTCGGAGTGATGTTGGCGTGTTCGCGCCAAAACGTGGACGCGAAAGACGCGGCCACCCGGGTCGTCCGTTGTGTGTAATCGATCGCGGCCGCAGCGGAGCAGTCAGAGCAGGACGATACTAAGCGAGCTGCGTCTTCGGCCGCCCTATCGCCTTCTTCGACTACACCGGACGCCAACGTCCACCGGCCGTTGTCCGTCGCCGCCGGGTCTGCACACGCCGCGCCGCACAGCTGTTCCAAGATGGCGTCCAGAACGGGTTCGACAGCTTGGACACCTTCACCGAAAGTGTTCATGATGGACGCGTACACGCCGTCCCGCACGCAATCCACGTCGGCATCGGCCGCCGATGGTATGTCGCGCAGGCCGCGGGCGTACCGCCGGTAATCGTAGCACAGTTCGTTGACGAATCGCAGCACATGACTGATTATGTCCAGGTCGTCGTCGTCGTCGTTGATACCGGCTGAACAGTTCCACCCGGACATGGTGATGCCGTCGTCGGACCAGAACGAGTCAGACCAGTCGCTGTCGTCCGCGATGTCCACGGACGAGAATATCACGTTCACGGGCAACCCTCGTTCCCGGTACAAGCATCTGGCCAACGCTGGGTCCCGGTAACCGGTCAGCACTAACCGGACGCCGTGGCCGTGATGTCCCGACAGCCGGAATTCCCGGTCCACGGCGTCCACTATTGATTGCGGACCCGTCTGGTAATCGAACACTTTCACGGCGCGTCCGTCGCCGGCGTTCTGATTTCTGTACCGCTCGATCGCCTCGTCTGACGGCCAACACGCGTCGTCACCGTTGTTAAAGAACATCAAAACGCTCATGGTGCGTACCGCGGTATGGTATATGGTAGGTATATGGTATTAGGTCGGGTTAGGTATGAAATTATGAACTGCGTTTGTCGATTGCTCACGGTCGTCGGATCTTAGGATAGTCCACAACAAATGCGCGATGTTGATCATCGTCGTCCGGCAACGACTTCCTTCTCTATACGCGTTTTTTAAAAAAAATTTCAAAATCGACGTATAAAATCGTGTATTTCGATTTTATAATACACTCACGTGATATCATAATGAATTATATTGCGGTGGTCTTATGTTATGCGACGAAAATCTACACAACTGCTGCAATGCTGTAGGTGGCTGCGTGGTAAACGACCGTCAGAACACCATTAACCCATTCAGGCTCAAAGATAACTTTTGGGATTATAATATTATGTTTAAAGATAATACAATGTATCAACGATATATTCCACAATTCTCGATGATAACTTTACCTATAAACTTTAATACACTTATATTATTTACGAGAAATTATGTGTTCTTTCGATAGGTCTCATATACTGATTTTATCGTCGGTAATGTATGCTTTTATATTATATGAAAATGTGATTTTATTTTTCTTATCAGCCAGTTATCTACTCATAATATCATAATATAGAAAAATTCTGAATTCATAGATTGTTAAAAGTAGGTGAGTATTGATATGTATATATTTTTTGAACGATACTTCGTGCTCGAATATCTACAGTGCACGACCTCGAGGAATCTTTCGATAAATCATGACGACAAATGAAATTGAGCATTACATTAAAGTAGGTAACGAAACATCTGCCCAACAGTCTCCATATTATACAAAATGTCGTCCATATTGTAATATTATAAAAAAACAAAAACAAAATGATTATATCCCAGCCTGACCGGAAACCGGACATTTTCTTCTAGCCCAGACCACAATAGTGGACCACCATTATTCGGCGTTGCTTTATGCCAACACACTTTTGCTATTTTATAATGTTTTCAGACGTTACACGTGTAGATTTGTCTTTGTTAATTTGCACGCGCCATTTCGTTTCTCAGGTTTGCTCGACTTGGTCAGCGCGCGTTTTCGGAGGGTAATCGACCGAAATGTTTATTTGTTGTTTGTGGGATATCGGCCGGAATCATTTACGTAGGTTCGTCGCTAACGTGACGAAATGGCGTTTTTCCGACGCCTTCCAAAGGATTTATTATATCTATCGAACTGAAGTGAAAAACAAAATAATAACACGAGACACGACGACGTATCGGAGGGCGGGACCGTTCGGGCGAACGGACGACTGTAAATGATTTTTATTTTTCTTAGATCCCGTTCAATTGGCATGCCGCGTTATTTGTTCGGGAAACAATGCGAGATTTAAATGTGACTTTTACATTATTATAGAGACCGGGAATAATGGAATTTTCTCTTGAACCACAATCGAGAAACGTTCCATTAAAAATACATTAGCCTAATTTATTAAGTTCGCTCGACTCTTATTCATTGTTTGACTTTTTGGCGAGCCAAAATGGTATATTACTTATATATCGAGCTAATACGGTGGTTCTTAGTGTTCTTACGTCTTGTGTAATAAATAAATGTGTGTGCGCGTATTACAGAATTGTATTAAAATACATAGGAGTGAGATATTTTTTCAAACGTGTATTTTAAAGTGTTGTTGTTGGTTGGTTGGTTGGTTTTGTTTTGCGAGGAAGTGAAGCAGAGTGTACACGGTATACCTTTATAGTACAAAATTAATATAGAAAAACTATACTATAATATATAATATATAATTATATTTAGGTAGAAATATAAAAGAAAGTCCATCTATATGTTTGTTTAGGATAATTTTCGAAACTTTTGGCTCGATATCGAAAAACAAATAACATCAATGAAACGGGTCTCGATATCCTAATAGACATATGGGGCAATAAGACCGACCAAACTTCTGGTTTCTGAAACTGCTGAAACTAAGTGGAGAGAGAAATACACTCGTGGCACCAACTGTCCGGTTTTTACTGCGAATTTTCCTAAAGGTCTGTGATGTATGTTGTATACGTTTGTACTTTATCTGTTTACGACAGAGTTGAGCAATACGACTTGAATTATAATATACATACAGCGAAACTTACATAATATTACAAAACTCAATAAAAAAAAATTCGTATTATAGAGGAATTCGTTAAATATAATTAAATAAATGTCGTGTTTATTTGGTTTGTTTCTTAAAAATAAAACATTTTGTTAAATGGAAGTTTCTTGTTATATTATGGGTGTTTTGGTGTCATATACTAAACTACACTCGTATTAAAAACTCAATCAAAACTGCAGTGTATCATTTTTTTAATATTTTTTTTCCTTTTCGGAGCCCGAATAAAACAGTCTTCAACGAACGGTTTCGTAAACATACATAATATAGATTTACAGACATACCTGAGTGTACGTTGACTTCGATCGTAGTTTATGACTTGATCTTTAATATGGATTTTGTGGGCATTTGGCTGTCTGACCACGATCAGGGCGCGCTTAGACTTCGGGGCCGTCCTCTGTTCTATCCTATAATAGCAAGTGACGTTTCTGGGATAAGCTCCCGGGAAATTGGGCGACTGGACTCTGCACAGTTTACGGTCACACTGATCGAGTATCCTGTCGCAGTAGCTTCCTGTTATCATCTGTCCTCGCCACGTCTGGAAGGTACTATTTCCGTACCGGAGGTGTGCGTCGCTCTTTTTCAAATATTTGTACGATAATTTGAAATCGAAATTGTAACCAATGCCCTGTAGAAATAACATTATAATATTTCAATGACGTATTGTCGTATTTATCGTAGTACAACTATAATGTATACCTACATCATAATATTAGGGCGATTTATATCTCGGTCCGACTAAATATTATTATAGCGGCGTTCACTTTGAATCACGTAACGATTTTTTTTAATGGTCTATGATAGTCACTCAAAAAGTCTTAAATTGTATTTAAAATATTTATAAATGTACTATAAGTATTAACAATTTTTAGCTATCTATCTGTGCTAATACGTATTTAGTGTGTAAAAGTGTAAAAGTTGATCAGCCCCCCTCCCCCCAAAAAAAATGCTGGCTACGCCACTGATATACGTGATGCATATATATTTAGTATGTGTGTGTGCAATATAATATAGTTTTCGCTAATACGCTGTCTATAACAGGAAGTTATGTTTCTGTTTTTCATAAAAAAAAAGTTTTTAATTTGATTCCGCGCGACTTCCGTATTGGTAAATGATTTATGAGGGTTCTTACCTGTTCGGAGAGTTTGGATAGTGTTAGAGTCAGATTTATCGATCTGGTTTCGCTGTAGTAAACGGTAAAGCCCCATGCACTACCACACCACTGACCGCCGGTGTCTGGCAATTGAGACTCTCTGATGGACATGTACCCGTCAGGACATCCGTCCAATGTGTACGAAACGAATCTGCCCACGGTGAACGTATCAAATGTCAACTGAAATATTATTAATATATATTTTATAATTAGGTGTTATAAATAATAATATTATACGTAAAGGGGTTGAAATCGTAAAACAGTAACGCGTTTGACACTATTCACTTATATTTATATATATATATTGTTTGTAATATTATTGTGCATCTAGAGTTCCGGTAGGTATTTGCTGCATTATTATTAATCATATTTTATCGAAATTATTGTAACTATTATATATTATATTTTGGAATAAGTAACGCACAGTTGAAATATAATATTAATTACTCGACGAAATTAGTACCCATATTATGCGGCTGTAGACTTTCCCGGTTCGTTTCATAATATTGCTAATTTACCTACATTAATGTTTCAAAAATTAATTTAGATTTTAGACTAATCGCTAAAGATTCGCTAAACAGTATATAAATATTCAATCGAATCCGGTCGTTATATTATTATCTCAGTCGCGATAAAATTAAATAGGCAATATTTTGGAAACAAGCGTAATTTAATTTGACATAATTACAGCCATAAAACTAAATTAAACTGAATTCTAAGTTTAGGAAAACTGAAAATATATATAATATATTCAGTTTAATTGAAATTTAATACTCAAAATCGTTTGCTTTTTATGGCAACATTATTCCTATAAAAAGAAAACCCATCAGACAGTATATGCGTATAGAGATATACTATTATATTATGAACTGCACATAGTAAATTAATGTCGGTTTCAAGTTTTTTTATTCGTGGAAACGGTTATTTGCATTACGAATTTGTCTGATTGAGCAACCGAGTGACAAACGGGACTGGGTAATCACAGCAGCTAGGCGCTAGGTAATAATATTTTGGAACATTGGTAATACAAATACAAATACAAAATTGAATTAACATCCGTAGCTTTGGTAATAATAAATTTGGTTATGAACCTTCAATAAGAGCAGTAGTATATAAGGCTGTTCTATCTGTTTGTCTGGATTTACATAAATCCATAAAATCATTGGTTATGTTCATCATGTTTTCCCGTACAAGTGGTACAACCATCAATAATTCCTATTTATGTATAAGGTAATATTATATTAAAATAGGTTCTCCGCGGTATACAGTCGACTACTCTTGTTCAAATATTACGCTACCTACCTACTCTGAGGTTTTAGTTGAATTTCGAAACATCGAAGTTCTTAAAATATAATATAACTTGTACGAAACGATAGTTTCTCATAGAGATGGATATACGTATGCAATTAATAAGGTAGGTAAATAAACTAAATTTATTACAAACTGCGTACATATTTAAACTTGTGAATTGAGAATAAAACTAAAACTAATTAAATGTGTTAAGGTTTAATTGATAAAATTGCTTGTAATTTTTGATTGTTTTTTATGCTTACTAATAATATTTCCATCAGAAAAAAAATAATAAGACATAATCATATTATAATCGTAATATTATAATAATGTAAAACATCATATTATAGTAGTTCAACAATTGTAATTCATTATTCACATATTATGTTTAATATTAAAGTAGAGTATACTTATATACATTTTTATCTGCTCTGCTACGATACATGATTACGGTGTAACGGCAGTGTAACATATTATGTTAGTTAAAGTGGTTAACATTATTACCATTTACTAATTGTATTTTTTTTTCAAAATTAGACAATCTTTTATATGGGTATTTTTTTTTGAAATGGTCTTCGGAAAATAGCATTGTGCACGGTAGGTATCAAAACAATATAGCTGCAGGTACTAATATTCAAGTTTGAATTGGGTTTTCATTATTTTTATATAATGAAACCATACAGTAAATAAGTATACTTGAAACTGGGTGAATACTATTGAAGATAGTATAATAGTGCCTGCTGCACTACAATTAAAACATAATATTGTGTATTAAAATGACTTAGTCTAAAAGTCAAGACTAGGTTCCAATGGTATGTGTGTGTGTTCAAATATGACGTATCCTACTCAAATATTAGCGTTTGATATTTATAATTTAGTATTTATCATCTGCGTTCGTTTTAATTTTGCGCATTATTTTAATGAAATATATAATAATATGTTATAAAAACATAATTTTACCCACCATATTAAATTGGGTTTTAACCGGCGCAAAGTAACGCACGCTCCAAAATCGCGAGAAGTACTTAAATCTGTAAAAAGAGAACGACTCGAGTGTTGCGCGTCTGGACGTAAGGACCATTAAAGAATTTAAAAAGTACTTCATCCGTTTATGCATAATACATTTATGTCCTTTTGATACTACTCTACATAAAGGATATATTTTTACATAGGTTTTTGTTTTGTTTTGTTTTTTTTTCATAGGAAAAAATGAAGTAAAAAGACCGAAATCCTGTGTAAATATAATCCAGATATGAGTACATTTCATTGTATGCTGCAGGTACCGATTGAATAATTCATAACAGACAACTGAAATACATACATTCATACATAATATTATATACATATTATAATATATGATTACAATTTTTGCCAGCGGACCATGTGTAAAAAAAATTAAAAACACGCCAGTTTGTGATATTTGTCTTTGTTCTTTGTATATTACATTTTCAGTTAAAAACATTAAAACGAATTTAACTCCTCTATATCCAACATGGACGAACATATTATTATATGTGTGTTAAAATACTAAAATCCGTAATATACATATGACTAGAAAAAAACAATCCGAATTACACATAAAAGCAATCTAAAGCTAAAGTCAAAGTGTGAGCTATCACTATAATGGAATACTTGTTCGACGAGTGTTTAACAGAGTTAATAACGTTTATGATTAATTAAAAATGTAATTCAATAGTATTTAAAATTATTGCGTAATAGCGGAATCAATAAAATCGAATCCAAGATGAATTCAACGCATAATATACGAGTTTTTTTTTTGTTACTCCGTACAAGAAATTAAGTTAAGTCAAAATGTTTTTACATGAATTCTGGAGCAAATGGGTGGCACTTTATTGTGCCGGAAATTCTTAATCATCATAGTTCATACACAACAAATAATTCGGCCAGAGAAGTATTTTTTTAAAAAATAACCGTATAAGAGAATATACTATACGATATAATAATTATTAATTTACAGAAAACCACACTAAAAGAGTGGAATAATTCATAATTTATCAAATTATAAAAGGTATGGATTATCGGCCTTATTGGGTTATTTTAAAATTAATATCGTGGAATGGGGGTATTTGAAGATTTCGATATAATGGTAAAAGTCACATATTTTTTCATATTATAATTAAATGATTGTTTAGTGATTTTTGGTTGAAACAAACTTCGTCGATATCATGGAAATTGTTATTTATCATTTTTTTGGTTATCTATATATTTAATATTGCAAAACAGATCAAATAGATTACTAATGAAGACAAATAAATCACATGAGAGAAAGAGCAACCTATTTACCTCTAAAATATATTATACTATTTTTTTTTACGAGTCCTAGAAAGCTAATTCTAGAAGGCTAAAAAGGCCTAGAAGTTCAAGAAGGATTTCCTGGAATAGTTAAATATGGCAATTAGTAAATAAGAAGATTAGTAAGTTTATTTTTAAATCTATTATAATAATATTGATGGGCTAATTTTATTGAGTGTATGGTTATAGGAATGTTAATTGTTTAATTGTTTACGTTATTAGATATTTTAAGAAATAAGACGTTTGTTGTCGTTTTAATTTTGTTGTAGGTAAGGATAGAATATAATTTCTTTTTTTGTTTAAACTATTTACCAACGTAATGTTATTCACATATTTTTCGGTAAAAAATTCAAGTACAAATTACAATACTACACAGAGGCGGGATTGGATATTTTACGCCTGGGAAAATGTTAAAATTACGCCCAACCATAGGCAAAGTAGCCTGAAATACCCTTCCTATAATTGTACTAATAAGTATAATATACACAATAAAATTTAATTATTTAAATATTTAGTAACCATTGGTGAATATTTTGGATACAACATAAAAAAATAATATTCTCAATTTTGTATTAACTATTAATTTCAAATATTTAAATTCCAATTATATAAAAATGCTGTGTGAGATTTTTTTAAAGAAAACCTATCACTTTTATTACCTAAACTTGTTTGCAAACATAATAGTACCTAAATAGAAAAAACAGTTTAATACCTACTTATCTATGTCCTGTGCATATAATCATACGTTGATTGATTAATTACTCCAATGAAAATTGTACGCCCGGGAATCAATCCCAGTCTATACCCCCCTAGTTCTGTCTCTGGTACAACACATAGGAAAATACATTTTGCTAGTTTTGTATATTAGATTTTTCACACAATATATTCTTCAAATCTATTTTACAGTATTTTTAGTAATTTAAACCTGACGGCCATAATAATAATAAGTATAGGAAACAACGTCATAATCTCGATAAAAGTTTATTAAAATATATTTATACCATAAGTTTATATTTTTAGTTTTATGCAAATTTAAATTTGTTTGTTTTTAGAATTTTTAAGTGCGTGTTTTTATGTATTTTGGGGTTTTAGAAGCATATCTTTCTAATAACTTGTAATAGATTTTTATTTTTATTTGAGGAGGATATTAAATTCATAAACATGAGAGTAAAATAAATTCTTGATTGACAATAAAATATTGTCCCATTTTTAGTTTATGTATTTAAATTTAATTCCGCTGCAGATATATAGATATTAATAACAATATGCAGGTATAATGTATGAATATTTGTATAAATAAATAATTCCATAGCAATTATTTTACGAAAAATATTAAATATTTATGACTTCATACAATTATTTGTTCAATAAAATATTTATTATAATTTCGGTTTCAATTTATGTTTTCATTTAAAGCATCATTATTAAAAAAACAAATGATTATAATTATGTTGAATATTTAATTATTAGTGTTATAACTTATACTGATTATATTATTATATATTACATTGAATTTTTTTCCTATTAAATCGATGAATATTTATTTTATTCTCAACTGATTAATATATCTATTAAAATAATGAGATCTCAGTCTCAGATCAATGGGACTAGGTCGCACATTAGTCCTTTTTTGTAATTAATAC
Source organism: Sitobion miscanthi (assembly GCA_008086715.1). Lineage (NCBI taxonomy): Eukaryota > Metazoa > Arthropoda > Insecta > Hemiptera > Aphididae > Sitobion > Sitobion miscanthi. The sequence goes on along the minus strand of CM017799.1, from coordinate 24,060,306 downwards.
ACTTATAATGATTGTTATATATTCTTGCTTTCCATTAATTTAAACATTTTGAGGTTGTTTTTAAAAACCATAATGGATTAACAAGGAAACCTAAGGGGTCTATTTTAGTAGTGTTCACAGTTAGTTTTTACATAGTAATTTTGCTTAATTTAATAACGTTAGAAGTCTTATTATTTACAAAAGATTAAAAAAAATAAGAATGTTTCTCAGGTTTTTTTTCAACTTTGTTAAATTATTAAAAACATTTATGTACGCATTTAAGACGTTGACTAATTATACAAAATAAACAATTGATTTAAAATACTATTTAAATATTCGAGAGCAATTAAATTTGAACGGTAGATTATTATAAATAAATATTTAAATTTTTTAGCAAGAGTAGGTACTAATTATTACTTAATATTATAATATTTTATATGATTGCAAATACGATTATTATATCGATTTCATATACTGATACATCTTGTAATTGGGGAGCCAGAGAATTCGTCTACAGCCATGTAAACAAAAAAAAAAAAAAGAATAAAATTCAATCATAGTTTTTATAACAAATTATTTTTGGTTTTGATAAATGTCTTCTCTTTTCCTATTCGTATTATCATTATCATGAGAAAGTAAGCAAGTTTTACATAAAAAAAAATAAGAAAAATCAGCGTCTAGTAAATAACTGAACTTTGGTCATATAGTTTTCCCGTGTTATTTTCTGAGTTTATTTGTAGAATGAAAAAGTTTTTGCTTTTTATAATCGCACACTCAGTCAACTTTGATTGTTCGTAAAAAAAAAATAACAAAGTTTACATGAGGTAGAGGCACAGAGTAAAAGTTCCTTAAAAAAAACTTCGATGCTTCAGGGAGGAATAAGATTGAAATTTGCAGTTTCATTTTGTTTCATTTTCCAATTATAGTGTTTTCTTTATTGTTTTAATTTAATTTTTGTATAAAATACGATCCCGAGTACATGTATGATACAAATGGTTTTTGTATTTATTATTATGATTTCTTTATATACGTATACATAGAAGAAGTCGGTATTCGGTCGGTTGTTTTATGACTTTTTCAATCAAACTTTCCCCCGAACGTTATGAAGCTAGTTTTTACAGCCCAATATAATATCATCTTTCTAAATTCATATACATATTATATACACTTAATTGTGTCGTGTTTTTATATTTCGTTTGAATAACGCTCACAACACAATTTTTCATAGTGTCTTCGGTGCAATATACCTAACGTTGAGTACATCCAGACATGTTGTATAATAATAATATTATATTATATGCGATACGCACATAACATGCACCTATCTAATAGTATATAGAAGTAATAATATTTTAACAAATATTATGTCTGTGTCGCGAAGACTAAAACCATGATGCGTAGACGTCGATCTTACGTATCGTTGTATTATATTTATGCGGAATCTTAAATTCCGGTTCAATATCAATATTGTCCATTCGTTTCTCGATTATTATAACAATGATACAATAACAACATTACGAGTATAATCCCGAACGAATGGTATACAACAATACGTACGTGCGCGTAGCACAATGCATGTCGGGATTTCGATGCGATCACGTTTTAAATCCAATATAGTCGATTATCTACTGCATTACTGCAATATTATTATCACATCCGACCAACCGAAATCGTTTCGATATCAACCATGTACCTAACCTAACCTATATCACACACACGGAGTGGGTGTCTCATATACGGGTAGTACACGGCAGCGTTTCTGAACCTGTGGTACGCGGAAAGCTCGTAGGTGGCACGTTAAGAAAATCTCTCTTTATAAAAATATGATATCATAATTTTGTAGTTCCTAATAATCAAAAAAATAATCTTTATTTGTTTACGTGTTAGGCACATGAAAATATTCAAACTTTGTGGGTGGTACGCGGATTTAAAAGAGGTCGAGACCGCTGCTCTACGGTATTGAAACATAACGATTATTATTTTAATATAATAATATCGTAAAAACGTCGTGCCTTATTGGCACGGTGTGATATTTAAAGCTCAAGTTAACGCCTCCGACGGATATCGTCGCGGGCAGGTACATTACCTGTATTATGTCGCCGTACTTGCCGCCGGCCGCGGTGAAGTTCAAGTAGCACAAGAACGGCAATCTGTCTTCCCTGGGTCTCCTGACTTCCAGCTCGTACGTCCTGCCGACCTCGCCGTGGTACGTCCGGTTGCAAGCTGCGAAACACACACAAACGATAATAATATTATAACGACACGATAGACACGACGTCATGACGGCGTATACGCCATGTGCGATATCATAATATTATTAATATATCGTATACGTTACGTCCCCGATACGGAGGCGACAATAATCGTCATCGTTTAGCGAATCTCTACCCCTCCCCCTCCCCCTCGGGGCTCCTCTTAAACTTCGGCCGACAAGCGTTGCCTAGAAGTTTTGGCGATAGTGCGAATTAACTTTCCACACACGCGTGTGTGAAATAATAATAATTGCCGTATAACTGGAATCGTCATCGGACGTGTGCCAACAGCGGCGGCGGCGGCACAGTCGTATAATAATTTACGCGAGCTGCACGCTCCCGCCGACTTCTTTGAACACACAATATCAGTTTCCAGAGTTCTCTATGCTCGCAGCGTGATGGCAGTGGTTCAGGGCTCGCGCATTAACGACCGAGGTTATGGTTATACAGTTGCACACGTTTTGCATGTTATCCAAACGTGATACGGATAGCGAAAAACTTTATTTTCTCGGTACGGCGCGCGTGAAATCAGAGAACCTTTACGCTCGAGAATTTAATATTATTATTATTATTATTATATCTATATCCGCGTTATAATGTCCGTATACACTTACCTATAGTATTACGATGTGTATCGCGTATACGTTATTATGATACGCGTATTCGCGACGAGACGGCGGGACCACCTTTTTAGGGAAGTCGGTAGGCAGGTAGGTAGGATTTATTGAACCGATCTGGGTTTCGGCGAACGGCAGACGAGCATGTCGCCCAGAAAAATAAAAAAATCATCGTTGCGGAAATCGAAAAAAAAACTCGTTTTACTGGAATAATTTGAGTACGACACGTACATTATTATATCGATCAGCTGGAAAATCTTACGAAAAAGTCTGTACATAAATACGCGCGACAGTGCAACCTGATGCTGGGTTATTGGCACCACTGCATAGTGCTCACCCGTCTTTCATTCCGCCATGATTATTATTTGTCACCAAAATTACTAGTTTTACATTCACTCGTTCAGTTCGTAAATTATTTTTTAAAAAAAAGTGACAACTTTTCTATTTCACATTTTATATTATGACTTAACATAGTTCACGTGCGTCAGCCAAAATTGGAACCACATTTACAGATGGCTAGCAGGTATTCATAATAATAATCATAATAACTACATTAATAATTAATTATAAACTATAGATACCTGCAGGTAGGGAGCCCAGCGAACTAGTACTAATAATTATTATTACTCACTATATTGTCTGTAATTTGTAACGTTTAGTTAAATATAATATGGGCTGTGTGTGTTCTATCCATTTCAGGGTTCAAGTACCTATTCGAATACTATTTGAACTAATCGTCAACTATAACAACGAGTTAGGGCCTTTTAATAATAGTACCACAAAAAACAAATATTTTAAAATGGTCTAAACGGCTAACGATCTGTAAATAATTTATACGATTTCAACAATAATAAACAAAACTAGGATGTGGTCGAGTTTACATTATTTGCACGTTTTATACATTTAAAATGATTCGCAAATAGTTTTTTCTATATTGTTTTTCGTTGCAAAATACAGCCATCTAACTAGGAAGTTTATAACGACGAAAAGCTCTGTATAACAAATTTCTTGTAAATATTAATAATAATATACGTCATTTACACACTTGTTTAGTACTGAAAGTTGTGAATTTAACTCTATTTGGGTTTTAATTTTAAATATTTAATGTTCATGTTATGAATTGCAGAGTATATCAAGAACTTCTTATGATTTTTTTTTTGAAAATATATTTATTGGAATTAATGTTTTTACAGTGGTTAAACAAAAACATTATTAAAATAAAACCACATCATTATTATTATTATTATTAGATTATTTACGCCAAACGGCAGTTTTTATGGTCACAAATGGTTACAAGAAGATACAATTGATAACTTAAAAATAAAATCGAAAATAACATTTAAAAAGATGATAAAAATATATGATAGTAAATTACTTACATACTAAATTTAGACATCCATATATACATTATATGTAATATTTATATTATATTTTATTATTTTGTTCTTTATTTCAATGACAAAAAAAAAAAAAAAACAAAAATTATTCAATTAAATTGTTTTGGTATTTTACTCAAATTACCAACAGTTTTATAAGCCACGGACACTGTATTAGTGTATTATATTATTTTAAATGGTATTATGTTTGTACAATGTACACCGTCTTATATAAATCTTTCAAAATAATGTTCGATTGTTAATTTTACTGCGGATTTGGTTGTCGTCTGTTTGTTTAACTTGCAACATAAAATGATAACTACAGTATAACAGAGAAACCGGTAAGACAAAAATATTTTGAATTTTGTTTGATTAACTATTGTAATGTTTTTATACATATTATGGTAAATAATATAACCTAATCTCTGACGGCAGATAGATACAAATATTTCAGTTGTTCGTCGCGTCGTACTGCAATCCAAATTGGCCGAGTTCGAATAATATAACAATATGTAATAGGTATTGTGAATGTATAATTAGCTTTAATGTAAATATTGTATACCTGGCTGAACATGGTAATTTATTTCTAATTTGTACACGCAACGGCCGGACGCGTGTGCAGATCGAGTTTTGTGTTTTAATCACAAATCAAAATTACAGAGTGTTAAATTTCAATTTTCTGACAATTCACTCAGATATGAATTTCAATTATCGAGCACAGGTGGGGGGGGGGGTGGCTTGTTTAAAACTACTTCGTTGAAATTTTATCCACCGACTTTCCACGTCGTTCCACCTTTTGTAAGACGTCTTGGTTGTTTTTTTTTCACCACCGTGTAATTAGTTTAACAATACTTTAAAGTGTGCCGTTTTAATTATACGACGAAGGTATCGTGTTTTAAAATTCTGTGTATAATCGAAAAATATATAGACCGTGTATAATTTTAATTATTTTGAATGGCTGTACCTGCAGATAACCTGAATAATATATAATATCATATAACTTTAAACTGTTTATTTTTAGTTGAAAATCGTGTGTATGGCACGGGTAAAATTGCGTTATCTTTTTCGATTTGTCAAATGATCCAATAAAGAAATATAGAAACTAATACGAGTACAACACGTATAAAAATATTAAATTATCCATAGTCAAATAACTTTAATTGAAAATAAATGTTTGTGGTGCATTGTTGCTAGGTACGAGAACTTCAATATAATTGAATGTTGTGAATAAGGAAGTGCGATGGAGAAATTTCTACCTATATTTCGTTGTGAATTAATCATACTTGATTTAAACAACTGATCATATTATATATACGATGCACAATCATAGAATTTGTGTGATTACGGTTATTTGTTCAGCCCAGCGAAGGCGTGTTAACCAGGAGCCAAGATCTTATTTCCAGTGCTTGACTTGGAAAAGAATTAGTATTGGTACTCGCTGATGACACGCACAAATATTTTGCGTCCCTAGCTAATTAAATTACTTAACATAACCGTGGTGAACTATGCCCTATACCCTCTTTATTAAACCCAGAAACATAAACCACAAAACAACAAAGATTTCATAACTCAATGTTCCTGCTTACTTTTGAATTTTCAACCATAAGCGTGCGGAAACTTGACTTTCGCAGGCAATCGAGGTAATACTGGTATTTTTTTTAAAATGGATAAATAATAAAGTATAAACTTAAATATTTATTATTTCAACTAAGTTAGTTATTCATAACATTACTAAATATATAATATGCATATTTTTAGTTGAAATTTCTAAAATCATTCCCAAATTGTAATTATAACAAGGAACTCGTAAGGACTACTATGACGCCGCAGGAGATGCCTAACCATTTAGAATTAACACAGTACATTTAACATCGTAAGCAAACATTTTTTAAAAATCTTAAATTATTAAATCCCCTTAACGAGAATATTTTTTATTTATAACATTGTCTTCTTTTTTTTTTTTTGGATAAATTTCCTTTTCGTCTTTTACCGTTCGTGGTTACAAAGTTGTAGATCTATTATGTATTATACTGTGTCAGATATAATTACATACTCGTATTTTGTAAAAAGTAATACATTTATATATCTTAAAAAAATTATTAACTTTGTAATTTTCCAAAAAATCCTCAATAAGTCCTATGCGTCCTAATTTGAAAAAAAAAATAGGTGTACGCTAAAATATCTGAAAATGTAGTCGAGGTACTCAGTCCTCCGACCGTGCTTTACTTATTTCACATATTCAACGTAACCACCATTACCTCTGGGGAATTTAAGGCTGTAAATTAAACTAGTATTAAAATTTTAATGGATGTTATAATGTCATTTCTACAGCAAATGACTGGTTTTGATTTTTCAACTATGTGAATATAATATCAACATCTACATAACATTGTTTTCGTCAAATATCGATCTATAACAATATTAATATACCGTATCTATTAAAATCGGTACAGATAAATATATATTTATAATTTATATCAGTATCATACAATTATAAATTATGTAATTTTTTTGTTATTTACAGTGTATATATAATGTCATTCCTCTCCATGAGAAACTTAATATAGCTACATTTGATTGATGACGTATGTGTACATTCAAAAAGTAATTATAATTGTGGATACAATATAAATTGTTTTGATTTTTGGTGGCTTTTTGAAAATATATAGGTTTAAAATGTAAATACGTGTAATATGGGTTAGAAAATACATTCCAAACGAATGGTAAAACGCATATAGCATTGAACCGAACATCATAAATATTCCATACAGTAAAATTTTCATATCTTTCGAATTATATTTTATACAATAATTATGTGCATACATTTAAATTACTAAATTATTTTGTTAAAATTGTATTCAATTATGTACGGTATTAAAACTTATGTTGTAATTAGAGAGTTTTAGAGTTAAGTTTTGTGTATGTATAATTGTATATATACAGTGTATTCTTAATTCTTAGTTTTAAGTAAATACAGTTTTTAAATACTTAATACTTTATACTATATACATGAACACTTTACGTATATATGTATACTTTTTAGGTAGGTACCTATGTGAAATTATGTTACTCAAAACATTTAGGTAATACGAATTACGAACAAATTGCAAGAGAATAACATTAAAAACGTTGCATATAATATAGTCGTATGCTGTAGAATAATAATTATATCATTGTGAAATCGTTATATTGTTTTCCGTTAAATGTTTGGCAACTTTTTTTTGATTATAATATCGAAGAATAGAAAACTTTAAAAAGTTAATTTAACATAATATAATATATTTTCATTGTATCTGTTAGTAATACAATTTTTAAAAGTACGGAAGAATAACAACAATAATATTATATTATTTTTACTGTACACTTACACTTTTTGGGTACTTGCTCGAATTACGTGTTAATGAATTTCGAATAAAAATAATTGGATTATAAACTAAAATGCAAAACATCGAGCAGTTTTAATCATGCCATACATACACTCCCTAATCTTTAATATTATTCAAATATTCAATTAGATCATTATTACTGGTTGCCCGGACTAGATATTTCCATTGTTGACAAGAGAGCAAGTACAAATACACAGAACTTTCGGTTTTATTATGCGGCTAGAATAAAATAATTTTTAATTCACGGCGGCGTCGTGATCGACGGCATCGGTTATGCGTCCAATGTAGTTGGTAGGGAAATTTATCACAATAAATAAATCAAAATGGAAATAATTATAAAAACGATGGATAATTCTGAGAAGCTAATCGATACAAGTTATAGATTATAGCATCTATAATATCCTATAATATCTTATAGAATCCTAATATATATATTTTATATATTATATCGGAAAAAATTAAATCACGATTAAATTTCGGATTAAAACCCATACAGTTTTACCTAGAGAGCCTAAATAAAACGACTCTCTAGTTTTACCGATTCGTTTACTAATTTTTGGTATTTAGATTGGTTAGCAACCTTCGTCGAGTTTTTCGTCAAACAATGTCCGGTTAGGTTATAATACACTTTTGTACCTAATACTACCGTTCTCAAGATATTTACAGTTTGACTGTCGAATCTTATTCGATTATTGATGATCATATTGTAATTTTTTCTCAGTTCAAGCCAGCTATCATAGTATTATTATATTATATTACATAACAATGTCACGCTAATAACAACAATTTAATTCACCACCGTTCACTGTTTCACAAACACATTCTTATATTATTTCTGGTGCCCCGAGTTCAGCCCACGATATGGTTTTTCAACCACCACCTGTTACCCCCATCCCTTACCAAAACGCTATAATAATAAATTAAAATTACACAAGCCCGCGCTTGTCAATGTTGTCATCATTCGCGAAAAAACATCGCCAACATTTGCCCGGTTTTAATAGGTAACGATAATGCCATGGTCTTACAAGAAAACTTCTATCGACTCTCTCTGCAGCTCTGTTGTTCCTTTCATTTCATTATTCTCCAAATACTCCAAGTACACACATAAACGTCGTATTTTCATTTACGATACGCCTTCTAATGTGCCAACTTTTTTTTCCAACAATTATTATACTATCTATTTCAAACTTTTTGCTCGCGTGTACCCCGCACTCTCGAATCTGTGCGTAATCAATAAGGGAGCGGTCGATAGCCCTTTTCCCGATTATCTCTGCCCCTCGATTGTTCCGGCGTCTCATAATATTCTGAGTCGGAGATGAACTGAATCCGGTGTTCTGTAGTTATCTCGTCGATAAAATATAAACGATATCGTTATAGCGATAATAATAATATATAATAGTCGTTCAACACTATATTCTAACTCTTCGATACATTTGAGACAAACTAAACAATTTACAATATTATCAAGCACAGCCGCTAGTTGGCGTATATTTTTCCGTATGCACTTTGTTCATTTCGAGAATTGCCTCCGGCGAATAAACGGAACGACCCACAGGCTGCAAACCCTTCTGCCGAGAATATACACACTATCTCGAATGTTAATTGTTATTTACACTTACTATGTAAATCTCGGGAATCTCTCTCAAAACGTCTCGGGTGGGATACCCTCTTTTCGAAAAAAAAGAAGAATAATGAGCTCGTTTCGTGTCCACAAACTCCCGATTAATAATGCAGCAGACGAAATCGTTACGGAAAACGCGTCGATTTCAATTTGGTGAAATACATAATATTATAATTTATTGTTATCATAAGACTTTGTACTAATTTTCGTTACAATCTAACGTCTTGGTGCATAAATAGTGTATGTGTTTGATTAATTTGTTTGGTTGGGAACCCGATTGTGTAGTGTATATATTTTTCGGTAATTTAAATCATCAATTCAAGACGAATAATAAAGTATACAATACCAGACGACGAAAGTATATTATCAGATGACAATAATTGTTGGTTTATTCGTCTTCTTTATTATAAATTAATTTATTTTTTTTAGACGTTTTTATTTGTTCATTTTTTTTTTTAAATACACCGACTGTGCCAAAGAAATTAGTAATTATGTTTTTTTAGAGATAAAAACTATAATTGAAAAAATCATTCATCTGATCTGTTTTTTACTCTCCTTGAACGACATAATCACATAATGAAAATGAAATGTTAGCTGATTATGAATTAATAGAATGCAAGTTCAATTTAAAAAATACTGTCAAATGTAGCCGGGTAAATATTATTATTATTATTATACTTCTTTATATTACGATGAAATCTGAATAGTGAGTACGATCATTATAAACTTTTTTTCAAGTAATATTATTTTATAAACCCGAAGTATAACGACGTAAAATATTATATGGTTTATAAATTGAAAAAAATATTCGGAAAAGTAACTTATGAAAATAATTATATATATATTTGATTTGTCAAACTGAACCAGAAGGATTGCGTAACGATTCTGAGGAATTCCTTTGCAAATAACTTTGAAAATATATATTATCCAGCAGAGTACGTACTATTTCATACATATACGGCCCTTTGTATGTACATACATTATTAATCCTTTAAGTTAATTTGCTTTTATAATATGTACCTTTGCGATCGTGTAAGATGTTTAATTTAAATTTAAAGTCAAAATTTGAAACATAAATACAATGAGTTTCATTTGCGATCTTGTTGCATAAAACACCACGCGGTGTTATAAAACGCCTTTGATACTAGGAAGTAGTACAATATAGTAGTATAATATAGCATAATATACTATTATTATAAAGAGTAAATTTTAAATAATATTACGTGACTGAGACCGTGCAATATCTGTAGTTGACACTTTTAAACGTTTATTTTTTTTGCTCACGATTTTTCGACCAAACCCTGCCTATTCTAACGAATCCCCGCCACAGCCAAAGAATAACACTCCCGCAGCTTATATTCCTGCGACGGCACACTAAAATCCTTAAAAATATGCTCGGGTTGATGAAAAAAGTCCAATGTACGTATAAATAAAAATTGGCCAGAATCCAGTCCGGTAATCTTCTCGTAATTTATCGCTTTTTTCGGTACTATGAATGAAATGACAATAGGACCGGGGTTTTGGTTTATTTATTTATTTATTTTTTTTTTTTTTATTATTTGAGGGGAAAATCGTTTTGTCTAACATTTTTACCCCAGACGTACCAAGCATAAACATATAGTTGGCAGGAATTCATTGTATTATATACTCTGACCGGATGCAGAGCGTACTTCATATCCGGTATAAGCTTCACGGCTGTGTTGTCGGTTTGATTGTCTCATCATTCGTGGTTCATTTAACAAAAAAAAAAAAAATGATAAGTTTCATGTATTTTCGCCATATTAATCAATTTATCGTTTTATAAAATTTAGCTTTTTTTTCTGAGTTAATCGAGGGACGGAGAAGGAACCGCGTTATCATTACTTCTCCTTTATTAAATTAAGCTGTACCTATGTAAATATATTTTCAAAATAGGTATTATTGCATTATCCCTAGACTATGTGCTATTATTTTTAAAAGTATTATAACTTTACAAATAAATCATTATTTGCTAGCTTCTCATTATTGTTGAATTATGTACCATGCTTTTTGAACGGCATTCTGTTTTATTTATTTATTGTTTATATATTTTTCTTAAACTATACTTTTGTATGTGTGTATTTATAATTCTATATATCATATATTATATCCTATTGGTCTTAACATATGATTTTTAGATTACATTTCTTGTAATTTTAGTGCAGCACAACTTTTAACGTACCTATTATAATTGGTTGGTAAACCAGAAGAATTAATTGGCGACAAAATGTAATGGTCTATAAGTTAAAAAATGAGCAATCGATTTACAAAATAAAGTGACCTACAAGTGAATAGACCGTAAATACATATATGTTATTCAATACGACTGAACCGAGTCAACTTACCGTCTTCTTAAGACAGCGATATTAGGTTCAAGAAAAAATATCGTATGAAGACTTCAGGGATATTTTCTTTTGTGAACATTTCTTTTGAGTTTTAATGAAAAAAAAAGAAAATGTAATTCAATTCAGCCAGAAGTATGTAAGTATTAAGTAATGTTGTTTTATATAGATATTATATACAGTATATATATATATGTATCCTAATTATGTAGATATTTAATCGATCATAAATCATCGAAATAAATTATTAGATGACAACAAGTTTTTGAGAATATTTTTAGCAATTGAACAGTTTAGTTATCGAAGAAGTTTTTTTATTTGTTAAAATTCAATGTTATTAATATACTATTATCGATTTCAATTATACTTTTTGTTAGGTAGTTACAAATATTTACAATACAGTGGTAATATAGACGTTCTGAATTTTAGTACATAATAATGACCGAATCATTATTTAAAGTCACCGATTTATTAATTATTCACAATATGCATGAATTACAGAGTAAAATGCGTATTTTGAAATTATTGTACCGTCAGTTAAAATGGGCACGAACCGAGACAGTGTGAGTTTATGTCAGAGGCGGCTCCAGAGACATGGCTGGGAAGGGGGGGGGGGCGGCTAAGTCAAAGTTTTCTGATAACTTTCAATATTATAATTTTTTTATAATTTTGATATTTTGTTTTCAACAATATTCAGTTTTTTTGAAATACGGGATTGAGAGGGGACTGCCGTCCCTAGGGTCCCTGGAGCCGCCCCTGGTTTATATGTAATGATAGAACTGCACAAGGTCGTCCCCGTGCAGCAGTGCCAATAATAATATTTTTTGGTAGCACAATGATATCATTATTATATTATATTTATATTGTATTATACACATAATATTATACTGGTTACCCAGTCATGTAAATGAGTATTTAAATACCTACCTATAGGTTTTTATTCAATAATAACAAATTGTTGAGAATAATTTTAGCGATTGAACAGTTTAGTCGGAGACGTTTTTTTTTTTTATTGAAATTCAATATTATTAATATTATTAATATTATTATGGAACTATAATCGATTTAATGTATGTTTTTCGTTAGGTAATTTCAATACAGTTTTAAAATAAACGTTCTAAATTTGAGCTGATCGAATAATTATCTTCACCGACGATTTATTAATTACTTGTGCGATAATGCGTATATGGAATGTGGTTTACCCAGTAAAACACGTATCTCGAGATTATCATCACAATATTACAAGACACGACCGTCAGTGTTATAGTTGCAGTGTTTTAATGATTGAACTGCCCACGCGGTGCGATCGTCGCCGCGCTGCAGTGTCAAAAATATTTTCTTGGCAGCATATCGTCATACTTTATACGCGCTCGATGTTTGTCACACGTGCAATAAACTTAGGGCATTATAGTAATTCATGGCTCCGACACGAAAGTCCATTAGATTATTTCCCTGCGCGTTTTTATTCTCAGGTTCCTTCCCGAATGGCGGGCGCTCGCGAAATAATGGCCTAGCTATGGAAACGACACGCGCGATATTTATACCAGTCGAGATGTTAAAGACATTTGGAACACCCGGACACACACCAATAAAGTTCAATAAAGTACATAATAATAGTTGTTTCCAAACGTACTGAATAATATTACAAAATATGTCCCGGCGAGTTTCAGTTCGAATACTATAATAATATCTAAAATACGCGTGCAGTAGGTACGATATGCAAATGAAAATTTACAAAATAAAGGAATCGAAAGCGACTAAACTTTATCCGTGGGCACGGTATAATAATAGTATAATATTATGCGTGTCGATTTCACTCGGAAGTATCGCAATACAGTATTTTAATATTTTATCCCAAGTATTCCTAAAATATGTCTAAAAAAATATATATATTCTTATTACGTGCATCCAGATTATAGCCTTACTTTTCATAAAAATATGTTCCATAATATTAGAGAATATTAAAAAACATTTTTTAAAATCATTTTCTAACTATATCATTTTTAAACGAGCGTGATGATTGCTCGTTACATTTTAACCTAACTTAGGTATCTATACACCGTATTATTACGTTTATCGTGCCTATAATATAGTCATTAAAACTTAAAAAACAAAACAAACAATAAATGCTAGTACCTATATATTCTATCAATCAATATAAAAAAAAAATAAATTTTTGCGCGTGCGTGTTAGTGAAAATGATTCACAGCCAAGTCTATCGCACTCATGGTTCTGAAATATGGCGCATAAGTAATCAAATACCCCAGTCCCGAGGATGTGTAGGTGCTTCGAAGCGAATATATTTTGTTTGTATAGGATTGCATAATATGGATACAGAAAATAAAACAGTTATTATAATTGTTCGCTAATTTAGACTTGAAATTTATACTTGGTTGAAACAATCCATACCAATGTGTTAAAAATCTGTGCAGGTTACATTTAACGGAGTTTAAGAAGTGGTAAATTCATGGGCATTTAATTTATCAGTGCAAACACTGTGCAGGATCAACTAGTTATTTATATACAAGACCAAAAGATTTAAATGCATGAATAGGGACGAACACAAAAATAAAATGACATAGGTATCAAATTATTTTATCTTATTCTGTTATGTTATAATATTATATAAGTCAATAAATCTTAATTATAAACAAATTTACATCTATTATAATATTATGAAGTATGCGCTACTACAGCTATTTAACTCATTACAATATGTTTGATCGAAGCTGCACAATTTTAGAGCTTAATACATTTTCTTCTATGATAGTAAAATATATAATAATATTTCATGAAAATTTCAGTCTATTTATTTTTAATACAAACTTAATGGCGTAGTTAATTGCAACGACTGGCGCGTTACATTTACTAAATGAATATTGATTTTATACGGCATTATCAAATTGTTCACGAACATAAATATTTTACTTATATATTATATTTTATAAATACAGAGGGACAATACATTTGTTTTGGAATAAATTCAATGGCTTTTTTTCTATTAAAAACCTTGGCACGTATTTGAATACGATTAAAACCACTAGACATTTGTATAATATCAAACAGGAGTGGAATTGACAACGTATAAATAAAGTACTATATAGCTAGTTGACTCGGTTGTTATTTTAATCATATGTTCATCATTTGCTCAACAAAAGCTTATTGGACGGAAAGCTTATTGCTAAAATCAGATATACGAATTCATCAACAAAATTAATATCCAAGAGTACAGTGAACGGTTTATCGATCAATGATATTATAATATTGAATATTTCTAAGATACACTGTACCATTTCTACTCGTTCAAATAATCATAAAATGAAAAAAAAATATTCACATGACAATCAAAACTTAGTTATTAATTAGTAGTTATTACTCGTTGATGTAACTGTTATTTAGATTAATGTAAAATAAATATCTGATGAAAGAATATTGTTAATAATGCATATTAATTACATTATTTAAATGTCATATTGAAATAAGGTTTGGTTAAAGGAAATAATTAGTGATTTAATTTATAAATTCGTTTTTTTTTTTTGAAATTAAGGTCGAATATAAACTATTAATAATTATAAAGTGTTAATATATTACCGTCAATAACTATAGTTTTAAAATTATCATAGCCACCATATAATTCAAACATATCATCATGGAAATATTATTATACTTAGCACGCAAAGTTAAATAACTCAACAATAATACAACTATTCGTTGGAATATCAATTCATTTTTTTATATAGATACATAAACATTTTCAAAAAAAACCATTTACTTAACAATTATTTACAGCGGAAAAAATTAACTCGGTATCGACACAGGACACTCTTTAAATGGTAAAAAAATATAAGTATTTGAAAATAAGTATATTGGTTTGCGAATCACGCTGTGTACTGTACAATAAATTAAAGTGTAGATAAACAATACAAGAAAACACATTAAAAATAATGTGGTTTATGGGTTAAAAATAAAAACATACCAAAAATAAATGCAATAAAAATATTGTTTATTAAACACGAAACGTCAACTTCATGAACATTTCCGGTGAAACGGTTACTAAATTATTTTGTATCGAAAATTAAACGTATAATGTATCGGGTTATTGAATTTGAAAGATTTATTACATACGCGTTATAAAAATATGAATTTCTACAGTAATTTGTTTCAAAGTAAAAAGCATATACCTAGTAATTATTATTTTCCTAATTGCCTATATCAATGAAAAGGAAAATCGATTATATTCTTGAGATCGATTTTAGAAAAAAAAAATAATAATTATATTATAGTTTCTTTACGTATATTTTTTCCCCATTGTCTGTGTGGGTGTGTGGAAAGGGTAAATTTGGTGAAAATGAGGGTTTGAAGCGCCAACAGTATATCATCCATATGGCAGGTTTGTGAACTATTAACATATTATTATTATTATTATTATTATATACACAAACACACACACACACACACATCATACGACCGAGATAAAAAGGTGTTCGGGCCCGATGGCCTTTTAATTACCCTAAATTGGCCACATTGCCGAAGGCCGTGTCGACATTTTGGATTAGACGATTAGGGCTGCATGGGGTTAAAACGCCGATACGAAATGCGTTCAAAAGCATCAACGAATGGCGGGGGATCGACCAGTGTGGGGGGTGAAAAAATGAGATCTCTGTGTACACACTTTTTAGCATAAAACATCAGAAAACGACGGCGGCAGCGGTGGCGATAACGTGCTAGCGGTGCGTGCGTCTTAATTTCGTATGCGAATCGCGTCAGTGTTTTGTGGCGAGTATAAATCTGTCTCCCTCCTTCTCTCTCTCTCTCTCACACACACACACACACTATATAGTGTATATATATTTATGTATAATATTATAATATACTCTCCCGTCGAGGTTGAATATTAATAATACGCAGTTCTCGAACCGTGAACCAACGATACGGCATTCTTCTTCGAACCCTCGTCGAGACATTATCATAATAATAATATTCTCGGCGCGGGGGGAGCTGGTCCGGGTTGACATCGTCGTTTTTGCCGTCCAAACGTGCGATACGCGCAGTTCACTCTGGCGGCGACGCGTTAGGGGATGGCGTGGAGGGGGGGGGGAGAGTGGAAAGGGGTGATAGAAGTACAAACTCTGGCCCGACGAAAGGCTCACGATGGATCTTCCGACTATGCTGTTATATGTATATGGATATATATATTTATATCTATCACCGACACAGCGCGCTGGTCGGTCGGTCACGTGACGTAGCTTTCCGCGCTACCCCTAAGTATTATCCGACACGTATAAAAAAAGACTTAGCCGATCATCATTATGCGGTGTATATTTACGAACCGTGCTTAATTGAGTCATCAGCCGGTACGTGTTTCTCGGACGACGACGACGACGCAAAGGCCTGTTTAAGTGGTCTTGTATGGGTATTTTTTCCAATATTCGCCACGAATTTTTTCAACGTAATTTTTTTCGTCCATCACGTGTGCATTACGTATATAAATATTTGATATCGATCGTCAAAAAATGCATCATATTTTACATTTTTACAGTTGAGATATATTATTATAAATTTATAATCGTCTGGGAGTTAGGTGTGGGAATAATGTTTTTTTTTTTTTTTTTTTTTTTTTAATGTAATCCGCAACATTACTGAAAATCTTAGCGACGACAAATCGAGTTGAATCGTTTAATATTGCTCCTATTATTTACAAAATATAAGTAATAACATTTGATTTGACTGTTTTAAATTCTATATACATATCGATCGTTACGTATTTTATACAGGTATAGCTGGTATTATTATTTGCATACCGATAACACGTTCCAACAACGTAATTGTTGGATTTAGACATTTAGTTAACGTCGATGAAATTAGAAATGTAATAAACGTTTTGGTTTGATTTTGAACAGCAACTTTATGTCTATATTTGTACAAAGAAAAATCGTTCGATTTTTTTCCTCAAAAAACCGCTGCAGCTGCATCTGTTTAATATGAACAACACGTGAACGTATTATAGTGTTTAATTTCGCGGCAAAGGTCCCATTGAAGTACGCGGCGCTTGTTATAACATCAGAATTGTGTATTATACTCGGCCTGTTGTTTCTCTCATCCATCAGCTACCCAATTGTACGGGTCTTTTCTAACGAGGGCTAAACGTTTCAATGTCAGACGTCGAATTTCGATAACGAAGACGAGGGCTTCGGGATTAAAACAGTTATTTTTTTTTCGGGATTCAGTGTTTGCTGCGTCTCTACATTTTCTCCCTTTACAATATACTTTCTTCATTTGCTGTGTTCACGTCGATAAGACAATAGACCAAATTGACGTCTGACGACGAGGCGTACTATAAAAAACAATCACGATTTTTTTTTCTCCAATTTCGTAGCAGATCTCCATGTATATTGAGTTGTTTCCAGAGGATTTTTGTTTTTTTTTTTTTTTAGTTACCATCCATAGAGTATTTTTCGTTACAAGATATGGCATTATTTTTTAAAAGTAAATATATTTTTAATAATTTCACCCACAACCCGACCGACAATAAGAGGATATTTTATTCATTTTTTTATTTCGACGGAAATTCGGCTAAATTGTCATATTATATAAAACAATGGTATTTTATAATTGCTTGTTCTTAAATATGATCATTATAATTGGACTATAATTGTCATGAAATTTAAAAAATTAAATTAATTCGAGAAAATATTTTCTTTTTAATGGTATAACAGATAACTATTGCTGGTGAGCAAAAAGTTAGGGACTATAGTATAATGTACGTAATTACGATTTTAGTCCATACATATCTATTACAATATTACGATTATAAATTATTTATTTCAGTTAAAAACTAAGAAATTAATTTGAATAAATTAAAAGATAAAAATATACGTATTATTATGATAATACTACAATTTATAATAATTTTTTTCTTTTTTTTAGTGTATTTATGTATATTAAGAAAATGTCAAAAAAGACATGGTAAAAATGTAAAATTCTAATCTCGCATATTTATATATTTTTTACTTTCATATAATATAGTAATATATTCTTCTTATATGGTGACATTTATTTATTTTCTTTGGTTAAGAAATTAGAAATTTGAACTGTAAATCATAGTAATCTATTATTCATAAAAATAACAGAAATTATTCCATATAGTCATAAAATATTTTAGTACTCCTGTGGGATACAAACATTTTTTTTAGATTCATAAACTATTTAAAATATTTATTATATGCTCTGTACATTTATTTAGTTGGATTCAAAAATAGCATAAGTCAATGTTGTGCTCCATTTTTCGGAATGGCAAGTTTATTATTTTATGTCAATTTTTGATTTTTTTCCTTTACAGTCAGCATATACGTGAAATGTGGTTCTTGAAGATGAAATACAATACAACATCTTTTAATGGAAATTTAAAGTGTTTTGTTAATTGGAGCGCACTTAATAGCACTTGTTATAAATAAATTAAAAAGTTTGAAAATATTATAATATTATGTTTGATGATCATTTCGGATCAGTACTGTCCTTTTATCGAGGTTGTTTTACGGGATTTTCGTAAAAAAACTTAAGTAAGGTTTATTTTTAAAATTGTGTTTAAAAAATATAGTTGGATGAACTATTTGTTTTTAAATCAAACATAAAAAACTAAGTATGATTACATATTGCTAGGATAACTATAAATTACTGCGTACAAAATATTAATATTGTATAATTATTATATTATTATAATTATATCTATTAAATGCATAATAATTAATAATAATGCTTATCGACAGGGATGTAGTGAAATTGCATATCTACGACGCCGTGTTAAAGACTAATTGAGTTGAATTAAATTTATGACCAAATGTTTGGAATACATATTATTTTGATGATGATATTGCGTGATACTTTTACTTCGCCAAATTCTACAGATTTCAGTAATAAGAACAACGATTACAAATTTTTTGTCAAACAATATCGCTGTTAAAACGAAAAAGTATAATCGTAATAATATTATATAACGTTAAAACCCCCGTGAACACGAATGAAACGATGAAATCTGCAACCGTCTGTCGTATATCATAAATCGGAACGATTCAATTATTACTGTTGACAACCCGTCTACGGGTTATGGGGTGGTGGGTGAAACTAAATAACATTTGTCCGTAAATATAATTTCTAACCCGTTTAATTGAAATATTATTTTCTACTGATATAAAATATTATAGGCTCAGTGTGACAATTACAATTATTTATTGTAGCTACTGAGATGTAGAGATTTTATCAATTTAACCATTGTAATAATAATGATATGATACCTATCATTCACTATAGTACAATATTTCCAGTTAATTCACCTATACAGCTGACTATCATTAACATTATTTGTTCGATAAATCACATGCATAATAATATTGCAACACGGTATCTACATTATTGGTCGTCTATAATATTATTATGCATTCGGATGAATTAATTTTTAAGGGTGAAATGCATAACACGCGCGCTCATTTCGTCTCGACCAGTTCACAAGTGCAGTCATAACTAATGATCACGCGTGCAGGTATACTTGAAATACGTTACAGCTGATTTGTTTTTGAAATATACGCACCCCTTATCGTTTTTACTTATCCTCGAGTACGTTTGCGGCGTATAATATATTATATTATGTTCAAACCACTCGGTCATAATAATATATCTCATGTCCACCTGTGTCATATCGTGCACCGAGCGATAATTCGATTTCGATGCCCATTATAATTAAATATAAATATCTGCTCGTAAAGTTAAACGAATCTGCGAAACCGGACGCGTTTAATTAACATTTTACCGAGAGTCCTATATTGGATTTGCACAGCACCGCCGCTGGTAATTTAGGTTTCAATAATACGTACGTGTTATTATTATCGTAGAGCAGGACACGACGTGTGTACGGCGGCGCATCAATAATTATTATCCGTACGAACCCCCAGCCCCGGCGCGACGGACGTCACCACTATCTGCGTGCACCTACACATACGACGCGCGCGGTTACCGTTGGAGACAATTTAGCGGCTCTTGTTCTCGAACCAAATTTAGGTCTTGAATCTTGATTGATTAGAACCAACAGTGGAACGCGTAATTATTTATTGCTTGAGTATATATACCGTATGTATGCGTGTGTGTGTGTGATATGTATAATACATATGTGTGTGTGTACCGTCAGCCATCGCGGTGCCGGCCCACGTACACAGCCACACACTGCACTTGCCGACCGCGCGACGTGACGTTTTTAGTCCGACGCTGCGTATCGCGCGACGCGTTTTTGACGACCGTGCATCACCCCGGTGGAATACGCGCGGCTCGGCAACGACGATGTTTATGTTTAATGTCTGAGACGCACGCGATGTTTATGGCAAAGTTGATGGCACGTACACTCGAGCGCAGCGGTGACGGAGGATGGTAACGCAGTGGGATTCCTCTCCACCTACAAAACACCCCCTCCCCCCTACCACCCCTGCCTTAACACACACACACACACACTCACGCACGCGTGTACACGAACGTCTAATGAACCGGGCGAACGTGATTACCGACCTTTTGTACGACGTGATACATAACTCGCACGGAATTTCGGGCCTTTAGGGGGTAAAGTCTTGACGCAATTAGACGAAAATATTAGATAAGGTCGACCAGAAATTACGGATTTTTTTCTCCGTCCGGATGAGTTTTTATTCCTTCAATATTATACGTGTCGGATGTGTCGTCGGGCCGAAATCCCGGCATCCCGGTCCGTACGTGATCCGACGATTTTGTACGGATAAATTTTTTTCTGTTGTTTTTAAATACCCCCGTAAATAATATAATATGAATTATTCATCGTCGCGGTATTTTATTTTCGAATCGAGTGATTGAATATTTTCCGATTTCATAAATTTTATCGGGACATCAATAAATGGCCATACATGTTTTTGTAAACAACTTATACGCGCATTTAAAGCTATTGCCTATAATAATATGTGTTATGTTATCATGAGATAATCGACCATTTCTCTTTACTAAAAACGAAATTTATTTACATTTTTTTTTATCAGCTGGTACACGCGCCTGCTCTTTGTGTACTTAAATTAAATTTGTTTTTCATCTATTTTGTACAAGCCAAAACTCATGCGCAAAGTTTTTTTTTTTTCATTAGGTGATCCTTTAGTAGTTTCTATAAAATATAGGTGATGTAATTTATGTACTTTGTTTTCAGCATAATATGCGTCTCGTGAAAAAAAAGAAGATAATACTTCCAAATAGGTATATGTGATATAAATAGTATTATGTAAATTGAGCCAACATTATGTATTTTTAATAACCACGTGCGGTATTAGTGACATAAAATATACATATTATTTGAGTGCTGTTATTTTATCATTATTTTTATATCACAACATTAATACATTCACGGAACACGTGATCGCTAAATGTTTATTTGATAATATGATATAGTATTATTTTCATAATTAATTGTTGACTTTTTAACCGTAGCCCGCAGTCGTGGTTTAATGTCTGCATCTTCGCGAATCGCATTGTGATAATATAAGTGTAATTATAATAATTAACGAACCTAAAAATAAGCACACGGCATTAAAACTAATCATGATTGTGACTTATTGCGATCACTGGTGCGCGATATTATGAAAATACAACTATTGCATTTTACTTGTATATGAATTAATACCGCCGCGCCATACGAGCAGAATAAACAAAGGAAGCCGCAGCACATCGTCTCAATCTCACAGCATATAACAATGAATGTAATACGACTACATACCATACATTATATACCGCCGATGTGTTTCATAGAGGTTCAAAGCGATATTAATTGTTTTTATCTCGCTTAACGTTTTCGCTGAAAGCTCTATGTTTATAATGCACGCTAACATTACTAACATATTTTAATCGATTAATCCGTGTTGCGTATAGGCGGCGTCGTCGGCGAGGGCTGTTCTGGTAATTATTTTTTTATTGTTTTTGGTAAGACGACATACTATAATTACTATTGATCTCTGACACGAAAGTAAAATAGGATAACTGTAATTCATAATTAAAAAAACAATTTTTTTTTGTTAGGAGATAATAGTATTATCATAACCATTGGGAATATTACGATAATGTACAGTTATATAATTGTATACTGCATCATAATATAACACTGTCTATTTTCGCGCTATTTTAAATCCGAGGACTACCACTCGCCTACTTAATAGCCATCGTTCGCTATTGAAAACAGTTGTAGTCGCATTACGTGTTCACGCTATACATTAGCCATACTCAACCTTTTTTTTTTAATTTGGGCCACATACAAATTTTTGAAATGTTACGTGGGCCGCAAGTCGAATCATCATAATTTGGTTTCCTATTAATCGCAGATGGTGATAGGGAAAGGCATATCTAGAAAATAGAAAATTAAAAATACATTCATTGAATTTTATGATTTATTATATAATTATTAGATACAGTGTGAATTTTAAATTTTTGATATCGAGACATTTTTTTTTACTCTTTTAGACGAATCAGATTTGTAATATAGTTGTAAAATGCTACTATCAATAAGCTGTGAATACTTTGTTATTTACTATTGTTATTATACTATGCTATACATTATTTATTAGTCATATTATATTCGTTTTGAAATTCTTTACTTTTTCGTATCGAATCAAATAGTTATTTTTTAAGGAACATAAAAAATTTGGCCACCCGTAGGTTGAGTATGGCTCCTATAGATAGATAACACGTCATTATAATTACTGTTGTTGTGTTATAATAATGTATTATATGTAATGTAGTTAAATAAATATTGTATATTGGTAAAATCACCGACGTACTGAAATTGCCTATACACCGCGCCCGCCAACAAATATAATATTTTAGTGTCATTACTTAAAAAAAATTCTATACTATTATTATTCTCTTAATGCACGTCCTTATGGCATACTATACCATAGTGTTAGGTTTCAAATGCCATTAGACTAATGAATATAATGTTACTCTATTAATTTCGTTTGGATAACCATACAAAATTACGATCTATGCTAAGACAATTTATTTTCGGTTGTACTCAAAAGAAATGAAGTAGATTCCATAAGACAGATTAAATTCAATTGTTAGAAGTCACAACTCATTACGTACATTAAATAGATACTGTTATTATTATACAATCATGAAATAATTAATTCCAACACAATCATCTTTTGAATGGTTCAATTGACCAGATCGGCACCGCAAAACTAAATAATAGACTAAAATAAAAATATATTACTGCTATACATTATCAAAAAATCGTAATGTGACAAAAAAAAAAAATGTATTCATAACTACTGGATAAATAACTGTTGCATATTATATTTCATTATTAACTATTGTTAAGAGTATTTTTCTCGTAAAAAAATTTGGTTTAATCAAACT
Source organism: Sitobion miscanthi (assembly GCA_008086715.1). Lineage (NCBI taxonomy): Eukaryota > Metazoa > Arthropoda > Insecta > Hemiptera > Aphididae > Sitobion > Sitobion miscanthi. Next base: position 24,036,310 of record CM017799.1, on the reverse strand, counting down.
TTAATATTTTAATTATACATTAATTATACATGCAGTCAATTTAAAGTTACATTTTTTTTATAGCTTAAAAAATACATTAACTGTTAATACAAGGATACAAAATATTGTATATTATATAAAAAAAAAATTTAAACTACTTTAGTTATTTAGTTACAAGGTATTAGATTTTTCAAACCTAAATAACTTAGCAGATATTTTGTTTTATTTATTTTTTTATTCATTTTAATATTAGAAAAGATTAATAGGCCTCACTGAGTTTAAAACTTATGTGGATATATTTTGGGTTCTACTCTTAAACAAAAGGTCAACTCGTAGACACAAAATTAATTACTAACGTACTTGCGTGTAAGATGAAATTTTAATAACGAGCACTTTCTTTAAAGCAATTTTGTCAGAACAATAAAGTTGGAAAATAATTATGGAAATCAAGTATATGCTATAGATAATGATCGAGATAAAGGCATATTAAAACCAACTAAAAGCATTTTTGTTTTTGTTATTTTAAGCAATGTTTATCAAACTATTGTACTATAAAATCTTGTATACGTTTAACCCATATTTGATAACATTTTAGTTATTGACATAATATTATTTTATAGTAAACTCTGGAATATTGAACACCATTATCGATATATATATATTTGTTATATACATCATATTATTATGTACCTATTTTATCGCATATTTTACAAGTTTTTGATGCGAACAAGTTTAAAAAGAACTTTGTTGGATTTCTGAAAAGTATGGCATCACGATATTATTATTGGGTAGGTGCAGTTGAAATTGTAGAAAAATATTACCCTCGTTATTTTTCTAAAAACACGACGGCTTCTGTTCATCTAAACTAATTGAAGTTTGCGTTTACAGGTTTCTTTCCTGCTGTAGAACTTAATATATATATTATATGTAAAGTCTAAATTTATTTTCCCGAAACGTATTTATAAATACGTTGAATTAAAGTATGAAAAGTTATATTAATTTAATAATAAACTTGTTACATTTGAAAAAACTTGATTGTATGGCGGCGCACAGTAAAATTGTGTAATAATAAAAAAAAAACCTTTGAATAAGTTATTATATCCAATGTATAGTGCTTCTTACTAAGGAAATCCAATTTTAATTGGAAGTCAGAAGAATAATTTCAATGCAATAAGGAAGTGCTGTGCAATTTTTACGTCGATCGACGTCGTCAAAACAGTGCATTATTACACCGCGCGCGCGGGTACATGTCATAACGGTTAATCGAAAAAAAAGTAGTTAACTGCGACGACGCACAATCGGTTGCCGAATGAGTGTAATTTTATTTTTCTACACTTTATAATGGGGGCAGTATATATATAAGTACACGTCATGTATTGTTTTATATATTTCAGATTGCATTTCGGAATTTTTATTGGTATATACCTTTTCAATCGGTTCCCTGCGGGACGAAGAAACACGGGTGTGTTTCAGACGTCGAGCGAAAAAAAAAATCAAAAACCGAATTGCGTTCGTATAATTTGCGTGCCCGATACAGCGATATGACTATTTAAATGCGCGTTCACGGTATTCTCGCGGGAGGGTAAAAGCCCATCTTGCGTTTACTGTCATTCACATTCGCTGATGGCAAACTTCACGATTCTCGATATTATTTTATCGAAACGGGCGCGCTGCGCATACATTATATTATTATTATTATTATCATTACTATTGTATATTATAATAATATCGTCCGAGGCCCTGCAGTAGTAGAAAAATAAAACAATAGTTTTGCATTAGTTCGCGGAGTTCGAGATATTATATTATATTGTTGTTGTTCGCTTATTGTTCCACCGCCGCCGCCGCCGCGAAGGAGGAAAATAATTGCTGTCGTATTTTACTGAGACCGGGGGTCTGTGCTGCCCGTAACATCTGGCAGATATTTTAACGGTCAAAATAAAGTCTGCACAGCGCCGCGGCGCGCGGACTACAAGTGAATAGAAAATGAAAAATAAAAAGTAATAATAGTAATAAAAACGAAAAAAAAAAACTCGCAGAAATATTTTTCTCGGAAAGTTTCCGGCGGGGGGCGACAGGAGAGACCGCTCGCGTCTTTCGGCGATGCGCACGATGTTTCCGATTCATCCCCGAATATTATTATAGTAATATTATATTTCTCCAAAAACCAGTTTCCGAATCGTCGCGGGGAATCCTGGTTTGCGTTACAATAATTAGAATAATAATAATATCTGTTTTAAAATTTTATTTTTTTCGTGTGTTATTTTTTTTTAATAACGCACACGCTGCCAAGACGGAAAGTTTACTATACGCCCGCCAGAAAATACCACTCCGAACTGTACTCATTTACATTCCCAAAGTTCATTCCGGACGTGACCGAAATGCTCACGGACGTATTACACGACCGGGTGCTGCGGGCGCGGCAGAAGCCGATGATAAAGCGTTTCTAAGGTGGCCTATGTGTTTTAACTGTAAAATAGATTTAGGGTCGAAAAAAACGAACAAATATCTGACGGTCCGACGCTCGTAGGCTGAAACTTATTTTTTTTTATCATATAGTAATATTATATATTATATTTTTTTTTACCCAGATGCCCGGCTGATATTATAATAATGTCCCCCGACGTGTTTTTTTACCCGCCGAATCTGCCGTTCCAGGTGAATTAGTACAGTCGGAAACAATTTGACCAAAAACTCAGCCCCTGGAGACCAAAAGTGCAGGGTCCAAATAATTAAGCTTATTTCGAAATCCCAATGACATAACTCCCCTGAATATTTGTTTATTTGTTTGTTTGTTTGTTCGGAGGTGAAATTTAGTTTGATATTGTGTCATTAATCATACGACGCGCATTCATTCGCTTAGCGTTTTAATTTTTGCTCTGTTTAAATAATATACATACGCGTATTTCATCCTTTTAAAAAATATACAGTGTCTGCAGTGACGTGAAAAAATAGAATTAATTTTTATTTTACCTAGAAATACTCGACTATAGGTTATCACGTTGAAATTAAACTGGTCACATTATTGAAGTATGGCAGGTAGGATATTATGCCATGAACTGAGCATTGCATTTCGTAAACAAATATTATTATTTTTTTTAAAAAATAAATTACGCTACAGTGGTTATTTATAAATATATATTTGTACACTCATCCGGATAACTTTTTTGCTATAAACAATATAATATATTGAATAATTTGTTTTTAAATCCCACTTTAAGTGATATTAAAATATATATATCAATGTATAAAATAAAATTTTGTTTGAATTGTATCTGTAAGTAACCGTTATAACTTTTATTTATTTTTTTTTTTTATTACAATATAGTTGAGTTATACCGTTATAGGATATTGACCATGGAACCCTTAAATGTATAAACGAGAATCTTTTGTTTCGTTCTTTAAAAAGTTTTCTTATCAAAAGTTCCCAAATTTAACTCGACACCATCTGTACATACTATGTACCTCCATATAATTAAAATAGCATGCTGTTACGGGTTAACTTTTCGACATAATTAATGCCACAAATTAATTATAATATACTATAATGTAGTATTAAAATAAATGAAAGTTTAAAATATGTAATTGTTTGTTTCCAACAGTATAAAAAACATGCACAATATACTAGTGTATGGACTTAGAATAATAAATAATAATTTATTAACGTTCGTAACGAATACGACGATATTAAAATGAAATATTCAAGTCTTAACTAACATGTTTTTTTTTTTTTTAATAAAATTGTATTGGACTTGATCAAAATATTTCTCTTATATAGTTATGGTTTTAGAATACAACACGGCAACCCGTTGCATGTACGATTATTGTTGCACGTTTAATATTGGTACACATCCATAAAGATTTTCTTACAATATGTATTTAAAAGTTAAAACTGAAGATATCTACTTAATTTACAATAATATTACACGTTTATACACAATTTCACGTCATTAATGGGGATGAGAAGTTATAATATGATTTGTAATTTTATTTGTCGCTGCTTAAGTGAGCTGTAAATATCTGTTTTATAATCCGTATTAGCGTATTGAGGTATGATTTCTTTTTTTGTAGTTTTCTGCATTTCCAAGCAAATTATGTATTTTACACGAAACTTGGATGATAAAAAAAAATAAAAATATTAATCACAAAAATATATTTTAAATATACGGTTAATTTTTTTAGGAATTGTAAAACTTTTTATTTATAAATTTTAAAAACTTATAAAACTTTTAATTTGAAATAAAAATTTGCTGTGATAATATTTCAGTGAATAATATATATATTATATACCATATACCTATATTATAAAAATGGAACTTGTAAATTGTGATTTAATTAATTAATTAAGGAAATCTGGAAAATGGAATAAATAATTTTAAAAATATACTACAATAATGATTAATATTTTGTAAGTAGGTACGTATCCATATTATCTCCAGAACCAAAGTTCAAATAATTTAACTGTTCTAACTTTATACATTCGTTAAAATTAATATGAAAAACAAAACCAATTCAAGATTCTTCGTAAACTTTTTACAGTTATAATTATTGAAAAATCATTCGCACGTTCTGTCCATACTTTGTGTCGAGTTGGTACAACTATATTTTTAAATTATATTTCTCTATATCTTCATTAAACGACAACGTGGTACACTTCCCAGTGCATATGCGTTGTCAAGCTAACAAATGATTCGACATTATGATTAATATGAATTATATTTTAACGGACCAATATGTTATGCAGAAAAATGATTACAGTATTATTATAATTGTAATTAATGAGCTTAGTCAGTATAATTATAGCAATAGATTATAATTTATTGGCTGTAACCTAAATCAGTCCTAGCTCGCCATATAGTTTTTGGAGTTTGGTACACTTCATACGGCCACGGGCGTGTCAGTACTGCTATACATATAATATTATTATGTACCAATATATACCGCAGTAATGTTATGTGTCCCACGAGACGCGTATACAACAGCTGATATCCGCGCGTGATTGACATTCCAGTGGATATTTCGAGGACACGATAGTTAGGTATTATACTTATATTTATAACACAGTCGGTATACATTTCGAGACGTTTAGTGTTATACTATATTATCGCAGCGCCAAAGTATTTTTTAGTTTTATCCATGTATAGCAAATTAGTCATAGCGCGTACAATGCACAGCAACAATCGTTTGATACGTTTCCGAAAACTAATTTAACAGTAGATAAAGTTTCTGTGGAATATATCCGTTCGCGAACATTAGCGATGTGTGCATTTTAGGAATGCGTTATGTGTAGTTTCATTATTTTAATGTACTCTTTGATTTGTTGTCGGGTCGATGGATTTGTTCTATAGTCGATGAGGTGATTCAATATATTATTATTTTTCATCTACTGCAGCTGACGGTATATTATTGGAATTTAGAACGGTATATTATGTTATTATTATCATAATGGTTTTGGATAGAACTCGAATCGCCTCATCGTATTCTGCGTGATTGTATGCCATACCATAATAATATCATGTACATACCATGTATTTAATAACAATGTTGGTCGTTAATTGAAATGTGATAATGCGTTTATAACTAATTAATCATTAACGTCGTTCAAAATGTTATCAGCTGAGTGTTTGTAGATTGCGAATTTGATATCGACAACTATCAAAGTGGACGCGACACAATGGTACATGGTACGATCGAGAATTACATCGATTGTATTCTGTAGTGGTACTCGTAACACCGTTACCTATATAATAATTTTTTGGTGTGATATCAAAAATTAAACTCATCGGGATTTCAACATCGAAGGTATACATAGTACATATTATTATTAATATAATTTAAGGCACTATAAGTAATGGACATTTCAATTACAACGCAGTTCGTTAACATTTATCAGATGTAGGCGACCAAACATCTCAACCTTACGTCGAAACGACCCACTAGTCTCGATTTCAATTACTATAATATGTATATACGCAAAAGGACCTAAGAATCCACTAATCGGCAGCTTTCCATCTTAATGCACGTATTATCCATTATTGAATGTTTCTCACCGAATTTTTTTTTTTTTCAAAAGATTCGACAATTGATATACATATATTATTATGTGAGGAAAATTTACTCGAGTTTTTCCTTACACAACACGTCATACATAATATTTTACACGCGTGCGGTGTGACGTATTCGAATGAGATTAAAGATGTTATTATAATCCTGTATAAATGTAAGTAATTAGTATGTAGTAATTGTTTAACAAACATTTTGGAATAAAAAAGTTTTCACGTGATATTAAAAGTGGGATTTTCACAAATCACTTAGAGTCACTAAATAGAGTCAGGTTATTAATATGTGTCTGTGAATAAGTATCTTTTTTTTAAAAGAACAATTTCATGTAGTATCCAATCAAAGACGAAAGCCGCTTTTATTTTAATCAGTGCCTCGGTTTAAAAAAAAAGTTTTTTTGTTTCGTTGAATATGTTTTTTTAGGTTATGGAATTTTTCTTTTTTTTCCTTTCGTTAGATGACAAGAGATTTGAAAACAACGAAACAACCCAAATTCGTTATCACCATATTCATTTCCCACCAAATTCATTCACAGTGAATTGTGCACCTCCGTGCAGTTGTTTCCTAAGGTTGCCTGCCACTTATATTTTCTCCTTTGTTCCAGATCAATGAGTACTATCGGGAACATTATTTCTTTTTTTCGAATTCGACGTTTCTATAACTCAACGTCTGAATGATTGGAACCAAATAACAAATTGAATATAAATATATACGAAACATACCATGCGACTATGCGAGTTACCATTCATATTTCATTTCCTCAATAATTATTATGAATTCAGTTTCTCTATAGTTATTTTATAGAATAGTTTAAACTTTTTTCCGAAATGAAAAAAAAAACTGATATTTTGATATATTTTATTCTATAGAAACTCCGTTAACAGAAAAGGTAATAGAATATTATTTCGTGTAATATGAGAAACTAAACTATACAATTTAAATGATATTTCCGTCATTGCAGATATTTAAATGGAAATTTAACATCAGTAATTTTATTTTATACGTATCCATAACATATTTGTGTCGATATGATAATCTAAAAACATGGAATTTTGATCATATCGTGGTATAAGTAAAGGTATTATCAAAATGTGATAGTATGCCATAATAAAAAAAAAAACTATTAGTTTCGAGTATCGATTTATAATACTGTATTTTATAATATTATTACAACACATTGTTTTTGAAATTATCAAATGTATAATGTCTTTAATTACAATCTATTATTTAACATTTAAACACAGAATTCAAAAAATTTAAAAATATGGAACTGAAAAATAATTTGTTAGATACCCCCTCAACTTCCTTAATTAAATAACAACTGTTTAGTCAAATGTACTTTTTGTTAAATTAATTTTACTTTATTTCAAGAAGTTTTTAATTTGAAACTTTTTTCATATCAAAAGTTTATACTTGAAATCTTTACATATTCGTGGTATCTGTGTCCTTTGGTATAGATTTCAAATTTAATAAAATTAATAGTTAAAAGTATTAGGTTAGGTATACATTTATTTCAAGAATGTAATACACTTTATAGGTTAACCTACCAAGGTACACACTCAAACACTTAAACATATAATAATATAATATTATTTATGAATTCATTACTTACCTACAACAATACATGGTACCATATGTACCTTTGTTTAAACATAGTATATCATATTTAATTCGTTTAATGAATATTTGTTTGTTTAATTAATATAATAATTATTTACAAGAAAAAGTATTGTCATGTAACTCACCCCGTTTTTGTTTTTTTTTTACGCACATGCACTTAAATTTCTTTACGTTGTTGCTAAATAATTATCTTATTGGATAGTAAATATTGTGTTAACAGCATTTATAATGTGTTGTTTTGTTGAGTACACAATATAATTTTTTATAGTTTACTTCGCATCATTTATATAGTACTACACCTCCTTTTTAGTTGGACTTGGATACTGGAATCCAACTGAGTTGTAAAAGAAGGTTTTCATCTGATGATCGGTCCTTCGTTTTTATGGAAAGTTAAATCTTCCGACTCTGTGGTAGAAAAAAAATAAAAAGAAAGAAGCTTTTCAAAGGTTCCCGTAGTTTTTGACCTAGTAATCCAGCCCACAGAAGATAAGACCGCAATACCTCTATTGTAAGTGACACCACTATGGCTGGCTAGACAAGTGAATTTTTTCTTTTCGCCCAACTATACGAGCATCGATCTCATTTATTTTTTTGTTTTTCGGTCAAATACCATTAGTGTTGTTCGACACAATAATAATATTTTCCTACGAGCACTATTATTTTTAAGAAGAAAAAATGTCGATATGATGTTAAAATAAATAGATACTGCCCAATACAGGAATATAACTGGTATCTATGCTTTTCCATTACAGTCCATTAACTTCTCTGTTTTCTTTTCCAAATTGCATCTCAACTATATTATTACATATTGTTCATTAATACCAATTAAAATTATATTTCTCAATTGTTTTTTGTGTGAAGAAACATCATGGAATCTAATTATTAAATTACAATAACTATTTTAATTTTCTCCAATCGAAAGTTTTTAGTAATTGAATGTTTAGTATTTGTGGTGTAATGTACACAATTATACATCAATAGAAAATGATTAATAAACTAATAAAAAAAACTCTTTAATAAAGTAACTATATATAGTTAGTATGAAACAGTGTTTCACAACCTTTTTCATGGACCACTTACAGAACTTTCAATAGGAAATAAATACGCGGACAACCTTTATTTCAGAGAGATATTTTTTGTTTTTCAATAATTTTATAAATAAACCTTCATATTTATATTTTATTCAAGGCACTACTAAACGCGGCGATTTGATGCTTTTACCTCATCTCTATGAGCAACCAATGGCAACCATTTATGTACAGATAAATACTAATTTATAATATTACAATACTATAATCTGTAACCATGCAATGGCAGCTGTTTACAAACAAAAAAAAAATAATCGATTTTCCATCATGAATATCAAAATCCTCGTGTGAGCTAGGATAAAATGCGAATTTCGGAAAATCCTTTCTTGGTGAACCCTCACACGATATTAGTACGAAAGTGCCATGAACATTTTAAGTCTCTAGATACCATAGTTTAGGCTCTACGTTGATCAGTCAGGACACGTTCGATTATATATTATATAGAAGATATAGTTTACTCACCGTAACATAATATAATATAAAATATGCATTTTGACATATTCTTAGAAGGCTACGTTTCACCGTTGCCATTCAAGATCGAATTTCGTATGCAATGAATTATCAATGAATATAAATTTAACACATAAGTTACAGTGACCTTCCAATTTCGAGGTGGGTACACTCAAAACTATATATCTACTATACAGCATTGCGATTTTCTCGATATTTTTAACTTGACTTTATTTTGTTAATCTTGGATTTCTGGGACGGATAGATTTGTTGTTCTGAGCCATACACATTTATTGTGAATCGATTACTATTTTTCGTTACATTGAAGTTTTGTTATGACATTTTTAGTGGAAAAAAAATATGAAAATAGAAAAAAAATCTTTGGCTCATCGGGCTGCCGGTTGGGAAATAGTAAACACTAGTCTATGGCCACGTATCGCATTAAAATTAGGGTACGATACATCAATAAAAAAGATACTTCTTTTCCGTGCGTATGTGATTCAATAATAAAATGATTATTTCAAGTTTATAAATAAACGTGTCCACAATTGTGAGTAAAACGCATTTACGTAAGAGTGTGTCACTAAATATTTTTACTAAATATTTGTATCGATGTATTTTATTTAATCAACATTTATTAGTTCATTTCTTTCAGTACCATAAAATATACCAACTGATTGCAATTTGCAATACGCTACACGATGCAGAAAGCCGAATAGCTTGAAATCGAAAATACAATTTTTTAGAAGAATCGAAAGGTTATATCAAGCTTCAGTGAATTTTAAGGCCAACAGCTATATTGTCATTTATATTATATTTCTCAGCGAGAAAAATTTCTTCCAATCTTATTTTTAAGTCAACAAATTTAGTGAATGCCGGTCATCAAATTATCGTTTGTAGATTTGTATTCTGTAAGTTGTAAATATTTTCATAAGATTATTTGGACTTTAGATATTATCTTATTATAATATTTTACTATGGTGTTTTGAACTTAATATTTTTGAAATTTAATTTAGTAGTGTATTTTTTTTTTACTAAATTATTATTTAAATATAATATTGATATATATAAATTATATATTATAATATTTCATCTAAAAACACCGTAATATGTAAAAATAATATACTAAATATAGGTAATAGAATTTTCAGAAATGATAAAAATTAAAAAGTTTATTCGTCGAATCAGCGTTATTAGTTTTTTTTTTTTTTTAATATAACAGGATATTAAAGCAAAATTGCTGTTCCTGATTTAATGTTAAATAAAAAAATATTTATTTTATGCATTTTGTACATATAAAAACTATTTCAGAGCTTATAGTGTCTATATTTATAAAAGTACATATGTACTTAGAAATATATTTAATATTAAATAATTTTTACTTATTTATTCGTATTGAAAAATTGTTTTATATGACCTGGATTAGATCATCATGGAAATAAATTACAGTTTCTACGTATAATTTGAATAGGTGTTTGATATAATTGTACTATGTTAAAATAATTTTTCTTAATTCATTATATCAAATCCTTTGAGTGTATGATCAATTTACTCATTTGAACTAATGTTTTAATTTTTTTTTCTATCATATTACTATATTATATAATCATTTATTGGTTCCTAGAATATAAAAAAAAATTATCGACGTGGTTATGCCTTTGTAACGTACATACATAATATATATTTTTTTACATAATTCTAAAAATATATTGAATGCAACGCGGTACATTTTCATAAATGTTATATTAATATTACGAAATAAAGTTAAAATCTTCAGAATTGAAAATAGTTTAATCCATAAATTCTTAGTTTACGCAAATAGTATGCATAGTTCTATGGTGATTTGGGACTTTGGACGACACGACCATAGAACACTCGTACGATTCACACACACTGCAAACGAGAAACATGCGTAGGTATTATTATAAGCTATTCTCGTAAATCAATTTTTACATAAATCGAGTTTCGCGTATTTTATTCACTCGTAGACTCTTGAGATTTGTTCGGTTTTCACCACGATTGTGTCTAAATCCGAGGAGACGACGACAGCAGGTATATAAATCCGCATACCTACGTCGGCCAATTTATAAATGCGTGCAGGAGGAGAGGCTCGGGGCTTCGGCGGCGGGGTTTGATGGGCTACCATGAACACTTATTGCGAAATCTCCTCCATAATTCATAGCGTTTAAGATGATAATTTATTCAGCCACGGCGATCGGCGACGGGGCGAGGGACGAAAAGTCTCCACAATGTCACTATATAAGCGCCGCTCACCTAGGAGGATCTTGGACGCACCGTTATTATATTTTACACGGCCAAGATGAAATTTGTTTGCTCCCGCGCACCGCTCCGCTCCTCCTGCGCAATGCGCAATGCGCAGGACGCGTTCGAGGTCGTGTTTTGTTCTGTCGCGGCAGAGGCACAGTGGGGGAGGGGGGCAGAGGTAAGCTGGGAGTGGTTTTATTTATTTATTTTTTTGCTCTGAGTATTTTTAATAATAATAATATGTATATACACATAAGAAACTTTTATCCCCCTTCTGCACTGGTCACGTATATATTATATTATTTATCTTTGCGGCGGCGGTCTATCCGAGTTGCGATCGTTTCAGAATATCATTCGTCTCCTTTCCACTCGTCTTCTCGTCGCTATACTCTTCCCCCCTCTCCCCCCCCCCCCGGGTCAACTGCCACAACTCCCTGACCGACCACCTCGAATTATTTGCATAGGATTTTAAGCACGTTTGTGTACGCTACTGCAACCTCCGTTTTTTGCCGACAACGGCCGGTGCGGGCTGAAGGAAAAAAGTGTATAGCCATCAATATTTTATTCCGTTCAAAGAGAAAGTGTAGAAATGTACATTTTTTGAAATAAGTATTATTGTATCCGAGAATCGTCTTTTAAAAAACAATATTGTCGTCCGTCGTCGCAGGAAGAATTATTCGAATACGCCTATTTGAAATTGAAATTTGTCATATTATTACAATCACAAAAGTACGAACTATATAATATTGTAACCAGATTAGTAATAAATAAATAAAATTGATGGAATAAATATTAACGTCTGAAGCTTGTCCGCCATGTTTTGTGTTGGAAAAATGTTGGTACATATAGACATACGAATTGCAAACAACTTACATAACAAACCGTTAAACTAAAGATATGCATAGCTGTATAGTGTACTATATAATTTATGTGTAGCCGTGTCAATCTGCCAATCAAGAAAACGATGAAACAATATTCATTCGATGACACAAGTCCCTTAACTAGTGTAGCGTATAATGGAAGTCGGTGTGTACAATATTATAATTAATTCGTAATGAATTCGTCGACTACGATTTGATTAGGTACATATTATGTGATACAATAGGGATCACCTCGTAGTTTCGTAAACACATTAAAATATTATGTTATTGTATAATGCACATCGTTCCGTTACAAGCGCATCAGGTATCTTTATTTAATTTCTTCATCGCGTGAGACTGAGAATAAATAATTCAATTAGGTATAACCGGTAACCGGCAACATGGTACCTGCCCATACCGAAACACTCGAAAACGTTTGCAACCATGAAAAATACGGTCATTAGTCGTCGGCCGCGCGATAATTATTATTAACCGAGAGTACACAATAGTCGTGCAAGACCAGCAAACGCTTCAAACTCGGAACCACATCTATCTCTCTTTCTCTCTCTCTCTCTCTACCTTTCTCTCTCTGCCTTATATGCAGATATGCTTATATATATATTATACACACGGACGTCTTAAAGACCTTCCGTTTTTGCTTCCACCGCGCGATGACACCCCGCTGTCATCGTCTGAAATTTATTTTCTGCCGATTTATCACGAGCTGCGTTTTAACATTTAAATCCAGACCTAATTTAAATATTTGATGCATCCTTGTCCGCCGTAATGGCGGTTTTTATTACGTCCCGCCGCCGGTGGCCGTAAAAAAAAAAAAAAAAAAATAAAAATAAAAGGAAAAAATCCATTCTCGGGGCCTCTGTCGGCGCCGCCGTCGTAGTGTGGTACGCGACGACACAACACTCTATGTTATTGTTGCGCGGTAGTCGAAGAACAATAACGCAATACACACGTTCGCGAGTGAATAATAATAACAATAATAAACGTTTACGGGGCGAGCTGCAGCTGTATATAGCGATGCGCTTTCGCGTGGCGGCCGATATCATATATATATATACAGTATACTAGTAATTGTGATAAATGTCTATAATATCCGTTTCTCCGGTGCAAGTCGGACGCGACGCGTGTTTTGTATACAATATTCGTAACGATATGCGGACATATTATTCTATAACACCTATTGCGGGTACTTGCGCGGGGGGGGGGGTCTAGCGCTACGAGTCGATTTCCGTCTTCGCGACGGCGGCGTGTTGTATTATAATAATGTTCGGACGTCGAGAACCGCTGCGGCGGACGAACGCGCACAACGCCCGACGGACCGATCGCGGGTAGGCAGACGGCAGGTACCCGACCGGCGGCGATTTATCTTTCCCAGTCGACGAGTCGGCCGCGCGACGGAGTAGGACGTCGTGGGGGGGGGGTGCGGCGACGGACCGGACGGATATGCACGCGGAAGGAGGAAACACTACTATACCGATCCCTCGGGGCGGTTGAAAAAAAAAAGATCCCTGCTGGTGCCCCGGACGCGGGGGTAACGTCCATTAATCATGCGATGTTTAGCCGACAACGGTGCCGTGGAAAAGTCGTCGTCGGGCGGCGGCACAAAAAGTTGTATCGGAGACTTGTACGATATTACGTATTATTATAATCGTCCGGCGCTAAAAACCTTTTCGACGCCGCCCGCACGGTGCGAGCCTCCTCATCGACCCGAAGGTCGGTCGCGTGTATCAGCGGCGGATACGACGCGGTGGAGGGGTTTGCACCTCCCCCCCATTTGGCCCTTTTTTCACATACGATTCAAATATTCTACGCGACTGCGGCCTAATCCCGTTCAACTGCGTTGCCCGTGACAAATTAAATGCCCGCGGATTTACCCCTCCGCCGATACTCGCGCGCGCGGTCAAATGAAACGACATTGCGGGTCTTCGACTGCACCGTTATTATTGTTGAGTTGTTTTGGACGGATAAACAATCATATCCAATCGTGATAACAAAATTTTTTATTTTCTGTGATAAAAGACATCGACATGTAAATAAAAAAAAACCGTCGTTTTCCGCCGGTCAACTATATGTTCGACATTAATAATTACGCTGTGCCGGAAAGTAGCCTCCACGAAACTGCGGATTTCGCTGAATCAATCGATGCCAGTTTTATGAAAATCGGTCGAAAACTGATACATTAGGGTCATCCGTTTTAGGCCTTTGATTTTATATAGCAGACATATTTATTAATTATAGCTGATCCCGCACGGCGTTTACCGTGACAAATTGAATAATACCAGTGGATTTAAACCGTCTTAAACTCAGTTGAACGTAAGCTTCACGCATTTGCAACACAGTCATTTGGGTGATTTTGACCAAATATATAATACAGGTCTAAAAGATAGGTATAATAATATACAATTCTATAATAATAGCTATTTTATTTTCTGTAACCAATGGCAACAATGCATAAACAAAAAAATAAACGTTTTTCGTGGCCAACAAATCCCTTTAAAACGCAAAATTTACAAAATTGGCTTCCAGTTATAGCTATCTTCGAGTACCTATAAACAAGGCAGAAAATTACTGGGAAAATTTAAAATGATACATAAAAGTAAAAACCCGTTCAAAAATTTGCATTATTCTTCGGAAGAAAATTAACTTCATTTAGATACTTTTGAAATAAAATTAACGTGAAGCTAACACGTTAATATTGATAAAAAGTAATTGTTAAGTCAAAAGTTAATTTGAAAAAAAAGTAACGAGTTAACTAACTTAACGTCTTAACTTAATTTTAACTTTTAACTCGTCAATGCCCAGCCTTGCCCATAACATTGCCTATGTACCTAAATTTCAGAACCACAAGTGCGATATACTTGGGCTGTGAATCGATCAACTACACACACACACACAAACATATCGCCTTTCATTAACATAGATCGTTTGTACATGCGCGGTTGAAATATTATTATAAGCTATAAACAATATAGTATATTATAATGAGGACGTACACGTGCATATAGGCATGATATTATAATAGGTGTCGTCGTCGTCCACGCGTATAGTTTAAGCGAGCTGACAAGGATATAATTCAATTACGCGAACGGTCGCGTTTTCTCGCATCTGCACAACCACGCGGTCGGTGGTCGGGACGAATAAAAAACACGCACAAAACCCAACAACGATATTACAATAAAAAACATATAACGCATATAATCGTCCGTTCGGAATAATACAAAACATATTATATAGCTAGCCAGATAGGTATATAGTGTCGAAATTGCTAAACCTGTGGCCTGCACACCCGAACTCGCTGTGCGCACATCCTCGCACGGCAAATGTGGCAAAAATATCTCATCCGCCTCCTGCACAAAATCACGAGATTTCCCTGCAAAAGGCACCCTATCTATTTGAAGGAGCATGCCTCGGCTACTGCGAAGGATGTGCAATAATACACAAACGACTGAGCAACAAACACCTCAAACAAAAAACGGCCACATCCATCCAACTCCGCCACCAATCCTAAACACCGTCATCAGCTACCAGCCAATTCTGAAAACCCGATAGTACCACGTTTGTATGCAAATGTCTCACTGCAGGATCACCAATCGTTCAAACCAGTCCTATAAACAACAATAAAATATCCTTTCCTAAATTCCTCGATGAATTTAAACCCATTTTAAATCCTCTTATATCTCTCCTGACCACCGTTCTTTCAAGACTCATAAAAACCAAAAAAATATGTAAAACTATACCTATTACCTAGATTAAATTCTCACATCGTCCCAACGCGCAGTGTCTGTGTACTGATCGACTTACTACAACTGCTCCGCATCATAAAGTTTCATCAACGGATGGCTCCTTCGACCAAGTACTCAGTCTTGATAAAATTATATATTATACTCCTTTGTTTTACTTTATCCTATATTAGCCTTGTAAACGTAATTTGTGATTATTGTAAAAATATATTATATGCATACACATTGACAGCCAATGTTACATTGTACAGTGTTAGTAAAAAAAAAAAAAATAGAGAGAAGAAAAAAGAATAATATAGCTAACGCCGTAGACAACGTGTTTCAAAATGTCTTACACACCCGAACTCAATATCTGTTTCCTGTCTAGTTTTTATTGTACTTTATATTTTAAGTTTTTTAAACGTTGCCCTACAAATACAACAATGATCGCACATCATTAAAAAGCGCGTTCTTTAGAAATACATGTGCGATAAAACGACCGACCGACAAAATAAAACCTCTTTTTAGGGGGGCACATGGTGTTGTGACTATTTCATACAATAGAGCATTACGTGTACTTGATCGTAAATTATATAAGACGTGTACATTGACTGTTGCCCCAAAACTGTTGGTTCAAAAACGTCGTCTATTTTTCTCATGAATTTTTCCCTCCCATTGAGCACGTTAATATAATATATGATTGTGTGATGTACAATTTTGTTTTCCTCGATATTGGCTTAGGTTGATTTGTCATAATGTTGTTACCGATAACGAAACCGTAGGCATTACTATATAATATTGTTCGTTTTTTTTTATAAATTACAACTGCAACTGTTTGAATTTAATTATAATTGTTTTTCAAATATACTGTAATTAAACGATTGCTTTGTTGCACTGCAATATATGCGTATAATAATATCATGCATATTCGTCCATATGCCTACGATTAATTTCAATTAAACAAGTTGCATGGTAAAAAAATTAAAAACTAATAAAATGATAAATCATTTTGTACGACTTGCGGTATATACCTATGTTGTACTGGGAGAGAAGATTAGCATGCACGCAGCGGTAGAGATACCCGAGAAAACTAATCACAAAACTTTGGGGATTAGACTTGTGTATGTAAAACACTAAAATGTATAATATATTACCTGGGCAAAAAGTTATGGTTTTTGTTAGTTAGCTGGCCATTCAAAATACCAAAATCGTAAATGTACTGCGAAAATTATGGTAAAAGATTCGTTGCTATACGGTTTGCATGGTATTACGACGAGTTACGACACAAAATTTCTAATTTTGGTAAAATTTTAACGCAATATTGTTATGTATAATATTATTGTTGCAGCGAGTTATCGTGTAAGATAGACAATATTTTTATGGTATGTCATTTTTGTATTTTTTTTTTTAAATTTGTTTTTTAATAATCTAATAGAATTTTGAATATTCCATTTGATACGCTTTAATTTTGATTTAATATTATATACGAAGACTTATATACTTTTTACATATTCAACCAATGATAGAGCAAATAAATGTTTGTTATTTATTTTATAGAATATTGTATTTTTATATTTAGACTAATATCTTGTTGTACTGTAAGTATAGTATTCTCATGATAAGATTGCTTATTTTATTAAAGATCATATTTTAGTTTCAACTTTTAATTGAAATTTCAGAGATTAGAATATATAATTAAAAATAAATCTGTATTAAGTAATAGTCCCAAATCTTTATTAAAAGTTTACATGTTAGTCAAGTTATTAAAATAGTTTAGTTGTAAAGTCTGTCGTACAAAAATTAATTACTGTACGTTTTTAAATTATTTACTAACGAAGGGTTTTCTATAATTAACAATTAAACCTTTTGTCGTATTAATTATTTTTTATAATAATCATTTTAATAAATATTTATTCTTGTTTAAATTAAATTACATTAATCCCACTAGCCGAACAAATATTTGTTTGTAATATATACTGAAGTATACACGATATATAATTGTATATTATTTCCATCACTCCTATACTGTATTAATGTATAATATCCTAATATTTATGCGCCTACGTATAGTACTATATATAAGTTAAAATTGAGTGTATTACAGTATTACAGTATTATAATATTTAGAGATATTATATTTGCCTTTGATGGTTTTTTTTTAATATGACGTGGTCATTAATACTTTATTATATACATTGTACAATAATATAGACACATTTTAGAATGGTTTCGACCATAGTAATCATAATAATTATGACCATTTACTGGAAAGAAAATCGTGAATTAAAAATTTTATGGAAAACGTCAACACAAATATAGCGATTCACTATAAGAAATGAATAATATTCAGAGAAAGTAAAACAATAGAAAAGAATAATTTGTTCAAAAAAAATACGTTGCACCCTTTTTCCTTTGCAGATGAGGTTTACTTATCATTCTTAATTTATTTAATTTATGTCGTTTTCAGTAAATATAAATGAGACACCGGTGAGAATGTATACATTCATAAAAAAAAAGTCTCCAAGATAATGACGATTCATTATTGTTTGTAATTTAATAAACTCAAACCATCTCAAGTGACGTGACACCAAAGAGATAATGGTGTTATTTCCTTAAAAATGGTCTTCTTTTATTTTTATACAATACAATTATTTTATAACGGATAATAAGATAGAATACTTAATTTTATACTGCTCTGAAATAATTATGTGTGCTTAGCGTTGTACTTAGTTGATAGGTTGATGTATTATAGTCAATATCGGATTACTCATGTAAGAAAAATAAAAGTTTATACAATATCGCCTCAGAGTTTGCAATCGATCGGTACAGCAACGTGAATGGTAAACAATTAATAAAGACCAGTGAGCTCAATAAAAGTCTATAGCTGACAATAACGTAAATAAATATGTTCGAGTTGATGTTGCGAGACGATGACTTAGCTAAGGCTGTGACTGGTATGAGAGACATATAACCGACGATTCATTTTTTACGAGACCGTCGTAAAAAATAGACAACACAAGTATATAATAATTTAGAGACGTTAGAAAGCGGTATCTGCACTCTAATTTACTTCATCTGTTTTCCAAGCAGCATTGTGAGTAAGTATTTTTTTTTTTTTAATAATTACATATCTATATCGATGTGGGGTAGCGTTTCATTGGAAAAAATTACTTATAAAAGCAAAATCGAATTAATAAATTGGCATTGACGGAGCCAGCAAAACGACAATTAATAATATCGCCATGTCATTATTTGATTTCAAACGTTTAGCTATAATGTTAAATAATAAAATATATTTTCTACATGCAAATATCGCTGTTATATTTTATCGAGTATTTTTTTTTAAATATTTTCCTCATCAAAATAACATTATACAGTCTGTATCCGTTGCAACTTGCAACCTACCATAAACTGTTTTTGAAGTTGGCAAATAAATGTGTAGGTACGACTTTCGTTAAATACATTTTTATGTTTGTAAACTTAATATATTTTATCCGCACGCGTTGTAAAATGAATTTATATATATATGTATATATGCATGCGATTGCAGTAGGTAGGTCCCTGGTAAATATACATTATGCTATAATGGGATAAGTTTATGAAAATACACTTGCATCGCGTAAAACAAATAAAATATATAACGAACTCGTTTTAAATCCGAACACATTTACGCGGGACATGCGTAATAATATCGCATCATGGTTTTAAATCGAACCTTTCCGCGTTTTTGTTTCCTCTCTCTCACTCTCTATACATCGACAAACAATTATTATTTATTTTCTGCAGTCACGGCCCCCGCGAGCCGTGTCGTGGCATCGTTTCATTTCGTCGCTCCTCGGCCGGACGAACGAATTCCGAATCCGAATCCGAATCGTGAATTACGATAAAACCGAAATCGCGCGAACCTCTGTACATAATAATAATAATAATAATACAAATGTGTGCGCACCGTCGGACTACGTAACGCGTCGGGGCGAAAAAAAAATAGACACAAAACAAATCGAAAAGGTCGCCCGCAAGACGACGACCACTACCGCGGTCCGGGGATCGCTCTTGGTACCTACTATACACATACATACATCGTAATACGTATATATAAATATATGTGTGTGTGTGTATGTATATAGACGCGATGCAGCAGAGTTTAGCAGCAGGTAGTGACGTTGTAATTAATGGGCCGAAAACCGTGCGCCGAGGTGGGATAAATCGCGAGCAATATCCTCCGAGTGCCGGCCCGAGTGAGGCGCGACATCGACATCGACGGTGCGAGGGAGGGGGGGGGGGGTGGGGAGGGAGCGCGTTTACCTAAATGGAAAAGTCTATTTGTTTTTCGCGAGCCGACCGCCGCCGAGGCAATTCCGGAAGTTTCTAACGTTAATTAAATTACTTAGGTGAAACGCTCTGCCCATCAATATGTATGCGCGCGCGATTGGACGTATATAATGCGTATACGACGTATACGGTTGATGTATACACACCGCCTTAAGTATATAAGTAATAAGTATACACACACCCACACACACACACCCACATACACATACACACACTCACACCAGATCGGTGTGTGCGATTTGCGCGATTTGCGCCCCCGCGCGCAGCAGACCGACCGACGAGGGTCGTAGAGGATATTTACCGTTTCCCATTAATTGAAGAGATACCACCTCCCCTGCACCGCCCCGATCGCGCCACACCGTTCTTTTCCGCCTATTTCTTCCACCGCCGATCCTCCCCGGCTTCTGTATATATAAATAAATATATACATACGTACGCCGCATCTATCTCTCGTTTACCCGCGGCGGATCATCCCCGTCCGGGGCTCGTGTGTTGTGCTTGTATGTCTATACATAGGTAGGAGCTGATGTATGTGTATAAAACATATAATATTATACGCACTTATATATATATATATATTATATTATATTGCAAGTATAGCTATGGCCCGGGAATAAAATAAATCGCGTGTCTTACCGAGAAACTACTTCAAAGGTTAGGGGTAGGTATGTCTATTTAAAAGCGCGTGGGGGTGTGTGCAGCCGGTCGGTTGAATCATCATTTGAAGAGCTACAATAACTTTCGTGGATATGAATGCAACATTAAGGAGAACCCGTCCAATTTTTATAAAAGCATCTCTCCGCCGCGACTTTAATTGCGGTCGATAAGTTTTTCATCAAAACTGATTCCGCTTTGCCGGCACCGTCAAGCACGACGCGGCTTATGCGAACACAAAAAAAGATATATTAATGTTTCTGTAAAGAACACGGCCGCGGACAAATAATAATTTTTTCCAACCTCTTCGTCAATCGATATTGCGCTTTTGATTAAAATAAATAACTTTTTCTTGGTTTTGTTTTTTTAAATTTAATCGTGTTATGATTTTTTTTTCATCAAGTCGCGCGTTAGGGTAACTACCTACAATATTACGTTTCGAGTTTGAAATAACGTAAACTTCAATACGGTAAGCTCTGCATAACAGGTTATGCGCATATTTATCAAGTAGAGTAATTAATATATATAGGTACCTACCATAATATGTTAATATTAAACTTGTTGATATTATGATACCTTTGATACTTTTTCATTTCCACGATTCGTGGAATGTAGGCGGAACAAAGTTTCGATTCCCCTCCCCCTATCCGGGTTATTTTTTTATATTCAATATCGTTTATCTTAAATTAATAATCCTCGAAATAAATCGCGTACACACACAATGTTATATAAGTCATAAAATATATAACACGGTATAACGATACGTTACGTATTTGTTCATAAAACTTTTCGTATGATAAGCATAATAATAATAATAAATTATTATCGTTAATGTCTGATTGAATACGACGTGCTGTCACACAGAGGAGTGTGCCTTAACATAACTTTTAGTTTATGTATAGTGGAAAAAGTGGTTGGTTTTTAATATAAAATATTCAATGCGTTTACGATTGAACTTTGAACGGGTTTCGTTTAGTCGACTTTGATTTTGCAGAGCCATAAAGTTGTGAAGATAAATTATTTAAAAAAAAAAAAAAATAAAAATAATAAAGGACTACACGAAATATTACAATATGATAGAGAATGATATCTAAATCGTTTGTTTCTATACAAACACAAATTTTGTTGCGCATGCTGCACGTACGCCGCTGCTCCCAGGAGAGTTAACGATGTTCGAAATGTTTCTATAAATGAGTTTTTAGGTAGGTACCTACCTCTTGCTTTCAACTAAACAAGGTACCCGAGTTAAACGTCAAATTAAATTATCAAAAATAGTGTATTGTAATATTATTGAGGCGGGTAACGTTTAAGAACTCGCTGTCGTTTAAACACTGTGCCATAAAGTATATTAAACCGTTATAGTTACAACGCAATCATATATATATATGTATAGTATTATAGTATAATATATTATGTTTTAAAACAATATGAAATCAATACGATCCCATTCGAGTCGAAACGACAATGCGCACGATATAATATCATGCAGTCGCGTAAGATCTTGAAATTCAATTTTATAATATCATATTATAAACAGTATGGTCGGCTTTTGG
Organism: Sitobion miscanthi; assembly: GCA_008086715.1. Classification (NCBI taxonomy): domain Eukaryota; kingdom Metazoa; phylum Arthropoda; class Insecta; order Hemiptera; family Aphididae; genus Sitobion; species Sitobion miscanthi. Next base: position 24,013,715 of record CM017799.1, on the reverse strand, counting down.
AAAACTGGTGCGCGCAGTCGTTGAAAAGTATAATAATATACAATTTGTAAATTTATGGTTTAAAACGCAAACTTTTAACAATAACCCTATACGCGACTGTGACACGACAATATGACGTGTGCGTTTATTCTGTTCGCCAAGAATATCATATATTTATTTAGGTACCCGCGTGTGCGACGTCAAAGAATCGTTTAAAATATAAATAATAAATACCGGGCAATAAGTCAACGGCGATCGAAAGTTTTCGTCGGAAAACAAATTAAATACGTGCACGTCGACCGATATAAACGTAACAAATCACGAGCCGAAAACGGCGAAAAATATGAACTCCGGCCAAACGTATAATGTCAGGTCGTGACGACGGCTTACTATTGTTATAACTATAACACAACGACGCAATTTAATAATAATAACGCACTATATCGATTTACGGTGACCATTGAAAATAATATGTTCACCGGAACTCGAACGACGTCCCTCGCACACGGGTATGACGTGATTAACGATCGGACAGTATTATATTATTGTGGATTGCACATATTATTTTTGTGATAAGCGCAAAGGTCGGACCTTTAAGTGATCTCACACACTTATATTATATTATAAGACCTGTGGAAAATGGACATTTCCCCCCTCCCCGCGATTTTTTTTTAAAGTTTATTATTGAACGATAATAATGAATTTAATAATACAATATTATTTATTGTTTAATATGAGATTATAATTTTTTTTAATAAAATATACAAACGTTTTTTTTATTATTTTCATAAATACAATACATTATAAATGTATAATATGTTTGATCCACTGAACTACTTATAAATAAAGCATAATCAATAAAAATGGCTAAAAATTCTGACATAAAAATAATACATTTTGTAAAGAACATTTGATTACTGATTCTTTTGTTATTTCTAAACAAATACTTTTTAGCCTTTGTTCATATTTATTTATTTTTTGTTAAAACTGTACCAGATATTTAACAATTTCATAATTGCTTTTGAATTTGATTGCAGTAGTTCAGTTGATCAAAAATATACATCTATAATATTTATTAAATTTATGAAAATATTTGAAAATGTTAGATAATAGGTAAAAAAATAAATTCATATTAAATAACAAAATAATATTATTAAATAGTCAACTTTAAAAAAAAAATGGGGGGAAAATGTCTTACTACACCGAAAACAGTCAGGGGGAAAATGTCCGCGATTCATACCTAAACATAGTGCTATACATCAGTGGCGTATACGCATCTTTTATGTGCGGGTGTTTAGAATATCCAGCTAAAACTGGGGGTTGGGGGGGAGGGAAGGGGAGGCCTAGAATCATTTGGTTAGGTTTTTGCCTCTTGGCCAGTTAGGGGGAGTAGAAGAAAAACACGTAACCTACGTGCGAGAATAAAGAGGGTTTTGAGGTGTACATAGTGTATCTTTAAATAAAAAAAGATGATTATCGATCAGTATAATACTGAAAAATAATCTTAGGCGAGTTCTACCGAGCCCCAAATTTATAGTCCTAAGTATAGTCCATCTTATAATAAATAATAAAATTATAAAATGTATCATACATAAATACATAAATTTCAATCCATAAGTACCCGAGTGAAAATAACTATCGTAATAGTTAATACTTAATATCACTAATATCTTATTTGTGCTGACAGTCTAGGTCGGTTTCACCCACCGAATTAGATGTTTCACATCAAAAATTTAACTGGTTTGTAACTGCATAGGTACCTACTTATTGTGGAAAAATGGAGATTATGATATCAACTTGTTTGAGTGAGAAATCACTTAAAAATAATAATAAGTCGTCATATAACTCAGTCAAAAGTAACTTAACTTTAACTTTTTAACTCGTTATGCCCAGCATCGCAAATACGTTTGAATCGTTTTTTCAGAAATAGCTGGTTTAAAAATAAAAACGTATTGGTTAATGGTCATTACAGCTGAACCTTAATAACTAGAACAGCTATAAGATAAGATAAGTCAAATTTTCGATAACTCGAAGGTATGTCTTGACCCCTACATTTAAAATAAATACCATTTTTTTCAAAAACTATAATTTTTTTTGTCCCCGACCTATCCGAGGTCTCGAGATTTCACTGTATTATTTTAGGGAATAGTTATTTCGTTTGGCGTTTAATTAAAATAACAACAATATAATTGGAAAACCCCCTCACCCTCATCCAGGCACGAAGAAGTAGTTATCATAAGGTCTCAGATTTGACACCCTCATCCAACACACTTGCACCTTACAACTAAAGGAGACTGTCCGATCTGTGAAGCCTGTGACGAAGAACTGATGATCAAACATATTACACTAAAATGCCTCAAGTTCAACATCTCCAGACAAATCCTCGGAAATCCATCAACGATGAAATAAGCGCTTGGAGAAGAGAACTCCAAAAATATATGCATTTCTTCGCAAGCATAGGCTTAGCAAAATTAATGTAAAAAAAAATAAAAATATTGTACATAATTTATTTTACGTTCCCCTTCTTATGTTTATCATAATGTCTCCCCATAGTTCTAAGATTAACACTTTATAATTATCATATAGGCTAATGACCTTAGATGTTGAAGACTTTTAAACCTAATAAAAAAGAAAAAGAAACAGAATATTATTATTACGAAAATGCAAATCGATAAAGCGGTCGAAAAACCGTCGGCCACCATCGGACCGAGTGTCGTAGCAATTGTAAACAAAGTAAACAGTGACGAGTATACTCAATTACATAATTGCTCACCTAAGGGAAAGCATATCTTGAATCTTCCCAACTAATATTATACCGAAAATGGATTTAATCGGATGCAGGATGAGGATATTATACGCCGTCGACTGAAACGCTCGAATGAGACATTGCTATCGCCGTGTCATCATGGTGGTCACAGATAATAACCGGTCCTATGTCCAGCGAACTGTCGTCGCGGAAGAATTCGGCGACGTCGGAGGAGAATACGGTGACGTTCTACCCGCTTTCGGTGACGTCGGAACCGCTTCCTGTGACGTCCTACCAGATTTCGGTGACTCTCGACCCACTTCCTGTGACGTCGGACTCGCTTCCTGTGACGTCCTACCAGATTTCGGTGACTTTCGACCCGCTTTTTGTGACACCAGAACCGCTTCCTGTGACGTCCTACCAGGTTTCGGTGACTTTCGACCCGCTTCTTGTGACGCCGGACTCGCTTCCGGTTACGGTCGAGCTCGTCTCGGCGCGGTCCACGGCGTTTGCAAGCGCCTATGGCCGGCTCGAGTGGCCCCTGGCCACTGGCCGCAGGGCGGCGCATAGTCTGCGGTGATGTGATCTGTTTCAAGTGCCACACACCGACGAGTCTAAACCAGTGTTTCTTAAGCCGTGTTTCGTGAAATTCGAGTGGTTTTCCAAAATATTCAAAAAAATTGCTTTGAAAATATGTATATTACTATATTTTAATTATACCTACATAATGACATAGTCAATTGCAGCATACAATTTTGCTGTATTTGGTATTTTAGTTTATAGTTTAATTGCCGATTATCGCGACCCACATGTTTTGTGTACCTTCTTTTTTCGAAGATAATTTTCACTAGGGTTCCGCATAAAAATATATTATTGTTCGGTGTTCCGTGGCGTCTATCGAAGAGTTTAAGGAACACCGGTTTAAACGACGAAATTGTTGCAATTTTTAGTATATTTTCTTCGTACCTATACTGCAGGTCGGCGCGAGCCCGTCGGTAAATCATCTCTGTATCCGCGCGCCGTTCATTAATAATATGAAATTAAATAATATATATATTATGGTCACAGGATCACGGCATATAATGTTTAATCAGTGATCGCATAATGAAAAATTAAATATTTAGTTTTATGGGTCGCTAATTTTGACTTGTCCGGTGCTAAGCACCCTAGATGTGCACCGTCGCGCCACCACCCCGCGCCCCGCCGCCCCGTAATTGTGCGAATTCGGCCAATGCATTATAATAATATTATTATCCGCATCCGCATCCGCTGTTTCCGCTATATAATTTCTACTCTAACCGTACACTAGTATAATAATATACTGCAGTCCACATAATATAATATCGTAGTGATCAATATATGATATAATAATATTATGAGCTCCACGGCTCGCACAGTATATACGCCGCGGGTACAAAACTATAAAACTTCGACAATCGCGTTGTTTGCACACACCGTCGCCGCGTGTAAATTTATCGAATAAATTTACTTCGCACGCATTTGTCTCGTCGTCGCGCCAATAACTTACACGATAATATGTCACCGTGCTGTTATTACGCCCGCGCGATATATTATGGCGTCGTCGATACGATATTATTGTTTTGTTGCAAAACGAAATTAAACGTCAGTCGTACGACGATGTAACGTCGACAGTTGTACAGTACCTGCAAGCGTATACTATATGCTATTGTAAATATCATAATATTATATATAAATATTAAAATATATATACATACACATCACGTTAAAATGTCACCACGCACTCGGTGCGAAATGCGCGCAGTACCCGAGAAACGACGCGTGCACAAGGTGTACAATAATTCAACTATATAATATTATTTTTATTTTTAACCACCCGAAGGCTTTTACTATTGTAACGATCAACGATCTTTAACAATACATTCGAGAGGTGTACATCGAACATTAAACGTCGATAGATTAATAATAAATAAATATTCAGGAAATATATACAAAAAAAAAAAACGTGTTTGGGTTATCACGCGCGGCGTAGAGGCGCCAGCCTCGGACTAATAATAATTTATGCCGAGTCCATATTGCGGTCTGCGGCGTTCGAGACGCCTATAATTATGTCTCGAGAGTCATCGAGCAGTTGGATTTATTGCCGCTGGACCGGCGTGTTTATCTGGTCTTTTCTCGTGTTTTCTGGCAGACCCGGTAATCTCGTCCCGGACAGAGGGGTCATCGTCAAGTCTCGGTGGATAGTGACGTCATTTCTACGGCGCATAGGTATGCCGCGACAACAGCACGGAGAGCAATGTCCCGGCAACGTCGGATAATCTCAATATCGGACTCAATACCGGCACGGCTGTATTCCATAGGTCCATAAATCGGTTTGATCACCGTTGCACACAAAATACGTTTGCACGCAAGGTCTAATCCGGAGGGTCTACCGATGAAAACTATAATGTATAGATGTGATGTTATCGTATAATAGATAATATTATTATCACGACGTCATGTCGTACCCGAGCGCGGATTACAGTTTTGAGCGGACTACGTATTTTATTCGTTGATTCTCCGACCGGGTAATTTGTATACCCATGCGCGTCAACCGCGGACCGAGTTGCCGAAACACTTTGACGAGTGTTATATTATTTATAATACGATCCGTACAGTATAATATTACGAGTGGGCGGGTAGGTAGTTAGGTGGGTTATATTATAGTGTACATCGCAGCGTGTACGTGCATAACGTCGCCCATACGACGAGCGCATAATGCGATTATTTTCCCGTTTTGGTTCACGACGAGTGGCAGGTACGTGTAACAATAAAAGTTTGACGAATGTTGCGATAAAATTATCGCGCGAAAAGCTCCGCACTTGCGTTGTGTTACACCTACGACGACGCGTCTTTTTCGTTCTTAACATTATATTCGTTTACGCGTTCAAGTCGAGACGTGTCGTTGTGATATTACAGCTGCTTTGGCCGTCACACGAAACGGGCAATGGGATAACGTATTGAAGTGAATGACACGATATTACGTTATGCGTGTGATGACGCGAGTCGCGAGTTGATTATACTTTATTCGAAAACGTCCCGAAGAAGACTATACATATTTACTAGAACGATATATATATATTGCAAATAAATGTATGATGATACGGTGAATACGACGATGATGAATCCGATAAAATAAATAGCGATACAGATAATATTATGACATGGGTTTAGTAAATAATCATTTTCAACCCTCCGATGCTGGGCTGAGTTCGTGGTAGAAAATGGGGTTTGAAAGTGTTCACAATATCTGTAGGATAACTATTGTACCATTGATATATATAGCTATCTAATATAATAATATATTAGTGATATTACATATTTATATATTTCTTAAATTTACACGTTTTCAGAATAACTTAATTTTTGTTTTACATTATAAAATTCAAATACGTTAACTGTATTAATCCTTAATAGCTATATAGAAATCTCACTTTTTGTGCCAAACTGCTTATTTTATTCAGGCGTTTCTAAATTATATTAACGTTTTCTTTATACACATAACATCTAGTCACACGTTCGTGACGTGTGACATTTGTTAGTACATTGTGTTCTTACTTAAACTTTAGTAGGAGTACTACTGTACCATACAATGTTTAGAAACCGTATGACTCGGTTGATATATTATTGTGTAAAAAAACCGGATCACACTATGGAAATATGGAAAACTATATTCGAAATTGTCTGATAAAAATCCGTCAACACTAACCTGACCTGTTCCCCGGCGAGGGGGGGGGGGGCTTAACGATCTTTAAATTCGCTTTTCACGCCACCGTCACTTTTAACTTTCATCAAAGATACCCCCCAACCCTTCCGTCGCTGCAGGCCCGCAAACACGAGGTGGCCGATTCGTTCCTAACGTATGTCCGTATAATACGATAATATATGTTATACTCCACGCGAAACCTGACAATTTGTTCTGGACACATTCCAACAATCTATTTGCGCACGTAATAAATTCGGTGACCAAACCACTGGGTCAGTGGTCGGGAATCGATCGAGCTGTGTGCACTATTATTATAGGACACAATGCCAGAGGAGTCGGCCAGGCGGAATCGAAATTACACATTTGCGCTGCGCATTTTTTACGCACATGACGGTAAAAAAGAAAATATATAATATCGCGTTTGATATGGAAGGGATGACAGACGAGGAACAAACATTGTAAAACGGACCGAGTCCCATATCACCGGCAGTCCGATGTAATATCATTATAATATGAATACATCGACAAGCGATGTGATGGCTATATTAACTCGGCACACAAGACCCGTGTAGGGCCACGAACCCACGCTACGGTCCGGTACACAATCGCGTACCTGGGTATACAGAGAACGTATCGTTATATGGTCGACAGTTATTGTATATTTTATCGACGTCCGACGTCGGTGCCGCGACCGTACATCAGCATAGAGAATTGAACGCCGCCCGATCGGCGCGCATAATATACGAAATCCCGGCGCCGACCTTTGCAAGCGTCGTCGGCAAACAGTCGAGAAATTGATACGAAGACACATTTAGCAGTGCCGTTTTCTCGCATTATATCCGCACGGGCAATGGCCGTGTACAGCGTGTGTAAATAGCAAAAAAAAATATCGAACAAAATAATTTTTTGCGGTGATGGCAGGCAAACGACCGCTTTTTGACGGGTACGGCCGTATAGTCAAGGTGGGGGAGGGGGGGTAATATACTTCTCGGAACCCTGGTCTAAATGATATCGGACGAGTTCGCGGTCACCGACAGTATACAGAGACGCCAAACGCCTCGCCCAAGGTATCTATAAGAAATACTGCGATTTTTGCGCGTTTTACCGCCCCTGCTTTTGCCCATGTATTGTTACAAAACTCTTGCGCGAAACAACCATTTCCACATGCGTTTCGATAAACTGTACGGACCAAAGTAATCGTAAGATTGTACACCATGTCGTAACGAAAAAAAATAAAATAATTTCAACCATTTTTCGTGATAATTTTTCAATTCGTTTTGTTGTGTTTCATAATATTAAGAATTCTTTTCGAAAACCGTTGATGTTCGAGTATCGAACGAAAAGTTTTTTTTTATTATTATTAATAAGCGTTTAAAGTTAAGGCTAGCGGGGAGTAAAATTACAAGGTGTGTGCTTCACTGCTGGGCTGTAAACGTTGTGGTTCACTACTCTGATCATCAAAACTTTAATTGCTTATTAATTAAAAACTTATTTGTTCAGCTGCAATCGATACATATATATATATATATACAATATGATTGTTGGTGAACAATTTTTCTTCATAAAAAATTACCCTGCCTTCGGTCAAGCGAAATTAAAATGGATGTTTAAAAATAAAACGGAAAAATAAATAGAATTTAATAACGTAAATATCGGCAGGATAAAAATAACCGATTTGTAAGATTTCTAGTTGGCCGCATCGGTGGAGTTCTCCAGCGGTGCTTTCTGGACACTTCGCGATAAATATATTTATACGCGCGTGAGTTGGTATATATATTTCCGTATCAGCCGAACATAGTTCAAACAATAATTATACGATTAGATAGAGAGCATAATATATAATATTTAGTCGGCGAAATCGTATTAGAATAATATTTAATAATTATCGTAGAGTTCCATGCGCAACAAATGGTTGGCCGATGACCAATATTAATAATCTGTCGGTCTGTGCGACCTCCACCGCAGGTTATAGCCATGTTAAATATTGACGAGCGATGCATATTATGCGTTGAAATGTACAATTATTTCGTACGATTTAGTTCATTATTATTACTATTGATTTTATATTGTATTGCTTCTCCTTCAAATTAATCGTATGGGCACAACAATATTATACCTATATATACGGTGTTCGTATACAATATCGTTAATCACTCGTCACTATGATAGGCTTACAAAAAACATCCGTCGCGGTCACGGAATAATATTATTCGATAAGTGCTCAACGTTTATGTTGATTCGGATGACCCTGTATTCTCAAATGGTATAGACGACGTAACCATAATATTATATCCTATCCGTTTATCCCGCGCTAAATTGGACGTCGTTTGTAATATGTACCTACCTGATGTATATCGTGTCTGATCGGTCAACGACATAATATAGTCGCGCCGATGGTTTTAATTTTCATAACGATTAATAACGACTTAAAAATCGTATAACGCGAAACCCGAGATTTCTATTGGTAACAAGTACTCGTAGAATACACGCACAGGTATCTGCTCGAATTGGGGTGTTGTGTCAAAAGTGACGATTTAGCGGAAGGATTGTCAGACACCTACACTCGCTCGTCTCAAACGATTAGATTATTCGGGGCCAACCATACGCTTGTGAACGATGTTCGATTCCGTTTAATCCTCGAAATGTCGCGACAAAGTTTCCGTCTGTCGCAAACCGAAACCATATCCGAATCTTATAATTATATGCGTCCCGTGCGATTGTGAAATTCGCTTTAGTGTTACCTATTGAAATGTTCTGCAAGCGCGCGAGTGAGAGAGCAATAGCGGAGATTTCTGAATCCACCCCGAGCGACAACGTCTCGTTTACTGTTTGTTTGTAATTTGTACCTACCTGATGTATATCGTGTCTGATCGGTCAACGACATAATATAGTCGCGCCGATGGTTTTAATTTTCATAACGATTAATAACGACCTAAAAATCGTATAACTTCAGTTCGCGAAACCCGAGATTTCTATTGGTAACAAGTACTCGTAGAATACACGCACAGGTATCTGCTCGAATTGGGGTGTTGTGTCAAAAGTGACGATTTAGCGGAAGGGTTGTCAGACACCTACACTCGCTCGTCTCAAACGATTAGATTATTCGGGGCCAACCATATGCTTGTGAACGATGTTCGATTCCGTTTAATCATCGAAGTGTCGCGACAAAGTTTCTGTCTGTCGCAAACCGAAACCATATCCGAACCTTATAATTGTACGCGTCCCACACGACTGTGAAATTCGTTTTGGCGTTACGTATTGAAACGTTTTGCAATAGCGGAGATTTCTAAATCCACCCTGAGCGAAAACGTCTCGTTTATATTGTTTCGCGCGAATACATAATAATGCATAGAATGTTATTATTATTATTATCGCTATCGTCGTAATTAATACAAACGCGGAAAAGACTCACGTGAACAATATGGCGGTTCGTCTGATTTGTCTCCGCAGTCGTCGTTACCGTTACAGAATTTGTCCAAGGCTACACAGTAGCCCGTATCGCACATGAACTCGGACAATTGACAGCCGAAACCGCAATCGATCATGCCCAGCACGCCGCACAGGAGTATAAATCTTCGCACTTGCATCGTGGCCTGAAAGCAATGAACCAATCGATTAGAATATTATATTATTATTATTATTGTTGCAATAGTGTTGCAGTAAATTTATCGGTGTTTTTTTTTTTCATAATACCGCGGCACACGTCCGACATTATATCGGTGAGAAGATCGAATTAGACAGGTAATAGTGTTACAACCTATCACGGATGATATTATCATGCGATAAAAGCGATTTCTATTCGAAACGTTAAAATAAAAAATTCAAGACTCGGCGGTTGTAATATTGTATCAGGGGAAAGGCCGGATGAGAGACTGCAGCTGCAGTTATGGCGTGTCGGAAATTAAACATTTAAAGAATCGTTTGGCGATATGAAAAGCAGGGCGAGGCTATAAATCAAGTACCGAGCTTTAAAAACGTCGAGACCGCCGGCAATTCGGTCAAGTTCGGTAAAAGTTTTTTTTCTTTTTTACGATCAATGAACACCTGTTGCACCAGTAGACAATCATCGGGGAAGGCCGAATTTCTTCGGAAACATAAACAGCGCAGTGATTAAGGGCGAGTTTTCCGTGTATGGGTATATACCATAATGTTATGTACCCATACACTCGGAAAACCACGGGGACGGACAAAGAAATGCAAATATACGAATATACTTTCAACCTTCATTATCATTTCCAGTGCAAATAGGTAAACACAACCAACAGCTGGCCGAATTTATTTAATTTACACAAATTAACATAAAACGTATAACTGTATATTAAACTACGCACTTCTCGTTCGTTTCTCGTGTTTATTTAATCTGCTTAAAATATTATAGTGTCTTTTTATTATTACTATTACTGTTATTGTTTATATTGTTCAATATTATAATAATATTATGCGTATATCTTATTAAAACGCGTCTCGATGTTTTAATGACACGAGACGTATCCAATGCGGTCCGTATTCAGAATAATGCGACTATAACAATAATATCAATACGAGTAGTCGCTTTTCGTTTATTATTATTATCATCAAAAATAATACCCACTTTAAAGAAACGTATTAAAATATATAACATGTCATGATATTATATGGGGGTAGGTATACGCGCGTTCATTTCCTTTTTATTTTCACGCTGAAAAGTGTACTTAAATATTCATCTCACTATTTTTACGCTATTTTCAAGTGCCAATAAATTCGAATTTCAACAGTCTATTCTCTTTTGATGTATTTTCAATAGAGACCGACCGTTACGTATATACCTTATTTCGTGTATTTATATATTTTATTCTGTACACCCTTGTCAATCCAAATATTCAATTTAGAATCTTTATTGCACGTATCATTTGTTATTCGTATAACATTAGCTCGCCTCGTTTTTCACGTTTGTACTGTTTCATTTGCGTTCAATATTTCAACAGCACCGAAGACGACACTTTTATAATATAATATAACGAGTAACAACCATCACGCACGTCTTGTAATATAACGGTAAGACTAGTATCATTATATTGTATTTGGCGATGATTAAGATAAAAATAAATTGTGTCCAACTCGAATCGTATTACCGGCCGTGTATAATATTATTATAATTAATTTGTTAGGTATCGATCAACGGCGTATAACAAATACGACATGAATCATGTCTTTTTCGAGGCCCGCAAGTCGCGTGACTAATTACAAAGGCTAATGGCGATAAATAAAATAATATGAAAAAGGATGTAGCCGACAAGAGAGATCGCATTGAAATATGAATGTCGTGACAGCGTCGAGATATAAATTATTAAATAATATTATACAACATAATATAAAATGGCCGCGCGCAGTATATAATATAGTAACTGCAAAACCTCATAAAAACATATTATTATGCACACACACACACACCACACACACACACACACATCGTATCGACTTTTGCACAATGTGCGCGTTGTGACTAATATTACAAGTCACCGCGATGACGATAGTGATAATGATAATAATAAAAACAATAACAATAGTGATAACAATGACAACAACGAGTGCGACACTGCGCAGCTGCTCTCGTACGACATCCTAACCCGTTTTGATCATATTTAGTATACATTTTGCGTCTTAACAGTCGTAGGTACATTACAACATAAATATGGTAGTCGATTCGTCAATTTTATTATTATTAACCCCGCGATGAGCACCGATATTTATTATTGCATCATCCGCTACAACGACACGGCGAGTATAGTATACTATTATTATTATTATTATTATAATTTCGATTTCGATTTCCACACGATCTTCGTCGTCGTGCCCCCCCCCCCATTTCCCCGTCTCGTGTTTATAATATCAGTGCGGTCTTAGACCTTTTCTCTCTGTGGGCGTGGGTGTGTGCGTGGGTGTTATTTCGACCCCGCCGCGATCTCAACATACTCAGCTCGTCGTCGTAGAACTTTGATCTGAACTCGGCGAGATGTATATATATATGTTTACCGTTTTCTCGTCTGACACTTCTATTGATTCTCTCTTTTAGCACCAAACCCCCCTTCCACCCCTCTCACGTCGCGTGTGTACTTGGCCAACTATTTAAATCTCCCGAAACCCACATCAATTAGGATTAAGTCATCGGCCAGCGTTATTATAGACATCAATGAAAACGCTCCGACGGTCCCGTCTACTAATTACGCGCTACACTTGTGCGCCGAAATGTAAATTAAAAATTCACAGTACCTACTTACGCGCGTGCGCAATAATCGTTACCTATGCAGTATAGCTACAACGTAACCTGTACAAGGTTCACGGTGTTAAATAAAACCGTTAATTGCAGCCGAGACGTTGTTGTTGAAACAGACGCAGTCGCGATATTATTATGTGATATTTTAACGAGCGCTTTCCCGAACCGCGCGTAAAATTAGACTTATTTTTACGTTTTCATTTCACTCGGAATGTTTATCGATGATAAAAGAAGACTGGTCGTGTATTGTCTACGGCCCTAAAAAAACATTAGCGCACAACGGCGCACCTATAACATAATGGTTATACATTTTACCGTCCACGGCCCATCAGCTGTTGTTTAAATATTAATTACTTGGGCACTGTACGCACAACATTGTTATTTGCGTAGGTAGTAAAAAGAGTTCAACTGCAGTTTATCTCACGACGCGTTCATTTACATAAAAAAACCCTTTTGCTCACAAACTACACGGACGCGGCACAACGAATATGAAATACATTCGACTGTAATAGCGTTGGTCTTGAGAATGGATATTAATTAAATTCATTTCGTTCGGTTTATTTACAAATAATTACCCGCGAGAGTTTAAAAAACCGGGGGAAGCGTTGCGAAAAAACGGCACCGAATGATCGACGGGCATATAATGTAACATTGTGTTATGTGTGTTTTGCATTACACCGCGATTACGGCGGAGGTAGAGGAGGATTTGGTGGCGGTAATTCATTAGGCAAATCCCGAAACGCGTTAGTTATGGCGCGCGGTGGTATTACCTATATAATATATATTTTGTATAAGCCGCGGCCCGGGGGGGGGGGGGAGAGGCCCATCCTCGCCCCGCTGTGGCGTTCCTTGTCGATGACGTGCAGACTGCACTCGTGTATAGACCTCTCGCGGGGCCAAAATTTAAGAACCACTATAACCATCGGCAACCATCGGAATTGAATTCATTTGTCTTGCTGTCGTTCCACTAACCTCGCGCGAGCTGACAAATAACGCGTATGGAAATTAATGGAACGCCGGATTCCGCATCTCCAGAGTGTATATTATATTATATCCCCGTCGATTGAGAACCTTTGCGGAATTTATCGCGCTCGATCCGGAGGGCGTTACAAATGTGCGTATCAGTTACCGACCTCCTCCTCCTCCTCCCCCCTCCCCCAACCACAATTTTGGAGCTCGCAACCCCCCGCGCATTATCGACCCCGCGTCTCGCCGGCAGACACGCGACCCCTTTATTCTCGCGGCGAAAATCTCGTTTGAAAATTGACTCCCGGGCAACGGTTCCTGCAATCAGTCGCGGATCTGCCGGAGATTCGCACCAATCGGAAACGCGCCGAAACGATTGCTCGTCAATCTCGACGAGTCTTTGCATGGCGCCAGCCGTATAATGTATTATTAATACAATATAAATCGATATCTCACTCAACAATGACGATAACATTATAATAGTATCGCGCGCGTATGCCTTTACCCAATTAAAGTGTTTTGTTGTAAACGCGTGCGTGCGCTCAAACGTATTATACACTATAAGTGCGTATCATATCATTCATATTAGTTTAAACAAGTCGGGACGATTCCAAAATAAAAACGCTTTTGTCGTATACTGCTGCAGTTATTCAAACGGCAATCGGTTTTACACACTTTTTTTTTTCCAGTTTCGTCTGGAAAATGTTTTCGCGATGTGTAATTTATTGAAATTTTCAGTTTCCCGAGTAATTATAATATTTCGGATACAATATAATTCATAACATAATATATAAAGATTTAATGAGTCATGATAATATAATACCTATAAGTGATGTGTATATACATTTTTGAATCCATTACATTCGTGTTCGACACAATACGCATACAGATATTGAAGCTTACGACTTAATATTTTACGGAACAAACACACATGTCGTTTGGTTTTCTTTAAGGCGTTTATTTTAAAAAAGAAAACGGGCGGAGACGTTTTTAAAAACTTGTACATTATAATAATATATCGACGTGAGCATATATAAAAGTACGTTTTAGTTATGCACGTGTAATATATTATGCGAGTGTACATATACAAGACGAAAATGATAATAAATAAATAACAGAAAAAAGTAGAAGCGTTAGAACTTAGAAGTTAAAGTAAAGCAAAAAAAAAAAAATAATTCTGAAAAGTTTAAAAAAAAAATAAAAAAAACATTAGTTGTTTAAAATGATAAGTATATAACTGAGCGAGAAAAATATTTTAAAGTACATTCTTAGACTTTTTCTCTCGTTTTTATATTATTTACTTTAAAACTACTATTATTATTATTAATTTTATTCCTTTTCCCCCTCCTCTTTATCCGTTTTCGACAGAGTTATTCCAAAGCAACCGAACCATCGAAAAAGTAGACGCAATTTATAGAAGAGTCAAGCAAAGTAAGTAGGATTGACGTTTTGCTTTTTATTTTCATACACTGAACTAAATTCACTAGCAGGGCCAACGTGCGTGTAATATTATAACAACACGGCAAAAGCCTAATTCATAATAGGTACTATACATTTTTTTATAGGCACTATCAATCAAAATATAAGCGATTCGATTTTTTGAACTCAAAGACTTACTATTTAGCAAAGAAAAAACAATTATATAATAATATAAATTAACCTGGTATGCGGTGGTTGGAATCGATATTTCGCGGTCAATACCATAAAATATATGAAAAATGCATAGACAGAACAATGTTTATTATTATCCTTCATTTTCGTAGTCGTCATGAAAGTTATCATCCTTGTTACAGGAGAAATGCCAGTGCACTCATTGTCTGGACCATATTTTGTTATATAATAATAATATACAGGATGATAGACGTAAGACATTTATTACGTTTCAGAATGTGTAATGAAAAATATGTTTTTTTTTTTTTGAAAACAGTATAAAAACTAAGACATTATTATGACCGTCGAAAAATTGTAAAACTACAAGAATCGATACAGGAACATCATATTATTTCTATTGTAATGGATTTGAAAATGTTTCAAAAATGATAACACAGTCGACTCAGTTCGAAAAAATGTCAACAGGTAGGACGGGTAGGTACGGCTGAGACACGATTGAGCCAAATTATCGGTGTATCAAAAGAAATCGGAATACAAAAGAAAACCTACACGATTGAGCATAAAAAACTCTGCAACGTTGCCATTTTCCGTTTTAAACTGTAGAATACAAACATTTTTATTTAAACTTATATAATAATTCAAAATAATAACATATCAAAAAAATAACATGATTTCATAGTCAATAATAGAGTCACATTTCATAAATCTGTTTGGTAATAATAATAATAATAATAATAATAATATTAATGATAATGATAATAATAATAGTTATGAAAATAATAAAATCAAAATATGGTACGAATTAAAAATAATACTGCATGGTTTATAAGTCAAGAGTACTATAGAGTATAGGTGATCGAACACTGATATTATTTCTATAATAATTTTATAATTGTATCTTAATTTATTATCTTATATTTCCTCCAATTTTAAATGTTTAAAACGTCGGAACTTTATTGCTCCGGAACTAATTTATTAATCGATAGCATTGTCGATAAAGCTGGGCTCAGCTTGCAAAATTTCACAAAATTTCGGCCGCGTGAATGTGGCAACATCGCATAAAATATTCTATGCTCAATCGTGCTTTACCGGGTTAGGTACCTAATCTTCGACACAAACCGATGTGTCTCACGTCAAAACCAGCAGTATTATTTATACGACCAGGTAATAATGTACGAGACACCGGAATTGGCTTACGGGTCTTGTGATGACCGAATAATTGCAACCGAACCATCGAAAGAGTATAGATGTAATTTATAGAAGAGTCGAGAGAAGTGCGTTTCGTTGACGTTTTGCATTTTATTTTCATACACTGAACTAATTTCACTAGCAGGGCCTACGTGCATGTAGTATTATTACAATACAGCAAAGGCCTAATTTAATAATAATATACAGGATGATAGACGTAAGACATTTATTGCGTTTCAGAATGTGTAATAAAAATAACGTGTTTTTTTTGTTTTTGAAATCGGTATTAAAACTATGACGTTATTATGACCGTCGAAAAGTTGTAAGACTACAAGACTATAGGAACATCGTAATATTTCTATTGTTATAGATTTGAAAACGTCTCAAAAATTATAACACTGTCAACAGGTAGGACGGGTGTGTGGGGTTATCTCTTCGAAATCAATCGACATGTCTCACGTCAAAAGATTCACCCTGTGCAGCAGCAGCAGTATTATTTATGCGACCAGGTAATAATAACGTACGAGACACAGGGATCGGCTCACGGGTCTTGTGATGGCCGAATAATTGCAACCGAACCATCCGAAGAGTATAGATGTAATTTATAGAAGAGTCGAGAGAAGTGCGTTTGGTTGACGTTTTGCATTTTATCTTCATACACTGAACTAATTTCACTAGCAGGGCCTACGTGCATGTAGTATTATTACAATACAGCAAAGGCCTAATTTATAATATTATAATTTTTTTTTATCCGTATTATCAATCAAAATAATATAAGAGTTCTAATACGACGCGATTCGATTTTCAACTTAAAGACTTACTATTTAGCAAAGCAAACACAATTATATAATATTATAAGTTAACCTGGTATGCGGTGGTTGGAATCGATATTTTGTGGTCAATGCCATGAAATATATAATAAATGCATTGACGAGCACAACAGAACAATGATTATTATTATCCTACATTGTAGTCGTCGTCGTGATGAAAGTTATCATCCTTGTCGCAGGAGATTTCCACCTGTGCACTCACTGTCCGGACCATATTATGTTGTATAATATTATACAGGATGGACGCAAGACATTCATTACGTTTCAGAATGTGTAATAAAAATAACGTGTTTTTTTTTGTTTTTGAAATCGGTATTAAAACTATGGCGTTATCATGACCGTCGAAAAGTTGTAAGACTACAAGACTATAGGAACATCGTAATATTTCTATTGTTATAGATTTGAAAACGTCTCAAAAATTAAAACACTGTCAACAGGTAGGACGGGTGTGTGGGGTTATCTCTTCGAAATCAACCGACGTGTCTCACGTCAAAAGATTCACCCTGTGCAGCAGCAGCAGTAGTATTATTTATACGACCAGGTAATAATAACGTACGAGACACAGGGATTGGCTTACGGGCCTTGTTATGGCCGAATAATAGCCAAGTCCCCACGCACGCAAGCGAAACGCATTAATTCTTTCTGCGCTGTGTTTTTTTTTTCTTCTTTCCATTAGGCTGCTGCTCTTTGTGTACGGCCGCCGGTCTTTTGTGCTCGCTTACCGGATTACCACGACCGTAATATTATGTACGTACACATAACAATATCGCGTACGCGTATTACTACAGCTGCTGGTGCGCGGCAGATGAATAACTCTAAGCCTGGACATAATATT